>JAPYXD010000735.1:0-673116 GCA_030998225.1 Diplolepis rosae | reverse complement strand
GGAATAAAAACCTCAAATTCAAGGCAGATTTTACTGGTTTTTTTCGGACTGATGGCATCAACTATAAATGACTCCGTGCATTAGTGTGCGGCGTGCTCGCGTGAGCAGTGCACTTGTGTGCATGTGTATACAGACGTGCGTCATGCTCGAATGTAGGCCTTTTTATGAAATGCAATTTTTTATAAAAAAACGAATCCTCATAAAAATACTGACTTCATAAAGTCAACTATACAAAAATTTTATAAAGTTTAGTCTTTTAATAAAAAAAAGTTCTTTATAAAAATAGAAAACTTTCATAAGGTTTACTATATACAAAATTGTTACATTTATTCAGTTTTCATAAAATTACATTATTAATACTCATAATGTATAAATTTTTTTATAATGTTGGCTTTATAAAAAACACGTGCTTTTATTAAGTCAATCATACAAAAAACTAGATACAAACTTTACAAATATTCTAAACAGTTCATATAAAGTCATTTTACAAAAACTAAATACAATGTTGATCATAATTGGCTTTAGGGTCCAGAACTGATAACTCAGGAAGTTATATACTTTCAAACGTTTCGACTCTGATCGAAGTCCTCATCAGTCATCTTTATTTCTGAAATATCAAAACCTTGGATAAATATTGCACATATGAGCCATATCTTGGAATAAACTTTGGTAATGTAAAAAATTTTTAAAAATTATTTTTAAAATTGTAAAATGTTGTGAGAAAATTTACATAAAATTGTACAGAAGACATCTATGAATTACTTAACACTTCCTCAGTAATGACAATAAAATTCTATCACATAAATCTTAGATACATTCACTAACAACGATAGTATATATTTGTGCCCAAAAGTCACTGAGGATATAGAGGCAAGTACTTATATAGTATAAAATTACAAAGGATTATTTATATGAGAATTCTCTTAGAATTGCTAATATGAATTTTACTCTGTTAGAAGAAAAACAAATTTTTTTTTAAATTATCTGAGGGTATCACAATCCCTCAGTTTGAAACTTTAGAATACTACATTGCATAAGGTTAGTTGAATTTATTTTCAAACTCCAAGTGTTGATGAGTCCGAAAAATTTAAATATGCTTTTGTCAGAACACATTGTTTTTGTAAAACTAATATTTGAAAACTGGCATTATTATGAGCTATTTATAATTTTACGTTTATATTGCAAGTTTATTCGCTATGTTTCAATTTTTTACCCTAAAAGTTTTTTTACACGTTTTTATCAAAAATTGTTATTATTTTGAAATGAAGAAATAAGTATTTGAACACTACACTGTTAGAAATGCTCGCAAATTTACAAAAAATACCTTTATGTATTTTTATATTTCAAAGGTTTGGGAAAAATTACTGAATTTTCAAAAAAAAATTCTTAATATTATGGAGCTCAACTGAATATTCATAAAATGTATCTTAAAACTACCAAACTGTAACAGAACTGTTATTAGTTTATCACAAAATTACGTAGCTGTAACGGAGTTTTGGTTGTATGTGGCGGAATTTCAAGCTGCATGTAACTGCATTAAACTTCAGTTACAAAAACGTTAAATTATTCATATTACAAGTTTCAGTATTTCCAGAAGGACATATACAGAATATTCAACATTTTGTAACTGAATTTTATACAATAAAAAATTTTTCATTGCGCCTCCTTTGAAAATCCGATTTTCGATACCTGTAGAGCGGTTTGAAACTACGATTTTCAACCCTAGGGTTGAAAGTCGCTGTTTCAACCCGCTCCACAGTTACAGCCAATCAGATTCTCAAGAGAGTTGCTATGAAATAGTATATTACATTACAAGGGGCGAAACAGAGCGATTGCATGAGTGTGAAGTTTGCTCTGCCCGAGTGAAACGAGGGCTGCAATCACACGAAATGCTTTCGCTGTGTTTTGTTTCGAGTAATGTATACTATTTTTCATAGCGCCTCGTTTGAAAATCCGATTTTCACTACCTGTAGAGCGGGTTGAAACAACGACTTTCAACCCTAGGGTTGAAAGTCTACCTAGGGTTGTTGAAAGTCGCTGTTTCAACCTGTTCCACAGTTACAGCCAATCAGATTCTCAAAAGAGTTGCTATGAAAAATAGTATACATTACTCGAAACAAAACACAGCGAAAGCATTTCGTGTGATTGCAGCCCTCGTTTCACTCGGGCAGAGCAAACTTCACACTCATGCAATCGCTCTGTTTCGCCCCTTGTAATGTAATATACTATTTCTTACCATAAATTTACTAAAAAGTAACAGAATTTTCTGAAATTCTGCCTTAATTTTGTGAAGCGATAGCTGAATAAAACATCAGTCACATATTCTGGAAAATTGCGGTAGAAATTTTTAAAAGTGTAAAATTGATATTAGCAATTCTAAGATAATTCTCATATAAATAATCCTTTGTAATTTTATACTATATAAGTACTTGCATCTATATCCTCAGTGACTTTTAGGCACAAATATATACTAGTTGTTAGTGGATGTATCTAAGATTTATGTGATACACTGAAAAAAATTCAATTAAATATTTTTTAGAAGCATGAAACGCGTGCTTTGATTTAAAGAAATAATTTATTTGATAGGCATTTCTTCAATACAAAGAAATATTTCTTTGCTTGTAAATGTGAGCGAATTAACTCAACCAAATTATGTCTGGAACAAAGTACCTAGTTTATTTAAATCTTGTTTTCACACTCAAAGAAATATTTATTTGATTCAATAAGTCCCATTTTTTTAATTCAACAAGACGCAATTGAATCAAATAATTTATCCATGGGTGAATCAAGCTTTAGGTTTAGTTGAATCAAGGAAATATTAATTTAATTGAGGTATTAATTTAGGAAGATATTTATTCGATTCAAAGAGTTGAAACATGTATATTAAAGTAACGTTTTTTTATATGAATAAAATATTGTGTTTACATAAATATTTATTTCTTTAGTTGAAAGGAATGTTTTTTGTGAACAGTAGAATGGAAGAATTCATGTTAAAAAGAACATTTATTTCAAAGAAAACGATATTTTGTTGAAATGACTGCAAGTACGTTCAGTTAAAATAAATAATTTCTTTTATATAAATGTTTGGCATCATTGTTCCAATTGTCAATCTTTTTGAACTTGCAACATATTTTATAGAGTCAAATCTTTATTAGACCTCCATTACTAAACTTAAAAATTGTTACACGTTTACCAAACCTTAGAGGATTTCCCTCTGCGTGTTAGAACATCTGCAGTGTTGCCAAATGTTACAACTACTTTGGCTGAACGTGTAACATCAAAATGTGGCAACACCGCACTCAAGAACTCAAGCTATTTCCATTGCATGAAAGCCAAACTATGGAGGGATTATCTCAGAATTCACGTCACCTTTGGTTTTGAAAAGTGATTATTGAATGAGTATTCTACTTGAAAATTTTTTATTGCTACAAAAAGCTTCAGGAATAATTCGTGGAAAGGTATTCAAACGGACCAGACTGTGTGAAGCGTAAATTCGAAGTTATTTCGAAAAAACTGACCCCACTGAGGGAATCCCTCATAAGTTTGGCAACGGAGGGTTATATATCTCCTAGGAAATATCCGCCTACATTATCAATATAAAATAATTTAAACCAAAAAACCCAATTTTTTTAAAGAAAGAAGTATTTTTTTGAAAAAACTGTAGGTATTTTTCGTTTAAAAAATTTGTTTATTTAAGCCTAACCTAACCCACAATTCACTCTCTCTCTCTCGCCCGAGCTGACAGGTTTCAGGCTGGCTTGTCTCCTCTATCTATAATATCTCTATGATCGTCTTACACTACCGTCGGAAATTGTGCGCACGGTGCTTGTGATCGCTATTAAAAATTACTGTTGACTTTGAACCACGATATCTCGGTAAAAAAAAAGAGATAGAGCATTTTTAAAAATACAGTTGGAAAGCTTATGAAATTTCACATCTAGTGATGTTCAACAAATATTTTTTTGATTTTCTGAAAATAATACAGCACGTGAGGAGTTAAAAAAATTCAAGATTTTCTCAAATTCTCTACCCTAACTTCAACTTTTAGCATGACCTAGGAAAATTTTTCCAAAATCTGAATATTATACGACATAGAGTCTGAAATCTTATCTTTAATTTAAGCCAAGAAAACTTAAACAATATTCATGGGTACCCGAGATACGATTAAAAATGTTCAATCGTATCAGAGTTGAATTTTAATCGACGATCACGGTTCTCGGCCGGTTTTTTGCTAGCCTCCTTCGTTAAGGCAGGACCGAATAGGCCACACACAAAGGTGGCGCTTAAGTGGAGCTCTCTTATATGTATTTTTGATTCTGTTCATTAGTAATTTTCATTTCTAATTATTCTAAATTTTACAAAATATTTATTGTTATTTGTGATTATTAACAATTATTTTAATCCAATATTATCTCCATACTAACGAATAGAACGATGATATCTAAACATTTTTTATTTCTTAAAATTCTTATAAACTAGAACATTGATAAAAATTTAAATAGTCATTGTAAATATCAACTAAGATTGAAAGGAAAGGAAATAAAGGAAACACGTTCTTGGATCAAAGAACATATAAGAGAGCTCCACTTAAGCACCACCTTTGTGCGTGGCCTATTCGGTCCTGCCTCAACAAAGGAGGCAAGCAACAAACCGGCCGAGAACCGCGATATTCGATTTAAATTCAACTCTGATACGATTGAACATTTTAAATCGTATCTCGGGTACCCATGAATATTTTTAAGTTTTCTTGGCTTAAATTAAAAGATGAGATTTTAGACTCTATGTCGTATAATTTTTAGATTTTGGAAAAATTTTCCTAGGTCATGCTAAAAGTTGAAGTTAAGGTAGAGAATTTGAGAAAATCTTGAATTTTTTTTTTAACTCCTCACGTGCTGTATTATTTTCAGAAAATCAAAAAAATATTTGTTGAACATCACTAGATGTGAAATTTCATAAGCTTTCCAACGGTATTTTTAAAAATGCCCTATCTCTTTTTTTTTACCGAGATATCGTGGTTCAAAGTCAGCAGTAATTTTTAATAGCGATCACAAGCACCGTGCGCACAATTTCCGACGGTAGTGTATATATAAATTTTAGTCATTAGGGTTATATTTGCGTAGCTGCATATTTAAGTGTATTTGTGATAGAAAATATGATTGGCTGCGACTGAATGGTGTGAATGAAATTGTATGATGTTTTGATGATTGTATGTATCGGATGACTAATGACAGGTTTTTGTTATTTAAGAAAACCATTACTTAACTCCTTACAATTCACACAGAGAGAAATTTTAGGTTTCACTGACCAAAGTTTTTTTGTTAAAATCGTCTTTACAAAAATGTTAAAGTTCTCATGACAATCATGGTAGTGGCTGTCATACATGGGAAAAGTGTTTACTTCAACGACAAGGAACGTTACTGAGACCACGATTCTGGTACTTGAAATACCATAGCGCTGCGGTTATAGTAACCAAAGTCCATCGTAAAGCCGCGCATAGAGTTTAGTTAAAATGACTAAGTCTACGGACAGTAAATACCCAGCCAAAATTATTTTTGAGGTTATAGGTATGGTTCTCTTAGTTATCAAAATACAAATTCAATTTGATTAGAAAAAATAAAGTTTCACCGAAAAGATCTAAGAAAAATAATCCGGAATAATGATATTTATGATAAATTTCGTCGATTAAGTTAAAAAATTGTCACTTTTTTCATCACAATAAACTTTTTTTGAATGACTATAGTTTTGACAAAATACGACGAGACAGCAAAAATTGGAACGCATTGCATTGTCCCCGAACAAAATCGTTTATCATTTAGAAAGAATTGCCAAACTATATTTATAATAGAATTATTTACCTGATAATGCTTGGCACGGTGAAATATAGTCCAGGAATCGAGAACGAGAATTGGCAGGATTCAACTTAGGCTGCATATCTTTCAATGAAAGTTATACTTGATTTGTCTAGCGCAACAGCGAACGCTGCGGTTGTAGTAACCAAAGGAGCTTGGCAGTACACATAAAGAAAATGTACGTGTACTAACCGTTGGGGTACGTATAAAGCTCATTCTAATCATCAACTTTGGTCACAACAACCGAATACACAAAAAAGTCCAAATTACTGTCATGATAACTATAAAAGTAGTAGCTTCTCTCAACTTTTTTGGTCAAGGCAACTACTGTACAACAAATTTATGTGCTATGTGCACAGGAACCAAAGCCGATTTCTCTCAGTGCATGAAGTTTATATTACTTTTTTAAGAAATATTTCTTAAGTTTCAAAACACGTTTATTCATATCAGTAACATCTTTTTGACATAAATCTCTAACTTACTATAGGCAATATTATCGTTCTATGCATCCATTATTACTCAATACACTTTACTACTTGACCATTTTAAACAGTAAATCACATCTTCGGAGCAAATAATTATTCAATCCTACCAAAAATTATCTCCTCATTTCAAAGAAATATTTCTCTCAATTTACAATACGCTCATTACAAACAAGGAATCATATATTAGAATGGAAAACAAATGAAGAGTGGACATTCAAAAGGGCGTAACCCACATTTCTGAAATTTTAGACGGTGGCACAAAAACGTTCCCATTTCGACAATTTTTAACCGAAAAATCTGCAACTCGGATATGTTGCTAATTACATAGGGAAATGTCGAAACCCGTGAGGCAGTTGATTTCAAATTGATACTTCGGTAGATATTCGCCTGTAAAGTTATGCCAGGGCGTAACTCGATGTGTATCGGCATCAAAAGGGCGTATCTCGTCTCGGCCCTCTCGTTGATTCTTTTCCGTCGCAGGTAATTAATGAGAAAATTCATATAAATTTTCGGTTTTTCCTGTTTTTTCTTTATTCTTCACACGTATTGTCAAAATGTTTTTCAATTTTTGAAAGTTCAAGTGAAAAAATTGGTTTTTTAGGTTTAATTTATTTTATTTTTTTATTCTTTTTATTCGCCATAACTGGACTTCTAGAAGGAATAATGATAACTATAATACATCAAAATGTGCACGAGGATATGAGCAACAATACCTTTTTGTGCAAAAAACTGGTTTTTTCAGAAACACAACACTTTTTATTCCAAAATTCGACGAACGTCTATGTCGCACACGCACGAAATCGATGGTAGGACACAGATAGACACAAATAAACCGGAATTTCTCAGGAAGCTGATGTCGTACGAGGTCCACACTACTCGGTGACGACGCTAGATACCACAATCTGTAGGAAAAATAACGAAACAACCTGACGCTCAAAAAAAAAAACCCGGATTTCCCATAAGAGCTAATGTTGGGATACGCCCTTTTGATCGCCAGTACACCTCGAGATACAGATTTTTGATTTCCTACTCGAAAATAAAAATATTTCCGATTGGAAAAAAAATCGTTTGCGCTATTGTATTGGCATTAACCTCAAGAATTTTTTTTGCTTTAATTATTCATTTTTTAAAGACAATAAAAATATTTCTTTGATCTAAAAAAATAGTTATTCGTCACCATCCAGCTCAACCATTTATTTGAATCAAAAAAATATTCTTTGATTCAAATATTCTTTTTTCTCAGTGTAGAATTTTATTGTCATTACTGAGGAAGTTTTAGGTAATTTATCGATGTCTTCTGTACAATTTTATGTAGATTTTCTCACAACATTTTACAATTTAAAAAAAAAAATTTTAACATTTTTCACATTGCCAAAGTTTATTCCAAGATAGAGCTCATATGTGCAATATTTATCCAAAGTTTTGATATTTCAGAAATTAAGATGACTGATGAGGACTCCGATCAGTCGAAACGTTTGAAAGTATATAACTTCCTGAGTTATCATTTCTGGACCCTAAAGCCAATTATGAACAACAACATTGTATTAAATCATTATTTGAGGACCGATACAAGTCCTATTTTTACACTTATATGTATCGAAATTCACTTGTAGAAAATGTTACATATATTTTAAAAACTTTTTAAAGTATTTTATTCAAATGGAATGTTTTTTAATGTTTCCTTAAATCGGAGAAATCCTACTGTGTAATTCCGTGTGTGAATTTGTGTGAAACATAATTCTCAATTATAGTGTGACATATTTGAAAACATGTCTACCATTATATTGAGCCAAAAATACACAATATTTACTGACTTTCTTGTTGTTTTGGCATAGGGTCAGCTTTTTCTTATTTTATTTATTTAAATTATCAATGGTATGTATCAAAAAGACGCAAAAAGAAGAAGGACAAACGTTTCAATCACATATGGGGGCCTTCTTCAGTGCCATAAGTTAAAAACAGTATTTCCGTTATGATTAGTAACCATCACATGAGTTTGAAAGAAGCATTCAGCGTTCTAATAATTTTTATGAAACTTGTAAAACTTACATATTTCCATTAAAATTTAAAAAAAATTTCGAATCAATTTATAGATTTTATTTTTTGATATTAATTTTCTTAAATAAAGGGTCTGGTACTTGTCTTACGTATTTATTTTCACACAAGACTAAGTTCTCGTTAAGCCAAAATAAAATCCATTGGGTCCTTTAACTTTTTTCAATTCCTCTTTATCTTTTAACATCATAGAATTTAATGATTTTTATTCAATTTACTAATATTCTGTACTTTCAGAGAAGAAGGCCGATTTAGTACGGCCAAAACAAACAAGTAGAAAGAACTCGTCTTCTCCCCTTAAAGTATCTGCATCACCAATCTAATGAAAGCGACTCATGTAATAGCGGAAATGAAACTCCATTTTCTCCACCGCAGCAAAATGTAGCGGTGAGTTTAATTTAAGTTTTATATAAAAATTATTCTCATTTTTAATATTATTTACATTATATATATATATATCTTTATATAAACTGCATTTTTTAGGTTGAAATTTTAAAAAATGTTTGTGAGCAAAAATTATGGTGATTTTTCTGTGTGTATTGTTTAGTCTGTTAGAATAAAAATATTATATATACAAGAATGTCTGTTTGTGATGCAATAAATGATTAAAATTTTTCTTCGAATCTGAGCAGCTTTGTGATTATAAAAACAATTTTAAAAAAATATTTAAGAAAAATTTTAATCATAAAGGGCGACAAAAAATATTTAACGATTTAAAAGAAATATAGGGGCGTTTTAGTCTTCACTAAAGGCAACGTTTTCGCTTGACTTGCAAAGCTGAATGTAAACTCATTTTTGTCTATTAAATATGAACATTACTTTTTTCTGAGTACTAATAAATTTCTTTTACAGACTACAGAGGACAAATTTTTTGAAGAGAGAATGAAAAAAGTGGATGATATGTTGCAGAAGAAAGCGATGTTTGCAACGCAAGTACAGCCAGTAATTGCATTACATCGACTAGAATGCCAAGCCCCCGAATTTAATGACAACCAACCAAAGGAAAGTACGTCTCAGAATTATTTAACTCCGTCTACAGAAGATAATAATTTATTAAAAGAGTTAGAGTTCCTAAGAAAAGAGAACTTATTTCTACGAGACGAATGTGCAAAAAAGATAAGCACTTAGAAGAAGTAATTGGGAAGTTGGATGAAGTGATTTCTCGGTTGGAAGCAGTAACTATGAAAGTTAATGCAGGTAAAGTTATTAATTTTTTCTTTAGTTACTTTCCCCAATTTTTTCATTGAAATGTAAGCAGCTGAAAGTTAAAACGAGACATCAATTTTTGTGAGGACTGTACAAACTAGGAATCGTATTAGGACTAAATTTGGTATTAAAACAGCTCAAATAAATCATCCGCGTAAAAACGGAACAAGTGAGCGCCAATCAACGCACGGATGAAAATGCATGGAAGGTCTGGATTGGCGCTTACTTGTTCCGTTTTTACGCGGAAAATTTGTTTCTTCCGTTTTTACTTTAAAGACGTTTTTGTTCAATTCTTACTCACAAAATAATTTTGTCATCTTTTTGCTTTCAGCCGTTCATATATAAAGTTGCTTGACTTACAATAATATGAAAACAAAATTATTCGCATATATTTTAAAGTTATACGTAAACTTTTAGATACGAGCAGCCCACCCACACAAGCCTCCTATCATGTTGACATTAACAATGCTACGAACAGATGTGCACCACTAAATGGACAGGTAAATAATTTTGTAGCAATAAAAACTCTTTACAGATACCGTAAGGAAATTCTTGTACAGTGTCAATGAAAATCACAAAACCACCCTATTTTTCATAAGCGTTTTAAAAATATTATATTTTCTAGGTTACTTTGGCCAATGGAGTGACTATGTGTCAAAAAAATTTACGCACTATACGAACAATGAGCAAGACACCATCAATTTTTGTTGGAGATTTGGCAGAACTTGTTTTTGACAAAAAAACATTAATGTCAAATACTATATATGGAAAAAATAAGAAAAAGGAGTATTGTGTCCAGAAAAAATGGAAGCAATACGTTGTAAGTAAATGAGTTGTATTGGAAAAATATACATTATATATTTAACGACACAAAGTAAAAATTATTATATATTTAACAACATAAAGTAAAAATTATATTATATATTTGCAGGTGAGTTTGAAAGATGGTTAGTCCATGACATGGCATACGAAACACGACAGGTATTTGAGCAACTGAGGAAAATGAATTTTTACATAAACAAGAAATGTGGATGGCTACTAGCCGAAAAAAGACGGCATGACCAAGAAGAAAATGGATCCAGAACAAATACAAGATCTAAAGCTTGCAATTCCTCAATTGTCTTGAAAGCTTCGACCTCAACTGCACAAACCGAAGATAACATTTCAGTTAAAAAAAAATCAAAATTGGTGGAACTGAAGTCCCGAGTGTTGAAGCCAACAATATTGTCTTCCAGGGTACTAAAGGAAAAAATCATTTTATCCACGAGAGCTGAACCTGAACCACCTGCTAGAAGTTCAAGTAATACGAACTGTAAAAGTTTTTACCAGCCTTGGTCGTAGAATAGATAGTCTATGGAACTAAGTATGCTACTAGGTTTTTTTTGTAAATTTGATCAAATTCATTTATTTTGAGAAAAGTAATTATTTTATTTTCATATGTAATATTTCGTGTAATTATAAATCTTTGATGATAGTAAACTTCAAGAAATAATTGTACAGACGAATTAGATTTTTCCTGCTTATCAACTGTTTTGAATCGTTTTGAAATCGTCACATACATTGATTATTTAAAATTTTGCTTTTGTTCTTCATCAAAATGAGAAAAATTAAATCATGATAATTTTAAAGTATAATTGTAAACTGTTGTGCAGTTTGTGATAAAAAATATGTCAACAATTGTCGTCCTTTGTTACATTTTGAAAGACCATAATTAAAAAAGTTTTTATCCTATTCTCTAAATCGGAATTGGTCAAAATCTACTGATTATCAGTGAAATTTAACTGATTTAAATAGCTAAAAAGAGGTTACCGCGAATCAGTCAAATTTCACTGATTACTTCAGTGAAAATTAACTGATTTAACAGTGGAAAATATTGTTTTCACTAATTTAACAGCAAAAAATAACTGATTTAACAGTAGAAAATATTGTTTTCACTGATGAATCAGTGAAAAGACAATTCACTGATTCAATCAGTAAAAATTTGACTGATTCAGTTTTAGAGAGTAAACAATTCTAACCTAAGAAAGTTTCCATCGACTTTAACCGAAATAAAATAGATAGAATGATGAATTTAACATTTTTTCAAAGTTGGAATTACTATTTTAATCATGTACGGATGAAAAAATTCATCAGTTTCTAATTAAGATATTGAAATAGTTTTTAATACGACTATTCTCCGTTATGTCGAAAAAATATATATTTTTTTTAATGACTAAACTCGACAAATAGTAATAGCAATTAACGAAATTAGTAAGTTTTACAAAAACGTATTGGTAACTTCTATTATAAGATCAATACATTGTGGGAATGCATGAAAATAATCCCGGCTACAAAACAAGCCGACTAATCGGATTTTGTAAGTCTGAATAAAAATTTTAATTATTCCTACAATGTTAATCTAGCTGTAAGAACCAAGGTGTTTAGATGATACAGCGTAAAAAACATACTTGTGACCCTTTTTTACATAAAAAAAATGGGCAGACACGACTAACACTTTCTCTCAGTGTAACGAATATACAAGCAATAACTGTTTACTTTGTTAACTTATTACATAATTAATAATTATATTAATAAATATACTACATGATAAATAATTCTTATAGGATGAAGTCACTTTATCAATTTTTTAAGATGATATTGTAAAAAAAAGTCAAATCACAATGTATTATGAAAATGTCAATATCTTTTGAAATAATGAACATTTTTCAAATTGTTTAGACTCATTCCGAACGTAAATTTCTATAGAATCTGATAAACGTATTGAAATAATTGTATAGTTATTTCTGTGCATTATACAAGGGCTTAAATTTGGTTTTAAAATACGTGAAAAGTTCAATATTACCTATTCAGTAGGAAAATAATAATAAAAATCAAGTGTGTAAATTTAAATATATTTTAGCAGAAACTTCATGATTAATTATTTCCTTTATTTTATAGAAATATTTTTCTCAACAGGAAGAATATTCAAATATGTCCAAATTTTTTGCGCCAATTTTATGTCCTCGCCAATGCAGCCTAATAATTGTACGATTATACCAAATTATAATAATAAGTTTTTCAGATCCCATAGAAATTTAGCTTTAAAATGGGCCCAAGAAATTTTTAAAAATGTTTATTATTTACAAAGTTATTAGTATTTTTATAAAACCTTGAGATTTAAAGTTTTTTTGCAATATCGTCTTAAAAAATTGTCAAAGTAATTTCGTCCTGAGTTTATTTTAAGTAAATGTTGATAGCTTTTAATTTATTTTTAAACGATATACGAAAAACAGGTGTTCTCATATTTCCGACGTGTAGTGTATATATTGTAGTTGTATAAATATTATGTACGTCGTTATATAATTGTGATACTAGTTGCAAAGAATAAAGGGAAATTAAAAAAAATGTACTTGAATATTTTTTTAGATATACTTTATTTCTTGACTGGACTAGACTATCTCTAGATACGCACTAGACATATTCTAGATGCGCACTAGACTCATTCTAGATGCGCACTAGACACGTTCTAGATTCGTTCTAGACCCATGCTGAACGATCATAAAACAGGTATAGATATCGATAGGGTCGGCTTAAGGACAATTTATGACTTTACTGCTACCCTTGTAAAAAAGGGACTGAACCTTTATTCATCTAGAATGAGTCTAGCATGACTCTAGAATGGGGTCAATTCTAGAGGATCGCTCCTAGACAATCTTGTCTAGAACTCGTCTAGATTTCCGGTAGATAGCTACGAAACATCGACTTTTTCACTACGATGTTATAAAAAATGATTTCCAACCTTTTATTCCTTTTCATACATAAATTTCTAGTTTTGTTCTTAAAAAGTCTTTCCTGCACGTTCTTCACAATCACATTTTTTGATAAGTTCCTGCATTATCAGTGGGCATGTGACCTCAGACTGAAGGCGGAAGAAATTAAACAGAACCATTGTGTCTGGTAAGACCAGCCCCCTGAATCTTGCCACCAAATGCATACACTGAGAGACTTTTCGTTAGAGTAAATGATAAAGAAAAATCAAAATTTAGTATAATATCGTTTCAAAATGGGGAAAGCCGAGGCTTTATTATACTTATTCATATTATGACATCGAAGTTTGATGTAGTCATAACGGTCTTTAATACATGAAGAAGATAAAGTAGTATTTTAAATACTAAATATTGTGAATCACTATTCGAGAAATCGAAAGTACGAGAAAATGATATTATGATTACTAAGTTGTCTAAAAATAATTTGAATAAGATGAATAATGAATATCACATTTTGGAAAGCATGTTTGAGAAATTCATATTATGAATATGAACTTGCTAGAAGCCTGGCGACGCGCAGCAAAAATCTTCTTCTTCTTCTTGTTTGTGGCTTCTTGCTGAAACTAGCAAATAGCCATATCACCACACAATAATAACTTTAAAATACATAATTCTCCTTCAAATAATAAAGCGCAGAAGAGGCAAAGCAGCAAGCGGTGGCAAAAGCAGTCAGAGTAGGGGAGAAGCGGCGAAATTGGCGCACCTAATAGAAAGTGCGAGTTTAAAAAGAAAGTATATGATTAAAAATTATGAAAAAATATTTATTTAATAGCTGGATATCTTTTCTATACTTTCCAATGGATAAAGATTGCATTGAAAATTATTAAAGCAGGTTTTTATTCAGATTTCCGAAGGACTGCACCTGCGTCAATTTACCCGCCATGTCGGGTAAATTGACGCACTAATATTATAATCTTCTCTTGCCACGTATTAGTTATATTTTCATAGATTTAGAATTACATTTCAGTAGCAAAGGTTGATGAAAAGAGGTAGTTATAATTTGAAACTAAAGTTGAGATAGCATATCAAGATATGTGAAGTTTTTTATACCTTTATTCACATAAACCAGCCAAAGTTAAAATATATTTTATATTTGTACAATAAAATACTGGCAATTGTGGATATTTAAGTGAATATTCGAATTAAAATCATTTTTAAAGAGAATTATTTGAATTTGTAATCAGAAGTATATACAATTATTAACTTTAGAAGACTTATAAATAATAGAAACAATCAATCAAAAATAGAAATTTTTTACTTACATTGCTTTCACATCTTAAAATCGAGAAAACTTTCAAAACACTGTCAGACTGCAAATTAATTATTAAAAATCGCTTTTAAAATGCCTTGATACCTCAAAATTAAAAAAAAAATGTATCCACTGTCTAAAAAAAGCTTTTTCTGATTATTTTCAAAAAATAGTTTATAATACTGATTCAGTCGGATTCTTTCGATGCAAAAAAATGTTAAATTTCGAAATTGCAAACATTTTTCCAACTTGTTTCTTCACATTAAAATGTCTTTACGTTTCGTACGAAAATATCGTATCCCATAGAAATTTAATTCAATCATTGGATGTGACAAAATTTAAAAAAAATTTGAACTCATATCTGATTAAAATTCCGAAAACTAAAAAACTGCTTTTTAATGGTGTATAAGCCCATTTTATACGGCCTTGATAGCAGTAACTTATAAGCGAAATTTCTTTCGGAATATGGCAAGCGAGAATAGCCGAGAGGCTTTAGTTGTTGGACATGCGTTTAGTTATGTAAATATAGGTAGGGTTAGAGGGATCGAACCTAAAAAGCGATTCTGAAATTTAATTCAAGTATGTTATTATAAAATAGTGTATTATTTCGTACTTGAATATGTGAACATAAATAAGGTATGATAATAATATTTGTGTATGTGTTTCAGAATGTGGCATCAGAAAAAGATACAAGATTTCCTTTTCTGAAGCCGTCACTTCTAAAGGTCAAACCTTTTGGTGAAGTGAGTGATTTTTCACATAGTAGTGGTTTTCAGATTCCCATATTCTTGTTTGAAAATTTGAAAAGATACTTTCAGTCTTTCGAATAAAATGTATTAACACCACTTTAAATTCGCTTCGCTTCAATATAACTTTAATATAGTGAATTTCAAATTCTCGTCGGTTTTATAACAGATAGTAAAACATATATTCCATTTATACAAACGAAAATATCAACTTTGACCCTTGAAAACCACTATATTAATTTCTGATACGTAAACCCTGCTTGCCTCACTTTGAAACGATATTATACTAAAATATGATTCACTTTAACGATTTATTCTAACGAAAAGTCTTTCAATGTATGAAAAAAATTACGTGAAAGTTGACTGCCGCCGGTGGCGGCGCTGACCGTTCACAGGCCCTAGATTAAAAAAAAAGCAAGGTAAAAAGCATAAATATTTAATTTTCTCCTAATAAAAACTATTTTATCACATTTTCTTATACATGAAAATAATGTAATAAAATTTTCATATTTTTTACAAAAATTTATTCTCTTCGAAAAGGTTAAGAAATTCACTTTAGGCAAAAATCTAATTTCCAAATTCTGGCGGGACTTGCATTATTTGTGTCATGTTCTTTATTTTATAATTGTTTCGAGTTAATTTGAGTGTGAATACTTATTATAAAATTGCAATAAATATAATATAGTATATACACTATATATTTCAAATTAATTAGGTGAGTTTGAAATACTACTGTAATTGAATGAAACTTTTTTATAAATATAAACATTTAAAGAATACTATTTGGAATTTGAACTGAAAATTTGTTAATATTGTACTATGAAATAAATTATTAATTAATGAAATATATTAATAATATATTATTATTATATATTATAGTTCAAAGCAGCGAAATAGTTGAGGTCTCTCATAAGTGCTCTGAAAAAATTTCTTTATCTACAAATATACTTTACTTATTTTTCTATTTATGTATTTATAACATATTTAATCAATTGAACTGAACGTATATTCTTTTTTAATGTCCAAAACTTTATTCTAATAACAAAATTGTTAGAAATCAGAAATTTTTTTCCACTTCGAAACAATCCAATTTTAACAAGCTCACATTAACTTCAATTCAGAATTTAAAAAAATATTTTTTCTCATCTCCTTTTTATTTCAGTCACTTTCATTTATCTATTCTTTAACTTCTATCAGACAAAATGTTTGCAACTGAATTTATTTGCGATAAGTATTTGAGAGACATTTATTGCGGTGCAAAAGAAATTGATTGCACAGGTAGATACAATTAATTAATATTGAGACATTAATCTTTAATATATTATGTAGTTAATTATTAATATCTCTATAAAATAAAATGTTTTATTTTAAACTAATTAAGAAAATAAACAATATGTTCGACGTACTTACTCTTCCCAAAACTTTTACTCCATCGGGCGCATAGGTTAACCTCTTTCGAAGAATATCTTCTGGCTTAAAATGCTTTTCGCAAATCGCATGACCTGCTTTTAATTTCATATCATCTCGGAGGATAGTAATTTGCCGTAATTTTATTGTATTTCCATCCTTCGGTACAATGAACAAACGAACTTTATCGGAGCAAGACTTATATCCGAATTTACACCCAAAACAGACACATTTCACCATTTTTTGCACCAATTATTTTAGACATTTGTTTCTAGACTCGCGGAATTTATCTCAGTACCGTTCAAGAACTCGAAAATTTGAAAATTTACAGGGAAAAGCGTAAAAAACTACATTTTATAATATGTTTTTCCTGTAAGTCGGCCCAATGAACAGTCAGCGCCACCATGGTAGCCAGTCACAATTCATGTCATTTTCAACTCAGAGATGCAGGGGGCTGGGTAAGACAATAGCTTAGGTAAGAGAGAGAGAGAGAGAGAGAGAGAGAGAGAGAGAGGGGAGTAAGTACTTGTTCCTAAGCCTAAAGAGGGATCGAGATTACACATGAAATTAAATAATTATTGTCAGTATAGATATAACTATACATATATTATTTATTAGATTAAGAAGAAACGTAATAATTTTTTGTCTTTTCACTCTGCAAGCGACAACATGTGCTGTTTTCTCGGATAGTTTCAATGCTATGAGTACTGTGAGTGACTGTAAGCACTTTCATATTCTAATCGAATCGTGCATTCTCAAAGCCGTACACATTCAATTTCAAGAGACAAGAAGTTCTTTCTTAAATTCCTTGTAAAATATGAATGACAGAGGGAGAGTCACAAAACTCTGATAAGAGCAAATACTATGCTTCAACCACGATTAATGGTACTTGGAAATAATTATTAATGTTTTAGAAAGAAACAATAAGATGCTACATTACGCAGGAGTGCTTACGATAACGGATCATCAGGCATCCAGTAATTACGTCAAAGTTTTTTAAAGTGAGGAGGAGTATCCGCAACAAGTCATGAATTGTCATAGTGTGCAATTATGAGAATTGATGCATCACGAAGTATTGATAAAACAAGATACCTCTGAGTTTCTTCACTAACTCTTAAATCATCAGAACATGAAAACAACATTTTTTCGCCGTTTAACGACGATCAAGATTAATTGATTTGCTTGTAAATTATTCTATGATTCTGATGAAATGGTTTAAACTTGAGCTACAAATTACTTTAAATATAAATGTTCATGAAGATTTGCATTTATAGATTAAGCCAAAAGATTTTTTTCAAATTCTTAGATATTGTGGGTAGTTGAAAACTTAATTTATGCACAAAATAACATACTTTATATCACTTTAATAGTGAATTTATTAATCGGTATATTAAGGACAGGTGATACTTATTGTTAGGAAATTAGCAAATTTTATCCAAATTTTAGTCCAAAGTACTGAAAATTTTGGTTCCAAAATTTCAGAATTGTTCTGTTTGAATCTCGCGCTTCGTGCTCGGTCTTATATTCTTTGCATACATGTAAGTTTATTTCTTGAAATTTGATACTGAAGCTCAAAGAAATTTTATAATATTGTAGATGTGAATTATATTTTCACAAAGTTGCTAAATTTTTTGATTTTAAATGAAAAAGGAAATTTAATTTACTTAGGGTTCTATCAGCTTTAAGGAGTTAGGCCACTCTAGAAGCAGACGAAACAGGCATATTTTGTGATTTTTTTTTTCAGCGAAACCATGAAATAAATCGAAATTACAAAATAGGGTTTTTATTATACATGTCAATCGTCAAAAAATTGTTAATAAAAGAAGAATTTTTCAATATAATACAAAAATCCTACGTACTTCCTTGGACAATCTAAATATACACTTGAAATATCAAGTGAATCGGTTGAAATTTGTTCAAGTAATTTTAAAGTTTTAAGTAGTAAAATGTCATGATTATCATAATTATTTTGTACAGTCAATTACATGTATAATAAAAACCTATTTTGTAATCTTAATTTATTTCATAGTTTCGCTGAAAAAAAAAATCACAAAATATGCCAATTTTTGTCTGCCTCTAGACTGAGACAATTTTCGTTAGAGTAAATGATAAGATTGAATGAAGATTTAGTATAATAGTGTAGCTTCTTGAAAGAAGGAATAAAGCCACCCTCTGCCTTCCTTGGGTCACTTCAGTTCCACCAGCAGGTCCTTAGAGCGCGCCTCCCTAATACCCTGGACTGTGACGCCCGGTTCATCAAGGTTGACGCGCCTCTTAAGATCACGCAGGATGGAAGCGTAGCTCATTCCTTCTGCAGGTTTTATGAACACTGCTTCTGAGCGTGGACGCCCAGGCATCTCCGGTGCCAACATCTTCAATGTTTTTCTTCTTTTTTTTTTCTTCAACCAGAACCTCCACCCACTCCTCCTCTTTGTTAGAGGCTTTCGGCATCTCCTCCTCCAGTTTTTTGGTTTTTGGGTCCTCCGGACTCGCGGTCGGATCCTTTGGCCTCTTACGAGGGTCCAGAGAAGATGTAGCCGGTTGTGGGAGGGTTTGACTACTCTCATCTACGACTCCCTTGCTTTTAGGAGAGCCCACCTTGATCTTCGAGTCCATCCTAGCTGTCAAGTGGTACTCGAAATGCTCGAGTTAGCTATCTCGATTCTCCTTACCCGATTTCAGCATCTCCAGCATCTGAAGCGCGACGCGGATTCCATCCCTGATGGGAAAGAACATATTTTTCTTCGTTTCCGAAAAACTCTCCATCTTCTCCAGCGTCGTTATCACTTTTCGTAGCTTCTTCATATATCTCTATTGTGCAGATTGTGCAGCCAATCACGATGCTGCCTAGCTTGAGGTGGCCTGGTTTCCTAGAGACGCCCTGTAAGACACCACTCCCTGGTGCCACGCAACCCCAGGCACGATGGTTAACACCTTGGCTTGGGGGTTATTCATTCGGGACCATTCCTGGAACATTTTCCGCGACTGCTTATTTAGATATGTATCCGTTCTTAGGCCACCTAATCGGTTTCTGAAGGAACCAATGCAGGACCGGGAGCCGAGGTTTTATTACATTTATTCGGAAACATTGCAACAACATCCAAAGAAATCATTACATGACCATCAGGTATCGTCTTTGTGACTATAATCTTTTGAAATTCCCAACTCTTTTTAACAGTATAATTTGACTTTGATAATTAATTTTGAAGTATCATATTAAAATTTTCTTCTAAAAATCTCGTAGGTGTATTAATAGTCGAAACAACTAGTCTCAAAGGATAGTTTTCCTTATGAATCTTTCTTAATCCATAACATCTAGCCAAAACAGTATAAGTTGTGTCAATATCTCTCCATCTGGTGCCTTTCCCCAATAGTCCCTTCTTCCTCCAATTGTCCGCCATCCTGAAACTACTACTTTTTAATTTTTTTAAAGGATCTTGATCTAATACTTCAAAGTTCTCAACATTGCCAAGCAGCTCTTCCATGTCCTTTATGTATTCCGACCTTCTCATGAGAACTGAAATATTACCCTTGTCCGCATTTGTACACATTAGATCTTTGTTTTTCCTAAGGAACTCTTTAGTTATTTTTAAATTATTAACAAATTATCTATCTATACTACTTATATGCAAACTTTTTTTCTCAACCAAACCCTTGGATAAGTGCAAAACCTTGTTTCTGAAATCTTGCTGATCTGACTCCGGAATTTTATGTATATTAGCTTCAATATCCTTGACGATTTCTATCATCTGCTTTGATTTATCATTAATCATATTACTACTGAAGTCCTTTCCCAATCTAAGGATATCCTGTACAGAATCCGGCACCTGAACATCAGTTAAATTAACAAACCAAGGATCACTCTTTTCTCTCTCAAAAATTCTATGCAAATTCAAGTTTTGCTTTTGGGCACTACTTTGTTGCAAAATAGCACTATTTAATTTTTTCATATGACCTCTATCATTGTTTAAAACTCTATTATTAAGGACAGTTTGATGTTTCAAAAGATCAATAATTATTCCCTGTGGCAAACACTTCTCCAATTCGTTCCTTACTGTAAAAACTCTATTCTTTAAGAAATTAATATGATTCGAGATATCCTTGATTTGCAAATTTTAGCTGGGCTAGGGGGATGAAATTTTGGTGAGCGGTACAACCCCATACATGATTAAAAGTCACGGGAGCGTTTGGACCTGCGATGATTATGAAGGGGGATAGGGCCCTCGACAAACCCTCATGGGTCAAAAGTGACCCACGTGGTACTTGTAGTGCAATCGAAAAATGTCATCAGGATAATTAGTAGAGATATATGAGCACTATCAGAAACCATTGTTAGAATTTCGGATTTTTTCATACAGTTTTGATCAAAAACACAATAAATGTTCCTATTTTAACAATTTTGGTTGGATGTGGCTGGTTAACGATCTTGTCCTTACTTTTTCGGCTCCGATAAAGTATGTCAAAGCTCAATTCAATCCGAGAATTACTTCGAAAGTTATCGAGTATACGACCTACCGACAGACAGATACTTTTGTAAAAACCGTTTTTTCTGACTCATCATGAACTAATGCATGAGAAAAATTGACGTGATAGTTTCATAAAATCTAAAAATTGCAAGCAATATATAATTTATTGTAGCAGCCTCGAAACATTAGTAAAAAGTTCATCAAAATGATGACTGAGTTTTTAACGAAAAAAATATATTTCTCATATTATTATTAAATACTCTATTTACTTTTTAGTAGACAGACTCACTATTACACACACTCACTATATATATAATTGCTTTTTTAAACTATACTTAAATTTATCTTAAAATCTGCGGGTTCGAATACTTCTACCTATGCACAGACAAAAATAGTATCTAGCCATAGTGACTAGGAAAAATGTAGTAAGAAAAAAGGAGTGACTCACTTGTGAAACTTGTTGTTGCAACCAGAACTATTGTATTGCTACAGCAATATATGATTTTTAGCCATGGTACCTATTTTTTGAATGCCTGGCTATAGCGACTAGTTAAGGAGGTCTCCTTATCCAGAACCTTCAAAAAAGGCATTTTTTCCCAATTTTCTTTGAAGCAGAAAATAAAAACACTGGTCAAAGATTTTTCGCATATATTTAGGTACATATTTGGACTTCTAAAAAAAAATTTTCATTTGAAAACAAGAAAAAATCTCGTACTTATCGAAGATCCCGGGCAGCGTCTCACCACGGACAATTAATTTTGCGTGCATGATATTGTCCAAAGTTTTCATCTGAAACACATATATATTTGTTTTTTTTTTATTCAGAAGGGTCTTCTGCTTATAGTGAACCTAAAAAATTGTAAAAAAAATTTTTTTTATCGATCTTTTGAGTTACTTTCCAGAAAAATCAAATTTTTCACCGTTTTTTTTTGTTTAAAATGCGTTATTTATAATGAAAATAAATACTGTATCATAAAAACTAAAGATTCACTATATGCGCATTTTAATTACCTACAAATAAAAAAAAAAGTTTATAATAATATGTAGCTTAATTGGTTCTCATTTAATCGTGCACGCAATTTTGAAAAATGTGGTTTTGAGAAAACTCGCTTTAAAGTTTTCAGACGGTGAAAAACACCTTCCGCTCGCTCCGCGCAAGCCACTGCTTGGAACTCTACCATCAAAACTATTCCGATATGGACTGTAAAATTATGCGACAATATTCTTTGATAATAGATCCATCGATTGAAACAAAAACAAAAAAATCGATTTTTTGAAAGTTCTGGATAAGGAGACCCTCTTAACGTCGTTGAAATTGTCCTCAACTTTTAGACCTCGCCATGTTCACTCAGAACATTAAGTTTCCATAGCTGGAATAACGTAGCCGCTATAACCAGACAAGGACAGTCGATTTTTACTATTATGAAATCGTATCTACGATAATTGTCTACGCTTATGGAAACGAGAAAAGACTAGTGTCAATTACAGTCCGTAAAAAATAATTCAAAAAAGTTTTAATTCTTATTATAAACACATTTTTAATTGATTATATATTATTATATTATATGTATAATCATATAGTAATGAAAATTCAAAATAATATTTCGAATTTGACATATATTCTAACCTTGAAATGAACAAAAATTTGTTGAATCATTGGATGGATGAAAATGCAATTAAAACAGTTTCAGAATCCTCGTAAATCACTTCCATTGATAGTTATTTCTTTATTTCTCTACTAGTTTCAATTGTGAAACATTTAAGTTATAAACATGTAAAGTTTATGCTACTTTTGCCGGGTAAAAATTATGGAGACAGAAGTATAGCAGAAATAAATATGATTGTAGGGTCTGGTTACTAGGACCAGGTAAAAACGTCTCAACAGTGCCTCAATCATGGTTTTCATAATGGAATATCTTCAGTCACCATTGATTATTACGAGGGTAGCCTCAGAAGTACCCGATCTAACAAAATAAAACCCAACAAATTTAAGATAAAATATCTTTACTAGGTTGTTCAAAAAGTTTTGAAAGCGACATCTATAGAGCAGTAGAAGAACCAAAATTTCTACGCCATTTTAAGATTTCATCTTTCATATGAACATACCCAAAGTGTCATTCCACTCTGTCAATTCATTGTTTGTTTACAATCCATTTGAAGTTGACGTGTCAGTGTATTTTTGTACAATGGAAAAAACCGAATATCGTGCAGTGATAAAATTCTTTGTTTTGGAAGGTTTATCAGCAACGGAAATTCAAACAAAAATGGTGAAAGTGTTAAAGGAAGCTGCTCCTAAACTTCCAACTGTGCATCGATGGGTTTTAGAGTTTAGACATGGTCGAAAAAGCGTTGAAGACGATCCACGCTCAGGACTTCCAAAAAGTGCATCAACACCAGCATTCATAGCAAAAGTACAGGATATGGTTTTGGAAGATCGTCGATTGACCGAGAGAGATTTAGCAGAGGCCCTAGACATCTCATTAGGCAGTGTGAGTCATATTTTACGTGAAGTTTTGGGTTTCAGAAAGCTCTGTGCACAATGGGTGCCGCATTCGCTCACAATGGAACAAAAACACGTTCGAATGCGACTTTCTGAGCAACATTTAGAGCGTTTTCGAAAGGATAAAAAGGATTTTTTGCGTCGATTCATCATTATGGATGAGACTTGGGTCTTCCATCATGATCCTGAATCAAAACAATAGGCTAAGGAGTGGTATGAACCAGGCACTTCGGCACCGAAGCGAGTTCGTGTCCAGAAATCGGCGAAGAAGGTGTTAGCATCAGTTTTTTGGGATGCAAAAGGGATTTTGTTGGTGGATTATCTCCAAACTGGCAAAACAATAAATTATGAATATTATTGTAACCTTTTGGATCAATTGGATGCAGAAATTCGTGAAAAAAGACCCGGTTTGCAGAAGAAAAAAATCCTTTTTCATCAAGACAATGCAACCGCTCACACAGCTCAAAAAACCATCACTAAAATAACCGAATTAAAGTACGAATTGTTGCAGCATCCACCTTATTCGCCTGATTTAGCTCTCTCTGACTTCTGGCTGTTCCCACACCTCAAGAAATTCCTTCGTGGGAAGCATTTTTCATCAAACGAAGAGGTTATAGCCGTCGTAGAGGAGTATTTTGCAGGCCTTGCAGAAAGTCACTTTCATGATGGGATAAACAAGTTGGAAGACCGTTGGACCAAATGTATTGATCTTATGGGAGATTATACTGAGCAATAAAAGTGATTTCACCAAAAAAAACGTATTTTCATTTCCGCTTTCAAAACTTTTTGAACAACCTAGTATTGTTCAACGTAGTCTCCTTTCATCTCAATACACTTTCCCTAGCAATGTTCAATAGCTTCGATACCCTGTTTATAGTGAGAAGCGTCGAGCTCCTCAAAATAGCCACCAACCGCAGACTCCACCTCCTCATTGTTGGGAAATATTTGACTACTGAGCCAGCTTTTCAAGTTTGGAGAGAGAAAATAATCCAAGGGGGCAGAATCAAGTGAATAGGGTGCGCGAGGAAGCAATTTGAATTTTAGCTCATTGATTTTGGTCATCGCAATAACGGATGTGTGAACTGGTGCATTGTCTTGATGAAACAACACTTTCTTCCTCGCCAAATGCGGCCGATTTTTCTTGATTTAATCACTCAAACGCTGTAATAAGTTCGCATAATAATCACCGTTGATTGTTATTCCTTTTTGAAGATAATCGTTGAAAATTATCTCACGTGCATCCCAAAAAACTAATGCCATATGCTTACCAGCAAATGGAACTGTTTTTTTTGTGGTCTCCTCATTTGGTCAAACACTGCGATGTTCGTCTTGGCAGCTCGTACGACCTCGTTTAAACTCTGTCACCCAATACTCGATTGTTGTAAACGAAGGAGCAGACTTCCCAAGAGTAAAATCTGTCTCGGCTTTAATATTGGTTGGACTGAGACCTTTCGAATGAAAGTATTGTATCACCTAACGATGAGCAAATTTTTCACATTTGTTTACTGAGAGAAGCTGTGGTGAGTGGTTTCAAAAGTTTAAGAACGGTGAATTTGACATCGAAGACAAGGAACGTAGTGGAAGGTCGAAAGTGTACGAATACGTGGAATTGGAAGCATTATTGTATTAAGATTCGTGCCAAACGCAAGAAGAACTTGCACGTACATTACGAGTGTACTGACGCTGAGAAACATTGAACGCCGAATTTCCACGTGTGAATTGCTGCTTGCCAGGAATAAACGAAAGGGTTTTTTGCACCGTATAGTCACTGGTGACGAAGAATGAATTCACTATGATAACCCAAAAAGGAAGAAATCACGGGGACCATCTGGCCATGTGTCAACATCTACAGCTAAGCCAAACATTCATGGTAAAAAACTCTTGTTGTGTATTTAGTGGGATCAGCTTGGTGTCGTGTATTATGAGTTGCTCAAACCGGATGAAACAATTACTGGGGTTGTCTACCCAACACAATTGATAAGATTGAGTCGAGCACTCAAGGGAAAGCGCGCCCACTACTACTCCAGCCACGACAAAGTTATTCTGCATGATAATGCTCATCCACATGTTGCGGCGCCGGTAAAAACCTATTTGGAAACACTTAAGTGGGAAGTTTTACACGACCCGCCGTATTCACCAGACATTTTTCCATCTGATTTCCACTTATTTCGATCGATGACGCATGGCCTATCTGAGCAGTACTTCAAATCATATGAAAACATCAAAAATTGGGTCGATTCGTGGATAGCCTCAAATGATGAAGCATTCTTCCGACGTGGTATCCGTATGCTGCCAGGGAGATAGCAAAAAGTAGCGATGGACAATACTTCGAATAAAACATAAGGTGCTGTTCTTTCACAATAAATGCCCAATTTTGGATAAAAATGGAAGAAAATTATTTGTGCACCTGATATTTATGATTCAAAGTACTGTCCGTCGCTAGCCACCACTTGTTTCCAACTTTCTGGCAATTTTCGGATACCATCTCGAAAAAACGATGCGTCTTTTGAGGCAATCCACGAATCGATCCATTTTTACATTCTCATCATGGATGAGAAGGTATTGGTTATATGTGAAAAATGACTTTCGAAAATTTCATCAAATCTTTACGTTTTGAGACCCCCTGAGTCCGAAAAAAGGGTTTTTACGAAACTGTCTGTCTGTCTGTCTGTAGGTCGTGTGCGGCATAACTCTCGATAGAATTATCAGATTGAATTGTGCTTTGGCACACTTTATCGGAGCCGAAAAAGTTCGTTAACCAGCCACATCCAATCAAAATTGAGGGATTGAGCACTACTTTTGTGTTTTTGAAAATAATTTTTTGAAAAAATCAAAAATTTTAATACTGGTTTTAGATAGTGCTCATAAATCTCTAAAAATTATCCTGATAACATTTTTTGATTAAATCAAAATTGGAAATGTTACAGCATATTCAAATTCGAAAAAAGTCAATATAAAAATTCCATTTTCCAGTTAAATTATACGAGATACGAAAAAACGTTATGATACAATATTATTTTCTACATAAAGACCTACAAATTTGAATTGTAAAATTTTTTCATAAGATGCATATTTTTTTTTTAATTCAAAAATAATCTATTGAAAATCCAAAATTCAATTTTTTAACAATAATATGTGAAATACGAAAAAAAACGTAAGAATACAAAGTTGTTCGTTTCAAAAAGATCTACAAGTTTTGTCTTACACAGTTTATGGAAAAACATATATTTTTCGTTTCAATTCCAAAAAATACGATTAAAATTCAATAATTCCATTTTTTAGACAATATATATGAGATACATAAAAAAAGTTTAGATGAAAAATTATTTGCCTAAATGAGGTCTACACATTCTTATTAAGAAATTTCTCGACAGGATGTATATTTTATGTTTTGATTTTTAATATTAATAAAATTCGATTTTTTTCACCAAAATATGTGAGATTCGAAATAAGCGTTGTTCTGCAAAATTGTTTCCTTAAGGTAGTACGATCACGAAAATTAGACCTCAGACAAAAATAGATAATTTTGCTTTCACGAATAGCAACATTATTATTGAAGGGCCAATTTGAATGAGAAAAGATTATTTTTCATGAAAAAAATTTGAAACACAAAAAAATAATGTTATTAATAAATTTTATTTTTGCCCAAACTTATTTTCTTATCGTTTCGAGTCAAATTTTTGAAAATGATGCGATTCTAATAAATTATGGTTCATTTTTTTAGAAAAAAGATTCTCTACAACTTGACCGTTTCCTATTTTTGAATTTTTTCTTGAAAGCAAAATTATCTATTTTAGCCTGAGGTCTAATTTTCGTGATCGTACTACCTTAAATAAAGTCTACGATTATTTTTTCTTTTTGAGAGATTTGGAAGAAAATAAATTATTTTAATCATGTAATTTATTAAAAAGTTACTGAAATGTATACAGAAAATCGAGCGCGAAGCGCGAGTGTCATGATGAGAATGTGTTCCTTAAGGCCGATAGAGCCTTAAGTAAATTGAATTTCCTGTTTCACTTAAACTGAAAAAGAAATTTAGTGAATTTGAGAAATTGAGTAATTCACATCATCTTTAATATTATAAAATTGGTTTGAGCTTCAGTATTAAATTATAAGAAATAAACTTAAATGTATGCGAAGAGCACAAGACCGAGCGCGAAGCGCGACGTTCAAAAATTCCGGAGCGCGCAGCGCGACGATCGAGTATTACAATAATTTTACAATACATCACAGTAAAAATTGTGATGGAAAAATACAATCGCAGTATTGTAGAGTGAAATTACAATAATTTTAATGTAATTCTAAGTGAAATTCGGAATTACTATACGCGTATTGTGAAGTTGAAAGTCACGCTGCTGCGGAGTGTCGCTACCGTCGGTCATCGTGGGTTGGCAGTCTGTTTCGTTTATGGTTTCCCGCTAAGAAGAAACTGTTAAAAATCATTAACTGAGATTTGGAAGCGACGCACAAGGTAAGTGTAATTTATTTAGCTGGATAGGCAGTTCTTATCAAGAAATTTTCCTAAATTTCTGTCTCATTCTGCTTCAAAACGAATGGTAGTTGATGCCATACGATAACCTCAAATTGAATTAGTAGTTAACTCTCTGGCCGGTTGAAGCACAATTACTTTAAATATTTGCTTATTCTTATTTGGAAAATTCAAATTTCAATCCTCGTTCAATTAGACTCTGAAATTTTATTTCTTTTCAAATTCCGAACTTGTAAATCATAATTAAGCGGCCGGATTGGACACGTTGTGGCGTCGCGAGTAAAGACTGAAAGCATGAAATCACATGAATGAAAAATGTAGTATTATAAAACTCTTAAAATTAAAAGCGAGGTTGCATTGAAATTTTTTTTATAAAGTTCATACTTTTGACAATAAAAAATAAAATCAACAGATTTTTCACACTAGAAAAACCATACTTTTCAATGCACAACTCGACGAAAATTGGTTAAATTATTAGAGAAATTAATAGTTATTGGTGTCAATCTACTCGTGATGCTTCAGTGATGCCTACACGATAATTAAAGTTGTAAAAAATTCATAATTTATCAATAATATTATTATTGAAAGTTAAATCCATGTTTTTCCCTCTCCCAAGAGGAAAAACTTTCGGACTGTTAGTGCTATGAATAACATTCAGCGACAAAGTTGTTCCTTAATAGATGAGACAACTTTTCACAGGTTTGGGAATCAATCAAAAAAAATGAAGTGGTTAAAAGGCGATGTAAAACTGTGAACGCTCGGCACGCGCATGACCGAATCGCACTCAGATTCAACAGTCTTATGTGCCATCGTCGATAAAATATTCTTTTTATTGGTGAACAATGACAAATAATCTCAAAAAAGAATATTTATATTTCAGACTCAATTACCATTAAGGGCTGTTCAAATAATACGTAACTCTACTTTCTTTTGTTTATGTAGCTTTGTCGATGTCAACTTCACCACAATTTTATTTTTATCTCTTTTTAAGCCAATGAAAAAGGCGTGACGTATTATGTGAACGGGCCCTTAGGTTGGATACATATTTTGTATACTGACTCAAAATTCATTTATTTTGAGTTAGACGGTAAATTCTCGCTCAAAACTAAAAACTTTTGACATTTTTCACATGCCCCACCCGAAAGGTGACAACAGAACCTACTTTTGTTAGTAGCTACTTTTGTTAGTATTAGGTGCGCAACTAAGTTCCCGCTGCTTTTTTTTAATGAAAATGCAACTTTATTGTGAAAAAATGGTTAAAAATGATTCATTCAAAGTATTGCCCATCGTTAGCTACAACTTTTTCCCATCTTTCTAGTAGAGCTTAAATACCGTTACGGTAAAAGTGTTCATCTTTTGAGGCTATCCACGAATCAAGCCATTTTTCGATGTCTTCATATGAACGGAACTGCTGATCAGCCAGACCATGTGCCATCGACCAGAACAAGTAATAATCGGACGGCGCAATATCTTGGGTATACGGCGGGTGGATTAGGACTTCCCATTTGATCGATTCCAGGTAGATTTTAATGGGTTTGGCACACCATCCATAAAACAGCATTTACAACATCAACAATTTCATAAGCATATTTCTGGAAATTTTCCACAATAAATGTAATGGAAGTTTATTACTACAACGCAATGCAATTTCACAATACATTTATATTAAAATTACAATACATATGCTCAATGTACACTTTTTGGATATTGTGAAATTACAATACAATTACAGTAATTTTACAACACTGTACTTTAAAGATACGTTTTCATGTATTGTAAAATTGCATTGCGTTTTGGTAATAAACTTCCATTACATTTATTGTGGAATTACAATATAAATTTTTAACAGTGTAGTCGGAAGGAGCAACGTCTGGAGAGCACGGTGGGTGGAGTAAGAACTCCAACTTCAGCGTTTCCAAGTATGTCTTGACCAGTCTTGCGACATGTGGCCGAACATTTTCATGCTAGAGGATAACTTTTTCGTGTCTCTCTTGGTACTGTGGCCGTTTTTCCTTGAATGCTCGGCTCAAACGCATTAATTGCGTTCGACACCGATCCCATGTGATAGTTCCACTTGGCTTCAACAGCTCATAATACACCACACCGAGCAAGTATTCAAATTTTCTGGCGCAGCAGAATATGCTAGGAATTTTGCGAATATTCCATCACTTCTCATTTCAGACCTTAAATTCTTACATTCTGAATTATCCACATCGACATGCAAAACATTCATATTGCTTTTACTTAACAAGGATGTTACATTACCTGTATAGTTGTCCTTGACTTCAGCTAAATGAGCTTGAATTTTTCCACCTCGTCCTTTATTAGAAATTTTTGGCTTATCCCCCCCCTTGATCATACTTCATTTTCTTATTTTCATTACTGTTATTCACCTCAGTTCCACGTCTTTTTAAACCTCTTCCTCTACCAGCTTTGAAGTTACTTCCTGAATTATTTCGATCATACCTGTTCACTCCTTTAGCGACAATTCCACGTCCAAAACCTCTACCTGGTCCTCGTCCTCGTTTTCTGAAGTATTTGATATGCTCTTGGATATCTGATACAAAATCGCTGCAGCTGTAACACTTCTTTTTGCCATCACTTCTAGGGCAATGTGCATGAATGTGTCCCACGTCATCACATTCGTAGCACCTTTCTTTAGACACCTCTCTATTTCTGTGAAACACGACTCTCGCATTGTATCCCATATTGTTATCAGCTTCATCCTGGATAATATAGAATTTTAGTTGTTCATAACTCAAACTCTTTCCAGTCTGTGTTTTCGTCAGAAATTCTGCATTCTTGACGCTTAGAACGGTGTCTTCTATTGCTTTATACATTGCATCTCTTTTCTCTAATTCAGACAATGGGGGCACATCTGGTAAACTTTCATACTCTCTTATCAAATCTTCAAACTTGTCCAAAAATTCAGGGGCTTTCATTTTTTCCGGTACATATCTCAAATCGTAAAGTTTGGTTCTAATCGTTAATGAATTCGTATTCAACTCACTTCCTTTCAAATTTCTGGTCTTTTCAAGAATCTCTTTGGGATTTGTCAAGTTAATAACTTTTGAGTAATAATTCATATCAATTCTATTTATTATATTATCCCTGACTATGTTCTTGCTTTCCTTTCATTTCTTCACTGACTTCTTTGTTCACAGTTGCTTTTAGATCAATTACATGTAACAAATCGTACTCTCTCATTTCAGATCTTAAAAAGTCTATAAAATATTCATACTTCATACTAATTGTCAATTTGTAATCACGTTTAAGACTCACACCTTTCCCGAAGTTCTTTAAAGTGTTTCTCATTTCTTCTGTAAATTCTTTATCCGTACTTCCTTCTTTGTCATTTCAATTCTTTCTTTTCTTATCAATTATGTCATTTCTTATCAATTCATACATTTATTTCAAGTCACACGGGTGTTTAATTTTGGGGCGCGAGACTTCCATCTAAGTAACCGAACAACAAGTCACTCAAATTTCAGTCGACTTCCACCTGAACAACCTAACAAGTTGAAAAAATTTCAGTCCGATGAAAAGAGGATATCCCCGAATAACAGATCCACCCAATTTTCATCCTTTGACTCCATTTCATCAAAATAATTATATGTACATTTAATTATTTCTCGAAATCTGGTCAGATTTATATTGTGTCATATCATCAATTCTTAAAACAAATCTTCGAACCCCACCTGAAGTTATTCGGTAATGGTGCATTTATACGACCAATTTTCCGAGGATTTTTGTCTTCGGAAAATGTGAAAATGGCGCGGGACTTTTGAATAAGGTTAAATATTTAAATTAAATAAAACAAGTTTTTCATAGTTTAAATTGACGATTATGATGATGAGTTTAATTTTTTTAATATAATGTAAAAATATAAGATAAAATGAACAACACCAAAGTAAGTATTTCAAATATTGTAGAGTGTTTTTAGAGATGAGTACAGACTGTGCGAATGAGTTGTAGCAAGTCGATGTCTGTTGTGGTCTCTTGCAAAGACTCATATAGCAAGAGAGGAAAAATTTGTAAGTAGATAGTATCTTTTTTTAACAAAATACAGTCATGTTCATACATTTTTAAAAAAATCACATACTTCAAAGTTGTAAATTTCAAACGATTACAACAAAACTTTTCAATTGTTCTGCATTACTCTTCTGTAATATCCAATTATTTATCTAATCTAGCAATTCCTTGTAACATTTGAATGATTAGATGCCACGAAAAAGTAGTACATGAAACCAAATGCAACTAATCTTAAACTTATATTCAAAGCTGAACAACATAATAAATCACAGAACGTCGTAACAATCTATTAAGGTAGTACGATCACAAAAATTAGACCTCAGACAAAAATAGATAATTTTGCTTTCAAGAATAGCAATATTATTATTGAAGGGCTAATTTGAAAGAGAAAAGATTATTTTTTATGCAAAAAATTTGAAACACAAAAAAATAATGTTATTAATAAATTATATTTTTGCCCAAACTTATTTTCTTATCGCTTCGAGCCAAATTTTTAAAAATGATGCGATTCTAATAAATCGCGGTTCATTTTTTTAGGAAAAAGATTCTCTACAACTTGACCGTTTCCTATTTTTTAAATTGAATTAATTATTATCAAATACAACAATTTGTTTATAAAAATTTTGTTTTAAAAAATTGTTTTTTATAATTTCAGCCATTAAAGAATTCATTTTCAAAAATCGGAAACAGTCAAGTTGTAGAGAATCTTTTTCCTAACAAAATGAACCGCGATTTATTAGAATCGCATTATTTTTAAAAATTTGGCTCGAAGCGATAAGAAAATAAGTTTGGGCAAAAATGTAATTTATTAATAACATTATTTTTTTGTGTTTCAAATTTTTTTCATAAAAAATAATCTTTTCTCTTTCAAATTAGCCCTTCAATAATAATATTGCTATTCTTGAAAGCAAAATTATCTATTTTTTCCTGAGGTCTAATTTTCGTGATCGTACTACCTTAAGGGTATGTGATACTTTGGGAATTAACAAATTTTATTGACTTTTTGGTTCTGTCTAAAATATATATAATTTTCTGTTCATAATTTGGGAAATGGTACAGAATATAAAAACGGACGTAAATAAACTACTTTTGGTTTCAAAATTTTAAAAAAGTTCAATTTTAGAAATATATATCAGAAACTTCTTTTCATTGTCCAAACCAAAAGTAGTCTATCTACGTCCGTTTCTATCTTCTCTACTATTTCCCAAATTTTAGGTTTTTTGGACGAAAACATGTAGAAACTGGAACAAAATGTTCACAAGAACTTGCTACTTTTCTCAAGTATCACATGCTCTTGACTATTAACTGTATCAACTATGAAATATAGCATTTTAAATAATATTCAATATTCATTTTAAATATGTAATAAGACGATTGCTATCACATTTTAACGACGACTTATCACTGATCGTCGTAGTTCTGTAAAATATAATAGTCAATAAAATTATTAATGTCAAAAAAAAACTCGAAAGCGTGAACTTTTAAAACTCCCCCTTTTGTATCACTAAACTTAATCTCGTCTAATGTTCTCGGCGATCAACGACGTTATCTGCGCTTGCAGATTCAACCTTTCATTGAGATCAGGTATCTCTTCTAATGTTTTTCCCAGCCACATTCCCCACTGCTGCATTGCACTTAATTTTGGGACGGAAGCAGATTGTCGATTATCAATGCTCTTTAATATCGCTACTTCAATTGGGTCGAGGAACTTTCTTCTTTTTCCTGAAAAAATAGTAATCAGAGAATTGTTTAAGAAATAATTTGTAAATCTTCATCATTAAATTCAATATTTTACAGTGGTCCGTCTAAAGACATTGAAGCTAATCCACTTCCGGTCGCTTATCAGGTATATTCATCATTTATTTTTGCTGCCACCCGATTTTCAATTTATTAAACGTTCCCCAGTTTGTCCTTTGACTCAGGCCCACAAAAATAATTATTTGTACTAAAACGAGGAGCATAAATGGATCTTCATCTCGGTACTGATAACATTTTTTATGGGCCTCTGTAATTAGATTCAAGAACAAATTTAATAATAAGTTTAAGAATGAATATTCATTGTGTATAAATTATACATAATTATTCATATTTGTCATTTTTATATCAGCAACTTGGATGTATACTCATGATTAATGAAAGTAATTATTTTCAGGAAATTTCTTTGAGGTTAGCATTGAATTAAATATAAATATAATACAATTCACAAGAACTTTGAACTGTAGATAAATTTTAGCACATGCTTGCTACGGCTGATTCTGCGGATGTTATATCGACATCGAAGCCCATTTCCTTTATTTCATTACTGTGTATACTGTCTTCCTTTTCAACACAGTTTGTGGTATTTGAAAATGAAGGCACATTTGAAATTGTCCTGAAATTATAAAAAATACGTGTTCAATTTAGATTACACAATACAATTTTCTTAGTTTCAAGCAAAACATTCGAAGAGAAAAGGTTTTTCAGGTTTATTTATCTAAAACTTGGGAAATTTTAAATTTACTATGAACTTTGTTTAAAAATAAATAAATAAATGCACTTACGATCCTGGTACCAATGTGTCATTTAAAAATGTGAAATACGGTTCCAAAATCCACGGCTTTTTTCGAATAGCAGATGAACCACTCGGTGGGATTTGTCTCCTTCGGTTATAAGTTTTCTTCAATGTCGAAAATTTGTTTCGAACCATTGCCTCATTCCAACCTGTTGAATACGAATATATCTAAATACATTAAACATTATTTACACATAAATTAGACGTCATTGATAAGTAAAGTATAAAACAGTTAAATGTATCTCTTCAAATATAAATACTGAACCTGAAAAATGTGATGCCACTTTATTCCATGCTGCAGCTACTAAGTAGGCACTTCTTTCTGCCACAGGAATTTTCAATTTCCACAAGCAAGGTTGGTCCTTAATAAGTTCTAAAAGCCTTATGGCATTTTTTTCTGAATTATATGCCACCCCATTTTCATCAACAGAGACAGAATCGTCAAAGTAATCCTTTGAACCTCCTTGATCTATTTTAATTTTCGAAATCTTAGACGCTTCCGTTCCTTTGTGAATTGCATTTATCACACAACTCGACTTATTGGATGTGAGCTGACACTTTTCTCTGCTAGTGACGAGATGCGTTTCCATACTTCTTACAATTTCCTAAAGAATTAAATAAAACTAATATTGCAAAAAAATATCAAGCTATACGATAGTGTAAAAAACAAAAGATTTGTAATGAACCTACGTCTCGGAATTCATCCAAATATTCCACCTCATCTTTCTCTACATTTTCAAATTCATGACAACTAGAATTCTTTGCCAAAACGTTACCCACGATTTGCAGTTGATCCATTGGTATTCCATTAAAGCACTCGTGCTTGTATCCATCTCTGTAGTCAAACTCTGCCTCACACAATTCGCAGAAGAGCGTTTTTAAAGTCTAAAATTAAAAAAAAAAAAATTTAATTTCGTTATTTTATACAACGTTAATAACGAAAGAATGATAAAAAATCTTACCCCATCATATGAAAAATCCATCTCGACCTATTAAATAAAATATAAGTATTGTCAAAAAATTTTGTAGAGGTTATGTTATTACGACTTGTAAAATATTTTTAAAATGTCTGATAAAAATATAAATTCAATAACAGACACTGAAAAAATACTAAATTTTTGGACAATAGTAAAAAATTTAAAAAAAGATAATATCTACTTACAAATTTTCCCTCTCTTGCTACATGAGTCTTTGCAAGAGACCACAACAGACATCGACTTGCTACAACTCATTCGCACAGTCTGTACTCATCTCTAAAAACACTCTACAATATTTGAAATACTTACTTTGGGGTTGTTCATTTTATCTTATATTTTTACATTATATTAAAAAAATTAAACTCATCATCATAATCGTCAATTTAAACTATGAAAAACTTGTTTTATTTAATTTAAATATCTAACCTTATTCAAAAGTCCCGCGCCATTTTCACATTTTCCGAAGACAAAAATCCTCGGAAAATTGGTCGTGTGAACAGCCTTGGACATTTGGCTGTCCGCACCGGTCGGGCAGACAGAGGTATAAATGCACCATAAGTCCCATCGACCGGACCAAACACAACTTTATTTCCATGGCAAAACAATTGACATTACTGCCGATCTTGCGAGGCAAACCATCCAAATTCTTCCATATTTCGCATCAATTCACGTCTTTTTGCTTCCCACTCTTCATCTGTAAGTATTTCCCATTTCTTGTTATTTTTCATATCTTAAATCATATCTTTATTTTCTTTATTAAATATTTGCGTCTTATTGTCAGATTATATTTATATTGCCATTTTAGCAAAAGGAAACGATTAAGGAGGATTTTAATAGTCACCAAAACCTCCGTTCCCCGCCACAAGGAGCAGGAGCCACGTGCGCAAAAAAAAAAGGTTAATGCAACCCCATCTATTAATTTGGCCAGACAATTTTTAAATACCAGCGCTCCTTTGGATCGCCAGGTGGCGCGCCCCGCTCCTCCACCCTGCGAGCGAGAATCGCCCCCGATCGCCTGTCAACCTCTCTCTCCAATATGAAATTATTTGACATTTTGAAAGTTCTAATCCTTAATTTAAACAATCAAGATAGTATTTTTCAACCACCCGTTCATTTTTTTAATTTAAGAAGTTCCGCTGTTCTACAATCACATATTTCACGTGAGAAGAAAATTCAATTTAATATGGACAACAAACCATTCCTTGAATTGCACTGCCATTCCTCATGTGGAACAATAATTTCTGAATTTAATTAGAAACAAGAAAATCTGTAGATATTCCCCAATTCGATTTTCTCCAAATAATAATCTTGAAAAAACTATACGTTTTCAACTTCTTCTTGTGAAATTAGAATTTTTTTTCCTTTAGTTATTGAGAAAAAGGACGTTTTTCACAATTGCTGTAAGTTGTTTCAAGTTACTATATAAAGAATCTTAAATAATTATAGTTGTAGCAAACAATCATAATTATAGATAATTTATTTGTTGAATACAACTTAATCAAATTTTTTTTATGCACTCTGAAAAATTCAGGACTCAACCGTCACTAGTCAGAAAATCTCGCCAAAATTTGAATTTAAAAATTTTACCCAGATTCTATATCAGCACTAGAGAATAGATTAACTAGAACTTAAAAGTGAAATTCAATATCAAGTATACGAAGAAAAACAGTTTAAGAAACTATACTCGACTCAGTTCTGTAAACTTGGGACATAAGGGCATTTCAACATATTTTCAGTTCTAGTATAGTAAAGTGAAATTCATGAATACTTAATTGATCCAACGTGAAAGTGTGACATATTTATATAAAACTCTTCCAAAATTGTCTGTAAAAAATACTGTTTTGGTTTATTAAAGTGTCGAGTAAAGTCTAACGTAGTAAAAATGAAAGGCTTCAGCACAATAAATAAACTTTAATATACGATACAGACAATAATAACTTGAATGTCAATACTTTTTCTTCTGCAATTTATTTAAAGCTTTACCAAACTTTTCAGTAAATAATACATTCTTGAATAAGAAATATTCAACAATATCTGTCGTTATATAACTAATTTCAAGAAAATGATTACGAGTAATATTGCACAATTTGAAGTTTGCTTCACTGTTTATTTGTAAACTTTACTGAACTAATATGAAATTTTATCGTATTTTGTAACATCAAAAAACAAAATTTCAATAAGCAGGGTCTTCATTCTGCAAAAAGTTTCTTTGCAAAATCTTTCTTTTGCTCAGCCTTATTAGAATCAGCTTTTAATGAAAATTGTTCAATTTCGAGATCAATTTCAATCTGATTCTTTTCTCGTTCTTGTTATAGAAAGGCAATCAATAAATCAGATTATACGAGAAGTTTACTGATTATGTTTTCATTCTTTGCTAATCGAGAACATTTTCGAGTATTAAATTCTAGAATGCGTAAGTATCGAAGAAATGCTTCTTAAATTTTCTAAATCTATGCTGTTACTTTTTACAAGAAAATCACGGACTACTTTCCTAGATGCTTCAAAACTATCCATTTTTATGATTAACAACAATATATTGCTAATAAATTGGCTGGATAGACCTGTCCGACTACAAACGATAATCTTCGTTCTTAAGAACTGATACTCGGACGTATCTGTGATACGGCTTCCAATCTTGTAGCAGTCTCAAGTTCGACGCTATTTGTTGGTGGATAACCCTGCACACAGCATTGTGCCAGCATATATACTCTTTTTGAGCCAACACTCTGCAGCCATCAATGATGTGTTCAATGGTTTCATTGGGATTTCCACATAATCGGCACTTGTCGTCAACGTTGTAACAAAGGATGTGCTTTATGTAGTTCGTTGTGCCGATTACCTTGTCCTAGATGGCCACGACGAACCCGTGCGTTTCCGAAAATAATTCGCCTCTACGCAACCACAAGTCGGAAGCCTCTTTATCCACGCTTGGTTGATCTTGGACCACGGGGTGCTGTCCACAAAGAGGTTTTCTTCGCCACTCCATATCAAGCTGCTCTGGAGTGGGATGCCTGATGTTTGAGGAAGTTCGATAGCCAAATGTAGGAGTGTGAAGCCTTTGTCCTCTCGACAGATGTTATTGTAAAGAGAAACATGCCTTTTTTGTCAAAGTATTCAGGCAACTGTGATTCCTGTGTGAAACATGGTAGGATTTTCCTCTCAATCGCCGAACTTTTGTGGTGCATTCGGTGCATTATCATTCTCGTACGAATGATTCTGTTGATGCTCTCAAGGCCGGTCTGCAGTTTTGTCCTTGAGCTGGTATACAACTTCAGGTCATCCATTTAAAGGACTTGGGTCAGCTGGTATCTGCCCTCATCCTTTCCAACATTATACTTATAGGACGCGTTTTTGAGTGTCCTACACAACGGTTTGAGAACAAACAGAACCACACTTTATTAATTAAATCACCCTGATTGATGCCATTCGTGATGCGCAAGAATTTGGTTTTATTGACAAAGTTACAAATTTTTCAATAAATGATTTATCGTATTGTAAGTTTAAATATGAGACGACTTTAAATTTCACAATAACATTACTTTTCAATTACTTAAACCTTTCTTCAATTTTGCGAATTCTTCTCGAGGTTTATTTCAGGTGAGTGACTATTTCTTTTTTTAATGAAAAACATTTGTAATTCTAAATATTCAATTTTTGAAATAGAAATATTAACTAAAAGATTTTCAAGTTCTGGGAATCAACTGCTTTAATAATACAATTTTTCTTCTCTGTAAAGCATCTCAATTTTTAAATTAAAAGTCTCCACAAAGGTTAAAAAAACTTAAGGTGATAATACTTTTATTTAAAAATTTTAAATACAGATGTCAAAATCAAAACTTATTTGCCTAAAATAAACGTCTTAAAGATCTTGTAGAAATAAAGTGAGATTTGAATACTTCAAAAATAAATTTTCAGTAATATGTTGAACTTAATAAATGTTCAAAGCTTAAATCAGGATATCAGTTGGCAAATGTTTACTTGTGTAAATTGACGTTAAAAATTTTATAATTGATGTTTTCACTTAAACCGTCAAACATTCATTAATTTAAAATTTTACTCAAAATTTTATCTTACAGCGTTCCAATCTTTCCACAATTTTACAAAATCTTATAAATCTTTATTTCATAGGCAAGTGTTTTTTAAAATATTAGAAAAATAAGTGCAATTATTTAAATTAAATATTTCGTAAAATTTTACACTTCGCTGCTTTTACAAAATTGTTGAGAGATTTGAACACTGATTAAAGAATATTGCAATGCAATTATAAGTCAATAAATGCTTAAAGATTTATCTCAAGTTTCTCAGGTCCAAAATGAAAATATTTTGCACTAGATGTGAATTTAAATTTTAACTTGATTTTATGTGGCCTAAGCACAGATTTTTATTTCAAAAAAGTAAATGCTGTACAAAATTAAAGTATTTTCTGAATCAAGTGATTCATTCATAAAACTCAAAAATGTTGTAATTAATATCTAAATATAAAACTTTAAGCATTAATTGACCTTAAAATTCATTGAAAAATTCTTCATTCAGTGTTCAAATCTTCCTTCAATTTAACAAGAATAGGAATATTGAAAATGACAAAGTATTCCATTTAAAAAATCACTTTTAGATATTTGGAAAAACATTTGCCTGAAAATCATCCATAACAAAAAATTTGGTGTAAAATTTGAAATCAATAAATATTCATATATTCATATGAAGATATCAATGAACACATTTTGTAGCTTCTTAATTTACGTAAATTTTCCACGGAATAGTTAATTTAGTCGTGCGCAATGTTTACTCTTGTATTTTATTAGTATTGAGTGTAATAATTTTCATAGCCATTTTTATTTATTTTGCTTCAAATATTTTATTTTTCAGTTAACAATTTTTTGTTTGTGTGCCTTTTTGCTTAAAGTTAAATTCGATTGCTTCAAAACTTTTCAAATGATTGCAATTTTAGAATTTTCTATATTACATCATTAATTTATTTGTGAAATTCGTGGTTTTAAATTTAAGATATATGTAGTTAGAGAAATAACGCTTCTTTTTGTCGATATTTTGAGGACAATCTGCCCGAAATAAACATCTAAAGTACCCTGTAAGATTTTATAAGGATTTGAACTCTTTAAGAATAAAATTTCCGTGAAATTTGATGTCAATAAATAATTAAAATTTAAATCAATATACAAAATGAAAAAATTTTTACCTTTTCAAATCAAAGCTTAAATCAGAAGTTTCAAATTTCAATACTTCTTACCAATTTCGAATATTTAAAAAAATTTCAATTAGAGAGTTATTTTCTATTAAGAAGAGATAAACATAAAATTCAAGTTTAAAATTTACATTCTCAGTTTTATGTTAGAAATATTTTCATCTTACATATTTGTAGCCTAAGCACAGACTTTTCATTGAAAACATGAGATGCTCGACAAAAAATCTTGTTACGACTTAAGAAAATCTTATGGATAATTTTCAGCAAATGTTTTTCCAAATATCAAGAAAGCGATAGTAATTTTTTAAATGAAATACTTTGTCATTTTTATATTTCCTATTCTTGCGAATTTTTAGGAAGGTTTGAGCACTAAATATAGAATTTTTCAATGAAATTTAAGGTGAATAAATACTTAAAGTTTTATATGAAGATATTAATTACAAAATTTTTAAGTTTTATAAATCAACCACTTGATTCAGAAAATACTTCAATTTTGTACAGCATTTACTTTTTTGAAATAAAAATCTGTGCTTAGGCCACATAAAATCAAGTTAAAATTTAAATTCAAATCTAGTGCAAAATATTTTCATTTTGGACCTGAGAAACTTGAGATAAATCTTTAAGCATTTATTGACTTATAATTGCATTGCAATATTCTTTAATCAGTGTTCAAATCTCTCAACAATTTTGTAAAAGCAGCGAAGTGTAAAATTTTACGAAATATTTAATTTAAATAATTGCACTTATTTTTCTAATATTTCAAAAAACACTTGCCTATGAAATAAAGATTTATAAGATTTTGTAAAATTGTGGAAAGATTGGAACGCTGTAAGATAAAATTTTGAGTAAAATTTTAAATTAATGAATGTTTGACGGTTTAAGTGAAAACATCAATTATAAAATTTTTAACGTCAATTTACACAAGTAAACATTTGCCAACTGATATCCTGATTTAAGCTTTGAACATTTATTAAGTTCAACATATTACTGAAAATTTATTTTTGAAGTATTCAAATCTCACTTTATTTCTACAAGATCTTTAAGACGTTTATTTTAGGCAAATAAGTTTTGATTTTGACATCTGTATTTAAAATTTTTAAATAAAAGTATTATCACCTTAAGTTTTTTTAACCTTTGTGGAGACTTTTAATTTAAAAATTGAGATGCTTTACAGAGAAGAAAAATTGTATTATTAAAGCAGTTGATTCCCAGAACTTGAAAATCTTTTAGTTAATATTTCTATTTCAAAAATTGAATATTTAGAATTACAAATGTTTTTCATTAAAAAAAGAAATAGTCACTCACCTGAAATAAACCTCGAGAAGAATTCGCAAAATTGAAGAAAGGTTTAAGTAATTGAAAAGTAATGTTATTGTGAAATTTAAAGTCGTCTCATATTTAAACTTACAATACGATAAATCATTTATTGAAAAATTTGTAACTTTGTCAATAAAAGCGTTATTTGGAAATTTTTATAACAAGGTTAAATACTTATGAATTTCTTAAATATTCGTACATTTAAAAAATATTGTAACAGAGAATTATGTGTTAAGTATTTTCCATTAAGAAGAGATAAATATATGACATAATAAGTTTTAAATCTGCATTTTTAGTGTTATAGTGAAAGAATTTTTATCTTCCTTTTTTTGTGACCTAAGCACAGATTTTGAATTCAAAATATAAAAATGTTCTACAGAGCTGAATTACTTTTAAAATCAAGTAGTCATTTACAATGATAATTACAAAGCTTCAAACTTTTGTAATGAAAATCTTCATTTACAACTTTAAGCATTTAATGACATTGAATTCCATTGGAAATTTTTTTGTTTACTGTTCAAATCTTGACAGGATATCAGATGAGCAGACAAATTAAAAGTTATAAAATATTTCATTTAAAAGATTGAACTCGTCCATATGATCTTGTCAAATTGTAACAAGATTTCAACACTTCGAACAAAAATTTTCATGTAAAATTTGATATCGGTAAATATTTACATGTTCATGTGAAGATAGAAATGAACATATATTTTAGTTTTTTAATTTATCCACTTCTATTACAAAATTTTTCCTTTCTGCAGAGCATTTCATTTTTTGAATGAAAAGTCTATGCTTAGGCTAAAAAAATGTAAAATAAAAATATTTCTGACATAAAACTGAGAATGTAAATTTTAAACTTGAATTTTATGTTAATCTTTTCTTAATAGAATATATCTTTCTTACTGAAAATGTTTTAAATGTACTAAATTGATTAGAAGTATGGAAATTTAGATAGAAAAATATATATGGATTTAAATATTGAACATTTATTGGCATCAAATTTTACTGAGAGTTCGAAATTGTCGTCTGCTTCGCGCCTCTTTTGCGCGGAGTCCAGAGAAATACAATTCTCAACTTCGACTCGATATCCGAAATACCGAAAGCGTGAAATCTAAAAATAGCATTGCAAGGAGGAAGCGAGGAGAAAAAGGAGAAGTGGGACGAGTCGTTCTCGCGTGCAAGAGCGACGAAGAAGAAAGAGAGGCAGCGCGCGCCACCGCCTTTCCCTACTCCGATCTCACTGACAGGAGCTGCTTCTGTAGTTGTGACTGCGTCGGTATCAGATCTGAGCAGACTGTCAGCCCAGATCGGACACGCCAACCATTCGCACACAATTACAGGCTAGGTCCGTGTGAATAAAGTAGGAGCTGTAAGTTTGGTTGCGCGCGCAACCGACTTCTTCTCTTCTGAATTCGAAAACACGGAGATGCTCGAAAATCTTCGGGAAACTTATATATATAGCATATACGAAATAAAGTAAAAGCAAGCGTTTCCTAACTTTCTGAGTTTCTGCGATTTCTTCGATTCGATGTCTCGTGCATCTGGTCGTCTGTTCGCCCGGCGAAATCTGTTTGCAAAACTTGACAGCTAACAAATTTTGTAAAAAATCTTAAATAATGTTGATGACGTGACATAAATTTTATGAATTTCAGAAAATGTTAAATAATTCTTTCGAGTGTGTGATCTGCAAGCACTATTTCTTCGATACTATTTGTTTGTAGAATTTAAATTCAGAATTTGAGGTTAGGTTCATAACCTGTTGTATTCAAGTAGTTTTATTTTTTAACTTTCCTTCATTTCACTCAATTGATTTTGAATATTGTAAATTCAGAATGTTAATTAATTGTATTTTTATGTAAATTTTTAAAATAATAATCATTATTAATCAATAAATTCTGTCATAATTACCTTTCTTGTAATTCTATTTTCTGAGAATATAAAAACACTGCTTTAAAGAAAAAATGTGGAAACGTAGCTTCAAGTTTGCTTACGTAGGAAAACCTTTGCAGCCAACCCGAAATTTATGAAATTATCAAATAAATAATTACTTACAGGAAATAAGTCTTTAATATTCTTTCTTACTTATACCTTAGGTAATAAAGTACATCTATGAAGGGAAGAATTGTTACTGTCAATATTTTTGGTCGAAATGAGAAATTGAAATTTTGAGTTTAGAGAATTTGAAAATCTCTCTGTGGATAATGTAGGCAGTGACAAAAATTTCAAACTCAACTAATTAATTTGAGTTTAGAATTTAAATCCAATACTCTTACAGTCTTGCAAATGAAAATTGAATTACAGATATAAAAATTTCACAAAATTACAATATAAGTCAGTAAATTAATGATACAATGATCTAAAACTGAAAGAGTTTTAAAATCGTTTGAACTCAAAATTTTTTTAATTTTCAAAGGTTTTTTTAAGGCTATAACTGCTTTTCAAAAGTGATTAATTAAAAGCTTACAAGAAAATCATAAGTGGACAGATTAAAAAATAATGATGCATTGATAATTGTTTAATTAGTAATATTTCTAATTTTAAATTGAATAAGTTGGGGATATTTAAGTAAAGAGATCTACAGATAATTATAATGGTTTCTCTTTACAAAAATTTTAATTGCAAACAATTCCAATTGTAAAATGACCTCGATTTTTAAACGTTTTTAAACTAAATTTATATAATTTAAAGTAACTTTAGTTATATATCGAAAAAATTGAAATAGTCCTCGGACTTTAGAAAACTAGGAAATTTACTCATGGAAATCATTTCAAATTGCAATTAATGAAATATTTCAGATGAAACAATTATTTTTTGTGCCGTCTTTTGAGGATATTGTTAGAATTTCCTTTGCTAACAATTTTACTGGGAATTCTTACATAACTCAGGATCACCTTTGGTAAGTACGCTTTATTTCACTCTCTAAATCAAAATAAATGCACTCAGAAAAAAGATTTCATTGAATCAAAGAAAATGATTTGTTTGGAGAACTTTTTTTGATTTAAAGAAATGATTTGTTTAAATGAAATAAAATTTGTTTAATTCAAACAAAATATCTTTAAACGAAATAAACGATTTCGAAAACCAATTTACGAAAATGAATAAATTATTATCGAATTCAGCAATTTCTTTATAAAATTTTCGTTTTGGAAAATGTTTTTTTAACGGTTTCAGCCATTAAAGAATTTATTTTTAAAAAACAGAAACGATGAAGTTGTGGGAAATCTTTTGTCTGAAAAAATGATTCATGATTTATTAAAATCGCATCATTTTTTAAAAATTGGTAAGAAGCGATATGAAAAAAGTGGGGTCAAAAATAAAATTTAGTAATGAAATTATTTTTCTGTGTCTTAAATTTTTTTTATGGAAAATAATCTTTTCTCTTTCAAAATAGTCCTTCAATAATAATATTACTATTCTTGAAAGCAAATTGATCTATTTTTGCCTCAGGTCTAATTTTTGTTACGTCCCGAAGGATTAAACAAACCCAATTCAATTTATATTTACACTCTCCCGTTTTGTTTATGAAACACAAGGTTTCAAGCTAAGGGAACGGGAAAAACAGGTCACTCAATAAATTAATATATTTTTGAAATCTATTAAACATATATATATATATATATATATATATATATATTTTTTCACAAACAAATTAAAGACAAAGATATGATTTTAATTATAGCAGAAACTGCCGACTAACAGATTGAAAATTATAAGAATAGTAATACAATTGACTGAGTTTAGTTAAATCGATTTGGCAAGTTGCAGGAATCTTCTTCTTCTTTTCGGGTTCCTAGAGGAGAAACCCAAATTTTTAACAAATTGATACACAAGAGCAAAAATACAGAATAAAAGATATAGACCTTACCTGAATTTGTCTGTGGTGTTAGCTTTGAATTTCGAATGGGCACGATCCGCCAGGTACACAGGTAGGCGCCGCTGCAGGTGGCTGGGTTGTTAAGCTTCCCAAAGCGGAAGAGTTTCCAGCTGTGAAACCAGGGCGGCAGGAGTTTGGGGAGTTGCAGGTACTTCCGCACTGATAACTTTAATTAATCCAATTTCCGATGACGATTATTAAACTTTATGGTGAATCACACATCATGGCCCAATTTGCGAATGTACTAATGGTTATTGATCTGACTAATAGTTTCTTAAAAGCTTTTAAGTTAATTAAACTTTCGATCAAAAAAACTAGTTGATAATGGAACTGTCAGTCAAATTAATTTGTTATAATTTGTTCAACCTTTGTTAGTTATAAGATCTGCTATTACTTAGTATAACAATGATTTATATTTTTCCAGCTGTTTATACTTTTAGTACAATGGTTTACTCGCTTAATTATATAATAAAGGTATAACATTTCTATTAATTGTCACGGGGACGTGACACCCCCCCCCCCCCAAAGGTCGAGTCATGGGGGTGAAATCACCATGTTCGACTTTTATTAGTTATTTGAAAAAAAAATTCGTTCGTAAAACTTAGTTTTTTACTCCTATTTTTGGGGAGTATATCACGTTACCGTTGAATCATATCACTATTATGCATATATATTTTATACGTCGCATGGATGTGACATTTTCGTGGACGAAAACTACCTTAATGAAACAAAATTTTTTTGATTCAAACAAAATATCTTTGGACCAAATAAATATTTGTTCGAATCAAATAAATTTCTGCCTTCAATCAAACCATTTATATCTTTGACCATATATCATTGAATTAATTTCTTTGTTTTGAAGAAAAATTAATTTGATATAAACAAATATTTATTTCGTTTAAAGATATTTTGTTTGAATTAAAAAAATTTTATTTAATTTAAACAGATCATTCCTTTAAATCAAAAATAGTTGTTCAAACAAAACATTTTCTTTGATTCAATCAAATCTTTTTTCTGAGTGCACTTATTTTGATTTAGAGAGTGAAATAAAGCGTACTTACCAAAGGTGATCCTGATTTATGTAAGAATTCTCAGTAAAATTGTTAGAAAAGGAAATTCTAACATTATCCTTAAAAGACAGCACAAAAAATAATTGTTTCATTTGAAATATTTCATTAATTGCAATTTGAAATGATTTCCATGAATAAATTTCCTAGTTTTCTAAAGTCCAAGGACTATTTCAATTTTTTTGATATATAACTAAAATTACTTCATTTATATAGATTTAGTTTGAAAACGCTAAAAATCGATGTCATTTTACAATTGGAATTGTTTGCAATTAAAATTTTTGTAAAGAGGAACCATTATAATTATTTGTAGATCTTTTTACTTAAATATTCCCAACTTATTCAATTTAAAATTGGAAATATTACTAATTTAGCAATTTTCAATACCTCATTATTTTTAATTTGTCCACTTATAATTTTCTTGTAAGCTTTTAATAATTCACTTTTAAAAAGAACTTACAGTCTTAAAAAAGCCTTTGAAAACTAAAAAAATATTGAGTTCAAACGATTTTAAAACTCTTTTATTTTCAGATCATATATTGTATCATTAATTTATCTGATTGATATTGTACTTTTGTGACATCTTAATATCTGTAATTTATTACCTAAGGTACAGTATAGGTAAGGAAGAATTAAAGAGTTATATATTGTCAGAAAATAGAATTATAAGAAAGGTAATTATGACAGAATCTTTTAAGTAAAAACGATTATTATTTTAAAAATTTACATAAAAATACAATTAATTAACATTCTGAATTTACAATATTCAAAATCAATTGAGTGAAATCAAAGAAAGTTAAAATATAAAACTACTTGAATACAACAGGTTATGAACCTAACCTCAAATTCTGCATTTAAATTCTGCAAACAAATAGTATCAAATAAATAGTCCTTGCTGGTGACACACTCGAAACAATTATTTAACATTTCCTGAAATTCATAAAATTTATGTCACGTCATCAACATTATTTAAGATTTTTTACAAAATTTGTTAGCTGTCAAGTTTTGCAAACAGATGTCGCCGGGCGAACAGACGACCAGATGCACGAGACATCGAATCGAAGAAATCGCAGAAACTCAGAAAGTTAGGGAACGCTTGCTTTCACTTTATTTCGTATATGCTATATATAGACGAAATAAGGAGAGAGCCGAAGTTTCCCGAAGATTTTCGGGCATCTCCGAGTTTTCGAATTCAGAAGAGGAGAAGTCGGTTGCGCGCGCAACCAAATTTACAGCTCCTACTTTATTCACACGGACCTAGCCTAGCCTGTAATTGTGTGCGAATGGTTGGCGTGTCCGATCTGGGCACACTGGACAGATCTTGTATGCCTTGAGGATTTTAAGGAAATAATCGTGGGGAATAGAAGGAATAGTATATTTCATTACAAGGAATTAAACACAGCGATTGCAACGAGTGTGCCTCTTTTGAAAATCCGAGTTTCAGTCCTTGTAGAGCGGGTTGAAACTTCAAAAGTAAGGTTAAAAATTACAGTTTCAACCCGTTCTACACTTACATCGAATCAAATTCTAAAAAGAGTGGTTATAAAAAATAATATGCATCACTCGAAAGAAAACACAGTGTATTCAACAAGTGTGAATGCAGCCCCTGCTTCGCTCGGGCAGCAAACTTCACCGCTGAATTTCATCCCCTGTAATGCAATATACTATTTCATAGCAACTCTTTTGAGAATTTAAACTCTCGCGGGTTTAAACTGCGATTTTTAACCCTACTTTGAAAGTTTCAACTCTACACGGAGAAAAAAATCTAACTATTTTAGTAGGCTGAGCTTTTCCTATTGAAGCACCGAACTTAATGTGCGAAATTTGTATGAGCCTCTATACCACTATTGGCATGAAGTCATGCATTTTAAAAACGGAATGTCTTATACTATAAGAGAAACAAGCGCATGCCATTATTGCTAGTGTCATATGCTGTCAGAGCAATGTTCTCGCCTGACTATGGTTGTAAGAGACTCATCTTATTTCAGTATGAGTTCTCTTACAACCGAGAGAACACGTGAGCTGCTACGTTCGAAAGTAGGCGTGGCCTGACATCTCGGTTGTAAGAAAACTCATACTGAAATAGGATGGGTTTCTTGCAACTATAGTAAGGCGAAGTTTGAACTATTTTTGCAAGGCACAATTGCTCTAAAAGCATGACTAGTGTTCTTACTATTATAGTCAGATTTTTTCTCCGTGTAGGGTTGGATATCGCAGTTTCAACCCGCTCTACAGGTACCGAAAATTGGATTTTTAAAAGAAGCGCTATGAAAAAGTTTTTTTATAGCCAACATAGATAAATATATAGATAAATAATATCTTCGGGGGATCGGGGAATTCGTAATCCTCTGATTGACACGTAGGCTTACACCCGTTACACCACCCCCTCTTTTCCTACCGTCTCCTCATCCCCCTCATCTTATCCTTATTATGAAGGTCAGCATGTCTGAGCCCAGCACAGCTTACACATTGCTGTAGTTTCGAAGAAATATGATTCCAGTGTCTTCCTCCTAATCCTGATTAAGGCGGATCAAGAGCAAATCACATGTTCCGATGTCTCGTTCTCCATCTCACAGAATCGGTATTTCCACCTATGGTACCTCAGAGTCCCATGTCCTCTCAGGAGCTGGGTCACCACCTTTACATCATCTCATCCAAGAGTAAGAATGTTTGAGCTCTGTTCCCTCTTAGTGCAGGCCCAATTAGAGACCACCTTTACCTCTTCTCATCCAAGAGCAAGAATGCTTTGAGCTCTGTTCCCTCTTAGTGCAGGCCCAATTAGAGACTTTGCCTGGTGGCATCCTTTCACCTCGGCCCAGTATATTGCATGTTGATCCTGAGCCCATTTCGTAATCTCTGCTTCCATTATAGAGGAAGCAATACCCACCGCCGACTTCGGCACTTTCAAGGTCATTTCTGCCCCATTTCTGACCTATTTGCATCCTTAGACACTTGCATTTTACAAGTGGAGCTTTCAGTGCCGATAGGGCAGCCTGACTGTCCGAACAGATTCTGATCTGTCGTCCAGTGCCCCCATTGTCCAACAATTTTTGTACACCTGCAAGGATCGCTGCGATCTCTGCCTGAAACACAGTTACACAGATACAGTCAGTGTATCACACATTGCCTCCCAAGGGTAGACCCCTTGTCCCGTTTATCCAGGCTTCCCTTTCCGGTTTTTAGACCCGGAAGAGAGAGTTAAAACTGCACCTGACAACCATCTTATCCTGTGGCATATACCGACATGGTCCATCCCTGCAGAGTCCCGCATGCAGGGATAAGGCTAATTACAATGAGATTTCGCCTAGTCTTCCATAGCCACCGTAAATGACACCTCCGTGACCGTGTTCGCGCACAAGGGCACATATTTCATGTGACCTCGGACGAACCTCAGCGTTGATTTGTTATCATTCACATTTTATTAGCTTCAGGAACCTCCCTAGAGCCTTCAGGGAAGAAGTTGTGCTCAGCGGAATGATATGTACACTACAACACCGATTTTGAACAACCTAAGTTTAAATAATGAGGTATAGAGCGCTAGGATACGTTGTAAAGAGGGAGGCGTTATATATATTCAACTTTCAATTACAATTAGTAATCAAGTAATTATTAATATTCTTCTTTTGCCAATTATAGAACTCTATCATCAACCTGTTTATGTGTAGAGAATATTTTTAGGACGCATGCATGCGATAATTAATCTTTCAGAGAATGTCACGAATATTTTGATTGTTGATATCTCATAAGAAATCAAGTACTCAGTTGCACGTGTAATTATTCATGCGGCAAGTACAGATTAGCAAAGCAGATTATAAAACAATTTTATCCATATTCGCAGTTAAATATTTATAGCATTCGAGAAATTTTAAGACCTTCTAAAATACTTTCATGAGTAAAATGCATTAGTATTAGTTTACTTTTAACCTAAAGCTCTCTACACCGGAGTGGTTTTACCACAACAGACATTATTAAGAATAAATAAAATGATATAGGATGGATAAATTACTGATTTTGTATTTATTTTTTATTTTTATGTTTCATCGTCTTAATCAAGACTATACTATATTTAATAACTTTGATTAAGAACAAAATTTATTTATCTTACCAATTTGAATGTAATTTTTCAAAAGTTTGAATTATTAATTTCAATCTTACGAATGCTCAAGACTTTAAAAAATGTTGATTATTATTCTTATGTTCGAAGATGGAAAGTGATTGGAGATTCTTGCAAATTTTTCGGAATATCCTGCTAATAAACTAAAGTATTACACTGCAATACTGATTGCAACCTTATAAAAAAAAATATTGATAGGTATTATTCCCAATACTTTTCTCCCGGATCAAATTTTAAATAAGCATTGAATTTTTCGACAAAAATGATTAATTCCAATACTTTCCAATACTTTTTTCATAAGGGTAGAAAATTTCAAATAATCTAAAAATGCGGTAAGATTGTTTGAAGTCGATTCCAAATTTTATACATTTTCAAATGATTGCAGAGTTAACATTCAGTATGATTTAAACATATTAATTAATTAATTCTAGTTTACTTTTTATAACACTACATATTTGAAATATTTGGAATCGTGTTCAAGTGTGCATCTCTTTTGTCTAACCAGCTAGTTTTGGTTAGTTGATCCAACTACTTTGGTTTGTAAAATATAACACTGCTACATTATTAGTTGGTGTAACTACTTTTTTTGTCGATGTTCTATTCGCATTGTTATTTCATGAACTTTGCTAGGAAAATCAAGCAGAAAAGTAGTTAGCTCAAAAAAACAATTTTTTTCTCAATAAGAAAAATTTTACAACGTCAACAAAAACTGTCCAACAAGATTATTTTGTTGATATTACTAAATTTTTTGATCATATTACTTCTTCAATTTAGGGTCATCCTAAGAAACATGGAAATTTACACATCTTTAATTTTGGGTAGATAAAAAGTTATCCGTTTAGAATAATATAAAAACTAGATTACATTGATCATTTAAATTAAATGTCACATATCTTTAATGTGTCTCTAAGTAGATTCCATGCACATTATTTTAACCTTCAACGGCCTAACTGCTTGTACGAAAATGATGTAACCTTTTTGGAATTTTTTTTCAGCTTTTACTTTTATGTGGTGATTTTTTACTAATTCACATGCAGATCGTAGGGCAAGCGTGCATACGTGTCACGGCTTATTTCACGATGCGTGATTAATTTTGTGGCGCCAAGGCCCTAGTTTTTATGCCTTCCACTTGTTCTCTTTCTGTACGGGTCCTTTAATTTCTTCCTCTTTCCTAGTCTCGACATAATTTTACGGTCTTACTTCTTCCACAAGTTTTTTCTTGCTTCTATTTTTTAGTCTTCGTTCTACAGCTCGTTCCGCATATAACAAGTTTAATCCGCGTTACTTTGATATATGAGCCCTATGACAGGTTGTAATACTATGTTATTTGTATTTAACTGATGCAAGGAAAGTCATCATGATGGCTGTCAAAATTATCCTAGTCAGACTCAAACATACATTTGGATAATAACATAAAATGGAGGAAAATAAATTAATAAAGTGTGATTGATTGTATTACGCTCAGAGAACAGTTTTTTTGAACTGGAAAAATATTTTTTTAACCAAAAAAATTGTTTTTAATTTAAAGAAAAACATTTGTTTATATTAAGAAAAAGACTTCTTTTAATGCGAAGACATTTCCTCTTGGACTGCAGTGTAAGGAATATCTGTATGACCCTAAAACAAAAATAATGCTTCATGCATCATTTCAAGGTGAATGTAGCTGCTTTTGGGTTAAGTCCAATAATTAATCTGGTAATAAAGATTTTCCAGTTAAATTACAGTTTAATTTATTCAATAAGAAGGAAATATCATGATTTGTTATTTAAAATCCAAAACTACCTCGAAGATTATTTATAATTTGTGAAAATAGCATGATTATTATATTATTTTCTTAATATAATTATGATATTATATTATTAATATACTGATTTATATCAAAATTGAAAAAATGTCTAACAGTGTGTGTATTAAAAAAATATGATTTGATTTAGATAAAGTGTTCTTTGAGTGTGCATGAATGATAATTTCAAGGAGATTAATTTAGAAAGAAACTAAAATAATAGAGAAATATTCTTCAAAATTGTTTGCAAATTTAAACAAAAGTGAGGAATATAATCAAATTTTGGATAACGCATGCTTACACTACTAATAAATCTGCATATATTAATAATACAGTCAGGCTTTTCAATAAGAGCGCTCACAAGGCTGTAGGGGTAGGAATTTCCGAGAAGTGTGGTACCCCCACTCTCTACAGAAAAGCCTCGCTCGCTCGGAACGTAAACGGGTCTCTCAACAAGAGCGCTTCGACTCTCCTCGATTTGTCTTGTACATCACGTTAACAAAGCGAGATTTTTTTTCGTGTGACCGTGCACTTGCAGTGTCTCCAGAACGTGGGATTTTTCGGCCCCCACCACGTTCCCCTCTGGGAGAAACACATGCAAACGTGGCGTGTCAGTGTGTCGGCTCTGCTACACGCTGCGGTCACCAGCTTCGTGTAAAGCCGAAGGTGCACGAAGACGGACTTCGTTACAATGCTTGAGTTTTCAAGTTATTTTTAGATTTCACGCTTTCGTTTATCGAGTCGAAATTAAGAATTGTATTTTTTTCGAGTACGTGCAAAAGAGGCGCGAAGCAGACGACGAATTTGAATTTACGAAGTATATAGTTCAAGAAATAACACTTTTCTTCAATTTCTTGAAGAAAGTCTGCATGAAATAAACATCAGTATGATCTTGGAAAATTTCATGAGGATTTCAACACTTCAAAAATAAACTTTCAGTGAAATTTAGTGACAATAAATGTATAAAATTTGAATCAATATATAATTTTCCATTCAAATTTATATACTTCTTACTAATTTTGTACATTTAACAATTTTTCAATTAGAACAATATTTTCTATCAAGATAAAATGAACATAAAATTCAAGTTCATAATTTATATTTTCAGTTATATGTTAGAAATATTTTCATCTCACATTTTTGTAGCCTAAGCACAAACTTTTCATTCCAAAACTTAAAATCTTTACGGAAATGGAAAATTGTCTAATAGCAGTAGATAAATTAAAAAGCTAAAATATGTGTTTATTGGTATTTCCATATTAACATATAAATATCAATCAACTTTAAATTTTACATAAAAATGTTCGTTCGAAGTGTTCAAATCTTGTTACAATTTGACAAGATTTTATGGAGGAGTGCAATCTTTTGGATGAAATATTTTGTAGTTCTTAATTTGTCTGTCCGTCTGAAATCGTAGTAAGATTTGAACAGTAAACAACAAATTTTCCAATAGAATTCAGGATCAATAATAATTGACACAAAAAAAAGTAAGCTGAAAATGTAGATATAAAACTAATTATGTCATGTTTATGTCTTCTTAATGGAAAATACTTTGCATAGAATTCTCTAATTCGATATTTTTTTAATGTATGAACATTCAAGAAATTGATAAATATTCTATCTTTTTATAGGAACTAAAAATTTCCGGATAATGCTTTGATTGAGAAAGCTAAAAATTTGTCAAATATTGATATAAATTGCAATTTTACAATTGCATTATTTTTCAAATATTTTAACATCTCTTCAATCTTGATAATTCTTACAGAAGTTTATTTCATGTGAGTGACTTTTTCTTTTTCTAATGAAAGATTTCGTAATTCTAAATTCGGCCCAATTCGTAACATTGTGTCACGTCCCGCGACATATTTGAATGTATATAATACACACAGGCTGGATTGAGTTAAGAAATCTATGAGAAAATCGATAAAGGGGAATAGGGAGTAGGGGAAGTAGGGAGCAGTATAGGGCCCCTTCTCTTCTAAGAAGATATGACTACGTCACGATTTTCGCTGACCGTCAATTTGTATAAAAACATATAAAAGAGGCCCACACCAAGAGCAAGCAGTCAGTAAATTCTTCGTCTAGTTCGACACTTAAATTTTCCTTCGGATTTATAACCGGTCTCGCGACAATAGTCCAGTGCGGCATTTCAATTTAACTTCGAAAATCTCTGAGTTTGAGATTAATAAAATTCGACCGGGACAATTTAAAATCAAAGTTCGGGAGTCGTAAAAGTCATCGTGGACTTGTATAGATCTTTGTAAAGATCTTCGAACAGTGTCATAAATTTGGATCACCGCCCTTTACGGAATATAACTGTGCGGCCTATAACTCCGTCTCTCTCACACACTTGGAATACACCTGTGGGGATCCAGTACTTACAACTCACCGCCGTGTGGATTAAACCTCAACACAACTTACGAATCATAAAGGTACCGAACCTCTCTCTCTCTCTATCTTTATTCTTTGTCTCTTTCTCACCTACGTACCAATCAGCCTGTGCCTACATTATATAAGAATTGTCTTAACGAATGTATATCCGGAAATTTTAACCAGTAAAATAAATTCAATATGTATTATTTTCATAATCATTGTGTCTTTCATTGACTTATCCTCATCCCTAAGCGAGGATCATTCGATCCTAACTTAAAACGAGGAATCTTCGATCAAAGTAAGTATTTACGTATTTGTGACGTAACATACTTCCTTTTTTCTGGTGCATCGGCCGGGAAACACAAGTCAATTGAAAATTAACTCATTGATTATTTCTAGTGAATAAATAAATGATTATGAAATATTATTTCAACTTGTAACTTGAAATTTCAATAAAATAGATTTGTTAGATCACAAAGGGATTTGACCTTGAGGCTAACCTTAATGATTTAATAAACAAATCATTTCTTTGAAATTTTATAATTTATATAAATTGTATAAAATAAAATAAGTTTGAAAAATCACGCAGGGATCTGACCTTGAGGCTAACCTAAGTGATTAAGTAACTTATCTTATTTAAAAAATTATTCTAATTTGTTAACTAAGTTTTGATTTAAGTTAAAACAAACAAAAAAAAACAGCACACGAGAGTATAAGTCCCTTTTGGGTACGTTGAACGGTCACCATTGATTACGATCATTGGGTAGGGCAAAGTTCGAAGTGCTTGTGATTGTATTGTTTATAACTTTGATTTTAACTCTGTTAAGGAACAGAATATTTTTATTTGCAAAGATTGTCCAAGGATCTGAGCTTGAGCCTAACTTGTCCAGTCTAGAGAAGAATAAATTGTGCATAACTCGAATCTTATCTGATCCCTGTTATAAACAATTTTATTTATTTAAAAAACAATTTATAATTCAATAAATTAATAAAATAGATCATTATAATTTATAAGACGCACGTGGTTGGTACAAAATATATACATATATATATATATATTGTTATAATTTTAAGAAATGTATTATTTAACATTATAATTTTACGAAAATTGAGCGATTATTTATTTATTTGAATATTTTATAGAATTATATTTTCATTTTATTATCTTATTTCCTAATGAAAGAGTAAAAATATTAATTATTGTTATAAACAAATAAAAATAATTAAATTCTATATTGAAGTTATTATTATAATTTTTTTTGAATTTTTATAAATTAAAATTATATTTTTACTAATTTCACTTTATTTACAAACAAAATTTTACATGTAGTTTTTTTAAATTGTTATAAACAATCGATAATTAACAATAAATAATCTAAGATAACGCTCAACAAAAAGAAACTGTAAATTTATAATGACTCAATGTCAAATTCAAATACCCCTGTAGAATCCGCCCAAAAAGTTATTACGCGTAGTAAAGCAAAACAAGACAATCAACTCGCAAAAATTGTCGATCAGAATCAAATAGATTCCTTGAAACTAAAAAGATCAGGTAAAATCAAAGAAAATTTAGTCGATTATAATAAATACAAGGATATTTCAAACACTTTTTCTGCTGAACAAGAATTAGATAACACTCTTCAGCTAGACGATTCACGTTTCGACAAGACTCTAATTAATGATCAAACCATATCAAGTGAAAATTCTAGTAATACTAGCGGATTTCATTCAAGTTTCTGTCCAGATTTGAGCATTGTGACAGGATCTAGTAATCAAGATCAAACTTTAACGAACGAGTTATCTTATTTTGACGGATCTAACTTGCTAAGCTCAACGGTAATAACAATAGAAAAAAGAACCTTGAAAGAAAAATTGAAAACCTCATTGGCACGCGACTCTCTAATTAGTAACAACGATAGTGACGACGACAAAAGCCATACAGAAGTCATAAATCAGGATAATCCCGTAATAGTAAACAACGAAGAGATGGCCGTAGCCATACCTAACAGCCAGCAGGTATCCTTACGCGACGCGCTAGAGGTGGTCCCTTTGTTCGACGGAAGTAACCTCCCATTGTCCCATTTTATTGAGGGTTGCATGGAAGCAAAGGCAATGCTGCCGACACCTGCTGCCCAAGAAAATCTTGCACGTCTATTGAGAGGTAAATTGTCTGGTGAGGCACGAAAATGTATTTTTGGGTCAACGTATGCAACAATAGAGGAATTAATAGAAAAATTGAAAAGAGTATATGCCCCTGCGAAAAGCGTATATCAATTGCAGGGAGAATTAGGTAATACATTTATGTGGGAAAGAGAAAATGTCCTTTCCTATGATGCTAGAATTAAAGAAATTGCTGATAGAATAGAAGATGCTCACAGACTTAATAATGACGGTCAGATAGATCATGCTTTTAAACAAAATTTAGAAAGAGATGTAATTCAATGTTTTATACGCGGTTTGCGTCCTGAGTTAGAAATTCGTGTGGAAGAAAAGGACACATTTAAGGAAGTAATTAATGATACGATAGACATAGAACGAAGACTGGCTGCAACTTCTGCACTGTGAAGAAATAAAAATATGGATTATTTAAAAACCGAAGAATCAACTAATAATAATAAAAATAATAAAACCACCCGATTCAACGTAGCACTTGAAAATAAAACTATTTGTTTAATTTGTAAAAAACCAGGTCACACAACTGAAAAATGTTTTCATTTAAGTAAAGCTCAAGATGCAGTTCTTAACAATAAAAAAAAAAATTTTGCATCCTAACCAACAAGGATATAGTAATTTCAATGGTCAAAGAAGTAATAATAATAATAATTTTGCAAAAAACAATTACAATAATTTTCCAAATAACAATTTTTTAAGAAATAAAAATTATAATTTTAATAATAACAACAATCATTTTTTACAAAATAGAAATAACAATTATAGAAACAATAATAATAATTTTTTACAACAAAGATACAACAATAATAATAATTTTCCTAGAAATTTTTACAATAATAACAATAATGTTAATAATACTAATAGACAATTTAATTCAGGAGAGTATAAAAGCTTTACCTCAGGACAGTTCCAAAGTCAAAATAAACCATATGAAAATAGATATTTACAAAATAATAACACTCAACAAAATTGAAATTATACTGAAATAATTTGCAATTACTGTAAACAACCTGGTCATTTAGTACGAGACTGCAAGATAAGACCAAATAACCAATCACAAACAGCTAATCAGGAATACTCCAAAGCTCTCCCCAGCACGGGTGCACTGAGGAAAGCATAAATAGAGAACCACTGGCATCCACTTCTAACGATCATACAACAACAACAATAAATATCTCAAAGTCCACTTCAGTTCCATCAATTATAATATCAACGGAACGGAATTCAAATCCAAGAAAATGGACCCAAAAGACTCTCATAAAACCGCATTTTCCACACCTCACGGTCATTACGAATTCGATAGAATGCCTTTCGGTTTAAAAACTGCACCAGCCACATTTCAGAGATTAATGGATTTAACATTAACTGGATTAATCGGAACTGAACTTTTTGTATATCTTGATGACATAGTTATATATGCAAATACTCTAGAAGAGCACGAAATTAAATTCAACAATTTAGCAGAAAGACTTAGAAAAGCAAATCTTCACTTACAACCAGACAAATGCGAATTTTTACGACCTGAAGTAGGATATTTAGGTCATATAATTGATAAAAATGGAGTACGTCCAGATCCAAAAAAGATAATAGCTGTAAAAAACTTTCCAGTCCCAAAAACACAGAGAAATGTTAAACAATTTTTAGGCTTAGCAGGATATTATAGACGATTTATTGATGGATTTTCAAAAATTGCAAGTCCTTTAAATCAACTTCTAAAAAAAGATATACCTTTTAATTGGACAGAAAAACAACAAGCAGCTTTCGATATTTTAAAAGTAAAGTTATGTGAAGAACCAGTTTTACAACGACCTGATTTTTCTCAACCCTTTATACTCACAACAGATGCCTCAGGATTTGCAATAGGAGGTATTTTATCACAAGGGAAAATAGGTAAAGATAAACCAATAGCATATGCTTCACGTAGTCTAAGTGATACTGAGAAAAAATATGATACATATGAAAAAGAAGCCCTTGCTATAATATTTTGTGTAACTCATTTTCGTCCTTATTTGTATGGAAGAAAATTTACCTTAGTGACTGATCACAAACCTTTAGTTTGGTTTCAAAATTCTAAAGACCCGTGTTCACGAGTATCACGTTGGAGATTAAAACTCGCAGAATATGATTTTGATGTAGTTTACAAAGCAGGAAAAATGAATGTAAATGCAGACGCTCTCTCAAGAAACCCTATTGATGATAACAAGGAGAAATAAAAATATTTACAAGTTGATGACAATGATACCTTTATGACTTCTCTAGAAAAAACGTTTTTCAAGAAAACTTTTACAAGATATAAACAAGAAAACTCTAAAAATGAGTTAAGACCTTTAAAACGAAGAAACTTGAATCCAGGAATCGTACCAGACGACGCAGATCATTTTAGCGAAATTTCAGAAGCCCAAATATTGAATATTAACTCAAAATTTCCAGAATTTTTACAAGAATTCCTTAGTGAAGAATCATTTAGTGAAATTGGTGAAAACATTTTAAAATACACAAATTTATTCAAAAATATGGCTTCAAAACTTAATTTTATGACATTATGTTTATTAAGTCCAATGTTTTCCAAAAAATACGAAAATTTATCATGGAAAACTATTACCACAAGAGCTCAAAAGAGAATACAACAAGAAAAAGCAAAAAATTTGAATCAAAATGAAATCCAAGAAAAATTAGACAAAAATTTTTCTTCTAAACCTCTTGTGAAAAAACCTCGAGGTAGGCCAAGGAAAAATCTACTTACAAATTTGAAAAATATTCCCTCTCAAACAAAAAGAAAGAGAGGTAGACCAAGAAAACAAATATATGAAGATGATTTACCAGAAATAAATATGCAAACAGGAAACCGAACACAAGTAGAATCAGATTCCGACTCTGATCCTGATTATTTAGATTATTTGAAACAAGCTCAAGCAAAAAACAAAATGAAGAAGAATGCCAAGAAGCGAAAAAATATTAATGAATTTGAAAGCGAAGAAAGTGAGAATTATTTTTCAACCTCAGAAGATGAAATCAACGACATTGAAACCTCACACGAAGAAAATGATGGAGAAAATTATGAAGAAATTTTGTTAGATAATTTTGAAGATGATCTTGAAGACAATTTCGAAAAGAATTTCGAACAGAATTTTGAAGAAAATTTTGAAGACAATCTTGAGGAAAATTTTGAAGAGAAGTTTGAAGAAAACCAAGAAGAAAAATTGGAAGAAGAATTTGAAGAGCCTTATTTTGAAGAAAATTTGAGATTAAACCGAAGATCTCAAATAAATTGTGAAAAAATCGATAAAGATCATGATAATTATAATCGTCCACCCCCAGAACCTCCTCCTATAAACTCTCAAACAGAAAAAATTATAACAAGGAAAAATGTAGTTGAATGTCGCGATCAATTAACTATGCGAAAAGATAATTATGCATATTTTGTTACAACGAATGGAAATCCTCGAGACAACGGATCAAAAACTTTAGAAAAACGTGAAATTTTACCAAAATTTAAAAATTTACAAAAAGGGATAGCAAAAGAGATTAAAAAAGGAAACTACTACCATTTTGCACTTCCAATTGAAGAAGAAACTAAAGACAATTTATCCGAAACATTAAATAATATAAAATTATCAATATACTCATTACATGAATTATCTCAAAAACTGAAGTTACGGTCAATTAGTATTTCTAAAACTTCCAGAATTAATCATATACTTTGGGAAGAAGTGAAATCAATTTTTGACTCAATTTTTTCAAATTCAACTACAAAAATTATAGTTTGCAATGGAATAACGCAATATCCAACAAAAGAACAACGAACTCATTTAATCGAAGAAGCTCATTCTTCAGCATTAGGAGGCCATAAAGGCGTCACAAAAACTTATAGTCGAATTCGCCAAAAATTTTTTTGGGAAAATATGAAAGTAGACATTCAAAAATATATTCAAGGCTGTTTACAATGTCAACTGAAAAAATTAATCAGAGTCAAAACAAAAAATCCTATGGTAATCACAGACACACCCACTACTGCTTTTGAAAAAATATCAATGGACATTGTTGGTCCACTACCTGAAACAAAATCTGGTAACTTATATATTCTAACGATACAAGACAATTTTACCAAATATTCTTTAGCAATACCTCTTCCTAATCACCAAGCTAGTACAATAGCAGATGCTTTTGTGAAAAATTTATTTGCATATTTGGATCACCAAAAGGAGTACTTACTGACCAAGGCAGAGATTTTTTAAGTAATTTATTAAAAAGATTGGCAAAACGTTTTAGAATTAAACAATTTCGTACCACAGCTTTTCATCCTCAATCAAACGGATCATTAGAACGTTCACATCATGTTTTAGGAGAATATCTCAAACAATTTGTTGCAAAAAATTCAGAATTGGATGATTGGCTTGAACTAGCAATGTTCTCGTATAATACTAGTGTACATGAAGGCACAAAATGCACACCCTATGAATTGGTTTTTGGTAAATTAGCTCGTGAACCTTCCAGCGAACCTTTATCACAACAAGAAAAATTACAAACGTATGATGATTATTTAATTAATTTCGTAACTCAACTACACGAAATGCGAACACAAGCAAGAGAGAATCTTATTTCAGCAAAAGAAAAATCGAAAATATATTATGATAAAAAAATAAATCCTTTAGAAGTAAAAATTGGAGACAACGTATTTTTATTAAAAGGAGGAAAAATTAAAAAGCTGGATAATCAATACACAGGACCTCAGGAAGTTTTAGATGTACTAGGAAAAGGAAATGTAAAAATCAACGTAAAAGGAAAACCGACAGTAGTTCACATCAATCGAATAAAAAGATCGCACATGAATATACAAAATTGATTAACTGAATTTGAATCCAAACCTAAAATAATATAAACTTTGCATAAAACCAAAGCGTTTAGAATAACTAAACCAGGAAATGTTTTAAACAAAAGATCTTTTGAAATTTTATTCTAATCTTATTTTTTCTATTTCAGAGATTCGAGAAGCTCACTGTACCTTCAAATACCAATCAAAAAATTTCAATATATTTCGTGTCTTTTTTTCAGAGTAAATTAAACTTCTCAAACTATCAAGTATCTATCAAATTAATCAAAAATGTTTAACTTTTCTCTTCTGTTCAGCAAAAACTAATAATCCAATATCATCACAAAGAAATTATATTTCATTAAAATTCTTATGTGTAATTTCTTTGCATTTAATTTAATCAATTTTATTTTTGTTCACCAACCTTTCAAAAAAACAAACTAATAACCTTTTTAGAAAGACAAATGCTAGTTTTCATTCGAGTCAACATTATATTTTATCACTTAAAGAAAAATATAGAAATATTTGTATTTTTCTTCTTTTTTGGATGAGAAAAAAAGACTTTTTCTGACAAGAATAAATAAGCACTTCTTAATCGGTGCCATCATAAATATAATTTCAATTTTGTTTTTTCTTCCATCAAGGGAACTTTTCTTGATTCCCATCCTATTGGAAGAACAGTTTCTACAAATATTGAGTCTGTAAATGTATACTATGCGATGGCGTTACAAAATTGTTAATGTAAAAATTGCTTTTCCAATAGAAATTAATGTGCAACAATAACAAATTGAATAATTACTATTCTTCATATGTTTCATGAACAAATAACTCTATTTATTTTACAAGAAAGATTAGAAAAACACTTCAAAGTACAAGAATTGTAGGAAAATCTATTACCCTGTGATTATGTAAAATTGTTTTTCTTATGATTATTTTATTCATTTAATAATACACCAATGAAATTGAAGTTCATGAAATTAATTTTTAGAAACATGTAAAAGTAATAATAAGCAATAGCTATGCCATGTTTTGAAGAAATCAATTTTAGACTTAACCAAGTTTTTTCTCTTCAATGTACCAAGTTACAACGTCTATTAATTAATATATGTTATCAACGATCTAAATATTATTTTTAATCTGTATTATTAATATTATATATGTCAATTTCTCTTTTTACTAATGTATACATCAACCATCGTAATACTTGTAAATTGCTCTTTACTATTTTATATCTAATCGATGAAATTTTACAATTTTAATCTTCTTTTTATCAACAATCATCATGTTGTAAGTTTAAATAGTTATTATCAATCAAAGAAAAAATTGTTAAATTACCTAATCACCACTATAACATATGTAATCAATGATTATAATATTTCCAGACTTGTATCCTCCGTTATTACTATGCATTTATGTAAAACTTGTTATAAATATTTAATTTGCAACAATAATTGAAAATGTCAATTCCTATAATTATGTATAAACAAAATTTTTATGTTATAAATTGGCAAATTAAATTGAAAATATGTACTTGATTGAGTAAGCATCTTGGATTAAAAATGTATTCTTCTACCGAAGTTTCGATCGCGGATCGTTAACTCCCCGCGCTCGAACTGAGGGGGTGGTGTCACGTCCCGCGACATATTTGAATGTATATAATACACACAGGCTGGATTGAGTTAAGAAATCTATGAGAAAATCGATAAAGGGGAATAGGGAGTAGGGGAAGTAGGGAACAGTATAGGGCCCCTTCTCTTCTAAGAAGATATGACTACGTCACGATTTTCGCTGACCGTCAATTTGTATAAAAACATATAAAAGAGGCCCACACCAAGAGCAAGCAGTCAGTAAATTCTTCGTCTAGTTCGACACTTAAATTTTCCTTCGGATTTATAACCGGTCTCGCGACAATAGTCCAGTGCGGCATTTCAATTTAACTTCGAAAATCTCTGAGTTTGAGATTAATAAAATTCGACCGGGACAATTTAAAATCAAAGTTCGGGAGTCGTAAAAGTCATCGTGGACTTGTATAGATCTTTGTAAAGATCTTCGAACAGTGTCATAAATTTGGATCACCGCCCTTTACGGAATATAACTGTGCGGCCTATAACTCCGTCTCTCTCACACACTTGGAATACACCTGTGGGGATCCAGTACTTACAACTCACCGCCGTGTGGATTAAACCTCAACACAACTTACGAATCATAAAGGTACCGAACCTCTCTCTCTCTCTATCTTTATTCTTTGTCTCTTTCTCACCTACGTACCAATCAGCCTGTGCCTACATTATATAAGAATTGTCTTAACGAATGTATATCCGGAAATTTTAACCAGTAAAATAAATTCAATATGTATTATTTTCATAATCATTGTGTCTTTCATTGACTTATCCTCATCCCTAAGCGAGGATCATTCGATCCTAACTTAAAACGAGGAATATTCGATCAAAGTAAGTATTTACGTATTTGTGACGTAACAATTGTAAAAAGATTTTAAAACTTCATAAAATTTTTTTTTCTGTTTTATTCAAAGTCAATAAATATTCAATGTTTGGAATCGAAATATTAAGTAAATGATTTTTAATTTCTGAGAATAAACTGCTTTAATAAGACAATCTTTCTTCTTTGTGAGAAATCTCAATTTTAAAATTAAAATTCTACGCATAGGATACAAAAACATAATATGAAAATACTTTTATTACAGAATTTTGAAATATACAAGTTGACCAATTTTTAATCGAGTAAATCGGCTACTTTAAGCAAAAAATTATGTTAAAAATATTTTATCAAAAAAAAAATAAGACACATTAAATTACGGTTTAAAATCCACATTCATAGATTGATGGTAAAAACATTTAAAGTTTTTTAATCTTACGTTTTAGTGACGTATGCACAGACTTTTAATCAGATAAATGAAATGCTTTATAGAAAGTCAAAATTTTCTTATTACTGCACTTAATCAAATTTATAAAGTAAAAATATTTTTTAATTGATGCTTTCACTCAAGTCTTTAAGCATTCATTAATTGAAAATTGTACTCAAAATTTAATCTTGCAGCGTTCCAATATTCCCACAATGTTACAAAATCTTATTAATCATTATTTTAGTCGAATTATTTTCAAAATATTTAAAAAATAAATGTAAATATTTTGATTAAATACTCTGTCAAAATTTGCATTTGACTGATCTTGCAAAATTGTTGAAAGTTTTGAATACGGATAGAAGAAACTTTTAAATGAAATTTTATGTCCATAAATGCTTAAAGTTCTATATAGAAATATCAACTACAACATTCTCAAATTTTATAAATAAACTACTAAATTCAAAAAGTTTCGGATTTTTTTAAAAACTGTACAAATTTCAAATATGAATCAGTCAAAATCTACTGATTATCAGTGAAATTTGACTGATTTAAATAACTAAAAACAGGTTACTGTGAATCAGTCAAATTTCACTGATTACTTCAGTGAAAAGTAACTGATTTAACAGTGAAAAATATTGTTTCCACTGATGATTCAGTGAAAAGGCAAATCACTGATTCAATCAGTGAAAATTTGACTGATTCAGATTTAGAGTGTATACAAATTTCAAATATAAAGTGTACTCTGTACATTAATCAAACAAATTTAGAAGATGAATATTTTAATAAATATTCCTAAATATTATTGGAATATGATACATATCGATTTAGAAAAACTTCTTCAAAGTACTCAGACATTTTTCTTATTTTACGACATTTTTGCACCATGTTTAACCTTTGGGTAGGATTCAAGAAAACAATTTTAGACATACTTTCATTACTTAGTAAAATACTATGAAGACTTGCTTTTTAAATTAAAGCGAAAACTTTTAAAACCTTTAACAATCGGTTGCATAGATTCTGCTCTAATCTTGGTCGCAATTAGAGAAATAGGTTTTTTTGCTTTTTTTAGATCTAGTTTTTGCCTTAAACATAAAAGAAAGAAAACACATTAGAAATATTAAAATAAAAAAGCTGGTTCATTCTTAGAGAATCCCAAATATTCTGAAATAAAACTCCTTTCCACACCACCACGGAGGTAGAGTTTAAGGCTCGTTTTATGCGTTATTTGAGAAGGCAAGAGTGTGGATTCTTCATATTTTTATCGTAATTCCTTATTGAAAACGGCAAAAGTAAGAATATTATATTATTATTTGGTGATACGTGAGTGCTCTTACGTACGTTATTGTTTGATGCTTGTGGGTAAGTTTATTTTGTGAAACTTAATTTGTGTGCAGATTACAAATTATTCACATTCGCTCAATTTTATCGACTTTTCATCTTATTAATTCTTTTCAAATAATTCTGTTTTCCTTCGTCGTATAATTTATTGTTCACAATGAGTAATCCGGTTGACCCAAATTCAAGTGTTTTGAAGGACAGCCAGGTTCAAACGAAGGTTGACCACCGTTTGAACTCTGGTTCAAACGAATGTCAACCCGCTAGAAAAGTCATGAAAAATGCAAAAAAACTTTCAGTTGGGATGGTTTGAGGAATTTCCGTCGTGGAGAGAGTGGGTGGTTACATTAGCAGATGAAACAAGATTTCATGGCAAAATTTGCAATAAAACGTTGCTATGTGGCAAATCGGAAATTGAAAAGCATGAAGCATCTTAGCACACAGAAAGAAGCAAGAGTTTTCAAATAAATTAGAATGTTATGGAGTAGTAAGTGAAAATTCTTCTAATGTAACTGCCAATTCTTACAGTGTTGAACCTTGTGTAGCAAGTTCTCCTGCTTCAGAATTCACAAATTCCACGATTCCGGAAAGTGTTACTTTCAAACAGAAAGTACAAGAAGCAGAGATTAGGATTAGTACATTTTTCGTAGAGCATAATTTACCATTCGCGATTTCATCAGAATTGATAGGACTTTTCCAAGATATGGAACCTTTGGTTTTAAAAGACGTTAGATTGAGCCACACTAAAATGGTCCTAGTTGTAAATAACGTCGTATGTGCTGCTGAAACTGATCGCATGGCAAATATTTTGCGTAAGCAATCATTTTCAGTGTACGAAGACGAAACGACCGACAGGTCTCTAGAAAAGTGGCTGTCATTAATGGTTCGATATGTGAAGCCAACGACATTTTCTGTCAGGGTGGAATTGCTCCAGCTTATTAATGTAAATGCTTCGGATTGTTCTGCCTCTAAAATTTTTGATGCGTTCGAAAAAGCATTGTCCGGGCAGAAAATCCCTTTATCTAATATCTGTGCTTTAGCTTGTGATAATGCACAGGTGATGGTCGGCAATAGGTCCTCATTTAAAACAAAATTAAAGGAAAAAAGTCCCCGTTTAATTGTTTTCCCGTGTGTCTCGCATTCGTCAGCAATTGTAGCAAAATATGCTTGTGCCACAATCCCAGATGTAGAGGATTTAATCAAAGATTTGCCAGCTTTCCTTAATGCTAGCTCCAAGCGAACGGCTATTTTTCGATCGATTGTTTTGGAATTAGGAAATGACTATCAAAAAATTCCTAGTCATTCTGAAACTCGCTGGCTTGTCCGCTATCGATGCATAGATATTATAATAAAGAATTGGGAAGTTATTCTTCAGTATCTTATGTTCCTCGTATCTGAGAAGGTAGAGAAGGCCAAAGACTTGTTAGGAAAAATGCAGAATCCTTTGACACTCGCATATTTCCTATTCTTGAAATTTACTTTGAATAGGTTCAACGTATACAATGCGAAATTTCAAAGTCGCGAAACAATGGTTCAGGAACTCCAGCCAAACTCGGCTAAATTCTTCGTATGGATTCTTAGCAGTTATTTGAAAGAGGGTCTTCTTCAACCGAAGTTATTCTTTCAAATCATTAGGAATGTTAACTTTGCAGATCCTAGTAATCAAAAGCCGCTTCAAGACATTGACATTGGTAAGGAAACGCGAGAATATTTCCAGCAGCAACTTACAAACAAGAAATTGCATATAGTAGAAGTTGATCTATTTCTTCGTAATTGCTTGAAATTTTATGTCACAGCAAGCGAAGAAATTCGCAATCGACTTCCTTTTGATGACATCTTTTTGTCTTGCGTTGCTGTTTTCCGGCCTCAAGTAGCTTTCTATGCTGATCGCAGCGAAACTTTTCCTAGTGTCTGGAAAGTTTGTCAAGATTTAGGGTCGTTTAATAGAATAGGTGTACAAAAAGAGTGGGATTCTTTACTCAAAATCAGACAGGAACTCAAAGAAAAGTGGTCAAATTTATCTTTTAACGAAATGTGGTCTAGTATCGGTGTATCTTCGACGAGTACAGGAGAAAAACTTTTTCCAAATTTGACCTCAGTATTGAATCATGTTCGGAGTCTTCCTCATTCAAATGCTGAGGCGGAGCGAGGTTTCTCCATGCTCACGGACGCGAAAACTCCCAAAAGAAATCGCTTAGGAAACGGGACGGTCAACTCAATTTGTGTTACTCGATCAGCCCTAAAGGCGAGAGCTGAAACAGCCAGGACAACGAGCATCACTTCGAAGCATTTGCAATTAATGATCGAAAATCTATATGAGATGGCAGAAAGTGATAGGGAAAGTGGTTTGTCGCTCTTCGCTCACGAAGGAGAGGATTAATTCTAATGGCCAAGGCATTTCGTTAATCAATTTCAAACCCCTTTCTTACTCACAAAATAATGACATTTTATTTCTTATATCAGAGATACGTTCTTTATTCCTTGCTTCGCGTGCCTCGGGTATGGAAATTGTTTAGTTCTAATTATTATTTTGTCAGTAAGAAAACATACTGAAATTGAGTAATATCACGCTTTGGGCATAAGTGAGAGGCAAGGGGACTCACAATAATCAAGCACCCCAAATCATACCGATTTAATCAAACTTCTTCATTATTTGATTTAAAACAAAACATTTTTGTTCGACGTATACTGGCATTTGATAGCGGCAAGCCTGAAGTACGGGCTACATTTGTAGCGTTTTTTACCACTTTGCTTCATTTTTTTTCCTTTTTTCTTTTTGCTTGAAAGCAAAAACCCTTTTCGTTTCGTTGGACGTGGACTAGGCCTACAGGGGATACCACGTAAAAAACGAGCCTTAAACTCTACCTCCGTGGTGGTGTGGAAAGGAGTTTTATTTCAGAATATTTGGGATTCTCTAAGAATGAACCAGCTTTTTTATTTTAATATTTCAAATGTGTTTTCTTTCTTTTATGTTTAAGGCAAAAACTAGATCTAAAAAAAGCAAAAAAACCTATTTCTCTAATTGCGTCCAAGATTAGAGCAGAATCTATGCAACCGATTGTTAAAGGTTTTAAAAGTTTTCGCTTTAATTTAAAAAGCAAGTCTTCATAGTATTTTACTAAGTAATGAAAGTATGTCTAAAATTGTTTTCTTGAATCCTACCCAAAGGTCAAACATGGTGCAAAAATGTCGTAAAATAAGAAAAATGTCTGAGTACTTTGAAGAAGTTTTTCTAAATCGATATGTATCATATTCCAATAATATTTAGGAATATTTATTAAAATATTCATCTTCTAAATTTGTTTGATTAATGTACAGAGTACACTTTATATTTGAAATTTGTATACACTCTAAATCTGAATCAGTCAAATTTTCACTGATTGAATCAGTGATTTGCCTTTTCACTGAATCATCAGTGGAAACAATATTTTTCACTGTTAAATCAGTTACTTTTCACTGAAGTAATCAGTGAAATTTGACTGATTCACAGTAACCTGTTTTTAGTTATTTAAATCAGTCAAATTTCACTGATAATCAGTAGATTTTGACTGATTCATATTTGAAATTTGTACAGTTTTTAAAAAAATCCGAAACTTTTTGAATTTAGTAGTTTATTTATAAAATTTGAGAATGTTGTAGTTGATATTTCTATATAGAACTTTAAGCATTTATGGACATAAAATTTCATTTAAAGTTTCTTCTATCGGTATTCAAAACTTTCAACAATTTTGCAAGATCAGTCAAATGCAAAATTTGACAGAGTATTTAATCAAAATATTTACATTTATTTTTTAAATATTTTGAAAATAATTCGACTAAAATAATGATTAATAAGATTTTGTAACATTGTGGGAATATTGGAACGCTGCAAGATTAAATTTTGAGTACAATTTTCAATTAATGAATGTTTAAAGACTTGAGTGAAAGCATCAATTAAAAAATATTTTTACTTTATAAATTTGATTAAGTGCAGTAATAAGAAAATTTTGACTTTCTATAAAGCATTTCATTTATCTGATTAAAAGTCTGTGCATACGTCACTAAAACGTAAGATTAAAAAACTTTAAATGTTTTTACCATCAATCTATGAATGTGGATTTTAAACCGTAATTTAATGTGTCTTATTTTTTTTTTGATAAAATATTTTTAACATAATTTTTTGCTTAAAGTAGCCGATTTACTCGATTAAAAATTGGTCAACTTGTATATTTCAAAATTCTGTAATAAAAGTATTTTCATATTATGTTTTTGTATCCTATGCGTAGAATTTTAATTTTAAAATTGAGATTTCTCACAAAGAAGAAAGATTGTCTTATTAAAGCAGTTTATTCTCAGAAATTAAAAATCATTTACTTAATATTTCGATTCCAAACATTGAATATTTATTAACTTTGAATAAAACAGAAAAAAAATTTTATGAAGTTTTAAAATCTTTTTACAATGTTACGAATTGGGCCGAATTTAGAATTACGAAATCTTTCATTAGAAAAAGAAAAAGTCACTCACATGAAATAAACTTCCGTAAGAATTATCAAGATTGAAGAGATGTTAAAATATTTGAAAAATAATGCAATTGTAAAATTGCAATTTATATCAATATTTGACAAATTTTTAGCTTTCTCAATCAAAGCATTATCCGGAAATTTTTAGTTCCTATAAAAAGATGGAATATTTATCAATTTCTTGAATGTTCATACATTAAAAAAATATCGAATTAGAGAATTCTATGCAAAGTATTTTCCATTAAGAAGACATAAACATGACATAATTAGTTTTATATCTACATTTTCAGCTTACTTTTTTTTGTGTCAATTATTATTGATCCTGAATTCTATTGGAAAATTTGTTGTTTACTGTTCAAATCTTACTACGATTTCAGACGGACAGACAAATTAAGAACTACAAAATATTTCATCCAAAAGATTGCACTCCTCCATAAAATCTTGTCAAATTGTAACAAGATTTGAACACTTCGAACGAACATTTTTATGTAAAATTTAAAGTTGATTGATATTTATATGTTAATATGGAAATACCAATAAACACATATTTTAGCTTTTTAATTTATCTACTGCTATTAGAAAATTTTCCATTTCCGTAGAGATTTTAAGTTTTGGAATGAAAAGTTTCTGCTTAGGCTACAAAAATGTGAGATGAAAATATTTCTAACATATAACTGAAAATATAAATTATGAACTTGAATTTTATGTTCATTTTATCTTGATAGAAAATATTGTTCTAATTGAAAAATTGTTAAATGTACATAATTAGTAAGAAGTATATAAATTTGAATGGAAAATGATATATTGATTCAAATTTTATACATTTATTGTCACTAAATTTCACTGAAAGTTTATTTTTGAAGTGTTGAAATCCTCATGAAATTTTCCAAGATCATACTGATGTTTATTTCATGCAGACTTTCTTCAAGAAATTGAAGAAAAGTGTTATTTCTTGAACTATATACTTCGTTAATTCAAATTCGTCGTCTGCTTCGCGCCTCTTTTGCACGTACTCGAGAAAAATACAATTCTTAATTTCGACTCGATAAACGAAAGCGTGAAATCTAAAAAGAACTTGAAAACTCAAGCATTGTAACGAAGTCCGTCTTCGCGCACCTTCGGCTTTACACGAAGCTGGTGACCGCAGCGTGTAGCAGAGCCGACACACTGACACGCCACGTTTGCATGTGTTTCTCCCAGATGGGAACGTGGTGGGGGCCGAAAAATCCCACGTTCTGGAGACACTGTGCACTTGGAGCGCGCAACGCGAAGTATAGAGTCGATAGTCCAAGCAACAGGGCATTTATTATGAATGATTTATGACATTATTTATTTCAGAAAACGGACTGCGCCATCAGAAGAAAGGTTGGTCATAGAGTTATTGTGTCATGTTTTGGATAATGAAATATGATTTATAAATTTTTTATCAACATTTAAGACCAAAAAATCGCCCTTTTTTTAGTTTTTTGTTTATAACATTAAAGGTAATTATCCAATCTTGATGACATCAATTGATAAGTTGTAGAAAATTGAATTGCCAACAAAATGAGTTGTCGCTTGATCTTATTGGATAATTAGAAGCGGAGAAAATTCGGAAAAACCGGTAAATTTAGCTTTTGTTAAACAAATTAATATCTCAGTTAATTTTTAACTTTTCAGGTTGATGTTTGGTGGAAAAGTAGCAGACTTTATGCTCTTCAAATGTATAAAAAAACGGAAACTTTGAGATAATACGTTTTCGCGCTATTGGCACTTTCATTTATTTAATCCGTTAATTGTAAAATGTCTGCTTGCCGCAGAGGTGGTCCGATTTTAATTTTGAAAACGGCTTTTAAAAATATAAATCAAGCACAAAATAACGTCAATCTAAACATTAAAAAAAGGCCCAAACATGACTTCAAACTTCTGAATGACAAGCACGAAAAGCTAGTCTTCAAAGGTCTGTGTATGATCAAATAACGACACCATTACAAACATTACAAACTGACAACAATTGAATTTTCATTTATTTGAAAGTATTGGATGTAAAAGTGCATTGTTAATAAATTACATGACTGCTTTCGAATTAAACAGTGTTTCTTTCTCCAAAGACTTTTTATTATTTACCGACTTTTATTTGTGGGAACTGCATAAAATCCTCATCGGAATATGGTAGACTCACTTACAAATGTTTGAATGCGCTCGACTCTATACTTCGCGTTGCGCGCTTCAAGCGCGCGGTCACACAAAAAATGTTTTTTCTCGAAAAGTATCAAACGGTCCACTACCAAATTTTGACACAAAGTTCTGTGTACTCAACGAACAAATTACACAAAAAATGATTCAATTCAGACATGTCCCTTTTGAGATAATTCCATTTGTTTACTTAATTGTTGCATAGAAAGTACTAAATACCGTTTCTGAGTTTTCATCAAAACATGGACTTAATAGTAGATCCCATGGCATATTTCATTTATGTATTCTATACTCTTCGTTGAATATTAGAAGCAGTATTAAAAAAAACTTTTTTTGCACTTTGAAAATAAAAAAATCAATAACTTGAAAAATTTACATATCATATTGAAAAAAAATACGTGTCATTTTTTTTCCTTTCTAGAACGAGGAACAAAATTTTCAGGTTAATCAAAATTTTGATTGTAAATCTGATATGGAATAACCCATATACGTTCAGTATCTCAAGATTAAGATTTTAATGAAATGGAAATAAATACCTTTATCATAGCCACTTGTTTGTCTGGTGATAACTTGAAAATAAAAATCACTGTTTTTCTGAATCAAATTTTTTATTGCTTTTTTCATATTTCTTAATATTTAAATAGCCATGTATCGTATTTTCACAACATGACTTTTCAGTAGACTTTACAAGAAGTTCAGTTAAATTTATGGATTTTTTGTACGTTTCACTTATCTTACAGTAAAAAAAAGAAAACCATGAAAAATTTCAGGCTACAAGAACCGAAGTTTCGTGGTTGAAAATGTCTTTACAAAAAGTCAAAAAGTTACGAAAACATATATCACGATGGTTGTTATGCTTTAAAAAATGGTCTTACTGACTAGACATTATGTTAATAAAAATACATTTTATGAACTCGTGGTAGCATTATTCAGGCAATACTGATAAAAGATATAGTTATGATTTACTGAAGATACCATAATGACTTTGCTTGTTATGGAACTAGAGTCTGAAATGATACCTGTCTATCGCATATAGTTAAAATTTAGCTGTCTATTCAAACGTAAATTTACGAAAAATACAGATAAAAAAATTAATTTCTTTTTAGGTTATATTACTCCCAGGTATTATATTTCCATGAGGGCAACAATCACACGAGTAAAATAAGTGTTTTTCCCATGTGAAATATGATATGAAATAATTACAATTATAAAACAATTATATAACTCAATTTAGCTAACGTGACCGCGACAACTAAATTTGTCTCGTTTTACGTATTATTGATTGTATTCGTGATGAACGTATGTGTACAGTTAAAAACACAAATGATCGGGATTTTTGTTACAATAATCATTAAACTGACTTCTTTTCTGTCTTCGTTTAAACCTGAACTCGAACTCGTATCACTACAAACTCGAATTCCTCCCAACATCCAAACAAAAGTATAATTCAAATTTTAAGAATTCGAAACCGTTTGAATCGTCAAAATACAAAAGGTTGCCTTCTTTTTTCTTTTCTCCTTTTTTGTTGGTTTTCTTATAGTTGTTTATTTTGGGTGGTGATTTAAGTCCAAATTTGGTCGTGTTTTTCGTATTTTGAGAATTCGAACGGTTTCGAATTCTTGAAATTTTGAATTGTCTTCATTTAGTTGAAGCAATTTTTTTTATTACACTGAGAAAAAAGATTTGATTGAATCAAAGAAAATAATTTGTTTGAACGACTTTCTTTGATATTTATTTGATTTGTTTGATTCAAACAAAATATCTTTGGACCAAATAAATATTTGTTCGAATCAAATAAATTTCTGCCTTAAATCAAACAAATTATATCTTTGACCATATATCAATGCATTAATTTTTTTGGTTTGAAGAAAAATTAATTTGATTCAAACAAATATTTATTTGGTTCAAAGATATTTTGTTTGAATCAAACAAGTTTTATTTCAATTAAACAAATCATTTTTTTAAATCAAAGAAAGTCGTTCAAACAAATTATTTTCTTTGATTCAATCAACTCTTTTTTCTCAGTGTACTCGGATTTTTTGGCGTTTTGTAGATTTTACTGGAAATTGAGAGGAACAGATGAAAAATCCATGAATATAGCTGAACCTCTTGTAAAATATACTAAAAAGTCATGTCGTGAAACTAAGTACCGAATTTTCTGTAAATTTTACAGATCATTTTTCTTCATGAATACTTGAAACCACATATAATAACTTGCATCTGCTAAATTATCCCTAATATGTGCAAATAAAATTTTTCAAACGTGATAATAATCCTGAAATACGGAACTCGATATCCACTTGTGGCACGTGGGTATACTTAAGAAAAAGACACATTTTCAACTGAAGTTTATCATTTCTTGTAAAATAAGCTACACTGAAACAAATACTGATTTTCTATTACAAAATTGTTTCGTTAATTAGATTTTGTTATCATTACTAAAATTTGATTGTTATAGTCATTATATCATTATACATCATATCATATTATACACTACCGTCGGAAATTGTGCGCACGGTGCTTGTCATCGCTATTAAAAACCACTGCTGACTTTGAACCACGATATCTCGGTGAAAAAAAGAGATAGGGCATTTTTAAAAATACAATTGTGAAGCTTATGAAATTCCACATCTAGGGATGCTCAACAAATATTTTTTGACCTTCTGAAAATAATACAGCACGTGAGGAGTTAAAAAAAAAATTCAAGATTTTTTCAAATTCTGTACCTCAACTTCAACTTTTTGCATGGCCTAGGAAATTTTCTTTCAAAATCTGAAAATTATACGACATAAAGTCCAGAATCTTATCTTTAATTTAAGCCAAGAAAACTTGGAAAATATTCATGGGTACCCGAGATACGATTAAAAATGTTTAATCGTATCTGAGTTGAATTTTAATCGACGATCACGATTCTCGGACGGTTTGTTGCTCGCCTCCTTCGTTGAAGCAGGGCCGAAATGGCCACGCACAAAGGTGGCGCTTAAGTGGAGCCCTCTTGTATGTATTTTTGATTCTGTTCATTAGTAATTTTTATTTCTGATATTATTATTCTAAATTTCAAAAAATATTTATTGTTATTTGTGATTATTAACAATTATTTAAATCCAATATTATCCCCATATTAACGAATAGAACATTGATATGTAAACATTTTTTATTTCTTAAAATTCTTATAAATTACAGCATTAATAAAAATGTTAATAGTCATTGTAAATATCAACTAAGAATGAAAGGAAAGGAAATAAAGGAAACACGTTCTTGGATCAAAGAACATATAAGAGAGCTCCACTTAACCGCCACCTTTGTGCGTGGCCTATTCGGTCCTGCCTCAACTAAAGGGGGGAGCAACAAACCGGCCAAGAACCGTGATCGTCGATTAAAATTCAACTCAGATACGATTGAACATTTTTAATCGTATCTCGGGTACCCATCAATATTTTTCAAGTTTTCTTAGCTCAAATTAAAGATAAGATTTTAGACTTTATGTCGTATAATTTTCAGATTTTTAAAAAAAATTTCCTAGGTCATGCAAAAAGTTGAAGTTGAGGTAGAGAATTTGAAAAAATCTTGAATTTTTTTTTTAACTCCTCACGTGCTGTATTATTTTCAGAAGGTCAAAAAATATTTGTTGAGCATCCCTAGACGTCGAATTTCATAAGCTTTACAATTGTATTTTTAAAAATGCCCTATCTCTTGTTTTCACCGAGATATCGTGGTTCAAAGTCAGCAGTGATTTTTAATAGCGATGACATGCACCGTGCGCACAATTTCCGACGGTAGTGTATATATATTATATCACAATGTCATATTAGATTTGGATGGTTAATGTAACAAAAAAATCTCTTATGAATGTACAAAGTACATAAAATGAAATAATTACAGTATATCAAAGAATTTGAAAATCTTTCTCGGCAATCGAAAGACCTGGGCTCGAATCCCAGCGCAGTCGAAAGCGTCTTTTTTTCCACAGAAAGATTTTCAAATTCTTTAATATATGAATTCATTGGCATTATTTGCGATATAAGAGTTTTAAATTGTCTACGAGGACACCTATCGACAACGTATCCTAGCTGATACGCGACCAGTGATCCTCCGATAATGTAGGCAGTGACAGAAATTTCAAACTCAAATAATTATTTTGAAATTAATTACAGTATAATTGATTCTGTATATTTTACAGATATTTCATTTAATTTTATCAATTTTTGTATGAATATAACGGTATATTAAACAAATATTTCTGTATAATATATTTCGACGAATTTTCTATATTTATCAAGAATTGATGAATTGTATTAAAATTACTATAACGTCTACGTAGTTAGTTATTTATGCTGTAAATATTTTGATGTATTCATGTACATATAATATATGTATATAATATGGATAAAAATTTTGATAGTACCCAATAGCATATTTTTATCTCCATATGCTTGTTCAATTTTAATTTTTTTAAATTTATAAATAAAAACAATAAAGTTATTAAGACTTAATAATTGCCCTTTATTCTAAAATGAATAATGAGTTTTGAAATAAGATTTTAAAATATTTTTACCACTTTCATTCTCATATGTCATAATTTCTAGGACTATAGACCCTTTTTCTTGGATACTATTAGATCTAATTTTTAAGTTTACGGCTTCTTATAATGTGTTTTTCATCCTATAAGAAGACCTAATTCTAATAAGGGTACCAACAGGAAGGTCCCCTTTTCTTTAACCTGACTATATGGCTATTGATACTAGTACTTATTTACACTGAAAAAAAAATTTCAACGATACAGACATAATTGTGGTTCCTTGACCTATATTATATTGGAGATTTACCGAAAACCAAGGTGCGTGCTTGTATTAGTTCAGCCTGTATGTGTATTCCAACCATATGAATTACTATTGCAGAAATATTTTTGATTAAATGTCAAATATTTTTTGTTGAATTACTTAAAAACATTCAGCTATATTCATATGGCTGATAAATCCCAAGCATTTCTTTCAGTATATACCGGTTTCTCACAGTGACTAGACGTGGATTTAACAACGTTGCATTTTCTTTTATTTAGGTATGTCTATATCGTCATATATGTGGGTCTGCATTTGTGTATGGAAACGACACACATGTGTGTTGCTAGGGCAATACAGTGACCCCCATTGATACTGCAGAGCGGCAAAGGGTGGCTCAAAGAAAGGGGACTACCCCAAACTCTGAAATAAATATCAAAGACCTTCCTACGTAAGAATTTCCAATTCAGTGGGGGGTGAGTATGGGGAACCCCTCGAACTTAACGATCCTCGACTTCTCTGACATCGAGGGACACTAACGGAAACTGGGAATTCCCCCTTCCTAGCCCAACAACTTTACGATTCAGTCTTGCTCACACGCACACAAACAACCTTCGCATATGCATAATATATTCCGCACTACCGACCATTACCACCCTCTGTCTTATGAAACGCACGTGTTTGCAACAAATTTTATACTTTGGAAGAATTTTTCTGGATAGATATGCTTGACCCCCTTTATTTTGAATGACCGATATGAATTTTATTGTTTGGAATACAAGAAGCGATGTTCCAAGTGAATGTGTGTAATCCCCTATACAAGTTTCTCTAAGCATTAATATTTGAGATGAGGGATGGTGCAGTAATTTTGTGCAAGGAAGGCAAATAATATATTAAGCAGAATAATATTTTTTTAGGAGAAAAAGAAATTTATAATACTACTTTATAATATTAGGGAATTTATATTAGTGAATTCTAGATTGTAGAATCAGATCTTATCTAGAGCTGTTTGGTTATTTATTAGGAGTGAAAAAAATGAATGTTATAAAATAAATTACTTGCATAATGTCCGGGTTGAATCGAGTGTAAATAAAATTGATAATTTTACTGTAAAATCGTAATTACCTGCACGGAAAAAAATGAAATGTCTGCTACTGCTAACTGCAGTTAGCTGTCGACTAGTTAATTGTGATTGATAAAAAGTTTGCTGAGAGAATTAACAGTTTGCTGGGACAGTTAAAAAATGTTAGCTGCAATCGAAGTTGAAAATTTGCATTGGACTCCTTAGCGTATTAAGAGTTGTAGCTAATCATTTGTTTGTTGCTGCTAAAACAGTTTACTCTCCTAGAAAATCTCAAAATTCGTACTCGTAGCTTTTAAAATTTTGCGCTGATATGTAAGAAGTTAGCAGCGGTTGCTAACGGCTGCTTAGACATCCCGCGTTTTCTGTGCTGCTCATGCGCACAAAGCGTGACTAGTCAGATATTGTGCTGTAAATGGTAAGTTGTACACCTGTCGCGTTGTTTTAAATTTAATTTATAAATAATTCGACGATTCGCGTTAATTTATAATGCAAATGACTGATTTGTAACTGATCTCTGAAGATTGTATTGTAGGTTTTGTAATAGGTTCTTTATTGTGCTATTTATTATCTTCTTACTGAGGTTATCTTAATTCTAAGTGTTGTATACTTGTACAATTGAGAGGCTGGACTGGCAAGTAAGTCGCTACTGTTCCCGGTAATGTTTCTACTTGTAACTATAAGTTTGGTTATCAAAGCAGCTCACGTTTTATTCTTATTCTTGAACAATTATGCTGTGATTAAGGTTAGAACTGAATCAGTTTTTTTTCATTTTTAATTTTGCAGGTTACGATATGTCGCAAGAAATTAGTTGTTTTGATATAACTTGCCAGCAGACTTTTGTGAGTATAGAAGGGTTACGAGATCATTTTTTTCTTAATTACCCAGGTGTAACTGTATTTAAATGTAGGTTTGGAAGTTCAAAATCAATGATTTTGAGTGCTACCTCTATTGGCAGCAATTGCTAATAAAATTAACTAGTACTTCAAACGCTGTTAGAACAGGAAGATAAGACGACCGATAGGCTACTGCTCACAATCGTTGTTACCAGTGCTAACGTAAATTAGCTGGTATCGCTAAAGTACTGTAGCGAATAGACGTTAGTATTAGCAGCTAAGACATTCGCTGTCCGTATATCAAGTAACTTTCTTAGCTGTGGTAGCGAATATTTAGCTAATGCAGCTAATTATTTTTTTCCGTGTGCAACGTTAGGGTTGACTTAACAAGTTTAGTCTCGAAAAAAACTTCTTGAGAATTAACTCTAAGGTAAATGTCCCAGTAATCGCTACCTTAATATTAGTAATCGGCATACAAATAATCTTACACTTTATTGGATTATCATTGATTTTGACATTTTTCCATAATCCATGTTACTACATTCAACTTCCACTTATTTTTCCACTTGGTTATTTTGCGCCGCGCCGCTTATTTTGCGTTTACGGAGGGTCGGATATCCCCTCCACGAACCACCGAAATGCTTATGATTTTTCAACTCTTTACAAATAATCAATAAAAAAACACAAATAAGGGGAAGTGCAAAATAAGTAAGTTGTTTTCGTTTCAGAGGGCGCAAAATAAGTGAAAGTTGAGTGTAAGTCGTACTATCAGTTATTGTAAAATACTTCAATTAAAGCTGTTTTTCACTACTTTGTCAAATTTCAAGAGTAATATGACGATCACTAGTACACTGACGACTACTGGGTCATCTACACGGAGAGAACTGAACGCGCAGGGCGCGCGTGAGAAACAAGCAGGACGCGCGTGAGAAGAAGAAAATATCTTCCGGCGCGCGGCCTGCTTGTTTTCACGCGCGCCCTGCTCGTGAAGCACAAGCGGCGCGCTCGTGAGGAACGCGCAGTGGATTCACAGTCGTCTTGCGCGTGAGCACGAGCAGGGCGCGCGTGAATTAACGCGCAGAGCGCTAGTTTACCGGAATCCCTCACAAAACGATCACGCGCCGGGCGCTTGTTAATTCACGCGCAGCGCGCTGGTTCTCCGCGAAACTATATACGTATTCAATATTAGCCGCCGGTGAACTGATAATTCACGCACCAGCACTCTTGTTTTTTAAAGTCCCTTATTATAAAACTGTTTATACGTCATTATTAAATTCGTTATGTTTTGGGATTCGAATACGATTAATGATGATGACTGATAATGTAATTATGGAATAATGATAGATTATTTGTGAAAATTTTGAGATAATGGATTTTTAATTGATAAAATTTCATGTCATACATATATATCAAACAATAACAAAATTCATTTTAATTAAAAATGAAATGGCATAGTAAATGTAATGGGAATAGCACTAGAAATGACAATTGACAAGCTGAAGTGAAAACGGCGATATATTGATTAATCGAGCGCTCTGCGCGTTAATTCACGCGCGCCCTGCTCGTGATCACGCGCAAGACGACTGTGAATCCTCTGCGCGTTCCTCACGAGCGCGCCGCTTATGCTTCACAAGCAGGGCGCGCGTGAAAACAAGCGGGCCGCGCGCGGGAAGATTTTTTTTCTTCTCACGCGCGTCCTGCTTGTTTCTCACGCGCGCCCTGCGCGTTCTCTTCTCTCCGTGTACCTTATGCCTATGTAGAATTACTATTTTGTCACAATTTTTTCTTATGTAAACAATCATTGTTCAACTTTGCGAATAATTTTAATATCCGATTAGTTGAATAATATAAGAACGTTAAATTTTATGAAATTCATCTTAAATTTATGATAAATAAATAGAAATTTCTGCTCCAATAAACTATTTTAAAATTTTAACAAATTTATCGGAGAATACAGCAATGCAGAAAAATGCAACGCATTACTGTCTTCTCCGGAAAATTTTTTTAATCAATTTTTTTATTGATAAAGCAATTGTACATCATTGATGACGTCAGACTCTACCACTCGGCCTTGAACATTTTGTAAATTTCAAAAAATTGCTAACAGTGTAGTACAGAAAACACTGATAAACAGGAGAGAGAAGTAAGCAAATTTTCATCAGATGATTACATGAATTAGAGATGAATTAGAGAAAAATTAAAATAAGGAAATCTGTATCAATCACCGAAAGTTCTGTAAAAAAATGTTACATCTGGTTTTTCCCAACTGATTTTCTAATAAACAGAAAAGAGTATCAGTCGAAAAACCAAACGGAAATTCTTATTACACAATTTGCATTAATCAATCCCTATTTTCTTATATCCATTTTTTTCCGTGAACTTCGCTTAGAATTTCTGGCAGTTTTCGGCTGTTATATACAGCAATGAGAGATAATTTGAAATTGATATACCGAATAATGTCCCAATAATATATTTGTTTATTAAATTCGTTTAAACAATATACACTAAATGTCCAGTTGCAAATTATCATAGCAAAATGTCATTCTCGGGATATTTGCAGTTAATTTTGTTGAAAAAAAGGAAACGTATTTACTGAAAAATGGCTAAATAATTCATTTGTTTATTAAATTTTTTAAGAAATTACATTATTGTCGCAGTGCAAAGGATCACAGAAAAAATCACTTATAAGATATTTTTAGCTAATTCTAGCAAAAAATTAAGAATTGTTGCTTAATATCTTCCAATTCTAAGTTGACATTATTCAACTTCCATTTGCTTATGAAAATATTGGTCCATTGCATTTAAATATCGGGAATAAAAAAAACATAGCTTTTATTCACTACTCTCTAAATTTGAATCAGTCAAAATCTACTGATTATCAGTGAAATTTGACTGATTCAAATAGGTAAAAAGAGGTTACTGTAAATCAGTCAAATTTCACTGATTATTTCAGGAAAATTGACTGATTTGACAGTGAAAAATATTTTTTCACTGATGAATCAGTGGAAATTAACTGATATAACTGTATACGATGTTGATGTCAATAATTGGCTTTAGGGTCCAGAAATGATAACTCAGGAAGTTACATACTTTCAAACGTTTCGACTCTGATCGGAGTCCTCATCAGTGATCTTTATTTCTAAAATATCAAAACATTGAATCAAACATTGCACATATGAGCCCTGTTTTGGAATAGGCTTTGGTATTATGAGAAAACAATTGTAAAAAAGTAAAATTGCAAATTATCGTTGGAAAAAACTACATAGGAGTTGTACAGAGTACATCGATAAATGACCTAAAACTACCTTAGGAATAACAGCAAAATTCTGGCAAAAAACTATATGATGCATCAGCTATTGACTAGTATACATTTTTTTTTTTTTTTTTTTTTTTTAAATTTTAATTAAACTTTATGAAATGAAAAAAATTTTTTTTTGAAAAATTCAGTGCACTCTTCAAATCTGAACCAGTCGAAATCCACCGGTTATCAACAAAACTTGACCCCCTGAAATAGCTAAAAGGAGGCCACGGCAAATTAGTCAAATCTCACCCACTATTTCATTGAAATTAACCCGATTTGACAGCGAAAACCATTGATTTCACTGATTGATTAGAGAAAATGAACCGGCCAAACAGTAAAAAACAGTAAAAAACATACCGACACTGATGAATCAGCGAAAATGCAAATCACTGATTCAATCAGTAAAAAATTGACCGACACAGATTTGGAAAGCAGTACAGACAGTATCGTTAATTTTTACATATCTGATGTTAACAATATACTAATCCATACAAATACATTTTTTTTTTTTTTTTTTTTTTGAAAAACCTTTATAGTGGAAAAAAATACAAACGTGGCGAGTGAACTTGCAATATAAACGTGAGTTATGAATAACTAACCTTATTAGATGTAGTGTGCTGTAATTACAACTGAGGGACTGCTATATCCTCAGACAAAAACTTTTTAAATTTTTTCCTTTTTCGTTTTCTGGCCACATACATACTTTCAAATAACTCACTGATCTCTATGACGTTATTTATGCAACTAAAGTTTGGCTATGACTTGAAACCGAAAGTGTGGGATGAAAGTGGAGGGTTTGCCTTTTGCTCTTGTGTTTAGGGTTGAGTTTTTAAAGAGAAGGAGGGAAAAAATTAGAAGATGTGCTCAAGATGACTGGAGTACTATGACAAAGGAGGCCATAAACTGTAATAGGAGTTGAAGTGGTTTGTTTCTGACAGATTTAGAATTTTCTTAGGCACTCTTTGAATGTGTGTGCTTTAAAGATAAAGAAATATTTTGGCGAGGTTACAATTTGTCGTTCAAAAGGGGGAGGTAAAAAACGGATAAGTTTTCAGTATCAGCTCTTTGGTTTACCGCATGTGGATTGCCAGCTATGTGGGTCATTTCAAGTAACATACGTTTTTTTAATTATCTGATCTGTCAATTATTTTTACATTATCAAAATTAAACTTGTGGTCTTGATGCCAAGCATGTTTCGTTAAAGCAGTCCATTTTTCCGGGGGGTTATAAACATCTTTTTTATGTTCATGTATTCTAGTCTTTAAGGGCCGTTTAGTTGTACCTATGTAAGCTGCTGTGCAGTCAGAGCAAGGGATATTGTAGACGACATTAGCAGTGTCAAGTTTTGGAATAGGGTCCTTGGTTGATTTAAAAAAGTGCGAGAGGTCATTGGTATTGCGAGAAGCGATTTTTATATTGAAGGGTTTGAGGATACCTGACAGTTTTTCCGATCGCCCTTGTACGTAAGGCAATGATACATATTTAGGGGTTTGACCTGTTGAGTTTGAGTGCGTTGTGTGTATGTGTGTGTTTGGGACTCTTTCAGATACTTCGTGTGTGTGAGTGTTCGTTCTTGAAACTCTCTGTGAAAGAAGGTTTAATCTCTTTTTTATGACGGAATTTACAAATGCAAGTGGGTAGTTGTTTTGGAGTAAAGTAGATTTTATTTTTTGGATGTTTTCTTTGTGAAAATTTTTTTGCGCTAAGATGATACCTCTGTCAACTAAATTGTTAATAACATTGATTTTTTAATTAAGTGGATGGTGCGAATGATAGTGTAGAAATCGGCCGGACCACATCGGTTTTTGATACCAGTTAGTTTTTATATATTTCCCATTTCGAATAACAAGAACATCCAAAAAACAAATTCTATTATTTGATTCTTCTTCTACTGTAAATTGTATTTTATGATTATAGTTATTAAAAATTTTTTGAATCATGGTAATTTTATCACTTGGTACCGCTGTTATAATGTCGTCCACGTATCCAAAATAAAAAGGGAGTTGAAACGGAAGGGAGGATATACATTTTGTTTCCAGATCGTCCATGACAATGTCAGCGGCGATAGGAGAAAGGGGGGAACCCATAGGAAAACCAGATTTTTGTTTATACGAGATGTTTTGGAAGTTAAAAGCGGAGTTAGATGAGCAGACTCTAAGGCCATTTTCAAATTGGTACCATGGCATTTTTTATGCGGTTGGATTTGAGGCCATCTGTCTTTGATGCCTTTAATGGCTATACCAATTTGAACATTTGTGAAGAGCGATACTGCATCTAGAGAAATAATTTTGTGGCCCGGTGGGACTTGGAGATTTTAAATTTTTTTTACAAAATCGAAACTGTTTTTTACACGTGAAATAGGAGGAATGATGTTTTTCGAAATAATCTCGTTGTAGAAAGAGGCAAGGTTGTATGTGGGGCTGCCACAAAAAGAAACAATAGGTCTGAGGGGGTGCTTGGGTTTGTGGATTTTTGGTAATCCATAAAATCTGGCTGGTGATGGATTGCTGGATTTGAGAGAATAGGCAATTTGCTCATTGATATAATTTTTGCTCTTCCAGAGTTTAATGATATTATTAACTTTATTATGGATTGTGTTTGTGGGGTCTTTTTTGAGGGGTTGATAAGTTTTCTTGTCTGACAGCATAACTGTGGCTTCTTGAATGTATTTGAGTTTGTTCATGGCTACAGTTGTGTTGCTTTTGTCCGCTTTTGTAAAGTATATATCCGGGTTGTTTCTAAGAAAGGTGTTTGTAATTTTGGAGTTATGGATAACCTGTTTTTGAAACCAATTTAAAGAGTTTTGTTTTTGATTCGAGAAATTTTTAATGCAGTTAACAAATTTTAATCTCGCCTCATTTCTGTCTTTTTCATCAATTTTTTGAATATTTGATTCGAAATCTGATATTATTTGGTTTGTTGGAATTTTTTCCGGAGAAAAGGGTATGCCAAAGTTTTTGCCGAGGCTAACTGTCTTAACAACCTCGGTTGTGATGTGTATGTCAGATAAGTTAGTGAACCATGAGTCCATCAGGTTGTAATCAGGAGCGTTATTATCAGAAAAATCTTTAACACCTGTGATGAGACGTTCAAATTTAGATTTGCAACTAACTTTGTGCGATAAAAAAATGCGATGAGCTTTATTTGATTCCAAAAGAAAGAATTGTTCATAGATATGTATTGGCAATACTTGCATGATATTTTGTTTGCTAAATTGTATATTATTTTTTAATCTATGAATTGAAATACAAATATCTTTTATTTCTAAATTGAGTGTCGAAAAAAGAAATTTATTTTTCGCTGATAAGTGCATTCGTGTCACATTATCATTGTCAAAGGCTACTAGGTTGGATGCTGCTGATTGTAGGTGCTGTGGAAGTATTTTTCCTTTCCTGCAACGAAGTAAAAGAATCCTCTGGTTGGATTTTTTGGCTAACTGAACTGTAGCATGTGAGAAATTCTTCATATGCCAGAGAACATTTCGCCCAAAATAATTTCTTACATTCTTGAAGAAACTTTTTCCTTGGCGTTTTCTTTGATTGCCCATAATTATAATAAATATTTTTTCACTGATGAAGCAGTGAAAAGGCAAATCACTGATTCAATCAGTCAAAATTTGACTGATTCAGATTTAGAGAGTAGTTCGTTTATAAAAATCTCAATTTTTGGCCTTCTGAGGGGGTTCATCTGTGTAACATATTCAAAAAATCGATTTTGTTGTTGTTGCTTTTTTCTAACCTAAAACATGTGAAAAATGATCTCGTAAAAGGATTTGTATGGAACCAGCTTAGATTAAAAAATTAAATTAAAAAATCTTTACGTCAGTACCTCGGCAACTATATTACGAATTATGAGATATTTTCGTTTCAGACGACCAATGCGTGCTATATCTTGCACACCGTTTGGCACTATAATTTTGAGGAGGCCCCGTTTCATTAATTTGATTACGTTATTGACAAAATTTATGTAGAATATTGAATCATAAACAAATAAAATATTGTAAGCATCATTAAATCTTTAGTAGTTCTCTCACAATTAATTCTTGAAAAACCGCTTGAAAATCGGTCATTACACAGGTGAAACCCCTTAATCAATACAGCTGGACATTATTTTGAATAAGATTTTGCCTCAAATCGGATCATTTTCGGTTAAATAAAAAAGTTTTTTTTATTAGTCCACAGGTTCTTTTTTGACCTACTGCGAGGTGGCCAGATTTGTGCAAAATAATGTTCGCCTAGTGTACATTGAGGGACTTTTCGTTTTAGTAAATCATAAAAATCAAATATATTTTAGTATGATATTGTTTCAAAATGAGGCAAACTGGGTTTACGTATCAGATATTAATATAGTGGTTTTCAAGCGGCAAAGTTAATATTTTCGTTTGAATAAATGAAATATATGTTCTACTAACTGTTATGAAACCTACGAGAATTTGAAATTCACTATATCAAAGTTGGGAAGCAAAACAAAGAATATGTGAATCTGAAAACCACTATATGAAAAATCACTCACTCCACCAGAAGGTTTGACCTTCAGAAGTGACGGCTCCAGATTAAGAATTCTTGCATCTTTTTCTAACGTGTGCAAAACAAAACGAAGACACTGAGAAGAAGGGAGGTTTCAGTGAAAACATACATACAAATATTATTATCATATATTTAAAGAATTTGAAAATCTTTCTGTGGAATAAAAGAGGCTTTCGACTGCGCTGGGATTCGAGCCCAGGTCTCTCGATTGCGTCTTTTTTTCCACAGAAAGATTTTCAAATTCTTTAAATATTTGAATTCAATTGCATTATTTGCGATATAAGAGTTTGAAATTGTCTACGAGCACACCTGCCGACAATGTATCCTATCTGATACGCGACTAGTGAACCTCCAATAATGTAGGCAGTGACAGAAAATTTCAATCTCACCTAATTTAATATTATCATACCTTATTTATGATCACATATTTAAGTCCGTATGGATACACTATTTATGATAGTACACGCTTGAATTACATTTCAGAATTCTGCTTGGGTTCGAACCCTCTAACTCTACCTATATCTACATAACTAAACGCATTTCTAACACCTAAAGCCTCTCGGCTATTCTCGCTTGCCATATTCCGAAAGAAATTTTGCTTATAAGCCACTACTGAGTTGGGCAGACTTAGATTGAGTCTACGAAGCCAATCGGAAAACATCGGAAGCACTCGTACGGCATTCTGAAACGAATTATACGAAAAACCGAGAATAAACATTTTGATTTTTGCTGCGCGTCGCCAGGTTTCTAGCAAGTTCATATTCACAATATGAATTTCTCAAACATGCTTTCCAAAATTTGATATTCATTATTCATCTTATTCAAATTATTTTTAGACAACTTAGTAATCATAATATCATTTTCTCGTACTTTCAATTTCTCGAATAGAGATTCATAATATTTAGTATTTAAAATACTACTTTATCTTCTTCATGTATTAAAGACCGTTATGACTATATCAAACTTCGATGTCATAATATGAATAAGTATAATAAAGCCTCGGCTTTCCCTATTTTGGAACGATATTATACTAAATTTTGATTCATCTTTATCATTTACTCTAACGAAAAGTCTCTCAGTGTATTCATAATATGAATTTCTCAAATATGCTTTCCAGGTTATAATATTCATTGTTCGACTTGTTAGAATTACTTTTAGAAAACTTAGTAATCATAATATTATTTTTTCGTACTTTTTGTTTTTCGAATGGAGATTCATCATGTTTGGTATTTAAAATACCAATTTTTCTTCTACATGTTTTAAAGACTGTTATGACTATATTGAATGTCGATGCCATAATATGAATAACTGTAATAAAACCTTGGCTTTCCCCATTTTAAAATAATATTATACTACATTTTCATTCAATTTTATCATTTACTCTTACGGAAAGTCTCTCAGTGTAGGTCCGTATCCAACTTAGAACCACAGTTTTTCAAAAAAATATTATAAACAAAAGTTTCATATTTTCAATCGTAGAATCATACAAAATGAGTTTAAAAAAACACGGCTATTCTAATTATAACTCATGCTTTTCAGTGTTATAATGACACTTCCAATTTGAGTGTTTTCAAATGAAGAGCATTGAAGCATAATACTTTCATTATAGCATACAATAACATTTCGCTTAGCGATAATTCCTATAATTAGCTAGCTAGCTTCATTATAAGGATATCATGTTAATTGTGGTAAACCCTGCATGGCAACACGAAGGGTAAAACTGTAAAAGGTTTTGTTTCACGGTCAACGTGCGTGCGGCCCCTGTTAGTCTGGGCGTCGGGACGCCCGGCGCCATGTCTACACATACTCTACCGTCTACCCTCGACATTCAAAGAACTCATAAATTCAGGAACAGAATTCAACGCGGGACTTAGTTCGTTTACCTTATTGGTTTTTGGCTATCGCCAAATGTAATTTCATATCACTTACCTACATATTGCACATTAAACTCGTAAACTTGTCGTGGCTATCTGCTAAGACTTCTTTACGAGCTTTTTTATGCTACAATTTCTTTAATACTATTGAAAATATAAACATTTTATGAAATCGTGAAACCCGTCTCAATGTAAATTTTTTAAAATAATTTGTACTTAAATCCAAAATTGGGACAGAAGAATTTTCTTCATATTATTATAAATTCGTTAAGGCACCAGTACGACATTAATTTGTTAGTATTACTAACTTTATCTCAGTGGATTTGAAGACACTCGCAATATTTTAAAATTATTTTAATTGTTCTTTTACTTGATTTCAAGTAGAAGTGGTATCTTTTAATGAAAGAGATATAATAAATTTATTTGTGGCACCAGATAAGATTTTAAAAATTACCGTCAAATAAAACCGACATTGTAAAATATTTTTCGCTCGAAGAGCATTCCAAGTTTAAACGTGGCTAGTGTTGGAGATTCTAGTGAAAGAATAATGTATAATCGTCAAAAGAAAACGGATTTACGAGTCCTAATTCGAGATCACACGGTACGTCTTGTCGTGGGTTTAACATGTGTAATATCTACTTGTTGTACTTAGTGTTAGTCGACTGACTGGTGCCACGTCGGCAATCATACAGCATTAACACTTTAACCTACTCGTTCTGGCTCTGGGCATTATAGCCAGGCAGTGCCACTTATTTTCCAGTAACAGAGTAGTGTTTAGATACTCCTGTCTAACACTGAAAGCACTGTCATCATATTTTACGCTCATATCTTTATCATTTAACTGTAGTTAGAATTTCAAAATCCTACTCCAAATGCATTCAAACATACCTAGAAAATCGAAACTAGTCACAAAAACAGCAGTTCTCAAAGCAAGTTAATCTAGCTGAATATACCTATTTTAGGGAAACAGTTTGCTATGAAAATCAAATTTGTGTCAATAAAATTTGACCATTTTTATTCTCAATTTTTTGATAAAAGGTATCGCCAGAAAAATAAGATTTTTGATGAATTTTTTTCAAATAATTCATATAATTTATTGGATCTATAACTTAATTCGTGCGGTTTTTTTTCAAAATTTGAACGTTTATTTAAGAAAAACATGTACAATAGTATTATTCAAAGTATTGCCCATCTGAAGCTATGAATTTTTTCCATCTTTCTGGCAATTTGTGGATTCCATCCCAAAAGAACTGCGCCGGCTTGGCGGCCAAGAATGAATCAAGCCAATTTTTGATACCCTGTTATGATGTAAAACGTATTCCAGTGAGGGCGTTCTGTATCGACCGGAACAAATGGTAGTCAGAAGGGGCAAAGTCTGGGCTATAAGGCGGGTGGGGTAAAACTTCCCATCCACTGTTTTCCAAATAGTTCTTAACCGGAATAGTAACATGGGGCCGAGCGTTGTCATAATGGAAAATTATTGCCTCGTGTCTGGTCGCATGTTCCGGGAGTTTTTCAGCTATTGCTCTCTTCAAACGGATTAATTGTGTTCGGTAGCGTTCTCCATTCATGGTTCACCCGGTTTTAGCAGCTCATAATACAGCACACCCTTCTGATCCTACCAAATACAGAGCATTACCTTCGCGCCATGGATATTCGGCTTTGCCGTTGATTTGGCTGGTTGCCCGGGTTTCACATATGATTTTTTACGCTTGGGGTTATCGTATTGGATCCATTTTTCATCACCAGTAACAATCCGATGTAAAAATGACTTCTTTTTGTGGCGTTCTAGCAGCATTTCGGACATGCAAAACCGCCTTTCAACGTCTCTCGGCTTGAGTTCATGTGGAACCCAATTTCCTTGCTTTTGAATGTATCCGGCTGCTTTTAAACGTTTTGAAATGGCTGTTTGAGTGACTCCCAAAGATTCTGTGAGCTCTTCTTGTGTTTGGCAACAATCTTCATCGAGTTCTTCATCTTCAAACTTTTTTGTCTGCCCAGGACGTTCTTCGTCTTCCAAGCCAAAATCACCACTTTTAAATCGTGCGAACCACTTTTGGCACTTTCGCTCAGCTAGAGCATGTTCACCATAAACTTCCACCTAAATACGATGACTTTCGGCAGCAGTTTTCTTCATATTAAAGTAATGAAGAAGAACTCCCCGCAATAAACACTTTTTCAGACACAAAGTTCGACTTTTTTGAGTGAAAAAAAATTATTGTTGTTTACGCTTTAAATGAATGACATATACTGAAAAATACGCACAATGACAGTAGCTTTCCAACGCATGTTCGGAATATTGGAACCATAGAATAATACTCAAGTTACGCCATCTCTTAGCAAACCGCACGAATTAAGTTATAGATCCAATATAGTTTCTGAATTTGGATATTTCCTTCAAAATTCGAAATTAAATAAAATTATCTTTCGTAATTCAAAACGGTTGCCACACAAAACGGGCTATACAATTTTTATAGCATATTTATTGCTTGTTATAGAATATTTTTTAAAATCAATTATATACATGCTTTTGGCAGAAATTCTAAAGATTCAATAGCATTTTTTTCTCAGTGTATTGAGTTTATTTGTTTTAGTTTAAAAAGTTTCAAATATTAACGTAGATGTTGCTTATGAAGATAGTGTAACAATTAATTATAGGTGTATAGGTAGAAATAAGTTCAATTATATCTAATCGTTAAGAAAACAATTTTAGAATTGTTGAATAGCCGAGATTTTATGAATAAAGTTTTTGTTTCATCTTTCAGGGTATTTTATATTCTATTCCTTCCGAAATATTCTGATGAAATAATATTAAAGGTTAGAAAAAAAGACATAAGTAAATGAAAACATTCAATTCTATCCATAATTCTTTTTCTAACAATAAATAGTATTCCAGATCCTCAAACAAAGTTTGGACAAATATCTATTTAATTGCAAGAAAAAATGTATACATTCAAGAAATTTTCAAACTGTAAAAATAAAGATCATGGAATATATACTTTATAAAACGAATAGTTGTTTTGTATTGGAAAAAAATGTCGACATTTAAAGTTTATATGGAAATCCATTCTAATATCATTGATAAAATTGAATAAGAACATTTCTTAAATAAATTTTGAAAACACTTATTTAACATTACACGCAAAAAAATGTGTAGCTGGTACAAAGAAGCATATTGCTGTTCAAGCTACTTTATTAACTATCCTAACCATAAATGTGGCTACTATAACCTAAAATATCTTTGTGACAGCTACACATTTTTTTCTGTAAAACAGTTTCGTATATGTATAATTTTTTATACCAATTATTCATTTTATGAAATATACAGTTGTTTTTTATTTGTGAAAACATATTTTGATTCGAAATTATTAGTAAAATGTTTACTATAGAATTTATTGTGAAATTTAAAATGCAACAAAGTTTAAAAATAATTTTGTAACACTTTTTCAACATTATATATTTAATAGATCATGGAATTTCAATTTTACACGTCGAAAGCTCAATTCGCAGTCGAAAGCGTCATTTTTTCCACAGAAAGATTTTCAAATTCTTTAAATATTGAATTTATTTGCATTATTTGCGATATAAGAGTTTGAAATTGTCTACGAGGACACCTGTCGACAATGTATCCTATCTGATACGCGACTAGTGAACCTCCGATAATGTAGGCAGTGACAAAAATTTCAACCTCAACTAATTAATTTGAAATCATTTACAGCTGCAAGGCTGAGCCACTAGGCGATATAAGGAGATCTTCCTGTGGAGAAGGAGATGTCGGACGCCTGTGTAGCTCAGTGGTCAGAGCAGTCGACCGGCAATCGAAAGACCTGGGCTCGAATCCCAGCGCAGTCGAAAGCGTCATTTTTTCCACAGAAAGATTTTCAAATTCTTTAAATATTGAATTTATTTGCATTATTTGCGATATAAGAGTTTGAATTTGTCTACGAGGACACCTGTCGACAATGTATCCTATCTGATACGCGACTATTGATCCTCCGATAATGTAGGCAGTGACAAAAATTTCAAACTCAACTAATTAATTTGAAATCATTTACAGCCGCAAGGCTGAGCCACTAGGCGATATAAGGAAGTCTTCCTGTGGAGAAGGAGATGTCGGACGCCTGTGTAGCTCAGTGGTCAGAGCAGTCGACCGGCAATCGAAAGACCTGGGCTCGAATCCCAGCGCAGTCGAAAGCGTCATTTTTTCCACAGAAAGATTTTCAAATTCTTTAAATATTGAATTTATTTGCATTATTTGCGATATAAGAGTTTGAAATTGTCTACGAGGACACCTGTCGACAACGTATCCTATCTGATACGCGACTAGTGATCCTCCGATAATGTAGGCAGTGACAAAAATTTCAACCTCAACTAATTAATTTGAAATCATTTACAGCCGCAAGGCTGAGCCACTAGGCGATATAAGGAGATCTTCCTGTGGAGAAGGAGATGTCGGACGCCTGTGTAGCTCAGTGGTCAGAGCAGTTGACCGGCAATCGAAAGACCTGGGCTCGAATCCCAGCGCAGACGAAAGCGTCATTTTTTCCACAGAAAGATTTTCAAATTCTTTAAATATTGAATTTATTTGCATTATTTGCGATATAAGAGTTTGAAATTGTCTACGAGGACACCTGTCGACAACGTATCCTATCTGATACGCGACTAGTGATCCTCCGATAATGTAGGCAGTGACAAAAATTTCAAACTCAACTAATTAATTTGTAAGCAAAGCTATGTCTTAAAATTTCTTTAAGCTGAAATCTAAGACGGGTCGTTATTATATCATTGAAAATGATCGATTGAATATTGGGATTTGTCAAAGTTTGGCTTGTGTACATTTCTTATAGGTTGTATCCTAGAATTTGTTTTCTTCTAACATCGAAATTATACTTCCTTCGTGCGACAAAGGATTTTATTTCCAGACCAAAAGAAAAACTTTGGCAGTAAAATGATAGCACTTGAAACGAAAATACTTCAACTGTTGGAGGATTTCCTCTTATGCCAATTTTGAGTAGAAAATCCATTCATAGTGAACGGAATTGTTTGACAGTCAATATTCCGTTTTTAGAATGTCGCAGAATAAGTGAAAGCTCATCTGCTATACACACATGTATAGTCGTTTTGTTATGCGACGTTGACAAATTTAGATACTACGTGAAGCAAATGAGAAAAAGTACTCATTTGATTAGCTACGTACCGACAGTACTACCTTAAGTCGAGCTGGTCATGATGATAAGTCTGTCGTTACTAATTAAAAATGCCCAAAATTTCTTGGTTTTTATTCTTATTATTGTATTAAGTATTATATAAAGTTTTCAAACCATCAGATTTCCTCATTGTTATCTTAAGATTAAATTGAGAAAATTTGATTATTGACATAAAAATAATAGAAATGATAAATGCAAATTCCTAATAGTCTCACGTCTGATTTCGACAATTATATACTAACATTTTAGCATTCCGACTCTAAAGGATAATCTTAAAATATGCGGAAACAGGTTGTTAATGATAAGTAGAAAAATGAAGGTAGAAACGTGAAAAGAGAAGAGGGAAGAAGGAGAAAAGGATCGATAAAATAAAAGGGAAAATAAATGTTTGCTTTTATTTGCGTCGAAAAAAGTCCGATAAAAAAAAGGAAAAAGTTCGATAAAAAACAGTGATATTTTACTGTTTTGAAAAAGTCTTAATTAGACATTTGATTGAGAAATTGTATATTTTTTGAAAGAAGGTCCCCATTTTATAGCACAATTTCCGATGGTAAGTAAAGTCCGATAAAAAGTAGCAAAATGTTCCATAAGGATTTTCTGGGGTTAAAATGCCATAAATTATAGAAGAATTTCGCCTAAAAAAGGAAAAGAAACTAAGATATATTTTTCTCAGTGTTGTCAAGGTTATGGGCCGTCCAAGAATAGTTAATAAAAAAGTTATCTCATATAAACTTTTACAGGAATTTGGTCTCGTGGTCTAGTTGATCCATTGCTTTAAAGAATAGAAATTTAGATAAAAGTGAGTTTTTGGAATCATTGAATTTAAATCTGTCCTGAAAATGTAAAAATATACTTTGATCCAAAATGGACCATTATATATTATCATATTTATGAATCCTTGCGAATTTAATTAATATATTTAGACTAATATAAACTATTCAAAATCCACTAGTTATTAGTATACTCAGAAAATAATATTATTTGATCTAACCAAACCTCTTTTGAATGGACCAAAATCTTTGATCAAATCAAACGAAATTTGCTTGAATCAAACGATTTTTTTTTTTTAACCAACTTGTAGGGCAACCATCTTTGCTTGCATCAAAAAAATTCATTGGTGGAATCAACCTAAAATTTGGTGTATCATATAGTAAACGAATTCTTAATTGATGCAACCGAATTTTTGTTTGATTAGCTAAATATTTCATTTTCACTCACGTGACCAAGTAATCAATATTTTTTTTCGTCCACATAACTTTTTTTTGTAATTAAAATACCACCCTAAAACTTTAGGGAATACTAGGGAGAACAATAAACGACCTTTATTTGCAAGATTTCGGCGAAATTTGAACAAAAAAAATTTGAGGAAAATTTTTTTCGTCCGTCGCATGTTTACACGAAATGAGATATCGATTTCAAACTTGTAAGAATTGAATAAAAATCAATGAAGAAGGTTTATCAGGTTCTAAATATTTATAGATGTTAAAAAAAGAAATTTCAATAAATAAATAGATTTGCGCGAATAAAGATCGAGCATGGACTTTAAGAATATTTAAAGTTTCAAAATATATTAAAAGCAGCAAAAATATTTTCAAAAAGAAACTATAAAAAAACTGCACTTGAGAGAAAATGATTGTTTTTATTTCACAGTAGAAAGAAGACGAAGAATTCCGGACACTGGGAGTAGGGGACCAATATTTAAGAAAAGACGAAAATCGGACCTCAAACAGAATTATATGAATGCGAAGGGGTATAGAGATGGAAGGGGAATAGTTAACGTTTGCAAGTTAGCCTTGACATTCGCCTGCCACATCCTGCCAGGCAGCCAGTGAATCTCAACTTCGAAATCTTGTAGAAAGTTTTTTGATGTTCCGCATGGGATTCGAGGCTGAAGTCAACAACGAAGTGAATTAGTGAATAAAGCAGAAAAGAAGTGGAAGTGTGATAAAAAGCACCCGAAGGCCTTAGTTTTTTAAATCTTACAACAGCTTTTTCGAAAGTTTTTTCATACCGAATTTGCAATGTGAACTTCTCTCACTAAAAAAGGACAAAACATATACTTTTATCTTGAAAAATGAAATTAATTTGAAAATGATATAGCTGGATATTAAATATTCTCCATTTATATTGAAGATTGACAGACATTTCTAATGGTTATGAATGGTTTTAAGTTATTATAATAAATGTCAACCAAATGCAAGTAATAAGAAAGTCATTGCAAATCATTTCTAATCATTTCATTAAATTATGATTGACGCGAAATAAAAAAAGTACCTTCATGTTCATAACATTTGTATGAAGGATGTTGTAAAATGAAAAATCCGAGTTCATGAAAATGCTCTGATCGAATCTGGAATCGATATGACAAACTGATTGTTGGAAAAAATTATACAATTATCATGAAACTCGGTTATTGAACTCAGTATAGCAGACTCAGATAAAATAAAACAGATTTTAATGTCATATTTGGTCCAACAATCGCCATTTTTTAAATTTTGCACACAGATTTAAATTCAATGTCCTGAAAAATTGTATATAAAGATATTACATAATATAATATATACATAAATTGAGAAATGTTTAGATCTTCATCATATGAGAAAGTATTATCTTCGAATAAACTTTAATCCCCCAATATTTTTCTAAATTTTTATATTTTGAAACTCCCTGAAGCAGAAGGGAAAGGTTTCTGTGAACCCACACGCGGTTATGGGATTCTATGCATCAACTGAGACCGATCTCCAGGACGAACTAGAGGTCTCCATGCGACATGAGCAGTAATCTCGAGGCATAGGACTGAGTGAACCAAACGGATGGGTTCGTTATGCGTTGATAACTGGACAACGATGTCTAGGAATCATGAGACGTGGAGGGGCCTGCGTCTTTGAGAAATCGAACCAAGAAGTGATCCATCCAGTGGATAATGGTAAGCTCAATGAATTATCGAGGACGCGAATTTTCTTCCTTCTAAATCCAAGGCGTATCCAAGCATGCCGAGGTATGAATCCATCAAGCTTCCTCGTCCTCATCACCAGGGTGACCAGACTCGATAAGCATCCATATTGGTTCAGACTGGAGCATGAGAGAGACCATGGTGATAGGAGTGAGTTGAGCGCCCACTGTCCGAACGACCGCATCCCTTGCCACGCCCCACCTGGCGCAGGCAAAGAGAGTGTGCTCTGCATTTTCCACAAGGGATCCGCAGTAGCGACACGACTCATCGTCTCATTTCTTGAAGCGCTTCAGGTACGCATTAAAGCAACCATGGCCCGAAAGCGCTTGCGCCAAATAAAAGCCGACTTGACCGTGCTTTCTATTCAGACAGGTGGCGAGCTCCGGGATTAGACGGTGTGTCCATCTCCCGGATCTGTCACCATGCCATCTCGTCTGCCATTTTACGACGAGTCTGTGCGCCAAAGCTAAGCTTTTGATCCAACTGCATACCCAGGTACTTAATGTTTTTTTCCCACTCAATCTCATGTTCCCCGAGAACGATCTTCGGGTATTGGAAGGCAGTCCTGTCCGTGACCAGCAAAGCCTCTTTCTTTTCAGGGGCCATTTTCAGGCATTTGCTATCCAACTAACGCTTTGCCCATCACAGACTTTCATTGATTCTCAGCTCCAGGATTCTGACGTCCTTAGCTACGCACATGACAAGTGCGTCATCCGCGAAGCCGATGATGCTTGTTGCAGCAGATAGGTCCATGCACAGGAAATCATCATACATGACGTTTCAAACGAGTAGACTCACCCGCGACACTTGAGGGACACCACATGTCATTTCTTCATTGAGAGACCATTTGTCGCCATCGTATATCAACCAGCTGTCGCTCAGGTAGTCATCTATCATTCGTAACAGGTAGTTTGGAAGCTTTCTCCGCACCATCGCCTCGATGCAGATGTTCCACTTCGCGGTATTGAACGCATTGCGTATGTCATTGCTGATCAACGCGCAGAATCCCTTACGCTAATTAGTTCCTCTCCTAGCTTTAGTGGCGATTTCCACCACTCCCTGGATGGCGTCAAATGTGAACCTATCTTTCCGAAAGCCAAAATGGTTTTCCGAGAGACCGTTCTCCCCGACCATGTGTCGGAGAGTTCTAGCCGTGCGCGCTCAGAAGCGATGTTCGCTAAACCGACAGAGGGAATGAGTTGCGCTTCGATCCTGCGTGATCTCAAGAAGCGCGTCAACCCTGATGAACTGGGCGCCACAGTCCAGGGAATTATGGAGACGTAATTCAAAGACTTGCTGGTTGAACTAACATGTTCTAAAAAAGACAGAGGGCGGCTGGGCACCGCGTTTAAAGAGTAAAATTGGCGCTATTGGGGTGGTCCGTCATCTCATGCCACGGATCAATGTCGAGATCGCCGATCTAGAACCAAGCGTGGAGACCAAAAAAGTCGAGGAAGCTATAAGAGGCTTTACCGAGCAAGGACCGGAGATGGATTTCAGGGTCTCCCTAACCAAAACCCCCTATATGGGAAACAGAAAGGCGTATGTGCTTTTCGAGGAGGTAAGGGGCATAAAACTTCTTAAGGCGGCCCACATGAAGATCGGGTGGGTATCCTGTAGGGTGCGCAGAAAAAAAGTTAAATCTGTGCTTCCACTGCCTTGGCTTTGGTCATAGAGGGGCAGACTGCCAGCGGCCAGACTGCAGCAGGAGCTGCTAGAGATGTGGTGAGGAGGGACACACCGCGGGACCCTGCACAAGGCAACCGCGATGCTACCTTTGTATCGCAAGAGAAGAGAAACCCCCGGTCGATCATATCCCGAGGACAATGCGCTTTGCGGCTTTTCACGAGGCGGCCCCCGAGGGGATGCCGAAAAAAGTCGCCAAAAAAAGAGTCGAGCTGAACAAGGGAGTCCAGAAAGAAGAGGCAGGTGGCGCCTCAAGATAGACCCCATCCTGAAGTAATACCTAACGGCGGTTCTGGGGTGGGAACTCATGGCCTGGAGTCAGGGGGGGAGTTTTAGTGGCTAGGGCTGCGTGAGCAGCAGAGTCCCACACACTAGGGAGGCCCAAAATAGGATTTAAAGGTATGATAATAAAAGAAATGAATACGATTTTGAATCTTTTATAATGGATTTATTGAAGAAATGCCACGTTTAAATGTTTTCATTTTTACGCGTATATTCGAAATCCAAAAGAAAAAAATTGATGTTATTGGAAAAAAATTATTTGGGCATCGCATAAGGTCTTACTTCATGGCGCATAAATAATAAACTTTTCATTGTTATCAATAGAGCAAATGTCTGAAGATGCTCAAGAGTCTTGTAGCAAGTTCATTGCAAGGTTCAGAAAAGATTTCGGGCGTAAATTTAACTAAAAGCACACATTGTTCCAGTCAAAGTCTTGATCAGCGTATTCCTTTCTATGATCAGACAAAACATGATAATTACACTTTCTGCCAAGATTCTTTCTGTGTTCTTCTACTCTAGTGTTAAGAAGTCTGCCCGTTTGTCCCACATAAGTGACTACACCAAATTTAGGTTTATTGAATGACCCTTGGGGTCTTTCAGGTGCTTGGGAGGGAGGGATGCACGGGGTCTTGTTTCACTTCCCTGTTGGCGTTCCGTGGAGGAGGGTCTGCGTTCCCATGGAGAGTGATAGGAGACAAAACTTTATTTAAATAATTTTTTTTTCTGTAGTGTTACAGCTCTGAAGAGGGTACTGGCAGAGCACCGAAACGTCGGCGAAAATTTTAAATTTTTATTTATGTAAATGGTGGTGGGTAATAAAAACAAAAGAGGACGAAAGAAAGAAAAAGAAGGAAGGGGTTTTGGAAGCTTGCCTTCTTTTTTCTTCCCTCCTTTTTTGTTTTTTTTTTGTCACAGTTTGTTTTTTAATGGTTTTATTGAGGTGTGGTGATTTTGGTCCAAATTTGGTTGTGGTTTTTGTGTTTTGAGGATTTGATTAGTTTCGAGTCCTTGAAGTTTTTAATTGTGCTTTTGTTTGGACGTTGAGAGGAATCCGGGTTATTGGTGATGCGGGTTCAAGTTCAAAAGAAAAAATATGGTAGACATTTTTTTACAATTGATGTTGATGTCTGATCCAATTATTTCCAGCATGCGTGATTTTCCGCGAAAGAAATTTAAATCATTGTTATCAGAAATAGTTGAATTGAAGAGCCGGACACAAGAACGGGAGTTGCGCTCGGCCAGTACGCAGGAGAGGCGATGACGTGCAACATACGCGGCGACGAATTCATTTAAAACGCAATAATCAACTCGTCATATTAATCAAAATTAGAAATGTTACAGCATATTCAAATTCGAAGAAAATCAATATCAAAATTCCATTTTCCAGTCAAATTGTACGAGATACGAAAAAATGTTATGATGCAATATGATTTTCTACATAAAGACCTATAAATTTGAATTTGTAACATTTTTTCATAAGATGCATATTTTTCTTTTTAATTAAAAAAAAAACTATTGAAAAACCAAAATTCAATTTTTTAACAATAATATGTAAAATACGAAAAAAACGTAAGAATACAAAGTTATTCGTTTCAAAAAGATCTACAAATTTTGTCTGACGCAGTTTCTGATAAAACATATATTTTTCATTTCAATTCCAAAAAATACGTTTAAAATTCAAAAATTCCATTTCTTAGACAAAATATGTGAGATACAAAAAAAACGTTTATAGGGAAAATTGTTTGCCTAAATGAGGTTTACAAATTCGCATTAAGACATTTTGAGACAGGATGTATATTTTATGTTTTGATTTTTAATATTAAAAAAATTCGATTTTTTTCACCAAAATATGTGAGATACGAAATAAGCGTTGTTCTGCAAAATCGTTTCCTTAAATAAAGTCTACGATTGTTTTTTCTTTTTGAGAGATTTGGAAGAAAATAAATTATTTTAATCATGTAATTTATTAAAAAGTTACTGCAATGTATACAGAAAATCGAGCGCGAAGCGCGAGCGTCATGATCAGAATGTGTTCCTTAAGGCTGATAGAGCCTTAAGTAAATTAAATCTCCTGTTTCACTTGAATTCGAAAATAAATAGAGTGACTTTGAGAAAATGTGTAATTCACATCATCTGTAATATTATTATAAAATTCGTTTCTGAGTTTTTGACATCGGATTCGTAATCAGCGACTCCAAAAACTTCTGAGTAAGAAAATTCGGCCTATTTTATAAACATTTTCTACTATTGACCAGCTTTTCGGGATTCCGTACCACTGCGCGATTTATTTAAGCCAAGTCGAATAACCAAAGGCACGCAAGGTGGAAACGAGGATTGAATGCTTCGATCGAGTCTGAAAATCATCAAAACATTTTTTAAACACATTTTCCGGAATCGATTTCAGTTCTTACCGCGAATTCTCCTTCATGTCTTTTATCGGCTGAAAACGGGTATCTCGAAGTGGTAACTTGAGTTTTTAAAGAAAATTCAGGTCTTTCGGAACTAGTCGAGCAGCAACGCGTTTCATGCCCAAAAAATCGTTTAAAATGGTACGAATGGATTCGTAAGACACAGAAAGTTCAGCGGTTATCTCTCTTAAACTTAAATGATGATATTCAGTCACCATTTCCTTAATTTTAGCGATGTTAACTTCAGTTAAAGACGTTGATGGCCGACCAGAGCGAGGCAAATATTTCACCACATCTCGACCGCTTTTGAATGCACTGTACCACTCATATGCACGTGTTTTTGATAAAGTCGATTCACCGTAAGCCTTCTGTAACATTTTCAGCCATTCCGCAAACGAAATTCTATTTGCAATGCAAATTTTGGGACAAATTCTTTGTTCGATATTCTTATCCATTGGAAAAATCGCGAAACACACTTGAGATAAACTGACAACATCGAGCACTGTGAACAAACTAAATGACAGATCGCACTCGAACTCCACGTCAGTATAGAGGACAGTGGTGCCAACTTAGCGTCAAAAAGGTTTGTGACAATCTCTTTAAGCGGGCTTTTTGAATGATCAATTTCCGGTACTTTCTTCACAGAATATATGTACCTGTTTTAAAATTTAACAAATGGTCTTAACTATCTACGTTAATATTCTGTTCTTCTGCATTGTGCTTTACAGATTCTGAAATAAAAAACAACTTATTTCGAGAAATTACATCTCGCATAAATACGATAAAAATTTGTGTATCTTACCACCATCACTTGAGTCAGATTGGTATCGTATTAAATTCTCTTTAAACTTCGAAATCACACGATGCTTTCGTACCCGTGAACGTAATTTGTCATTTACAAGACGTTTTCTATCCATTTTAATTATATGATAATACTTACAGTGGTAAATGATGGAATTTCGAAGATAAAACTCACTTTACAGCGCCGTTATGGGGACGTTAAGTGTAAGACCAGCTAAACGTGTTAACATTGTGTTTCCCTTTTTTACATAAGTTTCAATTATTATTAAAAAGCTGGTACAGCAAGCAGCATTAACACTTTTACGTCGCGTAACGTTTAACTGAATAATAATTGTATGATTTTTCAATAATTTCCAATTGTTTTTAATATGAGAATCTTAATTGGGTCTAGCGTGGCGCCCAACTAAAAACTGGGTTGAGTTAGGAAGTTTTTTATGCAGGATCGTTTGTAATCATTTTATAATTAATTTTAGGAACTTTCCAATTTCTATAGATTTCCTAAACTTTTTTATATAAATCGCAGTAGGCAATGAAATGTACGTCAGGTAGTATTACGTCACTTAACTGTCACAACTAAAACAGTTACTATTTTAAGAAATATATATAGTAGCTTAAACATTGTTTTCTAAATCAATAAAATCACTAAACTGCAAAAAATAGTAATAGTTTCAATAACAAAACTCACTTTTTGGGAAACGCAAGAAACGCATAAATGTATTGTTTCGGGAGGGGCCTACTTTGAAGGCTATAAAATAAATTGGGATGAATAATAAATAGTTTCTGTTTTATTGACCAATTCCCGGTATTTTTTTGACAGAATGTATATACATTCTACATATACTTGAAGTATCTATGGTTGTAAGTAATGCATATGACAACAATTGATTACAGAATAGATTAAACTATTAAAACTGTAATTTCTAGTAATTTCAAAGTAGATGATGTAGATGATTGCAGAGTGACTGCAAGTATTTAAAAGAAGTGATGTTAAAATTCTGGTTTATTTCTCACTGCGCAAGTGTGAGAAGGAGTCCACGAAGAGAAGCAAAGGGCAAATCATATTATTTGGCAGGCTAATTCAACATTCGAAAAATATGGAAAATTGATAATTGATAAAGTAAAAAACATTGCTTTCAAATTTTATTCTTAATTTCATCTTTTACTTTTTTCATGTGAAAAAAATGAGTTTTACTTTTTGAATTATTAATTTTACGTATGTTTAGAATCTTGAATTAGCGCACCAAATAATATGATTTGCTCCTCGCGTCCTTTCTCCAGCTCTTTCTCATGCCTGCGCAATAAGTAATGGAGTAGGTTTTTAACACCACTAATTGGAAGTGATGAAAAATGCTTTACATTATAAACTACAACCAAGCAGAAGTGATTGGTAGTCTTTAAAAAAAGATTTATGGAAATCATGATTATAATGTATGAGAAGTCATGAACTCGTGCATGAAAAATTGTAAGTCATGAGGATTTTCATTTATCATGAAACAATCCCTTTCCAGTAATCATGGTATTGAATTTGTTCAAATGTGTTTATGGTTTCTATTTTATTTTATTTGACATAATTCCTTGGTTCCGAGAGCTATAATTCAAAGCAATTCAGAGGCTTTTAATAATCTGCTGATCAGATATTATTCTCCCGTTTCACATGATCACGTGGCGCACCTTCATTTTCAAGGTATGCAAAATAATCTGGTAAATCCATTGCCACCTGCAGAATACGTAATAATGGTGCACGCGTATCCTAGTCTCTTCCCTGATTATGAGACTTGTGATTTGTATTATAGACTTACACGTCATCTACAAACCTAGCTCAAACTGGGTGGCACTTGACTATAGGATTGGATCGTATAATACCATATGCAAATTATTGCCGCTAAATCGTGTTGGTGGAAATACTGGGAGTATTACGCATTCAAATTACTCGTGCCCTCGTCTTGCTTTGACAATCGATAGATCTCAGAACTTGGCATTAACCATGACAGTAGCGTAAAAATAGGAAACAATATAATGCAAATTGATAAATGCAGATTCTGTTATCATACGCTTCTTTAAGATATCAAGTTATTTAAGGAAAATATCTATTATAAAATGTTTAACTAAAACTTTGTATTTTGAAGAAATTGTAGAGGATTAGAGAGAAAGCGGGACGAGATAAAACAGATAGGTAAAATAGAACAATAATATATCTCAAAAAATTTTCGCTTCACAAGTTTTATATTAATTTAATGAAAATAAATTAGTTCAACAATGTTAAATGATATAATTCATATTTTGTTTACATTGCAACTAAGATTCAGTAAAAAAATTTAAGGCTTTGCAAATTAGGATTAATGTGACTTAATTTTGCCATCATGAACTGAAAAAAAGTCTTTTAAAGTTACAATTTTTAAATCTGAATGATTTAAAAAATAAAATCAATTATTTAAGTAGAGCGGAATGGAACACCAGCATGTGATATCAGATTATACGAAGTTAAAATAAAAGTATAAAATGGTTTTTTTCTCAATTGGAAAAGAGTCACGTGAATGAAATTTCATTCCTTCGATTATGCAGTATAATGCAGATTAATCTTAGTGAACATTGAATAACAATAAATCACATTTAATACTTTATGGTAAAAAATTGGATTTTTTCAATAATGTAAGAAAAGTTTGCATATGACATAAACACATAAAATTCTTATTCTGTGTGCCATAGGATAAATGCGGTTATCTGTGAATGCAATAAGTAAAAAATGCAAGTGTGACTCGTACTATACCTCTATATTTGGTTAAAAGATAATTTTATCTCTCAAGGTGATAGAGGAATTCTTCTATTTTAATTGGGATGACTGCACTTAAAGTTTCATGCACTTGATCCCTTTAGTCAAGTTGTCCAGAATTTCTCGTGATTATTGACTAACTCAATTAGAAAAAATTGAATAGCATTTTTAAAATTTGTATTCCTGTATTTGAAGAAATGAGTTTCAAATGAGTGAAAATTATTGCATGGTGATTACAAGGATTTCAATATGACTGAAAGTGATTACTAATGAATAAATCATTTGAAATTATTACATAGTGATAATTATTCATGATTTGATTCACTTATGTGTTCTGACAGTTTTAAAGAAGGTTTTGTAAACATGTTTATGGTTTAAAATTCAGATAAATGTGCTTCTTTGAAGTTTATTATATATTGTTGTTGTTTTTTTTTCATATACCTGAGAACTTGGCAACCTGATATGTTTCAAATGTTTTTGTCATTACAGTTCAGCCATTGGTGGTTGCAAGCTACAAAACGAAAAAAATGTTATTTCTGAACTGGACCTACACATAAGGTAATGAGTTCTCTGAAACTTACGTTGGTGGTAAATGACTGCTGTTTTCTGAATTATAATATGAATCGCGCCTAGCATTCTTGACAAGAAAAGAATATACATTAAGCGAAAGAAAAGGTTTCTGGCTCTTCATTCCTTCTTCCTTTTTATTTCTAGTTTTTTAATACTATTTTTATTTTTTTAATATGTTGATTTTTCCGATGTTATTTACCAATCAAACGTTTAAGCTGCAATGGACAAAATGAGTAGAGTGATGATGTCGTCTACTCCTGGAACTTATCGATGGATATTTATCAAGGACCCCATAGCCATAGAATCTAGAAGGTTCTTTTAGAATGTTTTCACAGCGATTAAAAAGCGTTTTATGTAGGCTTTTGCTGCAGAAATGAAATTCTCATTGAATGAAAAATTCTTCAATCAAATAATTATTCTCAACTTCATTGGTTGTTTCTTCTGGATCTCTCTTTTATTGATTCGTTTTCCAGTACACAATAACTCATCTGTAAAATCAAAGTGAATCTTGTATGGAATTATGTATACTGAGAAAAAAGAATATTTGAGCTGGATGGTGACGAATAAATATTTTTTTAGATCAAAGAAGTATTTTTATTGTCTTTAAAAAATGAATAATGAAAACAAAAAAATGTTTTTCTAGTACTATTAAATATTCATTAGATTGAAAAAATATGTTATTAACATTGTGTAGAAATTATTTGATAAGAGAAGTAAATTCTTTGATGTAAAATGATGTGATGCATGTTCAAAGAAACAATGGATTAATTCAAAAAAATTTGCATTGGTTCAAGTAAATTTGTTTTACATTCCAATATATGATTCCTTGTTTGTAATGAGCGTATTTTAAATTGAGAGAAATATTTCTTTGAAATGAGGAGATAATTTTTGGTAGGATTAAATAAATATTTGCTCCGAAGATGTGATTTACTGTTTAAAATGGTCAAGTAGTAAAGTGTATTGAGTAATAATGAATGCAAAGAACGATAATATTATGCCTATGGTAAGTTAGAGATTTGTGTCAAAAAGATGTTACTGATATGAATAAACGTGTTTTGAAACTTATGAAATATTTCTTAAATTTAAAGTAATATAAACTTCATGAATTGTAAGGAGTTAAGTAAAACGTTGTCATGGTTTTCTTAAATATCAAAAAAATTCTTACCTCGAACCTGCCATTAGTCATCCGATACATACATATATAAACTTCATACAATTACATTCACACCATTCAGTCGCAGCCAATCATATTTTTTATCGCAAATACACTTGAATAATATACAACTTCGCGAATATAAGCCTAGTAACTAAAACTTATATATAGGACGATACACTTTCGTCGAATCACGCACACGCCCGCTTACAATCCTGAGACATGAAACTTGGAACTTTGTTATATAGTGACTACAAGAGTTATTCAGAGCTTGTGAGAGTAAGTGTATTATAATTATGATTATTGATAAATATATAATATAATTATTAATTAATATTTAGTATACATTTTTATTATAACTATACGTATGAAGTTTAATGAAACTAAATTGTAAAATATATATTCAAAAATTCCATTAATATAAAAAAGAATTTCAAATTGACATGTTTGGTAACATGTCTATTATTGTATTCTTGTGTAAAAACATTTAAAAGAAAATTTTCTTATTTTCTGTGTTGTATATTTTCAAAATATAAATTATACAATTGTGAATTCCAAATTATTATTGTAGCTAAGAAATTTATGTAAAATTCAAATCTTGTGTAGATTTTTCAGATTTTATGTTATAAATTTATCAAGACTCTTGCTGTTTAAATTTTTTTTAAATCAATTTAATTTAAAAAACCTAAGTGAAAAATAAAGAAGTAATTATAAACGAATTAAGTTTTGAATTATGTATTTCATATTGTGAATGAAAACGAATATTTCCTTTGAACAGACTGATAAATCTTCAACCCTATGAAATATATTCTACATTTGAAAGTATGTATAATAGTGATAGTATCAGCTATGACAAACAGTTGAATAGAATAGTATATTATGTGCCTAGGCACACAATGAGGGAAATTGCGTGATGAGCGACAATGTTTGCAGGAGATCGAAGCCAAGGCGTAGTCGAAGCGTAGGTGAGGCATAGTCGAGGCGTAGACGAGACGTAGCTGAGGCAAAGCCGAGACAAAGCCGAGACGAATCCGAGGCGCGATCAGTCCTGCGAGCGTTGTCGCGAGTCTTGCAATGTCCCGAATTGTGTGCATTGGCACATATTCTATTTTATGTGACTGTGGTGCGGATACGAGTTTTTATGCACGGAGAAAAATAGTTGAAGTAATTTTACTCAACTTCCGATCAAATTTGGGACATAAGGACAAGTTAGAAGTTATTTAGTATCATTGCATTTCTTTGTGATGTATTAAATGTACAAAAATGAATCAAAGTTGAGTAAAATTCAGAAGTGTAGGGTGAAGTATGAAAGCGTGCATTAAAAATTCTTAAATATATATTATTACTCGTAGTATAACTATAAAAAACCAATCTTTTATTAAATCACAAAAATAGTAGAGCTTTCCGTTCATTCTACTCTACGCTTCAATCGAGAGTTGAGTAAACCGTGAATCGCAAGATTTATTCCAACAGCTACATCTATTCACGCAGGAACGAATGAAAGTAATCTGCGCCTTGGGCACACATGAAAAATTTTTAATTTAAAAAACTTAAATTCTTAAAATTAAATTGATATTATGAAAATTTAAACAAAAAAAAAATCGATAAGTGTATTACATAAAATATGAAATATCACATAAATTACTCACATAGAATAATAATTTGGAATTCGCAAATGTAAAATCCTTATTTTGAAAATATAAAACACAGAAAATAAAAGAACCTTCTTTTAAATGTTTTTATACAAGATACTTCTTAATAATAATGCAATTTTTTAATGTACATTTGAAAATTTAGTTTCACTAAACTTCATACGTCGTTATAATAAAAATGTATACTAAATGTAATTTAATAATTATATTATATATATCAATAATCATACTTATAATAATTGTGTAATTATATTAATTTTTAAAAATATTTTATTAATCATTTATGAAAAAAGTCGATTTATTTTTACTTGAGTAAGGCTAAAAAATTTTATTGACGGCACTTACTCTGACAAGCTCTGAATAACTCAGGCAGTCACTATATAAGAAAGTTCCAAATTTTATATCTCAGCATTGTAAGCGAGCGTGTGCGTGATTCGACAAAAGCGTATCGTACTATTTATAAGTGTGTAGTTATTAGGTTTATATATGTAAGGTTATCTGTTTAAGTGTATTTGTATGTTGTTTATGTATGTTACCGGATGACTATTGGTAGGCTGGAGGTAATTATTTTTTTTTATTTAATAGAACCATACCATTGCCAGTTCAAATAACACGCCCGATGCTCATTTTACCCAACTACGGTTTGAAGCACCTCAAGCGTCGGTGATATACTTATACATTTCATGTTAACCCACTGACGCATGTTGGTGCCCTGCCGTCGATAACGTTTTACTCAACTCCTTACTATTCCCTATGTAACGCTTATTGTTATTCACTTTGGGTGAATTAGGTATATATCAAATTGATTTTACCCGACTAGGATTTAATAGATGTTCAAATGTCCTTATGTCCCAAGTTTAATCGACAGAGTTGAGTAAAATTACTTCAACTATTTTTCTCCGTGTGCGTACATTGGCATCTAATCTAGTACTTATTGTAGTTGATTTCTGCGCTAGTTGTACGAAGCGGGCGCTAATTGGCGACTAGTCCCGGCCATTTTGATTTTATCGGTCCTGTGTAGTAGTCAGTGCTAACGCTGTACGAAGAAAAAGTGAGAAGAAGAAGAATAAGAAATAGATTGCGTTCCGCTGTACGAAGAAGAAGTGAGAAGAAGAAGAACAAGAAATAGATTGCGTTCCGCTGTAAGACTACAATGCACATGCGCAGTTCAATTTCCACATTGTATTCCTCTGTAACGGAATATACAACATTGCTTTACTCTCAGCTGTAACGGAAAGACGAGTTTCCGCGGCTGAGGCACATAAAAAAAATGTATACTATGGTGGGACGAATATTTGTTTGGAATGATACATTTAAAGTTGATAATGAGAGCGAATGTTTCTTAGAACGAGAATGATAAATTTTGAATTCTATGGAAAATATGTTTCAAGTTTAAAAAGCATGTAATCATAACAACTATGCCAAACGTTTAAATGGAATAAAAAAATTTTTTAAACGAAAAATGCTACAGTTTTTTCAAAAAATACTTCTTTCTTTTAAAAAAATGGTTTGTTTGGTCTAAATTATTCCATATTCATAATGCAGGTGAATATTTCCTAGGAAAAATCGAATAAAGATTTAATTCTACAAAATAAGTTGCAAGTTCAAAAAAATTGACAATTGTAACAATGATGCCAAACATTTATATAAAAGATATTATTTACTTTAACTGAACGTACTTGCAGTCATTTCAACAAAATATCGTTTTCTTTGAAATAAATGTTCTTTTTAAAATGAATTCTTTCATTCTACTGTTCACAAAAAACATTTCTTCCAACTAAAGAAATAAATATTTATGTAAACACAATATTTTATTCATATAAAGAAACGTTTCATTGATATACATGTATCAACTCTTCAAATCGAATAAATATCTTCCTAAATTAATTAATTAATGCCTAAACTATAAATTAATATTTCCTTGATTCAACTTGATTCATCCATGGATAAATTATTTGATTCAAATGCGTCTTGTTGAATTAAAAAAATGGGACTTATTGCGAATCAAATAAATATTTTTCTTTGAGTGCGAAAACAAGATTCAAATAAACTAGGTACTTAGTTTCAAAGACATGATTTGGTTGAGTTAATTCCCCAAGTGCGAATTGCCGAAGGTGATAATACGGCACAATATTGGCCCAATCTCGGCAGCCAAGAGTCGGCCATTGTTATTGGGCCTGTATCACTGTTTGCATCGGTCAAGTGCTGGGCCGACGACGGCGGCCTTTTTCGACTGTTTAAATTTACCGACCTTCAGCCGAAACGTGGCCCAGTATCGGCCCTATACCAAGCCGATAGTAATTTTACTATGGCATCCAGTTCTGAAAGTAGAAGAGCCAGACTCGGGCTTATGGACGGCACATTACTGGGCCATGTGTCACTTTTAACACGGCAAACGATCCTGGAAGTAAGAAAACCAGAGTTCGGCACAGCATTGGCCCGTTGCTGTGCCGAAAACAAGTACTGGCGGCCAGAGTTTGGGCCAGCATTGGCCGCCAAGTGCATACCGGAGTTATCATTCCAGCAACGGCACGATATTGGCAGCCGATCTTCGGCAAATTTTTGGCGATGCTGGGCCAGTGTTTGGCCGTATCTAATTTCGCACTTGGGTCGCTCACATTCACAAGCAAAGAAATATTTTTTTGTATTGAAGAAATGCCTAACAAATAAATTATTTCTCTGAATCAAAGCACGCGTTCCATGCTTCTAAAAAATATTTAATTGAATTGAGTAACGAATGGTTTGATACGAAGAAATAGAATCAATTAAATACATTTCTTTGGATCTAAGAATCTTTCTTCTCAGTGTATAGTCGAAGGCGTCTTTTTTTCCACAGAAGGATTTTCAAATTCTTTAATATTTGTATGAATTATATTTTACTTATTTCAGAGCATTTTAAGAAAGTTCTATTTTGATAACGGAAAATGATTATTTGAAAATTGGATAGAATAATTTAAATTCAGAAAGGAATTGTGATTTATTGCCTCAAATTTGCTGTCAAGAATACATAGATTAGTCCAAGGCGATATAGTCCAAAAACAGCCTTTCGCGATGTTATCTTGGAGCAGGCTGAAAAATTGAGTTTAGGCGTCAAAAAATAAGTGATTATTAAAAATTATTGAAAATTAGTTGTGAAAAACCTGGAGTCGGGAAGTATGTTAGTTTATGACTGATGGCCTTATAAACAAATTAATAAACAACTAACCTGTACGAATCTGAGAAGTAGATATGGTGATGCAGATTTGTTTATCGATAGATTTCACTATTTTACATTGAAAATCATCATTGTTTAATAAAAAAAATTTATTTTGCAACTATAGGAAATTTGTTTATAAATTTCTTAGTTGCAAAATGAATTTTTCCAAGTGTTACACTTAATTTTCATAACTTTTTATTGCGTACATTGAAAGTGTATGAAAAGAGCTTTCATTTAAAAAAAAGTTCAAGATTCATTAAGAAACAATGGAGATACAGTGCGATGAAGTTTTTGCTCAATTGTTCAACAAATTGTGACAATGAAAGCCCGCCGCCTAAAAGATCTAAATTAATTTAAAAAATTTCATTGTACAGTCATTAACGAAAGAAGTATTCGGACGTTATTGAACGGCGCGATATGAGTAAACAAAGCCTTTGAATGATTGTTTAGTTAAACGTCATAAACATTATCTATTTTTATACATAACTTTTGACCTAATTCATATTTTTCTAACGTCGGCATCTAGTTTTGTAGAGTTTTTAATGAGGAAAAAAAGTTATCAAATTATTTTTCGATACAATGAAAAGAATCAAAGATATAAGCGAAAACCGTGAAATTTCGTTAAAAAATTATAAATAACCGTAATATAAACAATGACGTCCATCGATTTGACACCACGGGAAAAGATATGTTGCTTCACTTAGTTTTTGATGCCTAAACTCAATTTTTCAGCTTGCTCCAAGAAAACATCGCGCTTTTCACTAAATCGCCTGGACCAAGATGTACAACAAAAGTCAAGATTATAAATTCTGTTTAATATTAGAAACCGATTTTTTTTTTTTTCTTTTTTTTTTTGGTGAGGAGGAAAAATGGTGAAATCTTTTATAGACGTTGTACAGGACTCTCCTAGGACGGGTCTAGGCATACCTGTTAAAACCAAAAAACCCCCTCTCACGAACCAATGCACCGCCCGCGGAACCGCCTTTCAGCTTTAAACTTCACGGGTGGTTGGTTCCATAAAAGTCGTGTACGACTCTTCCGTCATCAGTTCGCTCGGAACTTCCATCCGCGGCCACACGCCCACTAGGCAAACCGACTAGCTGCGCCACCCAGGGGAGAAACAAACAGATTCCTCCCCCGAACGACGCGGACAGCCAAGTCCGCCCAAGACGCAGGACCGCGGGTGTAGGCCCCGATGCGATTTCTACTGGCCCCCATTGTTGCCGCGCTCTGCACGCTCATCGAGCTCCCTCGCCTTCATCACCAGGGTGACGAATGACTCGATAAACATCCAAATCTGTTCAGACTGGAGCATGAGAGAGACCATCGTGTCAGGAGTGAGCTCGGCACCCACTGCCTGACCGAGGGCCTCCCTTGCCGCGCCCCACTTTGCGCAGACGAAGAGTGCGTGCTCTGCATTATCCACAAGGGAACCGCAGTAGCGGCACGACACATCGTCTCTTTTCTTGAATCGCTTCAGGTACGCATTGAAGCAACCATGGTCCGAAAGCGCTTGCGCCACGTAAAAGCCGACTTGAACGTGCATTTTATCCAGCCAGGTGGCGAGCTCCGGGATCAGACGGTGTGTCCATCTTCCGGTTTGGTCACCATGCCATCTCGTGTGCCATTTCTCGACGAGTCTGCGCCTTCCATCCTTGTGGATGGCTCCTTCGCGCGAGCGATTTCCTGCAGGTCGGCGCAGGTAAGCTCCTTGCGAAGCTGAAAGGTCTCCTGCCTTTCCTCCGCCAATAAATCTATTGGCGGGACGCTCGCCAGGACCAGCACAGCATTCGTCGACACAGTTCGGTATGCTGAGACAATTCTCATCACCACACCTCTCTGTGCCGAGAACAGCTTCTTCAGGATAGCATGGTTGTTAAGGGCACTTGTCCAGATCGGAGCTGCATAAAGCAGCTTCGAATTTACCACGCTCGCCACCAGCCTTCTCTTAGCTTCCCTAGGACCACCAATGTTGGGCATGAGCCGAGTCAGGGCGGCCCCACACTGGATGGCTTTGGCAGTCGCGATCTGCAGGTGTTCGCCGAAGCTAAGCCTTCGATCCAACTGCACACCCAGGTACTTAATGCTCTTTTTCCACTTGATTTCATGTTCCCCGAGAACGATCCTCGGGTATTTGAAGGATCTCCTGTCTGTGACCAGCAAAGCCTCGGTCTTCTCAGGGGCCATTTTCAGGCATCTGCTATCCAACCAACGCTTTTCCCGCCACAGACTATCATTGATCCTCAGCTCCAGGATTTTGACGTCGTCAGCAGCGCACACAAGTGCGTCATCCGCGAAGCCGATGATGCTCGTTCCAGCAGGCAGGTCCATGCGCAGGAAATCGTCGTACATGACGTTCCAGATGAGTGGACCTACCCGCGACCCTTGAGGGGCGCCACATGTCTTCTCTTCCTTGAGAGACCATTTGTTGCCCTCGTATATCACCCACCTGTCGCTCAGATAGTCATCTATCATTCGTAACAGGTAGTCTGGAACCTTTTTCCGCACCATCGCCTCGATGCAGATGTTCCATCTCGCGGTATTGAACGCATTGCGTATGTCAATGCTGATCAACGCGCAGAATCCCTTACGCTTACCAGTTCCTCTTCTTGCTATAGTGGCGATGTCCACCACGACCTGGATGGCGTCAACTGTGGACCTGCCTTTCCGAAAGCCGAACTGGTTTTCCGAGAGACCATTCTTGCGGACCATATGACCCTGTAGTCTTTGTAGGATCATTTCCTCCAGAAGTTTCCCCATCGTATCCAATAAACATATTGGCCTATATGATGAGGCATCCCCTAGAGGTTTGTTGCCTTTCCTCAGCAGGACCAAACTCTGCTTCTTCCATTCTGCGAAGAACCTCCCCTCCCGAAGACAGGAGTTGAAGACTTCTAGGATGATCTCCGGGTTTACCCCGATCACCTCTTTGAGGTTCTCGTTCGGCAACCCGTCGATCCCCGGCGCTGTGTTTGCCTTGAGCCTTCCACCCGCTCTCTTTAGTTCTTCGAGAGTGAAGAGTTCTTCGCCCCGGACCACGCAGGAACTTCGGTCCTGTCTTTGGAACGGCTCTACGTGCTGGAACAAGCTTCGCACGATGTACTTGACACGATCGGTACTATCCAGGCCCGGGGTCTTTCTTCTAGTCACCAATCTCTTAGTGACTATTTTGAAGGCGAGACCCCATGGATCCTTCTCGACTTCTCCCATCAAGTCTTTCCAGCACTGAAGTCGGCTTTTTTTTATGCCTTGCCTCAGAGCTGATTTTGCTTTTTTCCATGCCTCGCGCAGCAGAGGATCACCCTTTGAGCGGGTAAAACTCCGCCGCGCTGTAAGGCACATTCGACGCATGCTACGACCACTTTCCGTCTCGCCGCCCGCACAGTGTCCTCCAACGACCCAGCAGACCTTGCCCAACCAAGCTCATCTATGAGCATGGTTTCTTCAAGATGTTCGCTAAGCTTGTCTTTGCTGAGTCGTTTTGTGTTCCAGGAGGGGCTCCTTACCTTGCCGCCCCTTCCCGTATTCACTGGGTGACTCCGTTCCTGGATGCTAAACTCAATGCACTGGTGGTCATTCAATGTTATTACATCGAGGACGCACCAGTCGCCTATCCTGGAGGCAAGACGGGGCGCGGCAATCGTGAGTTCGATAATCGACCCCCCCGCTCCTCGTCTGAACGTAAAATCCCTGCCCCGATTCAATACAATGAGGTCATTCCTGGCGACCATTTCACCGACCAAGATTCCCCTCCTGTCCAAACGGGCTTCTCCCCACTCGGGCGACTTACTATGAAAGTCACCCGCAATAAGGGACCGCCCACTAGCCTCTTTGAGGCTTTCCTCAAGGAGGAGGATCTGGGTCTCGAAGATCTCGAAAGGATGGTTGGGGGAGAAGTAGCAGCTGTACACACGTACCCCCGCCACCTCTACCCAAACGAACCCCGCGTCGGTCTCCAGGAAATCCGCGATGCTCAAATCAGGGTTGCAGACAAGGATCCCAGCCCTCCTTGATGCATCCTGGTACCAAGCAGAGTTTTCGAACCATTTGTGTTGCTCACTAATGAGCAACACATCGGCTCTCCTCTCCCTGGCAGTCTGCATCAGAAGGTTCTGGGCTTCCTTCCCTCTCCCGAGGTTGAGCTGTACAAAATTTCACTTCCCACCTCTCAACCTCCGGAGCTCCGCCCTGAATATTGGGCAAGAACCGCTCCCCGAAGCATGGGCGACATCTTTTTCGCCCCTATCAGTACAAGTCAGGCACCGAGGGGGAGCCTTGCATTCCTTGGCCACGTGTGACGCGCCCCCACATCTCCAGCAGGCATCCTTCCTGCCTGGAAGCGTGGAGCCACGCGACACATGGCCGTATCCCTGGCACCTGAAGCACTGGGCAACCTCGACATGCTCTCGGATGCGGCAGTTCACCCACCCTACCCTTAGTCTACCAAGCCCGAGCAAGCTCTTGGCGTCCGCCTCGGTTAAACGGACCACCGCAGTCTGCACACCGCCAAAGCGTTTGTACAGCCTGCACTGGTCCCCGAGGTCTGGCTTGCCCAGTGCGTTGCAAAGTGTCTCGTCGAGGTCCCTAACTTCAAGGGACCTCTTCGAGACCAAAGATTTAACTTCGGCCTTCTCTCCGACCGCCTGGTCGAGCGCCTTTTCGAAGGTCGAAACGTCACCCCCTTTCTGAGGACCAGGAGAATCTCCTCCCTCCTGGTTCTCCGAATGGAGAGGACCTCCGCCCCTGCGTTTTGGGGGTTTACTTTCGCCTTCATAGCCTTCAGGATATCGGCGTAGGACTCTCCATCCTTCGCCGAAACCCTGATAGCGTCACCCGAACGTGCGGCCGGAGAGCGCCACGCCAACTTCACCTTTGTTTTAGGTTCCTGCGCAGATGGCACAGGAACCTCTTTTTTTTCTTCTCTTTTTTTCATTTTTTCTTCTCCACCAGCTGCCACTCCCCATCCTTTTTTGGGGTTTGGCCTCTGGTGGCCGGAGCGTAAGTTGGCGATATGCCGCCCTTCCCTTTCTTGGGAAGCCGATCTTCGGGGGGAGAAGGAGCAACCCTCTTCTCCCCCTTTGTCAGCTTTTTGGGGTTTCTCCCAGAGACGCAGAGCGCAGTCTCCGGAAGGTGCCCATCTTTTTTGAGGCGGGGTTGGATTCCAGCCTTTTCTGGATTTCCACCCCGCTCTTCAGTAAGCACTTGTGGGTGCTGAGCATTCCGCTCAACACCTCCGAAGCCTCACTGACACTGTCCTCAACATGGCCAGGGTTGTTTCTCAGCATACCCTGCTGGATAACGCTGAGAGCCCTGGCCAACCTCACCATTTTCTTACTTTGCTCCTTCAGTAGCTGAAGGACGTCTTTCCATCCATCAGCCCCTGGAGGAGTGTGTGAGTGCGCATCAGGCGCCTTCACCGCTTCATCTCCTTTATTTATTTATTTACACCGAAACCGAGAAGCGGCTTATCGGATGGTCGATCCTATCGTCACATTAAATGAAGCTAGTAAAAAAGGTTACGGGATAGGCCCGCGCCATAATGATGCTAAAGGTTTAACGTCACCCCTATCGACCGAGCGGTGCCGGGTCCGCTCCGACACCTGACCCGGACTTCAGGCTAGACGGTGTGCGATTTATCCTACGCATCGTCGGGTATAAGGAAGTACTGACCAGGTAATCCTTCATTCCTGCGCCCGGGCGTCCATGATTTTAACCCCGAAATTGGCTCCAGATAGTAGAAACGTGAGCGGTTTTCCCAGTTTAACATGTGGTTTCACGGCATCTTTGCCCTTCGCGGCCGAACACCGGAGGGACTTACATTTACCCATATTACTTCCACAGAGGTAAGGTACTGACATCGCGTCCTACCCTGGTCGGGAGGCTACTACTCCTCCCTTGGCTAGTCTATCGGGAATATCCACCAGGCGCCGGCCGCAGCCCATTCACTCGGCAACGAATTCGTACTGGTATGTGTGGGTGTCGGTATCGTGCATGTGGTTGTGATGTGACCGCGAGAAGGGCACGAGGGAAGTTCAGCGTCACCGCCGCATGCGTATTTGGGTTGATACCCCGATTACGGGGCCCCCCGCATTCACACTGTTTCCACTCATGCGGCATCAAGGAACCTGTTCAAGGTCCTCCACACCGCGTCCTCACGCGTCCGAAGGTTGAGGAGAGACCATTCAAACGCGTGCGCCCGGCAGGCCCACCGCTAGGGAAAGTCTGTCTATAAGACCCCCTTGACGGCCATCCTGACGGCGACAGCCCAGCTGTTGGCAGAGTCCTTTCGGCTACTACCATTGGCGGGCTGCAGGACGCGTCTGCTCCGTGCATGGCCTCACACGTTCCTCTGGGTGAGACGCTGCCCTCCCGCGAAACGCCGTCTCGGGTATTGGTTGTGTTGCGTTCAGTGTTGCTGTAAGTATGTAGTGTCATGTTGCTGTCTGTGTGTTCCCTCCTCCTTTCGCATCCGGGCTTGGGACCGGCAATGGCGGAGTTTAGAAACCGATTTTAATCTATAATAAAATTAATTACTGAATAAAGTCATTCAGGGGTTATTACAATAAAGTGTAGGGGCGTATTATTAATAAAAATGTAATATTGATACTCGGAAAGAGGTTCAAGTAATGGAGCTCAATATGAACGAAAGAATATTAATTAGCATCCTCTGTTTAAAATTCCGTAAACACGTGCGTGCGTAAAATTGGAAATATTGAATAAATATTCATATATTCGACTGTATCCTTCTTTTAAACAACATCCTTGACACAATCCACGGGTAAGCACATAAATATTTAATTCAATATGCCTGCGGCATTACTTCATTGAAATCTTATGAGATTTAATGTGAGCTGTCGAAATGAAAATATTATACAATGCTCAGATAATTAAAATATAATTGAAAGCAAACTCATTTTAAATTATCCATTGAATTGAGTCAATAAAAATATAATTTAAACTCTCATGATTAAACATGTGTGTTTGTTAAAATAAATAATTGTTTTAAATACAAGAGATTTTAATTGATGAATACTTGAAAAAAGGTATTTTAATTTATTTCACATTTTAAATACTGAAATTTAAAATATAAAAATGTTAGCATAAAATATGTTCATTGCGGATAATTATATAATTTTAGTGAAAATAGTGTTTAAATTCTGTAAAATGTTCTATGAAATATATAACATTTGATTTTGACTGTTGAGTTTGAAAATGTCACTGGAATGATTACGAAAGGCGTCCTCCAGAGTTCTGACTCTTGGAATGAAAGCATATATTATAGGCTCGTCGTATAAATATTAAGTCTTGCCAATTAAACTGTTTTATTTCCGTCATTCCATTCTCAAGCGAAACTGTTTTCAATAACATACTATACCATAGTCGATTCATGGTTCACTGACCAACAAAAAAGACGAACGAGACATCGTATTTTAAATTTCTCTAAAAACATTATTTTGTCATTGGAAAATGCTATAGGTAAATAAAATTAAAAAACTCTGCCCGCTTCGCGGGCACATTGTCATCGCGCGCTTCGCGCTCCGTTCTTTAATTTAAGTTTATTTCTTATTTTTTGATATTTCTTATAATTTGATACTGAAGCGCAAACCAATTTTATAATAATATTACAGATGATGTGAATTACACATTTTCTCAAAGTCACTCAATTTCTTTTTGAATTTAATTGAAACAGGAAATTCAATTTACTTAAGACTCTATCAGCCTTACGGAATACATTCTCATCATGACACTTGCGCTTCGCGCTCGATTTTCTGGATACATTTCAGTAACTTTTTAATAAATTACATGATTAAGATAATTTATTTTCTTTCAAGTATCTAAAAAAAGAAAAACAATCTCAGACTTTATTTGAGAAAACGATTTTGCAGAACAACGCTTATTTCGTATCTCACATATTTTGGTGAAAAAAATCGAATTTTTTTAATATTAAAAATCAAAACATAAAATATACATCCTGTCCCGAAATGTCTTGATGAGAATTTGTAGACCTCATTTAGGCAAATAATTTTTCATTTAAACTTTTTTTATGTATCTCATATATTTTGTCTAAAAAATAGAATTCTTGAATTTCAATCGTATTTTTTGGAATTGAAACAAAAAATATATGTTTTTTCATAAATTGTGTCAAACAAAATTTGTAGATCTTTTTGAAACGAACAACTTTGTTTTCTTGCGTTTTTTTCGTATTTCACATATTATTGTTAAAAAATTGAACTTTGGATTTTCAATCTTTTTTTTTAAATTAAAAAGAAAATTATGCATCTTAAGAAAAAATGTTACAATTAAAATTTGTAGGTCTTTATGTATTCAATAATATTGTATCATAACGTTTTTTCGTATCTCGTATAATTTAACTGGAAAATGGAATTTTGATATTGACTTTTTTCGAATTTGAATATGCTGTAACATTTCTAATTTTGATTTAATCAAAAAATGTTATCAGGATAATTTTTAGAGATTTATGAGCACTATCTAAAAACGGTATTGAAATTTTTGATTTTTTCAAAAAGTTGTTTTCAAAAACACAAAAGTAGTGCTCAATCCCTCAATTTTGATTGGATGTGGCTGGTTAACGAACTTGTCCTTACTTTTTCGGCTCCGATAAAGTGTGCCAAAGCTCAATTCAATCTGATGATTCTATCGAGAGTTATGCCGCACACGACCTACTACAGACAGACAGACAGACACTTTCGTAAAAACCTTTTTTTCTGACTCAGGGGGTCTCAAAACGTAAAGATTTGATAAAAATTTCAAAAGTCATTTTTCACATAAAACCAATACCTTCTCATCCATGATGAGAATGTAAAAAGGGAAAACCCAAGTATTGTCAAAGTCAGAAAATATGTTGGGACAATGAACTTTGGGTTATTAAGGTATTTGAAAAATGATGTTCTATTCTCAATGTCAATTCTCATACGTACTTACATTTATCGTTAATAGTAGATCCGATTATCGATTGGAAGGATGGAATATTTAAGGATACAGACTGTAACTTATAGGGCTTCAGCTGGAAGAATTCCTTATATCAGGTCATGACTCTGCGAAATTGTTTTTAATTTTGTACATTATTATAACATATAGGAAGATATTAGTTTTAAGGAGAATTTGACTTTTCAAATTTTTATCAAATATTAAGGTTTTGAGAACCCCTGAATAAAAAAAGCACTTTTATGTCAAAAAAATGATCTGATTGAAATAAAATTCGATACATACCAGTGCGCAAAAAGAAAGTGAAACTAACTAACTTTTATAAAACCTATACGAGAATCTGAAATTCACTATATTAAAGTTTTCTGACGCATACAAAACAAATAAAAGAATGAGGGGGTTCAGCGCTGAGAAGAGGGGAGAGGTTTTAGTGGAAATATGGACACAAAGATTATCATAATAATACCTTATTTGAGCACATCAGAGCAAAAAAGCCACAAGCAACAAGTCTGAGCGTAAAAGAAACACAAATTTTACCAACACAAAAGGCAGTTAAAAAATACTTGAAAGCAAATTGAATATAGGAAAACCGCGAGCGCGAAAACAAAACATAAGTTTTCTCAGCGCAAAAGACGGATATCTTTTTTCGTGGGTGCATGAGAATGAGAACTGCTTGTCTGAAGTTAAAAATAGATCATATTATTTCCTTACAATCCAGTTTATTGAATATTTATTTAGCTATTTCTGTGTATTCGCGCTTCTATTTAATACGAAGTATTTTAAAAATTGTAAAAATCTTAATTAGTTATTGCCGCTTTGAGAATTTATAGTAATAAATATTATGTTTTAAATTAATTAGGTGAGTTTGAAATTTTTTTCACTGTCTACATTATCGGAGGTTCACTAGTTGCGTATCAGATAGGATACGTTGTCGACAGGTGTCCTCGTAGACAATTTCAAACTCTTATATCGCAAATAATGCAATTGCATTCAAATATTTAAAGAATTTGAAAATCTTTCTGTGGAAAAAAAAACCCTTGCGTCTTTTTTCCAAAGAAAGATTTTCAAATTCTTTAAATACTAAGTTTTAAATCTTAATAATTATCATTATGAAGATTGAAAATTGTATAATAATAAAAAATTAAATTGCGGCAATCTTAATCATCATAGTAATATTAATCATTGTTTATACAGATTCTTTTTAACTGCACTATAATAAGGTGGTCTCTTGTTAAAATTGTGTTGCTTCGTAAATATCTTAATCATGGACGAAGCAGTTAATATCCAAAATTATTTTTTAATTAAAAATGCCTTTCCGCGCGCTCAATATTGTGCTCAATTAAAAGTTTTCAAAGAATTCAAAAATCTTTCTGCAGAAAAAGAGACGCTTTCAACCGTGCCGGGATTCAGGCCCAGATCTTTCGATTTCAATTTCAAACTCTTAATTCGCGGAAAGCAATTAATAATTTTCAAATTAATTAAAATCTTTCTATGGAAATAGGGGCCCCTTAACATCCGGGCTCGAATCCCGGCACAGTTGAAAGTGTTTCTTTTTCAGCAGAAAGATTTTTGAATTCTTTGAAAAATTTTAATTGAGCACAATATTGAGCGCGCGGAAAAAAATTTTTAATTAAATAATAATTTTGGAGATTCCCACGATTTAGGAGTTGAAATTGTCTGCTAGGACACCTGTTGGAAATGTATTCTATCTGATACCAAGTCTTGGGTCCTGACAAATTAGGCAGTGAAATTTCAACTCTACCATCAAAATCATAAAATTATCAAATGCCGTTACGTAATATAACGAGGTCTGCCTACCCGCAGAAAAAAACACTGTAGAATCAACAGATGATCCTGTAAAATCTACAGAAATGTCTGTTAGAATTGCGGATTTCAAGAACAAATCGCGCGCCCTAGGCGCGCTTGAACTTGCGCGCAAAGCGCGCGATGAGAATGTGCCCGCGAAGCGGGCAGATTTTTTTCTCCATATATGAAGAAAAGGATGTTCGGTTTTACGAAAGTGTCTGTCTGTCTGTAGTAGGTCGTGTGCGGCATAACTCTCGATAGAATTATCAGATGGAATTGAGCTTTGGTACACTTTATCGGAGCCGAAAAAGTAAGGACAAGTTCGTTAACCAGCCACATCCAATCAAAATTGAGGGATTGAGCAGTACTTTTGTGTTTTTGAAAATAATTTTTTGAAAAAATCGAAAATTTCAATACTGGTTTTTGATAGTGCTCATAAAGCTCTACAAATTATCATAATAATATTTTTCGAATAAATCAAAATTAGAAATGTTACAGCATATTCACGGAGAAAAATAGTTGAAGTAATTTTACTCATCTTCCGATCAAATTTGGGACATAAGGACAAGTTAGAAGTTATTTAGTATCGCTGTATTTATTTGTGATATATTAAATGTTCGAAAATGAATCAAAGTTGAATAAAATTCAGAAGTGTAGGGTGAAGTATGAAAGCGTGCATTAACATTTTTTAAATATATATATTATTACTCGTAGTATAACTATAAAAGACCAATCTTTTATTAAATCACAAAAATAGTAGAGCTTACCGTTCATTCTACACTTTACGCTTCAATCGAGAGTTGAGTAAACCGTGAATCGCAAGATTTATTCCAACAGCTACATCTATTCACGCAGGAACGAATGAAAGTAATCTGCGCCTTAGGCACACATAAAAAAATTTTAATTTCAAAAACTTAAATTCTTAAAATTAAATAGATATTATGAAAATTTAAACAAAAAAAAGTCGATAAGTGTATTACATAAAATATGAATTATCACATAAATTACTCAGGCAGAATAATAATTTGGAATTCGGAAATGTAAAATCCATATTTTGAAAATATAAAACACCGACAATAAAAGAACCTTCTTTTAAATGTTTTTATACAAGATACTTCTTAATAATAATGCAATTTTCTAATCTACATTTGAAAATTTAGTTTCACTAAACTTCATACGTCGTTATAATAAAAATATATACTAAATGTAATTTAATAATTATATTATATATATCAATAATCATAGTTATAATAATTGATTACTTATATTAATTTTTAAAAATATTTTATTAATCATTTATGAAAAAAGTCGATTTATTTTTACTTGAGTAAGGCTAAAAAATTTTATTGACGGCACTTACTCTCACAAGCTCTGAATAACTCATGCAGTCACTATATAAGAAAGTTCCAAATTTTATATCTCAGCATTGTAAGCGAGCGTGTGCGTGATTCGACGAAAGCGTATCGTACTATATATAAGTATAGTTATTAGGTTTATATATGTAAGGTTATATGTTTAAGTGTATTTGTAATTTGAAATGTGATTGGCTACGCTGAATGGTGTGAATGTATTTGTAAGTTGTTTATGTATATACCGGATGACTATTGGCAGGCTCGAGGTAAGAATTTTTTTTTATTTAAGAGAACCATACCATTGTCAGTTCAAATAATACGCCGGATGCTCATTTTACTCAACTACGGTTTGAAGCACCTCAAGCGTCGGTGATATACTTATACATTTCATGTTAACCCACTGACGCATGTTAGTGCCCTGTCGTCGATAACGTTTTACTCAACTCCTTACTATTCCCTATGTAACGCTTATTGTTATTCACTTTGGGTGCATTAGGTATATATCAAATTGATTTTACCCGACTAGGATTTAATAGATGTTCAAATGTCCTTATGTCCCAAGTTTAATCGACAGAGTTGAGTAAAATTACTTCAACTATTTTTCTCCGTGTTCAAATTCGAAAAAAGTCAATATCAAAATTCCATTTTCCAGTGAAATTATACGAGATACGAAAAAACGTTATGATACAATATTATTTTCTACATAAAGACCTACAAATTTGAATTGTAACATTTTTTCATAAGATGCATATTTTTCTTTTTATTTAAAAAAAAAACTATTGAAAATCCAAAATTCAATTTTTTAACAATAATATGTGAAATACGAAAAAAACGTAAGAATACAAAGTTGTTCGTTTCAATATGATCTACAAATTTTGTCTTACGCAGTTTCTGATAAAACATATATTTTTCGTTTCAATTCCAAAAAATTCGATTGAAATTCAAAAATTCCATTTTTTAGACAAAATATGTGAGATACAAAAAAAAAGTTTAGATGGAAAATTGTTTGCCTAAATGAGGTCTACAAATTCTCATGAAGACATTTCGGGACAGGATGTATATTTTATGTTTTGATTTTTAATATTAAAAAAATTCGATTTTTTTCACCAAAATATGTGAGATACGAAATAAGCGATGTTCTGCAAAATCGTTTCCTTAAATAAAGTCTACGATTGTTTTTACTTTTTGAGAGATTTGGAAGAAAATAAATTATTTTAATCACCCAAGTGCGAAATCATAAACGGCCCAACTTTGGCCCAGTAGTCGCAAATATGTTGCCGAGACTTGGCCGCCAGTGCTGCGCCATTACCGAAATGATATCTAAGGGCTGCACTTGGCCGCCTTCACTTGCCCGTCACTGACTGCCAGTATTGGCTCGAAATCGGCATATGTTAATGGCCCATTACCGAAATGATATCTAAGGGCTGCACTTGTGTACACGGAGAAAAATGGAGGGTCAGCCTGAATATCTAGAGGGTCAGGTCGACCAAATATGATCATCGACTACAGGACAGCCTTCTAGATAATCAAACTGGTCATCTGTAGAGGGTCAGAAAAAAATAATCGATTTGATCATTGTAGAAGGTCGATTTGATCATCCTTGAGGGTCGAAATGAAAATTTAAAACAAAATATTCAACTTGATTATCTTAGAGGATCGATTTGATTATCTTGATAGTGTGACTGTTTCTCTGTGGTAATCAAGCTGATCATAAATCGAGAGTCTCCCTGATTATGTCCATAAAATTATGGAAGGACTATTTGATAATCTAGAGGGTCGGTCTGACTCTCAAAATTTTGAACCTCTAACTTTGACCCTCCGTTTTTCTCCGTGTACTCGAATTTGCAGAGTAGATTTAGTTAACTGTTCTTTACCGAACTTTGGTACTAAAATTGTTAACTCTGGCTCTTCTACGTAAAAGATGGTTTGTTGAAGTAATGATGACTTTTGGCCCAGTATAATAAATTAATAACATGGCTTGCCAAAGTAATGCCGACTTTCAACACAGTAAAGTGCCATTGCTGATGGGCCAAGCTTCGGTGCAAGCATGGAAAATTTTGATTTCCAACGTACCGTGCCAGTACTGGGACAACACTGGGCCGATTTGAACGCTGATATTGGTCCAGTAACATTGGCCAACTTATGGCTGCCAAGATTGGTCAAGTACTGGACCGTGTTTTCAGTTCCGGCAATTCGCACTTGGGCATGTAATTTATTAAAAAATTACTGAAATGTATACAGAAAATCGAGCGCGAAGCGCGAGTGTCATGATGAGAATGTGTTCCTTAAGGCTGATAGAGCTTTAAGTAAATTGAATTTCCTGTTTCTCTTAAATTCAAAAAGAAATTGAGTGACTTTGAGAAAGTGTGTAATTCACATCATCTGTAATATTATTATAAAATTTGTTTGAGCTTCAGTATCAAATTATAATAAATTCGTAATTTTCGAAAAAAAGGAAGCATGGGTCAATACCTGGAGGACACAAAGACAAATAAAAATTGGGTACATTTAATTATTTTATATCACCATGAAGGAAGAAATCGTGCACACCGGATGACTATCACTTTTCTCGGAGGTTGAAGTAACGGACAATTACGTCATGTTCAAAATATTATCTGCAAAATAAAAAATTGTAGAAAAGCAGCACAAATAAATCATACTTTAAAAAAAAAACTTGTTAAAAAATTTATTTTTGTCGCAGAGAAAAGGATTCTTGAAAAATGGGTCAAAAATCGGGTATCACACAGGTGATCCCCCTTAACAAATAAATGAAGGAATTCGACAAGGAATAATGAAGATCAACAGTGGCACTACGAAATCCACTTTTATTGATTTGACTTTCTAAGGCCTACTGCAGTTGAAATATGAGAATTCTTGAAAATGAAACATACCCATCATAGATGGTAAAACTGTTCCTCAATGTTTCCATTTTCAAATAAACGCTGATTCCAAAACTCTTCTCTATACGATGACCTACCTATATCTACATAACTAAACGCATTCCTAACGCCTACACCCTCTCGCCTATTCTCGCTTGCAATATTCCGAAAGAAATCTTGGTTATAAGTAGAGTTCTAAAGAGTTTATGGACCGAGAATATGTCTGGGAGCACGGGAATATGACTGAGAATTTCTCTGATGAATGATCTCTTCGAGAATTTATGAGAATTTAAAAATATTTTTCCATAACGCTTAAAGCTTTCAATTGTTTTTGATAAATGCTTTGTTCTGGAAGTTCGTGTAACCTGCGCAATAAAAATGGGGAACAAAAAGAATATATTTTGGAATTATTTTATACAAATTATTGATAAACAAAATAAAGCTTCTTTCAAGTGCAAATACTGTGATCAGGTGTACAGAAAGCATGCCACTCGACAAGTAGAGCACTTAAAAAAGTGCATAAACTGTCCCGAAACTGTCAAACAATTATTTAAATCAAAGCGTAATTTATGCGAAGAAAACTTGAATTAGTTGCTCTTTATGTTTGAATTTAATATAATGGCTATAAAAAAATTTTGATATTGAGTTCGGATAAAACTTGACATTTTTCGTAGTTTTATTTTTATGAAACCTTCACTATTGCAATATTCATAGTGTTTCGAAATAAATTTATAATATTATAAGGTTTAATAATAAAGAAAATATTGTTGAAGGTAAAATTCTCTTAAATTCTCTGTAAATTCTCAAGTTGTCTTAAAATGACGGTCACAGTCACGAGAACGTGACCGGATTTTAAATGTCCGAGAAATTTAGAACTGTAGTTATTAGTTTCTAAAGTGAAATGCTTGATAACATTTCTAGTATTATATTGACCCAAATTCATAGAATTTTTGTTAATTTCTTGTTATTTTGGCATAGGGTCAGTTTCATCTTATTTTATTAGATTAAAAATGTCACTGTTAGATGTAAAAATGCACAAACAGAAAGAAAGGAAAACGTTTCGGCCTCATATGGGGGCCCTCTTCAGTGCCATGAATTCAAAGATTAATTCAAAATTTCTGTAGAACATTTGAATATAGGAAATAATTAAATTAAGAATTATCATAGAATTCAAAAACTTAACTCATAGCTTGCAATTCAAAATGAAGAAGTCCAGTATGCAGCATCATGAATTGAAAAAATACTTAGAGTTCACTGTGAATAAAAAACCGGATAAATGAAGAAACATAAAAAAATTTGCACACGAACCGACCGGGATATTTTAGAAAATTTTATTATTAAAGAAGGATGCCAAATTGATTATCAATGGCAAAACGCGAACATAGTTTACATTTTTGATAACTTTGCGGTGGAGACTTTGTTACCAGAGTCTCTCACAGAATGATCTGAACTGTTTTAAAAACCGACTCGAGACATGTGGCTTTGCTGACGGATAATTTTTTTATATAAGCAATCTTGAGAGGTTCTTTTCCTCCTTGAAGAAGACTATTGTCCTATACCTAGTTAAGAAATTCGAGACGTTTATGGTGATTTTCACGAGTGGACGCAGGCGTGTATTTTTCAAGAAAACGATTTTATATATCAGCTTCACGGACAATCCATTTAACACTGAATTTTCAAGCTTATTATAATATCTATATTATATAAAATTTTACTCAATACTATTTGAGTATGTACCGAATAAAACAATTGAAAGTTGTTTATTTTCGCAATTAGATTCATTTTGAGATGTTTTAAAAAATCGTAATAAATTTATCTCTAAAAATTAATAAAAAAATGCAATTTACATATGGATTTTCCGTGAAGCTGATATATAAAATCGTTTTCTTGAAAAATACACGCCTGCGTACACTTGTGAAAATCACCATAAACGTCTCGAATTTCTTAACTAGGTATAGGACAATAGTCTTCTTCAAGGAGGAAAAGAACCTCTCAAGATTGCTTACATAAAAAAATTTTCGGTCAGCAAAGCCACATGTCTCGAGTCGTTTTTTAAAACAGTTCTGATCATTCTGTGAGAGACTCCGGTAACAAAGTCTTCACCGCGAAGTTTCCAAAAATGTTAACTATGATCGCGTTTTGCCCTTGATAAACAATTTGGCATCCTTCTTTAATAATAAAATTTTCTAAAAAATTCCGGTCGGTTCGTGTGCAAATTTTTTTATGTTTTTACATTTATCCGGTTTTTTATTCACAGTGAACTCTAAGTATTTTTTCAATTCATGATGCTGCATACTGGACTACTTCATTTTGAATTGCAAGCTATGAGATAAGTTTTTGAATTCTATGATAATTCTTAATTTACATATTTCCTATATTTTAATGTTCTACAGAAATTTTGAATTAATCTTTGAATTTATGGCCGAACGAAACGTTTGCCTTTCTTTCTATTTGAGCATTTTTACATCTAATAGTGATGTGACGTCAGAAGAACTTCACATGAATTTTATTTGAACCTGCAACTTTCATTCCAATAGTTCGGGAAACAAACGTTGTGGGATGTCTTATTACTTTTTTTAGATTCCTAAACGGGATAATTGAATTGGGAAAAAAAATGAGGTAAAGCTTAAATGTTCGCACTTCCTACAATAAGGAGCACGCAAAACATTTAAAACTTTTTAAGGAAGGGTTTAAACTGGGAAAAACGAACTGCAGTACTGGAATGATTATCAGCACCAAGTAAGTTCGGGGAGGAAACGTGATAATATTTTTTTAAATTTTAAAGATGGAAGAAAGTAAAAAATAGCCAATTAAATATTACTTACTTTTATTTAATTCCCTTTTTTATAAAGATGGAAATGTAGATGAACTTGAGAGATTTGTCATCCAGAACTTGACGAACTTGAATGATGAGTTTAAAATATATATATTTTTTTTTAATTTGTAGTGAATAATAAAAAAAATCTCTGACTTTGAATTGAAATTTTTTTAGGATTTTGAAAGTTTTGAAGTGAATAGAAAGACTGACTTTTAACCGAACTGTTTGAAACTTTTTTTTAATGTTGAAATCAATAGAAAAACTTACTCTTTTTTGGTGTGGAACTTGTTTTTATTAAATCCTCTACTTTACCTTTCCATAAAAAATATTCTAGCGCTACTTGGTTTTTATCTTTGGCTTTTCTAATAGGTGTAGATAAGCGAGTGCAGTTACTCTCTTAATTCTCATAGGTAGATTTTGTAGCGGGCCTGATATCTGGGTCTAATGGGTGGTGCCAAACTTTTCTCAAGTTCATCTATTTTCTCAGAGATGGAAACTTTTGTACAATTTTTAATGTAAATTATGATTTTTATGTAAATTCTATAGTTATTAACAATTAAATTAACATTTTTTAAATTTCGGATTTATACAATAATTCCTAGTTCTTTTGTTAAGAAAAAAAAATGATTTACCATAAATATAAACCTTCAACTATTAGTTATTACAAAATAAATTTAATTTAATATTTTTTTAAATAATCGATGCTTATTCTTATGATTTCTATTTCTTAAATGATTATTGATTATTATTTAAATTTACCTATTCAGATTGTAAATGTAATAATTTATTCTTTAAGAATGAAACATGCATATATTCGCTTACTTTACTTTTACTTTAGGATATCAGCATAGAAATTATTTTTAGGTTTGATATTCAGAATTTAATTATAAAAATAAAGTATTTTAAAGAAAAACAGAGATTAGATTCAACTAATTATGCTCTGTATTTTAATTATTGTCCTTTCCATAGTAAAAGTAATGTAAAAATAAATTAACACACATCCATGTATAGATTATTTACAATTTGAATTGGTAAAAATGCCGGATATTAACATGTATAGAATTTGGCGATTATTACATGTATTTAAATAAATTAGTATACATGAACGAAGTTTTGTTAAAATAAGTTCAAGTAAATTGGTATATTGTAATAGAAGTCATGAGCTAGATTTTTACCTTTTTATGCAGATTTATTCTAACTTAAAGTATTTGTATTGTATGATTCTTAGGTCATTAAATGATTAATTTGAATCACTCCTTTATTAAAGGTTATTATTACCTTTGGCTGAGAAAGCATAATTTGAATTTTTATATTCGGTAAAAATAAACTTGAAACATAATTTGTTTAAAAAAAAGTAATATATGTAATAGAATTTTTTGTGCATATAATTTTTTTATAAAAAGAGTAACAAGTTTTTTGCTGTTAAACTCGAAATTCTTATATTTATTATAATTTATTAGTATGTTTTTGTGTGGATGGTGTCTGTCCCTTTTGAGACGATGATACAAGTCGCTTTCTAGTTTCTAGGAAGTCTAACGAGATTAAACTAACTTCTCGCATTTGTATCATAGTTTATACATTTGAAAATAAATGAGCGTGATATTTTTTAGAGCAAGTGCGATCGTTTATGGTGAGTTAAGCTTAAACATACATTTGTTTTGGAACGCGGATGGTTTTTTTTTTCATATATCTTGTAGATTTTTGTAGGCGTCTAAACGAAGTTTGCCTTTAGATAATGAATGTATACATAGACGCAAGTTGAAATGAGAACAGAAAGCGCATACTGGATGATCATAAGTTTTGTTAAGATTGTAGATACAAATATGACTTTAAGATGCAGTTAATCTAAAAATGTTTTGTTTATCTTAAATAGTAACAAGTTTAAGAAGTTAAAATTTTCTCATAGGGCCACGATATGAATGTAAATCATATAATAACAAAGTAATAAAACAAAATAATGCTAAAAACGAAACATATATATAAACTTATTCATTAAGACGGATGATTTAACAGGACGTCACAGTGACATTATTAATCAAATAAAATAAGATGAAACTGACCCTATGTCAAAATAACAAGAAATTAACAAAAATTCTAGTTATAAGCTACTACTGAGTGAGGCAGACGTGGATCGAAACGAAGCCAATCGGAAAACGACGGAAGCACTTGAACGACATTCTGAAATGAATTATACGAAAAACCGAGAATGAAAGTTTCGATTTTTACTACACGTCGCCAGGTTTCTAGCAAGTCCATATTCATAATATGAATTTCTCAAATATGCTTCCCAGGTTATAATATTCATTGTTCAACTTGTTAGAATTCTTTTTAGACAACTTAGTAATCATTATATCATTTATTTCGTACTCTTATGATAATTTTTCGAACGGAGATTCATAATATTTGGTATTTAAAATACTAATTTTTCTTCTACATGTTTTAAAGACTGTTATGACTATATGAATTTCGATGCCATAATATGAATAAGTGTAATAAAACCTTTTCCATTTTGAAATAATATTATACTAAATTTGTATTCTTTTTTTTTATTATTGACTCTAAAGAAAAGTCTTTCAGCTTAAAATTCTTATTTACTTATAATGATCAAGGGCTGATTTTACTCCTTAAAGGATTCCCTGCAATTCTATTCGGGTAAGTTTTATTAAAATAATTTTATTGAGAAATTATACAGTTATTAATATTATAAACAATGATAGTGTAAGGAAATAACCCAATCCCCCTCCCCCTTTTTTTCAATTGGGTTTACCCCATGGTATTCTTTCCACGTCCTCCTTTATCCTTTTTGGATTTTTCTCTCAGGTTCAACTTATATTTTACAATTATGTGTAACTACGGGTATTACAGGTAAACCTTGTAAATCGGCAACCCCACTATTGCTACTGATAGGCAATCAGTCTCAGTCAGTCACTCACCGAATAAATTTGAATATGTTTTGAAATTACTCCTGGCCTCTTTCTTTTTTATTTTTACGCCCTGCTGTCTATAGAATCAGAAGTGGTATCGAGGTTCGCGAAATTTAAATATTGTTGTGTGCATTCATTTTAGACATTTTTTTAAATATAGTGCATCTTTCGGACCGGCACGTGTTAAGTGAATTATAAAAATTATCACGTTTCCTGATAAAATATTTGCATTCTTAGTGCCTGAAACGTTCTCACAGCTTTGTGCAATTTCAAAATCTCAGTACTATGTGTGCCTAGAAAAAAATTTTATGTTAAAGAACATTGAGTGCAATTTTGGGCATAATCATTGATCAAAATAAACATACTGAATAAAGCTTTCAATCAGTTTACCGTGCCAAAATTGAAGGAGATTCTACGAACCAAAGGCATCGATACAACGGGAACAAAGTCAGAACTGATCCAGGGGATAACTGCCGTTGATCCAAGTGTACATCGTTAGAAACAATAATAAAATAATAATAAAATAATAATAAAATAATAATAAAATAATAAAAATATTGAAAATTCAACAACATTTCAATTACAAAAATGGTTGAAATTTCATTATTGTACTGTACCCTTGCCCAACCGTGCTTCGCACATCGGAGAAGGGTTTCTCGCTCGAGAGACTTGGTCAACTTTTTTTGTCTCAATTTAAAGATATATTTTTTAATAGCGCTTCTTTTGAAAATCCGATTATCAGTACCTATAGAGCGGGTTGAAACTTTAAAAGTAGGGTTAAAAATCGCAGTTTCAACCCGCTCTACAGTTACATCAAATCAAATTCTTAAAAGAGTTGCTATGAAATAGTATATTACATTACAAGGGGCGAAACAGAGCGATTGCATGAGTGTGAAGTTTGCTCTGCCCGAGTGAAACGAGGGCTGCAATCACACGAAATGCTTTCGCTGTGTTTTGTTTCGAGTAATGTATACTATTTTTCATAGCAACTCTTTTGAGAATCTGATTGGCTGTAACTGTGGAGCGAGTTGAAACAGCGACTTTCAACCCTAGGGTTGAAAATCGTAGTTTCAACCCGCTCTACAGGTACCGAAAATCGGATTTTCAAAGGAGGCGCTATGAAAAATAATATGCATTACATGAAACAAAACACAACGGATTCAACTAGTATAAGATACTATTGAAAAATATTTATTTTATATTAATAAATTCGTAACCAAAAGAATGGAAGAACAGTTTAGAATAATTATTTTATTAATTTTTGCCAAAAGTTATGGAAATTAATCAAATAATATTATCCAAATAAACTATTTGTTAAAATCTGCAAAATATATCTATAGATTATTGGCCACTTATTTTGGAATGCGGTTTAATTTCTTATGAACGCAGTTCAAAAGCGCCTTTTTTATTACTCTGAGAAAGAAATGCTATTGAATCAAAAACATTTGTTTCCAAAAGCATGCATACTATTAATTCATGAAAATATACTACAAGAACCAATAAATATGTTACTAATTCTATAGCATATTGATTTGAATCCATGATATACATGCTTTTGGAAAGAAATGCTTTTGATTCAATAGCATTTTTTTCTCAGTGTATGATTATAAAAAGTTGGTTTTGCAAAACTGCCATCTGTCAACTTTTTTACCATGAAACAAATGTATTATTTTATTTATTTTCAGGTCTGATATCTTTCCATATTCATATTCTTGCTTTTAAACTTCATTGACTCAATAAAATAAAGATGCCTGTTGTTTCCGCATGTAAAATAACTGAAATAACATTTATTCGCACTCTAAGGACAAAAATCCTAACCAATAAAAATTGGGTTTTCATATTCCTGATCGAAAAAATATTCTTTGGGGTAATAGTATATTACGTGCCTAGGCGCACAATGGGGATTATTGCGCGACGAGCGACAATGCTCGCAGGAGATCGAAGCCGAAGCGCGGTCAGTCCTGCGAGCATTGTCGCGAGTCCCGTAATTTCCCGAATTGTATGCATTGGCACGTATTCTATTTTATGTGACTTCGGTGCGTATACGAGTTTTTATGCGTACACTCGAATCTAATCTATTATCATTTTCTTCCATTACACTTGATAATTCGCGACTAGTCCCAGCCATTTTGATTTTATCGATCTTGTGCAGTAGTAGCTTGTTGTAATAGAGCATGCACAGTTCAAATGTACATGGCTTTGTCAGTAGGATGCTAGCGCTGTACGAAGAAGAAGAAGAATAAGAAGATTCTGCTCCGCTGTAAGACTATATGCGCATGCGCAGTTCAATTTTTACATTATATTCCTCGGTAACGGAATACACAACATTGCGCGCTACTCTCAACTGTAGCGAAAAAACGAGTTTACGCGCTGGAGGCACATAAAACTACTTTTCATTCTATTCAGCAAAGATATTTATCCATAAAATTGCCATTTTTCCCCCCACCTCCTTTTACATCGCCACCATTCATATATGTAAACGTTTACGTGACCCTATAAAATTTTTAAATTTATATTATAACGGGTGACCTCCGCTGAAACATCAGAAATAAAAAGCATTTAACAAAGCGGACCCGAGGATTCGGGATTACCCTCAGTGTCACCGGCGTTACTAAGGCGGCTAAAATAATGAGCGCCTGGCGTCTCTCGACGCCATATTTATAAAAGCAACGACCCTGAAAATAGAAGCTTAGCATGCAAAAAAAAAGGCGAAGCCAAACCGGGTTTCCGGCTAGGGTGATTGTGGATTCGGGAGTCCGGATCAGGCAAGGTTTTAGGTTAGGAAAGGAATCTTAACCTAAACATAGAAGCTCTTGTGCAAATAAAATAATAAAATAAATTAAGCAAATAAAACTAAGCTACTATTTATTTAGTTATCGGGCAAGGCCCAGGCTCGATACAAATTCAAAAGAGCTGACAACAAAAGTTATCAAAATATCGTGGCCGACATGGCTCGTGGTACAAGAAAAGAGGCAGAGCTCTAAGAGAGCCTGAGAGCCACGGTTAAAAAAAGAATAAGAATTTTTAATACAGCCCGGAATAGAGTCTCACAGACTTACCGAGGATCTGGCCGCGATCTCGCGCCTAACTTCATCCAAGTTAAAATCTCCGGTGGCGTCCATTAGGAGATAAAAGAATAATTTTTCCTCTTTTGCTGTTTGCCACTCGGATCGCAACGACAGAATAAAGCTGCGCGCCAAAGGTGTCGCGCAGTTTTATTACATCAGCTGGAAAGGCTAGCGCACGCGCGTGAAGCTCAGGTTTGCGCGGGCGACTCGTCTTGTGAGGACGACGGCGCCAGGCAACCAATGAGCTGAAGCGTCTATCGGTCAGCTTGCCCCATTGGCTTAAAACGTAGAAGGGTGCGTTTAAACTACGTTGAGTTTGTACTGCACAACACAGCAGTTACAAATATACAAGGCTAGTATACAATGTATAATACAATTTCTAATTGTTCCAACCCGTCATGCCCTCTCTATATTAATTATAATAATAATGGTGCGACGGTGTTGGAAACCATGGGCTTCCTCGTTATGAAGGCATAAAGTTTGACTCTGTGTTTAATCAATTAGAAAAATTCTATGTCTGTAATGCCGGATTAGCTCCATGCCTTGGAAACGATTTATTCGAAGAAATATTGTTGCTTACGATCTCCAACTCTACGTATTTGACCTTGAGAAAATAGGATGGTTTACATTTGTTGACTTAAATAATCGAATAGAATATTTTCCTTATTCGAAAGAAGACATGTCAGATAAACCATGCAAAATATCTAAAACAAAAACGAAATTAGGAAGTGGTGCCTTTCAAATATTTCAATTTTTAAGGTTTTTTCCTTTATATGTGAAAACATAATTAAAGATATAAACGATCCACTTTGCATTCTAGTTCTCCTGTTGACCAAAATAACTGAAGTATTAGACGCACCTGCTATCCATAAATCTTGATTGCCCCACCTGCAGCAAACTGTAGACGAATACCTATGGACGAGAGCGACACAGTTTCCGGGTATAAGAATGAGACCAAAGCATTACTATGTTTGGCACCACCCTGATTTGATCCTGAAATTCGGGCCTCTGACATTAAGCCTAAGTATGGATTAGTTGCCACTCTACAATGACTACGTACTGATAAAACAGTAAGGTACGACCTTCCTTATTATACAAGAAAAATGATTAAGATTATGCCTAGGTTTATTCAGTAAAATCCATCCACTCTTCTCATTGTAATTGAAAAGTTTAGCACGAAAAATATTTATAACTATAAAAAATTTTCAATTTTACTTAAAGTATTACTCGTATATTTAAAAATATTTTCCAGTAACAGTCTTAGAAATCACAATATGAATATTGAGAAAATCAACAACAATTCGAACACGTAGTCTTTTCAGAAAAGTGCTCCGTTAGAGCTCATTATCCGCGAAAAGACAACGTTTACCAAGAAAATCCCATTTTTTAGCCAATCGTCTTGAATTAGTATATTTCATACAGAATTTGATATTGTATGTTTTCAATTATACATTTTTTAGGATCATTTTGGAAGTCAAACTAGTTGGTGAAGGAGAAACAGAAGACAAGCGAGCAACGGGTGCCAAAAGAAGGCCCCAGCATTTCAATGCAGACTTACGGAATCTAGGTCAAGCTTCGAATGTCTTTACGAATAAATTTAAGATTAAATAAATTACTATATATAATAATAGTAACAAATTGATAAATATTATAATTATTACAATAAATAAATTCTTCTAAGTAATTACAAAATGAATGAAGCGTCCTTTTTTCCTCAGAAAGATTTTCAAATTCTTTAAAAATTACAAAATCAACCATAAATTTATTTAAATAAATTTAATTAATAATTTTCTGTAAATTTCATTTAAAAGATATTTCATTCAATTCAATAGTTTTATTTCTTGATATTTTAGTTTTAGAGTTATTGTTAAAAACATGTTCCATGATTTTCATCACATTAAGATTTTAAGCGATCAATGACTTCACGGGAAAATAAAAGGTTGTCTTGTTCTATAGTTCTGATCAAAGATATACAACAGCTTTATTTAATTTACAACAAATTGAGATTTTAAGCGTTGAATAATTTTACTGAGAAATTAGTGGATAATTATTCTTATAGTTATGGTCAAATACAGCATGGTCATGATTACGTGATTTTGATCACATTATGATTTCAAGAGGTGAATGATTTCACAAAAAAAATTTACAACTGCACCATATATACGTGGAAAATGGAAATAACTTTATGGTTCAAGTAAAGTTTACTTGGCTCTATTCATTGAGTAAATTTTATTATTATTATTATTTTTCATAGTGCTGAAGTTTCAATTACACGTAAATGAAAAATAAGTAACTGTTATGGAATTTTCAATAACATATATACCTTAATTTCTAATTAGATGTCCTTGTAATTTCAATTACAAGTAGTTGAAATTTCAGTTACACCTGTGATTGAATTTTCATTCATATTTTGATGAAATTCCAACAACGGTAATTGTAAAAAATTTCAATGACATGTTCTTGAAAATTCAACCCGATATTTTTAACAGGGTAGGGAATTACTTAGAAATGGAACAACAATCATTAGACAATCGTGGGACGAATGATTCCACGATAACCCTTGGCGGATTTAATCCACACGCAGAATCAAGCGACCTGACTTCATAAAGAACTGGTGACCAAGCCCGAATCCACGAGGCATCACTCATGCAAAAAGAAATAGAACTACTGCCTAGAGAAACAGATCTATTGGAACGAGAAGTGAAACTCTTAAGAAAATTAGCAACACCTAAGCCTATTAAGTTGGTTTCAATCCAGACCTGAACACATTATGTTAACTGTTACTGAACTTATGAATGAAATGAAAGCTATATTCGACCACGGACCAAAAAAATTACCACTACGTCACGAATTTGAAAAACGAAAATGGAATCCCAACGAACCATTCAGCGATTACCATCACGACAAAATAATTTTGGCAAACAACGTACCCATCGCAGATGAAGAGACAATTAATTACATCGTCGAAGGCATACACGGAGGAAAGAGCGTATTGCAGACGTGTGCACGGGACACGATTCAGCCGTCCCTCTTATTTTTTTTTTTTTTTTTTTTTTTTTTTCAGAGGAGAAAAGAGAATGCATTTACGCAAGCCGTGTGGGACTCAGCCGAAGCAATACCCACTAAACTCAAAACTCCCCTGTTTCCTCGCCAGACAATGACCCCGGAACCGCGTTAGCTTTAAACTTCAGGGCCTTGTCTATAGGCGCAATTCGCCGAACCGCGGCGCTCTTCTCTGCTGCCAGCTTGGACTCTCTCTTCGCGGCTTCTTTAAGGCCTCCAATTTGGGGCCGCCTCTCGAAACGCCGGGCAACGCATTGTAGCACCACGGTTTCCTTGAGCAGGACGCCGCGGCGTGTCCCTCCTCGCCGCCCCTCCATCAAAATCTGCTGCGATCTGGCCCCCGGCAGTTAGCCGCCATATGGCTGAAGACGAGACAGCGATAACACCGAATCAACTCCGTTTTCCTGCGGACCCTACAGGAGACCCACCCGATCTTAATTTGGGTTGCCTTGAGTAAAATTAGGGCACCTTTACACACGCAGACGGTTCCTCCCGTAGGCAACTCCGGACAGCTTTTGTAACTTCTTCTTCCTCCACGGTGGGATCAATGTCTTCGACTTCTTCTTGCGAGGGCCCTTCCTAAGAGGGACCTCCGCCCACTTCTACGGATGTATGGAGGTTTTTGGCCTTTTCTCTGCCGGCTTATTGGCGGCAAGAATCAACTGAGATACATCGAAGTATCACACGATGCTACAATTGTAATTAATCGGAATACATTTCGACTGAATGCAGAAAGGAGGAGCGAGGGGGGCCTTACTTTTTGCGATTAGAATTTTCTATAAAAAATCAAGATAATCAAGTACATTATAATAATCTCATTACGACTATGGTCGATCGGGTTTGTCAATCAGTATGATAAAACATAAGTACGCCATAGTTAAAGCACGTCTCCCAATGCCCCATAATAATCAAAAAAGTTTCGGTATCAATAACTCTCACTTACGCATTGAAGGAATTTTTAAAACGTTAGTAGAAATTGAAAATGTCGAAACCGAAATTTGTTTTGCATTGGTACCGAATGAGGCTATGGCGCTTGTCGCTTTATTAGGCCGAGGCTTCACATCGCGTTCAGACATGAAAAACTTAGTTATTAAAGCTATGCAACTCGAAAAAGATGACACGATTAATTTCATTGACGAACTTAAGTCAATCAATTATTTAATCTTACCGTAAAAAGCCAATGAAAATGTAGATATTAATTCTGACATCCCTTATGAGAATTATGGAAATTTACGAAAAAGATTATTATCCTAAATCACCCAACGAAGTACCAATTAACGATCCGGAGTTGTTCATTAAAGTAAAACACGACCACTCAATCATTTAGATCAATTCGAAAAAAAAATTTTTATTAACTTAGATTTGACAGAGATAGAGAGAAAATATTTTGTAGATTTGGTGTTACCGGTATTATGATTTAGAGAAGAAAATAGGTGGCCTTTCCGGTCTTGTACAGATATTTATTCATAAAACGTCAACGTTTCGACCAAAGTTTTGGTCCTTATCAAGACTATAAAGAAAATATTGAAAATAAGTGTGCGTGAAGGTAATGAATTATTTGACGCGCTTTGAGTCGTAAATAACGTTTATTCAAATAGTGTTTCAAAAGTGCCTACAGTGCCGCCCGAGTGTCGGGACCGAGACCTTAGTAACTACTGCTTCTCATTCATTCATCTCTCGGCTACGATGCAGAGAGGGGCGTGGACCCAAGCGTCACTATGTTGCCACTTCGGCATCTCTTCCACGTCGCGCAAAAGCAGTGAAAATTTGGCAGCGCTGGAAGTGATCATCGGTCACCCGATGACCGTAGCTGGGCCGGAGAGTGGAAAAACCTAATCTCGAAATTTATGATTGAAATTATGTTCGGCGAACCGTTACAGGAAAAGACGAAGGAAAAAATGTTGAAGTACAATTTAGAGGAAAAACCCATTGGTATGAAATATTGCTGAAAATGAAAAGGTTCTTAAGAGTTAAAAGAGAAAGCTTACTAAATAACGGTCGGGCAGCACTGTATAATAAAGTGGTAGGTACAAAAATATCAGAAATAAATTCAGAACATATTCAGAGAAAAAGCTAACAAAAGTAATTCTTGTACCAGGTGAAAAAGTAGAAATGTAGTGATCGCTACACATACCCCCTACCAGTGATTTACTTGATGTTAGAGGTAGGGAAATCACGATAGTTGGGTTTACAAATTACACAGGTTTGAGAATAAACAATAGATCAATAAAAATCGAATAAAAGTTTGTAGTGTTACGGAATCAGCCGAAACCTCCTTGCAGGCGATCTGGAAATCTGACTCGTCTACCTATGCGAGGACGATGGGTAGGCACTCGGACCAGCGATCTGTCGCGTAACATTTTATCGCGGATTTTAACCGGCGGTGCATACGTTCCACGAGTCCGTTTGCGGCTGGATGGTAGGCAGTGGTGCGGAAGTGTCGTGTGCCAAGAAGAACGTTCAATTGTTGGAAGAGCTCGTCTCGTAATTCTTATCGTTTTCTGCAGATGGCATGTCAGATATTTCTTTACGTAGTCGATGATTTCTTTTTCCATGTCTCTCCATTCTCCCAGCGTTCTGCCCTATAACGGATCCATGAGATTCTTTAATGAGTTTCATTTTTTCATGGTTAGTTAATTCGCTTTGTGGTGCATAGCAACAACGAAAATCGCTATGAGGACACTTGAGACAGGAAGTTGAGCATTTCTTCTATCTGGATTTTCTCTAAAGGTGTGATCGTTGGCTCGTTGAAATGGAAACGGAATAGACTAATTTTCTTCTTAATAGTTTTTGTGTGATTTCGTCTAAGATGGTTTGTCTGTAAAGATTTCGCAGAGCGAGATTTATTTAGCAAGAAATTTTCACCGACAGCAATGCCAACTCTGAATCTACCAGATCCCCTAGGTATGCTTTTAAACTGAATATGTTCGTTTGTATATTCAACAATATTATTTTCATAATAATAACTTTTATTTCGTGTTTCTTTTGAATAGATCCTGATATAGTTTACGGATCTCACATCGAATTGTGGAATATTAATGTAAGCAATATGGCAGAAAATGAAGAGAATGTCACTATGAAGTTAGAACATTTTTTAGGCAATAATCATGTGAAAAATTTTTTTTTATTATTTTTTGGTATAAAAATATATTCACATTAACTATTATTTTTTCCAGATTCTACCCAAGCTTACTCAGGTGAATACAACTGCCAAAGCGTGTCGGGAACAATGCAAGATAATGTCACTATGAATGTGGAAAATTTTGCAGGTAATAGTAATATGAAGCACGTCATTTTATTGATTGCTACATGCGAAATAAAAATTGCAATAAATTCACGCGAAAGTACATAACCGACGACAAAATTTTCGCTTTTACTTTATATAAGAGAAGTGCTGCTGCTTACCAATACCTGAGCAACATATTTTGTTTGCCGAGTGTGGAAACCATTAGAAAATTGTCTTTGGAAATTCCATTAAAGCCAGGTATTTGCGAATCCGTCTTCACTAGTCTTGAGGAGCAAGGCAAAAAAAGTGAAAGACCTGAAGGAAAAATTATGTGTTTTGATGTGCGACGATATGGGAATAGAAACATCTATTTTTTTTAATGAAAAAAAGGAACGAGTAGAGGGATTCGAGGATAACGAGACCGAGCGCACTGATCAAATGAAAAATCAGTTAAGGAACTCATCAGAGGCACGAAAGAAAAAAGTTAAGGGAAGGTAAAGAATATATTGACTATACAATCTTTATAGATGGGCATGAAATCGTCCATCTTTCCGGTCCTCCGCATTTATTAAAATGTTTGCGAAATACTTTACTAATGAAAGATTTAAATTACACTTGGGAAAGTAAGAGTAGAAAAGTTTCTTGTTTGCATATAGAGACAGCATTTCAAATAGACAAATCTAATGGAACATTCAGACTGCTGAAAAAATTAACCGAGGCACATATTTACCCAAAGGATAAACAGAAAATGAGAGTTAATTTATGTAAGAACGTCTTTAGTCACACTACAGCTGTGGTGATGATGAACATGTGCAAATACAAAAGGAGGAGTCCTGACGGAAAACTAGAAATTGATAAAGAAGGCGAGAACACTGCACTTTTGTTGCATTTAATTGATATGATTTTTGACAGTCTTACCTACGACGAAAAACCAAAATCCAAAAAAATAACGAGGAAGAAGGAGAAGAAAAGAATGAAGAAGGAAGTGAGAAGTCACATGAAGAATATAATTATAAACAATACATAGCAACTTGTGATGATTATCGTCACGAAGTTTTATGGAATGATGCAATACGATTGTTCGATAGTATGAAGTATGTAAAAAATAATCCGAAAGACAAAGAGAGGCCGAATGTCTTGAAAAATTTTGCGCATTCACAAAGAGGCTTGAAAATTCTTAGAAAGAAGATGAAACAACATGGTCCTACTCATTTGTCGAGTCGAATATTTAACCAGGATCCCGTAGAAATTTTTTTCGGACAGAATATAAGACAACATGGAATACGTAATACTAAGCCTACAACGATCGACTTCATAGACTATTATAAAAGTATTTTTCAAATAATACTGTTAAAAATAACCTTAAGGGTACGAATTGCGAAAGCGATACTTCTTCGGGTTTCCGAGGCACCGTAAAGACGCTTTTAAATCATAAAAAAATAACGACTTTCGTGAAAAATCGTGGTCTTTACCAGCACTTCCAATTAATTTTAATTATTCCAAAGATTTTTCAGATTCGAGTGATAACATTTTTCAACATGTTTTTACTGAAAACATATTAAGTGTTTCAGAAGTAGATTGTTTCATTTGCCAACATTTAATTTTAAGTTGCGGGAAAAAAGACTGCGTCCCTAAATGTGATAAAAGCAATTTAAAACATTCTGTCCTTCATGTTGCTAACGTTACTTTGTATTTTCTCCCTCTAGTAGCGCATCGGGATAATGTTCTAACAAAAATTAAGAAATTTTTGATTGAAACTGTTCAATTTAAATTTGATCAATACGAACACGTAGATAGCCTAAAAAAGAGTTATTGATAAACACGTTAATCAATTAAGTAAAGTTTACTTTGAATTTAAAAAAATCGAGAAAGGACTCCAACCTCCCTCTCATCTTCAATGTGATCAACTAATGCAAAAATTTTATGATGGTAGTTAGCTATATCAAAGGAAAAATGTTCCTTTTAAACGAAAAGAATGTGATGACATATGCGGTGTATCTGTTAAGAAAATTCGTACTTATCAAAGAAAAAAATAAAAATTACTTGAGTTCAAAACTGTTATTTAGTTTCTTTCATCATACTTTTAAACTGTTTTAATAGAATATTCCCACTCACAAATTTTAATGTTTTATACTTATTCTCATTTGTATTGCGTCCTTCGACATTTCTAATGATTTCAAATTAGGTAACAAATCAAGTGTGAAGTGAAATTAATTGAAAATAATCAATATTTAATTTCAATGTAAATTTACATACAGATCCTAAGTATTATAACAGTAATAGTAATATTGCATAGTAATTAAATGAATTGTAATAGTAACACAATGGTAATTAATAGTTATAATAGTAATATTACGATAGTAATGGATTATTCAATTAAAAATAACATTGTGAACAGTAGTATATTATGTGCCTAGGCACACAATGAGGGTGATTGCGTGACGAGCGACAATGTTCGCAGGAGATCGAAGCCAAGGCGTAGGTGAGGCATAGTCGAGGTGTAGCCGAGACGTAGCTGAGGCAAAGCCGAGACGAAGTCCAGACAAAGCCGAGACGAATCCGAGGCGCGATCAATCCTGCGAGCATTGTCGCGAGTCTTGCAATGTCCCGAATTGTGTGCATTGGCACATATTCTATTTTATGTGACTGTGGTGCGGATACGAGTTTTTATGCGTACATTGGAATCTAATCTAGTACTTATTGTAGTTGTTTGCTGCGCTAGTTGTACGAAGCGGGCGCAAATTGGCGACTAGTCCCGGCCATTTTTATTTTATCGGTCTTGTGGAGTAGTCAGTGCTAACGCTGTACGAAGAAGAAGTGAGAAGAAGAAGAATAAGAAATAGATTGCGTTCCGCTGTAAGACTATAATGCACATGCGCAGTTCAATTTCTACATTGTATTCCTCTGTAACGGAATATACAACATTGCTTTACTCTCAGTTGTAACGGAAAAACGAGTTTCCGCGGCTGAGGCACATAAAATATTCTTTCTTACAACTCGTAAGTAGTACAATAGTACTCTTTTTATTCAATTCATTAGACTCCAAATACAATTAAAAGATTAATTAGAAAAATACAATTTTGGACTTTATACATTAAAACAAAGCCTCAGCATTTCTATCAATTATTCAATTGGTTAAAAATAACATTGTAAACAAAATATTATTCTATCGCCTTATATTTGTCTTCAGAAACAATATTTACAAGTTGCACGTTGACAATGGAACCATTCCAATTCTCCTCCAGTGGATCATCTGAAACAAAACTTTATTTTTAATTATAAAAGAAACGTTAGTAATAAAATAACATTCTTCCTTTCTACTATTAAATAAAACTTACAGGAATTCAAATAATATTCGTCGACGGGACCTTGTATTTGCATATTCCTTTGATTCCCAGTTGCAGTTATTTCCATATTTTCAAGACTTGTGTTTGATTCTACTAATAGTTCCCATTCTAAAAAAATTTGCCCGCTTCGCGCTCTGTTCTTTTTGTACCTCGCGCTCAGCACTCGGTCTTAAGCTTTTCGCATACATTTAAGTTTATTTCTTATAATTTGATACTGAAGCTCAAACCAATTTTATAATAATATTACAGATGATGTGAATTACACATTTTCTCAAAGTCACTAAATTTCTTTTTGAATTTAAGTGAAACAGGAAATTCAATTTACTTAATATCAGCCGCAAGGAACACATTCTCATCATGACGCTCGCGCTTCGCGCTCGACTTCCTGTATACATTTGAGTAACTTGTTCATAAATTACATGATTAAAATACTTTATTTTATTCCAGATCTCTTGAAAAATGAAAAAAATCGTAGACTTTATTTAAGGAAACGATTTTGTAGAACAATGCTTATTTCGTATCTCACATATTTTGGTGAAAAAAATGGAATTTTTTCCATATTTAAAATCAAAACATAAAATATTCATCTTATCGAGAAATGTCTCAATGAGAATTTGTAGACGTCATTTAGGCAAATAATTTTCCATCTAAACGATTTTTTTGTATCTCACATATTTTGTCTAAACAATGTAATTTTTGAATTTTAATCGTATTTTTGGAATCGAAACGAAAAATATGTGTTTTATCAGAAACTGTGTAAGACAATAATTGTAGATCTTTTCAAAACGAACAACTTTGCATTCTTACGTTTTTTCGTATTCCACATATTATTGTTAAAAAAAATTTATTTTGGATTTTCAATAGTATTTTTTTAAATTAAAAAGAAAAATATACATCTTATAAGAAAATGTTGCGATTAAAATGTGTAGGTCTTTAGGGGGTCTTCTGGTTCGCCGTCTGATTTTCACACGCATTTTCAACAATTTATTGCAAGCAAACCACAAAAAATAATGACATAAATTTTTTTCTATTGAATAAAGCATTTCAATGTCTTCATTATATATTATTTTGAGTTTATTGTCTTGTCACTCGTGACGTCAGGTTAACCTTGACCGGAAGCTTGAAAAATTCCTGTGCCGACGATTGAGCCTGTTCTGGTGGTCTGAAACAAAAAACACAATTACAACTTTATTTGTTATTTCATTGACTACCGTTGTTTGCTCAATTGTTTAAAAATATAACAATTTATAAATATGGTAGCCATTTTTCTAATAAGAGTCAATTTTTTTATGTTTGAGGAGCTATAAAAACGAAAATAAAAGGACTTCTGAGCTAATTGAGCAGACAACGATAATCAATGAAATAACAAATGAAATTGTATTTGTGTTTTTTGTTTCAGACCACCAGAACAGGCTCAATCTTCGGGACAGGGTTTTTTCAAGGTTCCGGTCAAGGTCATCCTGACGTCACGAGTGACAAGACAATAAACTCAAAATAATATGTAAGGAAGACATTGAAATGCTTTATTCAATAGAAAAAAATTTATGTCATTATCTTTTGTGGTTTGCTTGCAATAAATTCTTGAAAATGCGTGTGAAAATCAGACGGCGAACCAGAAGACCCCCTTAATGTAGAAAATAATTTTGTATGATAACTTTTTTTCATATCTCGTATAATTTAACTAGAAAATGGAATTTTGATATTGACTTTTTTCAAGTTTTAACATGCTATAACATTTCTAATTTTGGTTTAATCAAAGAATGTTATCAAGATAATTTGTAGGGGTTTATAAGCACTATCATAAAACAGTATTAGAATTTTTTATTTTTCCAAAAACACAAAAAATGGTCTAGTTTTCTCAATTTTGGTTGGATGTGGCTAGTTAACGAACTTTTCCTTAGTTTTTCGGCTCCGATAAAGTGTGCCCAAGCTCAATTCAATCTGATAATTCTATCGAGAGTTATCGAGTATACGACCTACAGACAGGCAGACCGACACTTTCGTAAAAACCACTTTTTCTGACTCAGGGGGTTTCAAAACGTAAAGATTTGATGAAAATTTCAAAGTCATTTTTCACATAAAACTACTACCTTCTCATCCATGATAAGAATGTGAAAAAATTACCATTATTAATTACGATGGTTGTTTATAAGTGAAGTAATTACTTGGTAATTTCAAAGTGGGTACAGCTGATGCGGTTAGTTTCTTCGAGTACAAATAATTTATCGCAAAGTGTCTTTTGCAAATAACCTTGTGCTTTAATTTTTTCTTTCCTATTTTAAGAAGAATTGGATTTCCACTTGCTCATCTTTGTAGGGGTTAGGAAAACTGAAAAAAGGTTCTTTCGTTGTTTCACAACAAATAACTCCACACTTTCTCATCATTTTATACTGTAACATGATTTTTCCAGTTATTGAAAGTGAAAGAATTCTGGCACAACACTATTTTACAATTGAAAATAAAAAAAGAATGTTGTTCCACGTTAGCAAACAACTATTTGTAGTAATTGTAATTAATTGTATCAAAAATATAGGTTAAGAATATGTCTATAGTACATTTCGTGGATGATCACCTGTATATTTCATTTATTAAAGGTTCATACTTACTGTTGCGGCTTTACAACACAAATTTTTGATTAACGACGGAACAAAAATCTGTTCTATTTGTAAACGTGCCTTTACTGAATTTTTAGGGATTATTTTATAACTCTAAGCCTTCAATCACCAAAGACTCATTTAACTGAATCTTGAAGAAACCTAGAAACTGTATAAGTTCAGGAGTTTATGTTTATTAGCTTAATACCGTACACATTAAACTCTAGCATAGGCCTGCCTTAATTCCATAATATGCTCACACAATGGTCACTGCGCCTCTCCCGTCTGGGATTTCATCAGTACATTGAAATTTGGCTTTTTCCCAATGTTTACGATTTTAACTATCGTCCACCTTTTGAAATTGTCACCCCCACTTAATGCGTATTTTCACTACTTCTACCAGCTCCTGAGATCAGTTGCATTTTGTAATCAAATGAGTTCACTTCATCTCAAGAAGTCTTATTATAATGTAAACTCCTGTCAGTAACTTGAAGCTTACAGTATATGTTATCGGTAAAATTGTGTTCCGTTTCTCTTTTAGCTTATATTAATTAAATTTTAATAGAAATTAGCTACTTGTTGATTTCTTAACTTTGCTCATTAATAAATTAATAAGAGATCTCTCAATGCAAACGTTTTGAGAGATTTGGTACGGCTTTTCAGCCAACGTGAACTCTGAGTCAGCAGCAAGGCCAGCAACGAACAACATTTTCGGTTCTTCGAGCTTGATCCAGCTTCAATGGATGAACGGCATCATCGCTTACAATAAAATTAATGAGCAAGTCAACGTTGTCATCCCCGACATCAGCTTAAGGGGGGTTTCTACTTTGTTCGGCCGAAAAAACGTGCTTTTTTTTAGAAATTTTTTTTGGCGAACGTATTTAAGATAAACACTTGAAAATTTTTTTCAGTTGTAGGTACAAGTTTATTGTACAAGTACAAACAGTTTTCAGTAGAAATATGTAAAGGGGGGGGGGGCATTGAGCAATGGCAGCGCGCCGAACGAATTTTTCCCACTCGCGGAAGTCCTGCCGCTGTTTCAGATGACCTGAAGCACAAAAATGAAATATATTCTCACTTTGTATACTTTTGTCTTTGGCCGGTACTAGGATTTCGAAAAAAAAATGAAACAATTATGCGATTCTGATTGAAAAACTCGATTTTTGCCCACTTTTTTCGATACAAATTGTTATGTAAAATGAAAAATTGTTAATATTTACAGAAGATTCTCAGTTTTTTCTTTACAGCTTCAATAGTTTGAGCTCTAGATTGCTCTAATCTTTTCTCGTCGAACACTAGATGCTCAGGGAATAAGTTTCTCAGCTAAAAGTTTAGAGTGGCACTGTATACAATTAGTTATAAACAATTAACAATGAAAAAATGTAAAGATTTTAAATTAAATTCGGTTATGAAGTCATTTTACACGCAAATTTACTGATATTTGGTATACGGGCGTTTTAAAGGTCGCTGATTACGAATCCAGTATCAGATTTTGAAAATTTAAAATGGCGGATCCAATATGGCGGCCTGATTGTAAGAAAAATTCATAAAATTCAATGATTTTAGCTGTTATTACCTGTATAGGAGTTCTTGAGGTCGCTGATTACGAATATAGTATCACATTTTGAAAATTCAAAATACGGATCCCATATGGTGGCCTGATCATAAGTGAAATTCATAAAATTCAATGATTTTAGCTGTTATTACCTGTATAGGGGTTTCTGAGGTCACTGATTACGAATCTAGTATAACATATCGAAAATTCAAAATGGCAGAGCCAATATGGCAGCTTGATCGTAAGAAAAATTCATGAAATTCAGTGATTTTAGTATCTATTACCTGTACAGGGGTTTTTGAGGTCGCTGATTACGACTCTGGTTTTAGATTTTGAAAACTCAAAATGATGGATTGAATATAGGGGTGAACTTTTCAACAAATTTGAATTAGGTATACTTTTTTGGCCAAATACAGAATTTAATTTGAATTACTCTAATAGGATGGATAAATATAAGAGACTTTTGCAGATATTATTCTGTGTTGTTGGATTTGAACACAGCTTTTTCTACTGCTAAATGGTAAACTACAGCAGAAATTTGCTTACGAAAAATCAAATTTTTAAGTATAGTAGAAGAAGAACATTTAAGAAAGAATAAAAAAGATTCCATGTATTTGAAATTTCTACCGTGTTAGGTCAAAATAGTGTGCTCATAGTTTTTGCTTTGCATTCAATTTTCTGATTGATTAGTTGAATAAAACAGGCGAGTAATTTCGATAAATCAAAAAATTTTGAAAATGTTAGAGCTCACGTGTGAGTGGCGGGCTAACGGACAAAATAGTGTGCTCATAGTTTTTACTTTGCATTCAATTTTCTGATTGATTAGTTGAATAAGACAGGCGAGTAATTTCGGTAAAGTCAAAATGAGTGATTCTGAAGAAGAGTATGAAGGAAATGAAATTCCATCAGGCAACGAATCTGTCGATGGGAACGAAATCAGCGATGATGAAGATTTTGACCTGAATGTAGGCATTGGAAGGCATTCTACTAATTATTCTTGTAGGTTCGAGGACACTCAAAATTTGTCAGATGAAACTTGGTTAAATCAGTCTTTTCCTTACAATGAGTTAGCTTTCACACAGAATGTTGGACCAAAGAATATTCCAGATATTGTCAAAGCATCTGGAGAAATTTTCAAAATAAGGCCATTCATTCAAAGAATTTCTTAAACTTATCTCCATTATTATGATCCAACCAGAGCGCAATCCATAGATGAGAGCATGGCAAAATTCAAAGGTAGAAGTACTATGAAACAATACATGCCTCAGAAACCCATGAAACGAGGATATAAGGTATGGGTGAGATCAGACATGAATGGCTATGTATGCGAATTCCAAATTTACACAGGGAAAATTGCTGATGTTGCTGAAAGAAATTTAGGGGCGAGATTTATCAAGGATTTATCTCAAACTTTGAAAAATAAAAATTACCATATCTATTCCGATAATTACTTTACAAGTAACGATTTGATGATTACTTTATTGAAAGATGGAATTTCATCCTGTGGAACAATTAGGAAGGACAGAAAAGGTCTTCCTAAAAATCAAGGAAAAGAAAAAGACATGAAGATGAGAGACAGCGAATACCGTACGTCCTATGAGAGGATCAGATGGTTGAAATGGGTAGACAAAAAACCAGTTCAATTTTTATCAAATTTTCATGATCCATATGCTTTGTCTGAGGTAAAGAGAAGACAAAAAGATGGTTCACTAAAGACTATAGCTTGCCCTCAAATGGCGAAGGATTATAATGGTTATATGGGATGTGTTGACAAGTCAGATCAGATGAAATCATTCTATGAAATAACAAGAAAAAGCAGAAAGTGGTAGTACCATTTACTGTGGCACTTCATAGATGTAATTCTTGTCAACTCAATTCTAATTTGCAAATTACTCAATCCCAATAAACATTTAAAATTGAAAGACTTTCAATTATCAGTTGTAGATGAGCTCAAAGGAATAAATTGCCAAAAGAAACGGGAAAGATCATGTACAAATATACCCAGTATCCCTTTTACAAAAAAAGTTAAAACACCTGAAAGTATCAAAATGTCAGTACAAAAGCATTTGCCTGGCGTGTATGAGGATAGCTCCAAACATTGTTTCCTTTGTAGTACTAAAACCAATCGAGTTCTATCACAATTTTATTGCACAACATGCAATGTGACTTTATGCATCAATGCTAAAAAAGCTGCTTTGTTGAATACCATAAATAAGAAATTATCGCAGTCAACATGGTGATAAACGCTAATTTCATATTCAGTAAAACTAAAATTAGATAAAAATATGGCTGAAATATTCTGTTGGTAGAATTTTCCAAATTTGCATTCTCTACTTAGATTCATAATCTTTATTTTGGAAATTTGAGACCAGGTGTGTGATCAGTAACTATAAATTTCCCGTTCGTTTGCTAATTTTAAATGTTTTGAGTGTCATATTGAATACGACACTTTGAAATTAAAAAATCTGACTTCAGATTCGTAACTAGCGCCCTAAAAACCCATATATATAAATTATAATGTTTATACGTTAATTTTTTCAAATTTTGTCCACCATTTTGAATCCGCCATTTTGAATTTACAAAATATAAATTCAGATTCACAATCAGCAATCCCAAAAATCTAAATATACAAATTTTAACCTCTACAAGCTAACTTTTAAAAAAAGTTTCCGTCATATTGAACCCGCTATTTTGGATTTTGAAAATCTGACTTCAGATTCGTAATCAGCGACCCCAAAAACCCTTATAGACACTTTCATGTCTGGAGTAGGTACAGCAGAAAAATGTGCCCATGAAAGGGTTAAACAAACGCAAAGCGAAAATTTAACATATAAAAATCTTCCAGCCAGAACGAGTGGGAACATGTATTATCAAACAACATTAAATTAGTCAACTATTAATTAATGATTTCTTAAAAAAACGAGAACTCAAACGACTAACAGAACGAGAACGTGAACGAGTAACCGAACGAGAACTTGAACGAGAACTTGAACGAGAATTTGAACGAGAATTTGAACGAGTAACCGAGCGAGAACGAAAACATCATCCAGAGATTCGACGAGAACGAGAAATCTTAACGTGAACGTGAACGTGAAATCAGCAGTGAATAATGAGTGTTAGCGAATTGTTAACTTAATTTTAAACTTAATTTAACGATAATCATTTTAGCAAACTAGAAAGGCTTCGAGGTGCCTTGAAAACAAAATTAACGTGATTCGAAAATTTCCTTAAAAAATCTCCCGAAGAGATAAATATAATAGAGTTTAAACGTAAAATTACAGAAGCAGAAAATTTAAAGGATAGTTTCGAAGATAAGCGAACTAAAATAGAGTCATTAGTATCGGACGCACAAATCGAGGCCGAATATGAACAAAGAGGTCATTTCGAAGACAGGTTCTCTACAGCATGAGCGAAAGCACAAACGTTATTTAACGAAAAGGAACCGATAATTGTGAGCAATTCATCCTTAAATCAATCACCTTCGCGCGATTTCAGTGGTAATAAGAGTTCACAACACGTCGGAGCTAGTGAAAATGTTATTAATCTTAAATTACCTGCACTAAATTTACCAACTTCCAGTGGCTTCCATGAAAAATGGCCGGGTTTCAGCGACACTTTTAAATCCGCGGTTCATAACGACAAGAGATATACCGATTCTCAAAGACTTATAATTTTGCGTTCGTGTCTGACTGTAAAGGCAGCTGATAGAATAGAATCGCTCGAAACTACCAATGCAAATTATCAAGTAGCGTGGGAAATCTTAGAAAAATATGATGACGATCCGACGGCTGTCATTAATAATCATGTAACATCAATTTTTGAATCACCGAATTGTAGGAATTCATCCGCAACGTCTATAGGAGACCTTTTGAATAACGTGACCAAACATTATCGTGCATTAGAGGCCCTAAATAAGTCTTTTTTGCAAGCATTTCCAATTTACGCAGTGACCTCAAGAGTAGATCCACAAACTCGTTTAAAGTGGAAAGAACATACTCAGGGCAATACTTCTCCAACAATGGAAGAATTACTCGAATTTTTGCATTGTCGAGAAAAGGTATTAGAAACGAATAAGCTACCAACGAAAATCGATAGATCGGAAAGAAACGTGTCACGTGGCAATAGTCCGAACCTCAACTATAATAACCGGCAATCACATTTTCAATCAAATTCAAATCGACCAGCCGTAACTTACGCGGCAATGAAAGCCTTTTGTTATATCTGCAAAGGTGCACACTTTACGCAAGGTTGTGAAAAATTAGTAAACGACAATTTATCCGAGCGTTTAGATATCGTAAAAAATCTAAATCTCTGTCTTAATTGTCTCCGATCCAATCACTCGGTGGAAAATTGCAATGCAAGTATGTGCAAAACGTTTAAAAAAAGGCATCACACACTTTTACATCGAGACGACAACACAAAATTATCAACCCAAGTAAATCTTGCCAGTTTACACAGCGCAACTCCTTCTCAAGTTTTACTGTTGACAGCAATTATCCACATACTGGATCATGAAGGTAACCCCCATAAGTGTAGGGCTCTTCTTGATAACGGTTCTCAAGTTTATTTTATAACCGAGAAACTGGCGACAAAATTGGGACTCAGACAACGTGAGCTTGGGATTCCTCTCAGAGGCGTAAATCACATGAGGTCAAGCGTGAACAAAATAACAAACACTACAGTTCAACCCCGGTTAAATAAATAATCTGCTTGTTTAACATTTCTGATAACGCCAGAAATTATCGAATATACTCCAAGCAAACCAATAAGCAGAGTTGCATTAAAAATCCCTTCCAATATCAATCTTGCTGATCCAGAATTTCACATATCCGGATCAATTGACGTTCTCGTTGGAGCCGAAATATTCCTGAAATTACTCTATGTCAGACAATTATCCCTGGCAAATAATAACTTGGTTCTGCAAAAAACTCATCTCGGATGGATATTGGGAGGAAAAATTCCTTGCGTAAAGTTTTCAAATATTTCTACTTGCAATCTATCATTAAGTCTCTTGCATAGTAAAATATCGGAATTTTGGGAAATTGAAAATGGTCCTCACGACATAACATTATCAAACAAAGAAAACGAATGTGAGGAACATCATATAGAAAATACATCGCGCAACCCAAAATCGGTGCGGTATATCGTAAAACTTCCTTTTAAAGAAAATATAAACGAACTCGGTGAATCGTATAATTGAGAACTTAAGCGATTTCATTCGATAGAACGATCTTTATCCAAGGAACTAGATCACAAAACACAATATATTACCTTCATGACGGAATATGAAGAACTAGGACACATGACTGAAGATAAAACAGCTTCTATTCGTGACGGCTACTTTTTACCGCATCATTAGGCAATAGAGCAATCGAGTCTAAAAACAAAGCTTAGAGTCGTTTCTGATGCATCGACGAAAGCGTCAACCGGAGTCTCCTTAAATGATACACTCATGGTAGGCCCCGAAGTTCAAGATGATTTGTTCTCCTTACTGGTCCGTTTTCGATCACACACATATGTGGTAACAGCCGATATTGTAAAAATGTAACGGCAAACCAAATTGCATGCAAGTGATCGAAAATATCAAAAAATTCAATGGCGGACAGATTCTAATCAACATACATTAATCTTTACATTAAATACCGTTACGTATGGGACTTCGTCTTTTTTTTTGTGGTGAGGAGGAAAAATGGCGAAATCTTTTATAGACCTCGTACAGGACTCTCCTAAGACGGGCCTAGGCATACCTGTTAAAACCAAAAACCCCCTCTCTCGAACCAATACACCGCCCGTGGAACCGTCTATCGGCTTTAAACTTCGTGGGCTATGGGACTTAGTCTGCGTCTTTTTTAGCTACTCGATCATTAATCCAATTGGATAATGATGAGTCGGAATTGTTTCCAAACGCAGCTACCGCATTAAAGGAAGATTTTTATATGGACGATCTTTTAACGGGAGCACAGACCCTCGAAAAAGTGAAACGATTGATCAACGAATTGGTACAAGTTACTCATAAAGGTGGCATGAATTTGAGACAATGGGCCTCCAATGGGCCTGACCTTACGAACAGCTTTTCAGAAGAGGTTAATGGCTCGCGTATGTGTTTGAATTTAGGAGATACAACTAAAACACTTGGTGTTTATTGGAATCCTAAATCAGACTCACTGATGCACACAGTGAATCAGACAAAAATCGAAGAGCCAGTAACAAAGAGAACAATATTATCACAAATCGCTCAGCTATTTGACCCACTAGGATTGCTAGGCCCAGTTATCTTAAAGGCAAAAAGAATAATGCAATCCTTATGGTTTTTAGAACTCGGTCGGAATGAATCTGTGCCACAGCATGTGCACACAGCCTGGCTTGATTATCAAAATCACTTGCCTCTCCTTCAAGAGTATAATATCAATCGTAAAATACTAATAGATGATTACAGATCCTTCCAAATACCCGGTTTCTGTGATGCTAGCAAAAAGGCTTACGGAGAACTTTGTGCTGCTCTTTTAATATCGCATTTATTAAAAACGGTTTCTCATTAGACGTGTGCATTCTGTCGGATCGAATGTCGCAAATTCGATTCGATTCGCCTTATTTGTCGGATCGGATTTTTTCGATTCGACCGGCCGCATAGTCGAATGTCGAATATTCGACATCCACAGCACCCTTCTTCGGATCGGATTTTTTCGATTCGATCCGCCGTATAGTCGAATGTTGAATATTCGACATCCGAAGCACCCTTCTTCGGATCGGATTTTTTCGATTCGATCGGCCGTCCGTCGAATGTCAAATATTCGACATCCGAAGCGCCTCAATTCGGATATTGAACATTCGATGAGCGCAGGATGTAGTTTGCAACTTTTAACCAGACATCACACAATATACATACATTGTATAATTGTATTTTAATTTTATATCGCCATAGTCGAAAGAATTTATTATTTTTAGTCTTATGCACAATTCAGATTGTTTTCTTTCTGCTTAAGTCGGATTTTTCTTTAATGATACTGTTTTTAAATTCTACTTTTTTTGAGACTGATTATTTGAGACAGTGTGTGCAACATAGTTTAAAATTTGTATGCTGGTCTATTAATAATAAAAGTATATAGGTATAAAATAAATACGAGTAATGTTATAAAGAAACTCTTATCTTTATTATAATTGCTTTAAGAACTCATGATTTTCATACAAATAAATATACTCTTTTACATAAGAGGGTGGCTGCAGACCTCTTTTCTCTTCTGAGATTGTTCGTTTACGCGTGAACAATCTGTCTGAACTTCTGGATGTTGCAGGAATTTGTAAATAATGCTGAGCAGCAGTGTATAGATATAACATTTTTTTCGAATATCTTCAGAAATCGAGTTGAAATTTTAGGCTCTTGAATAAGAGTCACGAAGGGACTTTTTTTAAAAATTGGAAAAAAATTATTTTTTAATCATAAAAATTTCTTAGTGCCTTTCATTTAAGTTCTCAAAACTTCAAATCCATATCTTATTTCGTGTGGCTGGAAGTTGGTTTAAAAAAGTAAGGTAGTAATCGGGTAAGTGTGTCATGGCCTTGAAATTAAACTAATAAAAATGTATCTAATCGGGTGCATAATATTTTTTCGTAGATTCTAATAGAGTTTATTTAAATGTACAAAATTTAATTACTATAATTTAGTGTACAATTTCATTGTGCTTAAAAAATTATTAATAAAATTATGTTCAGTAGGGTTTACTCTTTTATCGTACAGAGTTTTATTGTGTAAGGTTTATTCAAATTTCCAAAATTAAAATTGTTATGTCTTGTTTCAGTTGTAGAGATTCATAGTATAGGATAAATTTTGATGAGTTGGTTAAAGATATTAAAATTGTTAAATATATGTAACTGTGTATAGTCCCTGTGCGTATAATTATTTTTCTCGAGTTTTCAGGCGTATAGAATTTGATTTTGTAGTTATTTTATCAAATATAAATCATGGTGCTTGATTCTTCAAACAATTTTAATGCACATTCCTTTAAATGATATGAATAAATCACATCTGAAAAAAACGAATTCTTTCGACTCACGATTCCGATATGATAAACTATTAATAATAACTTGAAAAATGTATTCACAAATTATTTTACATTTAATATTATATTTACATTTAATTAAATAAATAATTATATATTTTTAAGAAATTAGTTAAAATTATGTAACATTAATGTGTCAAATTGAAATAATTAATATTTGTTTATTCTTTAAATATGACGATATAAAATTAAAATACAACTATTCAATGTTTATTGTGTAATGTCTGATTAAAAATTGCAAACTACATACTGCGCCGGTCGAAAGTTAAAAATCTGTCATTCGACCGGACATGCTCCGGATATCTATTATTCCACATTCGACGGACGCACTTCGGATGTCGAATATTCGACACATAAACGTTCATTACATATTTATATCCGTAAATTGTAAAGCAGATAATATTAAGTGTGTATAATAATGCCGGGAATAGCATTTAGCCGAGAGTAGTTGCTAGAATATTATCAGCTTCACTTCCTAGGTGGTCTGTTTGTACGAGAACGCTTCACATATATAATTTCAATTTATATTTGAACTAAAAAAATCTACTCTTCATTGGTGATTACTAGTACAACTACAATTCACAATACACCTGATCATGTTTAGAAACCTTTGTCCCAAACAATCTTTACCAAAAGATATGAAAAGATTTCAAACGCGTTTAAGTACACTGATAAAAATCTCTGTAGTAATTTTACAATAAAAATTATGTAAGTTTATTACAACAATGCTGTGTGAACATGCTTTAATAGATGCACACTTTGAAAAGAAATGTATTCGACAAAAGATGTCCAAAACACGAAATTTAAAGTTCGAACTAGCCGAGTTTTTTAGGCTTTGGGTTATTATCATAGATTATTATAATATAATAGTTATATATTATTATGATATAATAATATAATAGTATATAATATTATCTAAAGGTTTATGACTATTTCTTAAAATGTTAGTCCACCATATTGAACTCTAGATTAGACGTGTGCATTTTGTCGGATCGAATGTCGCAAATTCGATTCGCCTTATTTGTCGGATCGGATTTTTTCGATTCGATCGGCCGCATAGTCGAATGTCGAATATTCGACATTCGGAGCACCCTTCTTCGAATCGGATTTTTTCGATCCTATCGGCCGCTAAGTCGAATGTCGAATATTCGACATCCGAAGCACCCTTCTTCGGATCGGATTTTTTCGATTCGATCGGCCGTAAAGTCGAATGTCGAATATTCGACATTAGACAAAGCAACAGGGAATTTGTTATGACATTATTTATTTCAGAAAACGGACTGCGCCATCAGAAGAGAGGTTGGTCATAGAGTAATTGTGTCATGTTTTGGACAACGAAATATGATTTATAAATTTGTTATCAACATTTAAGACCAAAAAATCGTACTTTTTTTAGATTTTTTGTTTATAACATTAAAGGTAATTATCCAATCTTGACGACATCAATTGATAAGATGTAGACAATTGAATTGCCAACAAAATGAGCTGTCGCTTGATCTTATTCGATAATTAGAAGCGGAGAAAATGCGGAAAAACCGGAAAATTGAGCCTTTGTTAAACAAATTAATATCTCAGTAAATATTTAACTTTTCAGGTTGAGGTTTGGTGGAAAAGTAACCGACTTTATGCTCTTCAAATGAATAAAAAAAGGGACACTTTAAGATAATGCGTTTTCGCGCTATTGACACTTTAATTTATTTCATGCGTTAATTGTAAAATGTCTGCTTGCCGCAGAGGTGGTCCGATTTTTATTTTGAAAACGGCTTTCAAAAATATAAATCAAGGAAAACAGAACGTCAATCTTGGTTTTTCGCTAAAATGTTGCAAAGTTTATTAAAAAAAAGGTCCAAACATGTCTCTGAACGCTTACACGCAGCAAAGTGACAGTGGTGGGGGGAGAAGGCGAGTAGGCTCACTGTGTCACTTTGCTGTGTTCAAGCGTTTAGAGCCATGTTTGGACCTTTTTTAATAAACTTTGCAACATTTTAGCGAAAAACCAAGATTGACGTTCTGTTTTCCTTGATTTATATTTTTGAAAGCCGTTTTCAAAATAAAAATCGGACCACCTCTGCGGCAAGCAGACATTTTACAATTAACGCATGAAATAAATTAAAGTGTCAATAGCGCGGAAACGCATAATCTTAAAGTGTCCCTTTTTTTATTCATTTGAAGAGCATAAAGTCGGTTACTTTTCCACCAAACCTCAACCTGAAAAGTTAAATATTTACTGAGATATTAATTTGTTTAACAAAAGCTCAATTTCCCGATTTTTCCGAATTTTCTTCGCTTTTAATTATCCAATCAGATCGAACATCGGCTCATTTTGTTCGCAATTAAGTTTTCTACAACTCTTCAATTAATATCATCAAGATTGGATTATTACCTTTAATGTTATAAGCAAAAAACTAAAAAAAGTGCGATTTTTTGGTCTCAAATGTTAATAACAAATTTATAAATCATATTTCGTTGTCCAAAACATGACAAAATTACTCTATGACCAACCTCTCTTCTGATGGCACAGTCCGTTTTCTGAAATAAATAATGTCATAAATCATTCATAACAAATTCCCTGTTGCTTGGTCTACATCCGAAGCACCCTTCTTAGGATCGGATTTTTTCGATTCGATCGGCCGCATAGTCGAATGTCGAATATTCGACATTCGAAGCACCCTTCTTTGGATCGGATTTTTTCGATTTGATCGGCCGTATAGTCGAATGTCGGAAATCCGACATCCGAAGAAGGGTGCTTCGGATGTCGAATATTCGACATTCGACGGAGGCCAATATCGGATCGAAAATCGAATCTTTTTGCACACCTCTGTTTCTCATGCTTTTCGTAGGTTGTGTGTAGAAAGAGTCGTCCTGTGATCGAACTCGACAATAACGTTATACTGGATTAAAAGTCCTTCACACACGCTAAAAACATTTGTATCGAACAGAGTCGCCAAAATTCAAATAATTACGACTGCATGTGAATGTACGTTCGGTTGTGTTTGGGTATGTTAGGGTACGTTAGAGTACGTTAGCGTACGTTAGGGTACGTTAAGGTACGTCATGCGGACTCAGGATTCCCCTCAGCCACGCTTAGTCAGGGGCACCTGGCGATGGGCGCGTGCTCCTGCCGAATACTGTCCAAAAGGGTACCCATGGGTCGGGATTCGGTACGGCTCTCCTAGGTCCCCTGGTCTAGGGTCTGGGGCTCAGTGGAAACGTCATCCTGGTGTCATCGGAGCCGAGGTCAGTGAGGGGCACCTGACGCTGTTCCTCGGCCCATGTTAAAGGCTGGCCATGGGGGCACCCATTCGTCGGCGTTCGGCGTGATGACACCCAGTCAGGAATTCAGTGAGCACCAGGTCAAAAATGCAATGGCCACCTAGTCGGTGTTGTCCTCGTGCAGCCCAAGCAGCACCCAGTCAGGGGAGCCTTATGCTGGGTGCCAGGTCATACCGAGAGTCGACCATGGAGGAACTCATCGGTCGACGCTCAATGCAGCTGAACCAGGAAAACTGGTGTCGAGGGGTCTCACCCAGAGATGTCTGAATGAGGTTCAGTCAGGGGCACCTGACGCTGAGCCCTCACACATATCGAAAACCGGCCATGGGGAACCCATCGGTTGGTGTACGATGCGACATCGCCGGGCGGTCGGTAGGTGTCGACCTGGCCAGCCCGAGTAGCACCCAATAAGGGGCGCCTGACGTTAGGTTCCATCTCACACCGAGTCAGCCATGAGAGAACCTATCGGTCGACGCTCAATGCGATGACCCGGATCGTCACTCCAGCCGAAATGCCTCGTCTCGGTTCTCCGACCCTCCTTCTATACTGTCCGCGAGCAGTGAGGGTAGCTGCGCGCGCTGATTGGTGGTTGGTGGGGGTACTCACATGAGTAGCAGTGGTAGGAATACCCCTCCGAACGCCGCGGCAGGGGAGCTGCGTTGTAATGCCAATGTACGGTGCGTTACAAAATAGAACAAATAAATTTCGTGTGCTGATTAAACACTGGTTCCTAATGGGAAAAAACGCCATGCAGACGAAACAGTGGCTTGATGAATGTTGTGGTGAATTTTCTCCATCGAGGCAAATGGTTGAGAAGTGGATTGGTGAATTTAAACGAGGTCATACGAACAAAAATGATATGGTATTAGATGATCGTAAAGTGAAACTGCGTGAGTTAGCTTAGGTTACAGGCATATCAATTGGGTCAGTGGTCAAAATTTTGCATGAGGATTTGGGCATGAGAAAGCTAACCGTAAAATGGGTTTGTTAACAATTGATCAAAATCGCGAAGGAGTTCGTAATTTAAAGATTTGTTTGGACCTTTTTAACCATAATCCAAGTAATTTCTTGCGCCGATTAGTGACAATTGATAGAACATGGATCCACCACTACACACCAAAATCGAAACAACAAGCAAAATAGTGGGTAGGACCCGGTGAAACTACACCAAAGTGATCAAAGCGAGCAAAGACAACAATTGGCTGGAAAGGTTATGGCTTTTGTTTTTTGGGATTTCAGTGGCATATTGTTCATCGACTATTTGGAAAAGGGAAAAATAATCAACAGCGACTATTACCGTGCATTACTGGACCGATTGAAAGAAGAAATCACCAAAAAACGGCTCCACTTGTCGAAGAAAAAATGTATCTTCTTGCAAGACAATGCACTACCTTACAAATCGATAAAAACGATGGCAAAAATCAATACATTACGATTCGAATTGCTTTTCGACCCATCTTATTCTCCAGACCTGGAACCCAGCGACTTTGATCTGTTCCCAAGCTTAAAGAGATTGATCCAGGGACAGAGATTTTCATAAAATGAAGAGGTCAAATGGGAAACGAATGGCTATTTTGGAGGTCTTGACAAATTGTATTTCAAGAAAAGCATTAAAATGTTGAAAAATTGTTAGACTAAGTTTATTGAGCTGAAAGGAGATTATGTTATAGAATAAATAGGATTTTTGCTAAAAAGGTTGTTTTTCTTTGTCCTTTTACGGATTTATTGAACTCCCTAGTATATGACGCTTAATTTTTATTTTTATTGAAAAATTGCTCTACAAATTTTACAAATATCTGTTTTGTCATCCTTGCATGAGAATAACTCCAGTCTAGTACCAATTTTAGTACGTAATGTAACTAATTTTCGCGTTATTGGAACGATGCAACGTTTTTTTCTCTCGCATTATTCCATTGCCAAATAATGAGGGAATTTATGATTTTCGCAATACTTGAATAGGAGGTAGGGCAAGAATCATACTTCCTTCAATTTTTCTTCTCAGAAAGCACATATATCCACATATCATTCGTCTGTAGTGTCATCTAAATTAACGCCATCTGTTAAAAAACCACGGCGACTTGTTGTTTTTGTCGGCCTGGTACCAACACAAATAACATTTGGAGGTTATTGAATTGTCATTTTTGGAGCTTAGTCAACTCTTGATCTCGTATTGTCAGTAGTAAGACAATAAAATCCAGGATAAAAGAGGAGAAATGTGAGATAAATTATACCCGAAAGTGATAGTGAGTCAGATGACGGAATCTTAAATGAAATTTACCAGAAATCAGCTCAAATATTTCAAAACTTGTACATTGTGTACTATAATTGGTACTAGATTGGGGTCATTTTCATATGCAAATAACATAAAATAGTATGTGTAGAATGGGAAGAAAATAGGCAGATTTTTTTACACCTACTCTCTGAAATTGAATCAGTAATATTCCACTGATGCAGTAACTGAAAAACAGTGAAATTGTCACTGAAATTGAACAGTAAAACTTTATCGGTAAAACAGATTCAACTGATCATTTTTAGCGATAATTTCACTGTTTTTTAGTGCAATACCACTGATTGACAGCGAAATTTTCATTGAAGTAAAAGAGTAACCCGTTTCTAGCTATTCATCAGTGAAGTCTCACTAATTCAAATTTAGAGAGTATCAGCCATAGGAAACCTATTTCAGTTATTAATATCCGATAATATCAATATTAATAACAGTTAGCCCAGTTGATCCATAGTCGTAAACGCTTTTTAAAATTGATATAGAATAAAATATAATGTAGTAAAGTAAAAATTGTATCAGTTGGATAATTTTATAATTATGAAAGAAATGAAATCAAGACTTGAGAAAGTGATTTGGCATAATCCGTAAAGATGACGCAGTAGAACGTGTTCCCATTATTTCTTTCTTCGTGTCTATCCTTCGTTTGTTGACTATAATTGCAGTAAGTAGGTAGCACGTACATTTCTTATCTGTCGACTTTGTTCTTTGATTATTGCGTGTTATGATATATCTAATTTTCATTGTCAGTGGTTGGTAATTATTAGGACTCGTGGAAATATAATTATTCAGAATTCAGAGAATCGATCAATATCCTATCGGTTAAAAGCTATAATTGGGTCTTTTCCAATTGGCAGATGATCTCTGTTTAATTTTATATCAATCTCGAACACCTGGTATTGTAAATGAAAATGTTAGAGCTTCACTTCCTCCCCTCTTTTATGCAATTTGAAAAACAAGCATAATTTTTATTTACTCAATACAGCAGGTGAAAACTTATTTTCAAATTTTTTATTGTTATTGTACAGATACATTGCAAGCAGAACTTTCTCCGCATGCAAATAGTGAAGGAAGTGAGTTATTTTGATGTTGAATGGTGTAAAAATATTGTAACATTACTTTGCTACACTTTTATTATCCCTCTTTTACTCTTGCGTTTGACAGATATGAGAATATCAAATATTGTACAACTAACGCCATCTGACGCGCTTAGTGGTAAGTAAAATCGCTTATCAGCGCTTCAACTGTTTGACCAAAGCTACGCATATTCATTTTGGGAATGCTTCAGTCCTGTGAGTGTTATAATAAAACAATAATAAATTACTTACTTCCTTCACTATTTGCATGCAGAGTGCAGCTTTCCATGCATTTGCCATAAAAAATAATATGTGATACTATTGTGAACTACTAAAATTTATCTTACTGGAATAAATTTACAAGTAATTTAGTCGCGTGGTCCAGTTGATCGATGGCCTTGTAAATATAAAAACTCTATTAGAGACATAAGGTCTAGTTTCCACACAAGCTGTACATAAAACGAACCAAAATGATGGAATTAAATAAAATTTAATATTTTTTAATACCGATTTTTTAAAATTATTCACATATATTATGATTCATAAACAATTACACATATTTATTCAATAAACGTAGACATTTACTCAAATTTAAAAATTTAAGATTTGAAAATCCAAATTTATTAGAGCCCTAGCGAACTGGCTGAACGGTAGCTTTACGCTGTAGCGTAAAGCTATCTTAAAGATATCGTAAAGCTATCGTAAAGTAATCGTAAAGTAGCATTATAACTCATGAATGAGGCAAAATAAACATTCAAAATGTTTTTATCCTTATTCTACGTTAAATGGTAATTGAAATATAAAATAATTTTATTTATTTACGCTAAACATTAAAAAAACATAATACCTGTCATTGAAGGCAGTGCACTGGATCATCACTTTCCATGCTTTCACCGTCAGGATTGACTATTTGTTAGAGTGAGATGGAAGTATAGTTGTGTCCCACTCCAACCAATGGTTAACTTTAACGGTCGAGACGTTCCACAAAAGGTGAACCACTGCACTGCCTTCAATGACATGTATTACGTTTTTTTAATTCTTAGCGTAAATAAATGAAATTATTGCATATTTCAATTACCATTTAACGTTATTTTCAACGTAGAATAAGGATAAAAACATTTTGAATGTTTATTTTGCCTCATTCATGAGTTATAATGCTACTTTACGATAGCTTTACGCTACAGAGTAAAGCTACCGTTCAGCCAGTTCGCTAGGGAGACGCGTTAAAATACATGCTTCTTTCTTATATTCAAAGTAAAATGCGTGTCAATTTTGAACTTTAATAAAAAATCCAAGAATCCGTTTAGATTTAATATTAACACCATAATAAAATGCATTTTGAAATTCGTGTTTATTCGTGTTCATTCTGTAAGCCCAACTTTATTTTATTTTGGTGTTATCAAAGAAATAAAAATAAAATAAACATTTTGTTAAATTAACAGAATTTTTCGATGAAATAATTAAAATTTTCTTGAATTGACAACATTTTTCGGTAAAATAATCAAACTTTGATTGATTTAACAAAAATTTTTGCTAATATAGAAAAAATTTGGTTGTCCAGACTTGGAGTAAACGGATTTATTCATACACTGATAGACATTTTTCCATTAAATTTGATATGAAAGTGTATTCATTTACAGACGATTAAGACGAAATATTCAATTTAATACACAATTGTTCATAGACTTTACGATTATTTTTACTAAAATCCTTCTAATAATGAATTTAATTTTAGAAATTAAGGGTTCTACCAGGCAATTAATATAAGAACGAGGAAAAATATTCCTCGACCTAGATTCGAACCAGGCTTCTCACTTTTACATGAGTGGTACGCAAACCGATTGCGCCAGCAAGGCCAAGCCTCAGCAGATCCTTCCTCGTTTTTGGTAGTCATAACGTCTTTATAGTAATAACATCTTTCAACATTGATAACCTTTTAATAGTACTTTCCTCAGTATGGATTTCTATCTGCTTTTTGTAATCATAGCTGGACCTAAGTCAACGGAGGTTCAGTGTTTACAAAAAAGATGAAAATTTTCAAATTAACAATTTTCTGCTTCTGCATCCAGTAATTTAAAAGTTATATAAATTCCCAATCTATGAATTTTCGCGATTAAAATCATGTAAATTTTTTTTTTTTAAAGTACACAATTATAAAATTTAAATTTATCAATTATACACAATTTTTTTTTGAATATTTAACATAAATCTTATATTTTTGCAATCGATGGATTTAAAATTAAAATTTTAGAGTTAAAAGTCATAGAAAATAAAAGTGTGACTTTTTACTCTCACGAAAAGTGAATTTCTACTCCAAGAGGTATGAGGAGTTGATTTTTAAAAAATGAATGTTTTTTCAAAAAAGGAACAGTTTTGGCAGTTGTGGGCATAAAAATGAAAAAAATAAGTTCTTTAGAGTATATTATGTAAATCCTGCTCCCTTTATTCTCTGAGATGTAGGTTGGGTAACGGTAAGGCGCGGGAAAATCAAGACCAGAGGCAGACGGTGCTCGCCGATTGCAACATTATCCATGGTGTTTACGAGGTAGAGTGAAGGTTCCGGCTAAAAGGGTCAGTGAGCCAGGGTCACCGATTCGATTCCACAACGTTTGAGCGGAGACACGCGTTTTATACTGCTGCGATCATACTCCCAGGTATCTACGATGTTTACCTTGTCGTAAGCGGCAGTAAATGATGATAACAATTAAGTGCCCATTAGCGAGTACACATGAGATCTCACCACTCTCGATCTTTTCGATTTCGTATACGAGTTTCCATATAAATGTAAAATTCTATACACAATTTCATGGACCAATGCACACCTGTATGATCCTATACATATACGTAATGTATAATGTGTAGAATACGTGTATTATCGCAATGGAGGATCGATATATACAATCATATACGCCAACAAGGACATAGCTATTATTATTACATCATGAATATGCGTACACAGAGGTACACGTCAAGTAAACAGGATTATTTATTTTCCTTCGATTATATCGTAATTGCGTGGAGAGCAATTTCGGGTCAGCAATAAGTAGTTAGTAAATTATTTGCAACCGCAGCATACACATCATTATCACAATTATTGTTGACAATAATGAAATTTTTCTCACACTCTTGCTTTTATTAGGTGTGCAGACACTTAAAAATTGTATTAACCCGTTAACGCCCAAAATCACAGACTTTTTGACTCATTTTTGGCCCTTGTTGCCAAAGCGAAAAAGGGAATATATCATGATTGGATAATACACGGAATTTTATTGATCAAACTGTCAAAGTTTGATTGATTAATTATGTACAGACCTCTTCTAGTATATGTAATGACCTGATTAATAGCGGATTCAATATGGCGCTTGGAGAACTTGGGAAATACCGAATTTTCCAAGATTATCGTTGATGAAAATTTCTGAACCTTTATTAAATTCAATTTTCCTATGTTTTTTGGCACATTATATGAAAATGTGTTAAAAAATTCAAAATGGTGGATTCAATATGGCGGTCCGAATATTGGAGATTTAATAATATGCTAATGAAAAAAATATTTTCGTATTTTATGTAAAATATGTGATGATGTTATTCGACTTCTACTTGGCTTTGTTTTCATAACTTAATGGTCAAAAGTGATTATTTGATCTACTTAACGAATTCAATCTCATACAGAAGATTCACGCTTCAAAATTCCACTACTGATATGAAATATGTGACCAAAAAAAAGTATAAGTATAAGTATAAAGTAAAGTATAAGTATATAATTTTTTAACCAAATGAATTGATATTTATTACGATCAAAATAAGAATTTATCTTATTATCTAAAATAAATCATATTGATTCGATCTACTCATTTACTAAATCCATCATCCAACTTCATTTAGCCACATACATCAAGCGTTGGAGTATATACAGATCGTGAAATATAAATTCAGAACTTTACGAACTTTTTCCGCTGGATTAGAAATCTCAATCAAAAAATGTCTAGAGACAATTTTGATCAAAAATTTGACATAAAATACGAAAATACTTTTTTCATTAGCATATTATTAAATCTTCAATATTCGGACCGCCATATTCGATCCGCCATTTTGAATTTTCTATCACTGTCACCGGATTTTCATATAATGTGCCAAAAAACATAGGAAAATTGAATTTAATAAAGGTTCAGAAATTTTCATCAACGATAATCTTGGAAAATTCGGTATTTCCCAAGTTCTCCAAGCGCCATATTGAATTCGCCATTAATCAGGTCATTACATATACTAGAAGAGGTCTGTACATAATTAATCAATCAAACTTTGACAGTTTGATGAATAAAATTCCGAGTATTATCCAATTATATAGTAACAAAACTAGTTCTATTTACCATAGCGGTAGGAGGAAATTCATTTTCTGAACCAATTGTAAATATAGTTCAATTTTATAAATTACTATTGAGAATTGCAAAGATTAATATCTTTGATGGCAAATTGAAAGTGGAAATAAGTGATACCTATATGAATAAAAAGTAAAACAATCAATGCAAGAATTGGTCTTTTGAATAATATAAATTGCAAAATAGTTTAGAGAAATTACCATTGTCAATAGTAATGAACAATGAAGAGAGAAAGACTTGAATATTTTGTAATCGAATACATCATATATTGGAATAGTACGTTGTCAAAATTCCCATTGGAAATATTAAATGTACTGCCGAGTGACGTCAGATACGCCAAACGTTTCTGATATTACCCGAGAATCGCTCCATGTGCTCGTTATGATTATTTGTCGGTAGCCGATTTAGTAATATAGTTTTTTACATTTGAATATGGCGCCTTTCTAACTTACGATTTTTTCTAGCAGAGGCACTACCGAGCTTTTCCTCACTAATCGTAAAAGTTTCCACAGTTCAGTATATAATGAAGATGCTACATTGTAATTGTCATATCACTGCGATGCGTTTATGAATGTGTGCGTTGTGCAGTTAGGTTAAGTTGCGTTGAGTTAGTAATTGAGCGTGCATTGGTATGTTTATTATTTATATTAATATATATGTATGTGTATGTAAATATGTAACTATGTTTATAAATACTCTCTCTATGTAGCTCACAAAATCTAATAAGAACTATGGTAAAATTGACGAATGATTGATTTTTTTTATATCATGGAGGTGCAATTATTTCCTATTTTCGATAGGAAAAGTTATAAATATGGTTCCATTATCTCCAAAGGACTATGGTAATTCGGTTAGACAGAAGATGTGACTTTACTATTGTCTTTTTTAAACTTAACATTCTTTTTTAGCAATTAATGAAACACTTATTGGGTTTACTTCAATATAAATCGTTCGATGTATCGATTACGATTTTACTATTTCATGTAATAAAAGTTGCTTTTGTTTTTAGGCATAAGTACAATTATATCACCATTTTCTCGGATATTATTAGTAACTCCATAGTTTAATATTTAAAATAGTAATTTCTAAAAAAGTGACGTTACATCCTCGTTTCCTATTGACTTTTAGTAAAAATAAATATAATAATACTAAATTTGGCAATGAAGAGTTTCTCCGTGCACGGAGAAACCTTCCATTGTAATTTTTTTTTTAATTCGCCTATATTTTACTACATTTAATTAGAAAAGTAGGGATATTAGGAAACTTAAGTGAAGTTTATTACTTTAAGTAGTATTTTATAGAATTACAAGATTAAAAAGATTAAAAATATTACATTTATTATAAATAACTGGCTTATATGGACCCTCAATAATATTAATAGATAGATGATTTTTTACTTTGGGGACTCCAATCTGAGTCGAAACGTTAGAGGAAAAAATGAAACCCTGAGTTTACATCATTTCTGGACCCTAAAGCCAAAGTAAAAAATCATCTATCTATTAAATTTATTTTTTAAAAAGTTTGAAGTTTGAAGCAGCAATTTTTTAATATGAAATCAAAATTTCCCAACAATGTAAAAAATTGGACTAAAATGTTTATTTCATTGCAAAGTTTTATTGAAAGGTTTATATAATTTTTAACTTTTAATTATACTTTTGAAATACTTACGATTTTACGGCTTTGATATCCCCACTTTACAATGCAGTATTAAAATTTTACTTTCATCACAATGGTGATAATTGTAAGAAGAAACACAAGGAAGTATCGGTAAAAAAAAAAAATGAATTGCTCGGTGACTGTTGGCCGTCTTACTTTGGTCATCTCGGCTCTCATCGATTATGTTGCTCAACTAAATTACTATATACAGTCTCCACGATTATATCAAATGGAGCGTCTTAATTCGTACGATGAATAAAGAAGACAATTTTTCATACTAATAGACAAAAAGTATAATATTTATTGAAAACTCTTTGTAGACTTCGCGCTTCTATAGACAATAGTAGTTTTTTAATTTCTATTCGTTATTACTTTTATTATTTTTGTACAATATAATGTTTTTTTCTACTAATTTTTCTTATTTCATATTTAACAATAAAAAATTTTGCAATTTACTATTCTCAAATTAAACAGTTTCATACGAAAATAGTATACCTTATGTATTACTATTTTAATAAATTTTAATACGGTTAGCACAATATCCTTATTTTGAAACTTTTTTTAGTCATTCCTAACAGAAGGTTTCTCCGTGTGCTAATATAAAAAAACTATTCTGCAACTGTCAAAACAGAAAAACTAAAAAGTTGATTTGTCATAAGGGGGTAACAGGTCCGTCTCTGATTACTCAGAATGTTATCTCGCATTCCAGTGATAGTTATGTAAATGCTCTATAGATTGTTACTACAGAAAATGTCACGTGATACTTGCGTCTCAAAGCAGCACTGTTTGCCAAAACGTTAAATCTTCTAAAATCCATTCAAATCATTCATATAATCCAATTGTTTTTTCATAATAATTAAACGTATTACTAAATACTTTCGATGCTAAATATTCAACAACCACGTTGTTCTAAACAAAAAGTTTATTATAAAAAATAAATTCATTAAATATCTCACTCAACAATGAGCTCAGGAAAAAAACTTCCACGTAAAATTTTGACAATATAAAATGACTGAATACTTGCTGTCTCAGACACAGGGGCCATATATTATTCTGCCTTCTTGCCAAATTACGTCTCAGGCTCGATCCATTAATTAGATACGCAAGACAAGAGGTGCCCCCTGAAAATCGTGGACCTATTATTATACTGGCCTACTATAATAACGACTGCATTCTATATTTTATAATGCGTGTAGACTTTTACGATAATAAAAAGAAGAAAGTCGTAACGTTGGTATCTAGGACCGTGTAGGCATTATGTATGACCTTAGTCACAAATCTTTGCAAGGAATAACAGGCTGAATATAAAGATGAAAATGAAGAGGAAGAAGAAGAGGGAGAATCACAAGGTGAAAAAAGAAGAAGCACATGTGATCCGCCTACGTTGATAGTTCTCAGCGATCTTTTCTTGATCTTCCTCCTCTTACCCGCACACACACGCACACACTTTTATTCCTCCATAAAATTGAACACAAACAAATTTCGAGAAATTTTATGTATCATCATCATAAGGGCGTTTTTATCTTCCTTTGTCCAAGCAGAAAGGAAATATTTGATTTTGCACGACGTTCAATTCCTAACTCCATTGGTAAAAAAATATGTCGTATAATGTTAAGCACGATCAAACTTAATTAAGTTTATTATACGAATCAGAAAATAAATTTAAAAGAAGCTGTACACTAATATTTGAATTCAGATAATGGATCAACCAGACTCGTGATGTCGGTAATTTCAATTAGTTGTCTATATTAAAATTCCGGGTCGAAATCCTGAGACTTGTCTCAATCTCTACTATCGAGATTGAGGCGAATGTGTAACAATGGCTACGAGAATGTGAGAAGAGAATCTAGAAATGTTCATGAGAATTTTTAATATCACTTCGCTCTCGTTTCCCAATCGCTTCGAACTCGTTCTTCACCGTGTTTAACTTACAAATTATTCACCTTCAGTTTTTCGAGAGTTTGGGGTACATGATATTCGTTCCACACTCGCCCAACACTCGATTTTTGAAATAGAAAGTGTATCGAGGGCAAAACGAAAGCAAGGACTTCGACTCAGGATGTTTCTAATTATAGATGTACAGTTTTTTGAAAATAAATTTAAAACAAAAATAGATCTATGTACCAAACAGACATTAACAAAAGAGCAGCGTGATTCTACTTTGTACAGAAAACCCATTCTAGTTATTGGATTTTCAAATAATTTCAAATTAGATGCTTGAGTTCGAAATTTTTGCCACTCTTTTTCAAACTCTTATATTGCAAGAATGCAAATTTATTGAAAAATTTAAAATAAACTTACAGACTTTAATGGCAATTACCAGCGTTTCGTGGTTCAATTAATGCATAGACTTAAGGGCGTGTGATACTTGAGAAAAATAGCAAGTTCATGTGAACAATTTGGTCTAGATTCTATACATGTTTGTCTCCAAAATACATAAAATTTTTGTCAAAACTTAAGAAATGGTAAAGAAGATGAAAATGGACGTAGATAGACTACATTTGGTTTTGATAATGGAAACAAAAATTCCAAAATATTTTGTGAAATCTACGTCCCGTTTTAAGTTCTCTACAATTTCCCAAATTTTGAAAACAAAATTTTACGTACCTTGGACATAAACATGTAGAAACCTGAAATCAATAAAATTTGTTAATTTTGGAAATATCATATGCCCTTAATAAATGAGGCAAAATTTGCTAAGTGTACCCGCCTAAAAATGTTTTATCTTGAATCTTTTTGAAACTCCACTGAATTGTGGTCTTAGTGGACCTCTTCTAATCCCCCGAAGGAGACAGCCCTAGTACGACTGGTTGTCAACATGCAGTGGCTAAATTTTTCGACGTTTTACCACGCGCGTTGTTATTCAATCAATCATAACTTGAGATGCAGGTTTTACCCATGACCTGGCAACTCTTTAAACTGGCTGGCCCAACTAATTTTATTGGTACAAAATTTAACTGAAAATAAAATATTCACTTAAGGACTTGTTGAGCGCCAGTCACCCTGGTTAGTGACAAAATTTATTTCAAAATAATAATGTGGCTCGAAATTCGTAACGTTAATAAAAGGCGGAGTCAAAATAAAGTCACAAGAGTTTACCGGGTAAATAAATGAAACACCAGAATTCAATTAATAAAATAAAATGCTGAAAAAGATTTATTAAATTCAATAATGACTCTATACAAAATAAAACGGAATTTAATCAAAGCCCAAAAGAATCTGCATTAAAATCAGTAGATATAAATAAAAATGACAGAAATCTCGGAATATTTCCGAGCCACACGACATATCTGTGCAAATTCATAGCATTAATCCATAAAGAGAAAATCCATGTCAATTAAAAGTAACAAGCAGCAATCAAAAGCACCAATCGTTCACAGGTGAAGCAAGCAGCCTCAGCAATCAATAAATCAGCCAGTAACAAGCTTGTGCTGTCTATAGGATACGAGGGAGAGGCTACAAAGCATATGATCAGTCCTCAGGGCAGAAGCAAAGCAAGCGAAAGTAAACATACACATTTACAGCGACACTGAACACAACACACCTAACAACCGAGAGAGCGTTTTGCGGGCGGGCAGGGTCTCGCCGAGGTGAATGCATGAGTCCAAGCACGGAGCAGACGCGTCCTGCAGCCCACCTACGGTAGTAGCCAAAAGGACTCTGCCAGCAGTAGGGCTGTCGCCGTCAGGATGGCCGCCAATGGAGCCTCATAGACAGGCTTTTCCCTAGTGATGGGCCTGCCGGGCGCACGTGCCACGACGGTTGTTCTGCGACTTTCAAGCGCGCGAGGACGCGGTGTGGAGCGAAAGCATCAGGGGACCTTGAACAGGTCTCTTGATGCCGAATGAACGAGCACGGAGTGAATGCGGGGGGCCCCTTAATCGGGGTATCGCCCCAAATGCGTATGCGGCGATGACGCTGAACTTCCCGCGTGCGCTCGTGCGGTCACACCACAATCACATGCACGACACAGACACCCACACACACCAGAATGAATGGGATGCTGAGTGAATGGGGCTGCGGCCGGCGCCTGGTAGATATTCCCGATAGACTAGCCAAGGGAGGAGTAGTAGCCTCTCGACCAGGGTAGGACGCGATGTCAGTACCTCACCTCTGTGGAAGTAATATGGGTAAATTTAAGTCCCTCCGGTGTTCGGCCGCGAAGGGCAAAGATCCCGTGAAACCACATGTTAAATTGGGAAAACCGCTCACGTTTCTGATGTCTGGAGCCAATTTCGGGGTTGAAATCATGGACGTCCGGGCGCAGGAATGAAGGATTACCTGGTCAGTATTTCCTTATATCCGACGCTGCGTAGGATAAATCGCACACCGTCTAGTCTGAAGTCCGGGTCAGGTGTCGGGGCGGATCCGGCACAGCTCGCTCGATAGTAAGTCGCCCGAGTGGGGTGAGGCCCGCCTAGACAGGAGGGGAATCTTGGTTGGCGAGATGGTCGCTAGGAACGAACTGATCGTCTTGAATCAGGGCGGGGAATTTACGTTCAGACGAGGAGCCGGGGGGTCAATAATTGATCTCACAATTGCCGCACCTCGCCTCGCTTCAAGGATAAGCGACTGGTCGGTCCTCGAGGTAATAACCTTGAAGATTGCTGTGCGCTCGGTGAGGCAGAAGGTGGTCGCGGCTTGTGACTACTCGATGCCTCGCCGTAAGCGCAGGCAAGCCAATGCTTCGATGTACTGGTGGAACGACCAGTTGGCAGCCCTACGTCGAGAATGCCTCGCAGCGCGGCGAAAATTCACCCGTTCAAAGGGGGATGCTACGCTGCACGAGGCATGGAAAGGGGCCAAAACAGCTTTGAGGCGATGATGCGGAAAAAGGTTCCAGACTACCTGTTGCGAATGATAGATGACTATCTGAGCGGCAGGTGGGTGATATACGAGGGCGACAAATGGTCTCTTCAAGAAGAGATGACATGTGGCGCTCCTCAAGGGTTGCGGGTGGGTCCACTCGTTTGGAACGTGATGTACGATGACTTTCTGCGCATGGACCTACCTGCTGGAACGAGCATCGTCGGCTTCGCGGATGACGCACTTGTCGTGTGCGCCGCTAACGACGTCGGAATCCTAGAGCTGAGAACTAATGAAAGTCTGTGGCGAGCAAAGCGCTGGTTGGATAGCAGAGGCCTTAAAATGGCCCCTGAGAAAACCGAGGCTTTGCTCGTTACGGACAGGAGATCCTTCCAATATCCGAGGATCGTTCTCGGAGAGCATGAAGTTGAGTGGAAAACAAGCATTAAGTACCTGGGGGTGCAGCTGGATCGTAGGCTGAGCTTTGGCGAACACCTAAAGATCGCAGCTGCCAAAGCCATCCAATGTGGAGCGATCCTTGCCCGGCTTATGCCAAACATTGGTGGACCCAGGGAAGCGAAAAGAAGACTGGTGGCAAGCGTGGTCCATTCGAAGCTGCTATATGCAGCTCCGGTCTGGGCCAATGCCTTGCAAAACCATGCTATCCAGAAGAAGCTGTTCTCGGCGCAGAGATTTGTCGCGCTGAGAATAGTTTCGGAATACAGAACTATCTCGACGAGTGCTGTGTTGGTCCTGGCGAGCGTCCTGCCAATAGATTTATTGGCGGAGGAAAGGCAGGAAACCTTTCAGCTTCGCAAGGAGCTTGCCTGCGCCGACCTGCAGGAAATAGCTCGCGCGAAGGAGGCCATCCGCAAGGATGGAAGGCGCAGACTCGTCGAGAGATGGCAGATGAGATGGCATGGTGGGCAGACAGGGAGATGGACCTACCGCCTGATCCCGGAGCTCGCCACCTGGCTGAACAGAAAGCACGGGGAAGTCGGCTTTTACTATCGAAGCATCGATATCTCGTGGCTCGTAAGTCGACATGGCGGCCAGTGTTGACATCGACTCAGTAGCCGGCTGTGCCTCATCTCCGACGCTGCTGTCCTCCGGTGCTGCCGTCCTCGTATCGTTTATGTAACAGACGGGACAGGAAGCGTAAGTGTGTGCAGTGCGTGATAAGTGTATTTCGAGTGCTCTCGGGTGGTGACGAAGCACAGTCTCTCGTCACACGACTATTTCCCCAAGGACATAACCCCACATGTCATACCGGTGAGTTTACGAAATTAAATCTTTTTAATGTGATGGGTAAATTTTACCACCTCACAAACTTCTGCTCAAGTTGATCAATTAAATTTTTATATGGATTATTTACGAACGCTGTTACGTACGGGTGGTAGGGATAAATAAATAATTAAATATTATAAATAATAAATTAATATTTATTTAAAGGATGAAAAAGTGTACGCGGAGGCTTCACAAACTGTAGGACACTTTTGTGTCCCTTTTTTTTATTTTTAAGTAGGATCGTTTTCGGAATCTTTGCTTTTTCTACAGGCTACCAAAACGGAATATAAAATGCTAGAATTTCGGTGAAAAGAAAATATCTACTTAATTTCGAGGGGCTCAATCAGGAGATTTTGCTTCTATATTCAAATAAAATATTATGAATTGAGAACGATACAGCTTACCGATGTTTGTAGTTAATTCTACCAGTTGGTAGGACAAGAGCTGGAGAAGAAGGTTGTCTTCGATGTCATTCTTGATTTTCTGACTCAACTGGGCTTTTAAAAATTCTGTGATGCGTGACTAAAACTAGTCACTTTTGTTCATTTTTCACCGATTGCACGTGTTTGCAATTAACACACACACACACGAATTCTCGACACTTTTGCCTTGTTAATTTTATAAAAATTAAAAGATGGATGGTTTCGAACCAGAAAAAAAACAGTACTTTTAAATTTTGTTCTTTCTCCACTTTTAAATGTTTATAACCTTAATGTGGCTTCTCGAAAAATATCTTCTCGTCGTTTTGAGATTCGACGACAGGATTATTTTTCGGAACTTTGTTTATCAACACCAGGCTGTACACGCACAGTTAACTCTCGCGGCTAACCGACCACCGACGCACTCAAAATATTATTTCAGAAGCGTTGTGATAAAACTTTTACTTGTATAATTTTTTAGCGCGACAACCCCGTGAACGGCTTTCGTCGGAGGAAAGATTTTAGATGTATTTACGTCCGCCCAAGTAAAATCCCCAATTTGTGGCCCTGGCTAGGTCTTTTCACGAATCTAAGTCAACTATCCAGGTGATAGGACTTACTTTTTCCGAACCGCGGACGGGCGAATGCAAAGAACCGTGTCTTGCTCTTTAGAGTTCTTACCCGGAGTAAGAAGCTCGTCAGACTGTGTTTTTGATTTTAAATTGATTGATTTTTATGGAATTGTATCGATGTCATACAGGTGGGGAATAGTGATGACTTGGAAATATTTCTATGTGGCGTTATTTCTGAGAAGAAGAATTTTGCTGAGAAAAAATTTGGAAATATTGAAGACCTAAATACTTGGTAGTTTTGAAATTCTTCATGTCTATTGCCAAGTGAGAATTTTTGTTGACTTGGCATTTTATTAGTTAATGATAATTTCTGGATTATTCCAGAATTTTAACAAGTCGTAGGTCAATATCAGGATTTTAGATTGACCTTTAGAATTTTTTGGAATCTGACACCTTTTCGATTTTTCATATTTTCAGAAAAATGTTGGTTCAGATTCTGTTGGTAATGTATTACTCACTGGCCGACAATTTTTCAGCTACTCAAGCTTTAGGTATAATAAATAATAGGAACAGTGATTTAATGGATTGAGGTGGTTTCAGGAATACTATTGCATGCATAACATCGATATCAGCGGTTAAAGATTTTAGCGCGTGGTCTCTAATATGCGTAGGATCCGTCAAAGTCGGTGCGTACAGGCGAGCGTAAGCTGCATACGGCAGGCGTAAGGTGTCATGACGTCACCGCAAGGGTTATACCTGCGCTTACAGTCACTAGGGTCCGGCTTACGTGTGTGTGAGCATTTTCCTTTTCGTTTTCCTTTTCCTTCTTTCTCCGTTATTTGTCCCACCTACGTGCGTTCCATTTACATTATTTTAATTCATTCTTCCATTCTTATGTCATGCCTGCTTAATTTAATTTTATTATATATTTACATGCATACATTTAGGTGCCAATATCTTTTGTCATAATTGGCACGTGAATATATGCACACACATTCAAACATGGACACAAATCTAAACGCTCAAGTTAGCGTTATTATGAATAACCCATGTTATATTATCTATAATAATATAACAAAAGTATACAATACATATATATATATATATATATATACATATGACATAGCATATATAATATATATTATATATATATATATATAGCATAGCATATATAATATATATTATATTATAGATCATACACATACACATATATACCTATAACCTTATTTATTATTATAAACAATCTTTCCCCTTGCATGGAGATTGTTGTTTTAATTTTGAGTTTTCTTAATATGTTTAGGCCTCTGCTGAGCGTGCAAAAGCGCTCAGGTTACAAGAACCGTGAATGAACTATTTATTGTTTATTTGAGTCTTGCGTAAATACTTCGCTTGGGTAATAATAAAATATTTTTATGAAATTACAACTTATTATAATTTTTAATATTTTAATCACGGTATGCTCGTAAAAAACGCTTTTTTATTATTAGCTTACCGATAAAATAATGATTTTGTAATAAAAAAAATAGTTCATTCTCATTTTTCCATTTTAAACATATTTTTTATTTTTTATTTTAAAATGCGACCTCTTAAATTTTTTTCAACATCTTTCAAATAAAAAGCTTCAGTCTTTCTCTTTAGAATCATTCAAGGTAGAGGGTAGGACGAGAATTTCTATTGGTCGTATAAGAGGATTCTTGTGTTTGGCTGTTGTATAGTAACTTCGATTCTAATTAGAGGTTTTCTAAATTTCTACAATACATCAAGCTGAATGCTTCTTTGCAGCAACTCGCTCGCGTAACGCAGCACTCGAGTATTGCGAAATATTAAATACTGTCCCTGAGTATATTATTCCTTATATTCAGTGAGCGAATTACTAAAAAAGTGGAATTCAGATGCTTTGATTCAGTTATAACGCGTACTGCGGGTCAATGAATCGTAGTTGATAATATTAGGTATCGCCTTTATGCACCTCAGAATGCGAGTCGCTGCTGAGCAGCATTTTCTCGCTGACTCGTGATGACTAGTGGAAGTTTAGATCAGGTAATATTTTAGGTTAGGAGGGAAACTTAACCTAGAATATAGAAGCTCTCGCAAAGAGGAAAAGAAAATAAATCAGGCTTTTTTATCTTTTATAGAGGTTGTACAGGACTATCCTAGGACGGGTCTAGGCAGACCTGTTAAAATCAAAAACCCCCTCTATTGTACCAATACACCGCCCGCGGGACGGCTTTTCGGCTTTGAACTTCGCGGGCAGTTGGTTCCAGCTTGAAGTCGCGTACGGCTCTTCTGTCATCCGTTCGCCCGACACTTTCATTTGCGGCCACACGCCCGTTAGGAAAATCGACTAGCCGCGCCAGCCAGGGGAGAAATAAAAGGTGTCCTCCCCCGAACGACGCGGACAGCTCAGTCCGCCCGAGACGCAGGACAGCGGTTGCAGGCCCCGATGCGATTTCAACTGGCCCTCTCTGTTGTTACGCTCTCGACGCCCATCGAGCTCTCTCGTCTTCATCACAAGTGTGACGAATGACTCGATGAGCGCCCAGTTTCGCTCAGACTGGAGCATGAGAAAGACCATCGTGTCAGCAGTGAGCTCCCACTGCCTGACCGAGGGTCTCCCTTGCCACACCCCATTTTGCGCAGACAAAGAGTGCGTGCTCTGCATTATCCACAGGGAAATCGCAGTAGCAACACATCTCCTCGTCTCTCTTCTTAAAGCGCCACAGGTACGCGTTAAAACAGCCATGGCCTGAGAGCGCTTGCGCCAAATAAAAGCCGACTTCCACGTGCTCTCCGTTCGGCCAGGTAGCGAGTTCCAGGATCAGGTGGTAGGTCCATCTCCCGGTCTGCTCACCATGCCATCTCATCTGCCATCTCTCGACGAGTCTGCGCCTTCCATCCTTGCGGATGGCCTCCTTCGCGCGAGCTATTTCCTGCAGGTCGGTACAGGTAAGTCCCTTATGGAGCTGAAAGATCTTATGCCTTTCCTCCAGCAATAAATCTATTAGCGGAATACTCGCCAGGACCAACACAGCACTCGTCGAGAAAGTTCTATATGCTGAAACTATTCTCACTGCGACAGATCTCTGCATCGAGAACAGCCTCCTCTGGATATCATGGTTTTGCAGGGCATTAGCCCAGACTGGAGCTGCATAGAGCAGCTTCGAATGGACAACGCTCGCCACCAGTCTCTTTTTCGCTTCCCTGGGTCCATCAATGTTTGGCATGAGCCGAGTCAAGTTTTCTCCACATTGGATGGAGTTGTCAGCTGCGATTTTTAGGTGTTCGCCAAAGCTAAGCCTATGATCCAACTGCACCCCCAGGTACTTAATGCTCGTTTTCCACTCAACCTCATGCTCTCCGAGGACGATCTTCGGGTATTGGAAGGATCTCCTGGCAGTGACCAGCAAAGCCTCGGTCTTTTCAGGGGCCATTTTCAGATCTCTGCTATCCAACCAGCGCTTTGCCCGCCACAGACTGTCATTGATCCTCAGCTCCAGGATTCCGACGTCGTCAGCGGCGCACGCGGCAAGTGCGTCGTCCGCGAAGCCGATGGTGCTCGTTCCAGCAGGTAGGTCCATGCGCAGGAAGTCGTCGTACATGACGTTCCAAACGAGTGGACTCACCCCACTCAGAAGACTTACTATCAAAGTCACCCCCTATGAGGCACCGCCCAACAGCCTCACTGAGGATTTCCTCAAGGAGGAGAATCTGGGTCTCGAAGACCTCGAAAGGATCGTTGGGGGAGAAGTAGCAGCATTCTTCCTGTCGCGGTTGCCGCAGCCCATGGCCGTAACCAAGGCACCTGAAGCATCGGGCATCTTCCGCATGCTCGCGGATTCGGCACGCAACCCACCCGTTCTTACCTTACCTAGCTGAAGCAGACGCGCTGCGTCTGCTCAGCTAGCCGCATCACTGAGGTCTTCACCCTACCAAAGCGGGTGAAGAGTCTGCCGGTCTGCCCAGTGCCCAGCGGAGCTAGGCTCACAGCAACCTCGCCTCCTCGTGGGCCGGGGAAGACACCACTCGGCGACGAAGCACTCCCAGTGGGACGCCATACGGAAACGATCGTGTGGACTGTTCTTGGTCACAGACTGCGGAAGCGTTGCAGTGTCCCCCAGGACATTCCATACACCATTGTGCTCTTTGCCTCATTCAAGAGAGACCCCGTCTATAAGTGCTTCTCTCACATTCGAAAGACACATATCACAGTCATGCGGCACTGACATTCATTCAGTTTATTCATTCCTCATAGGCACTCGCAGACTTAGTTTCAGCGCCGCTACCTGAGGCATACATCCTTCTCCATGCATGGGAATAGACGCGTCTATAGCGACCCCCGCTTTCAACCTGGGATAGACCCGTTTATTGGGCGCCCTTCACGCAATGGGAAGATGCCCGTCTATAGAGCCCCCTGCATTCGTTCATCGATTTATCGGGACACTACAACCTCCATAGCCCTAGGGCCGTCTGCTAAGCTTGCCCACCCGTCCTTTTTTGGCAAAGCCAAGAGGACTTCGTCAAGGTCGCAGTACAAGGGGAGGAATCAGGCAGCATTTGAGGATAAATTAAGGCTACAATTTCTTCAATAAATAAGCAAAGCCCTGGCTCCATATAAATTCAAATAAATACTGAAATTGTTGCCAAAATGGCGTACAGCGCCTGGGCATAAAACACAGGCTCTTGGAAAGCCTGAGAGCCACTGGTGTCACAAGAGACGAAAATATGAAAGGAATTTATCACGATGGAACAATTTATAGTTAGATTTAGAATACAGCTACAGGTGTCGCGTTGTTTTATTATGTCAGCTGGAAAGGCTGCCGCCCGCGCATGAAGCTGAGGTTTGCGCAGACGACTTGTCTTGTGAGGATGACGGCGCCAGGCAACCATTAAGCTGAAATGTCTATAGCTCAGCTTGCCCCATTGGCATAAAACGTCGAGGGGTGCGTTTAAACTACAAAGAGTTTGTACTGCACAACACAGCAGTTACAAACAGAAAATACAAATATACAATATATTATACAGGGTGAGGCACATGAAGTGTTACAGAGCGATAGCACTCAACTATTGATCACATCCAAAAATGTTTCAGACAAAAGTTTTAGGGTTCGAGAAGTCCGTCATACTAAACTACCTAATTTTTTCATCGGTAGAGGCGCTGCAGCTACGTCAAGGTTAACTCCACTTTTTTCAATGGAACCATGTATTTTTTGTGATAAAATTATTACCGATTTTAAGAGGAATTCAGCGACCTACAACACAAGGTCATTCTAGTCACGCAAAGTATGAAAATAGTCGAAAAATCGAAACATATCAGAATAAGCACTTTCAAAGGACCCACTAACCTTGGTTTGGGTCTTCCTACAGAAGATGCTCGTAGTGATGACCCTCGACTTGTAAGCACTTGTTAATTCGCTAATGAAAAGACCGTCCAACTTCAGCCAATACTTGTGGTGTAATTTCAGTACACGCTCGGCGTATTCTTTCTATCATGTCGTCAGGCATGGTAGGTGCTACCGCCATTATGCGTTCTTTAACGAAACCCCATAAAAAGTAATCTGGTCATGTTAGATCTGGCGAACGAGGTGGCTACAGGGTCGCTTCGTCCTATTCACTTTTCGTCAAAATTCTCATTCATCACTTGTCTTGAACACAAAGCATAATGGGGTGGTGCACCGTCGTGTTGCATCCACATGTTCTTATGAAAATGCAAGGGCACGTCTTCCATTAATTGAGGCGTTTTAGAAAATCATTGCCATATAAATCCTGATGTAATGACATACGATACGGATGGAACTTGTGTTGCTGTAAGATTCTTAATACAGATGGCTGACTAATTCCACTCTTTTTTCTCAATTTGCCTGCTGCTCGCATGTGGATTGAGTGCAGCAAAAGCTAAGATAGCAGCCGCATTATTTTCATTGACAATTGATCAGCATTTGACTGGTGTTTGTTTCACTGTGCTGAAGCGACAGAAGTGGTCAGCTAATCGCTTAAAAGCCATGTGCGATTTTTGTTGCCTATTCGGATCAGGAGCCGCATAGAAATCTTGGACGTTTCTGTAATGTTTACGGCATTCCCCCAGCAGCATCAACATATCAAAATATTCTTGAAAATAGTTCATTTTCGCGACCCGATGTACTCATATCAGAAGGTAATGCGTGACTAACTGACATGTCAACAGAAAATGCGTTCCGTCTGCTGATGTCGACAATACCGTAAGTATCGTAAGAAATGAAAAGAAGTGAAAATGATTTTTCGACTATTTTCATACTTTGCGTCAATAGAATGTCCTTGTTTCGTAGGTCGCTGGATTCGTCTTAAACTCGGTAATAATGACATAAAAAAAATACATAGTTCCATTTAAAAAAGTGGAGTTGACCTTGACGTAGCTTTAGCGCCTCCACCGATAAAAAAAATATAGTGATGGAGTATGACGGCCTTCTCGAACACTGAAACTTTTGTTCGAAACATTTTTGGATATGATCAATAGTTTGAGTGATATCGCTCTGTAACACTTTATGTGCCTCACCCTGTATATAATATATGGTGAGTCCAACTCAATATATGCCTTCTATATTAATTATAACTGTATAATTGCAAAAGTGTTGGAATCTATGGGCTGCAGCACGTAGTTGGTTTTAGATGTCATGCCTACCGGGTGATGCCCTCTGTGGCTTGTCTGTGCACCCCTCAGACGTGCGATGCTAATACAGCGAACTTCTTGGCGGCGCCTTTCAAGCTGGTGCAGTAATGGAACAAAAAAAAGAAAGACGGCCATAAAATAAAATAAAAAAAATTTTCAAGCAGCTCTCAGACTATCCTTGACATTTTCAAGTTTTATAAAAAAGGTGGTTTTGGGCTCGATCCTGTCGTTGTCGGTCGAGGTAAAGAAATCCAACGTAATTTACCACGTCACAATGTATAGTTTCCGCGAATGCGTCAAGTCGTAGACGTGCATGTCAATCGTTTTTCCGAACTACTTTCGTCACTCGAGTCTCATGCCGAAAAAGCATGCGTTCGGACTTTACGAGCAAAACATTAGTGCTTTCCTCACAAGACATTTCCTTAAAAGGCACAACTAGTTTGACCGCCTGAAAAAAGGTGATTTTTGTGAATTTAAAAAAAAAGTATTACATCGAATGTTTTAAAATTTTGCAGATATATTTGTGCATAAATATTGAATACAAAGTAATGCTCTCAAATGAAATTTTCTGATTTACAGCAAATTATATACCATCTCCTGAGTCTTTAAAAAAATAAGTTCTTCTACTGCTGCAGTGATTGTATTCTTCACAGTGCCTGCAATAAAAAAAACGCAAAATTTTATTAAACAAGTATATATTTCCTATGCATTGACCCTCGATTGTAAAAAAAAATTAAAATGCAACAAGATGCGGATTTTTGAGAGAAAAATCAAAATTTGATCAAAAATCTGCTGGTTTTTGGCCTGACAAAATTATATTCTTTATCCAATCATAAAACTGGAGTGTCGTTGTATGGAAAAAAATACACAATATTCTAAAAAAAGACCCAAGTCGATTGGATGATTTGTTATCGAGTTACAGCTGCAGCAAATTTGAAAAATGTAGTTTTGAGAAAAACGCGTTTAAAGATAAGAGTACTGATTTCATTGTTATAAATTTTTTAATATCATAGCTAGAGCTAATCTGCTATTCCAGGCCCATACAATTCACCTTCCTCTTTTTCAAAAAACAGCCTGCTGGGCTGTTGAAAAATGCAAAAAAATCTAAATTTTCAAAATTTCAAACTAGTTGTGCCCCTTAACGTATTAAGAATAAATTCGTGCGTTGAAAACATGCTACGACCCCGTTATAGGAGCATAGATGACTCTCATGCTTCTAGAGCTCTTTTTTTCTTTCAGTGTAGTACAAACAAAATTCTTTGACTGGCTCAACAATAGTATAATGTGTTGCATGGAGCTGATCCACGCTTCTTAACGTCGCTCACCTCATCTCCACCTCTCAGTCAGACTTTAACAACGGGCGCGGTACTGGCACCCGTATTAGCATACTACGGAGATGATAACGCTTTACCAGTGTTGACTTGCCAGTACTTGCTGAGTATCGCCTGCCAGCATCAGTTCATATTGGGCCTATACATGCATGTAAATTACTAGATGACCAGTACTTGGACCGTACTGGTAAGGCAGTACTGGGCTCAGTCAAACTTTCACAACGGACGCAGTATTATGCCCGTATTTACGGATATGCGATTGGTACCGAAATTAGTACTGTGTCTATACTGGCGGAATACGGGGATGATAATATTTAACTATTACTGGCCTGTCAGTATAGTCTAAGTACTGCTTGTCAGTACCAATCAATACTGGGATTATATGGGCTTGTTATTACTGGCTAACCAGTACTTGAATCGTACTGGCAATCAGTACTGGTACACACTCTAAAAACAGGTTTGTTACTTATACACACTTTAAATGTGTAAATCACGATAGTAACATTTTAGGCATTTGAAGTGTGTATTTCCATTAAACATTACATACATTTCAGTAACTTTTTAATAAATTACATGATTAAAACAATTTATTTTCTTCCGAATCTTTCAAAAAGGAAAAACAATCGTAGATTTTATTTAAGGAAACGATTTTGCAGAACAACGCTTATTTCGTATCTCACATATTTTGGTGAAAAAATTGGAATTTTTTCCATATTTAAAATCAAAACATAAAATATACACCCTATCGAGAAAACTCTCAATGAGAATGTTATTTAGGCAAATAATTTTCCATCTAAACATATCGATACCCACGTTCTAATATGTCGTATGCACATCCACATCCACATGTCTGAATTTCATTCGAAATATAATAATAAATTTATAGGTTATATTGACAAAAAAATAATTTTCTATTATAGATCTTTCAAAGACGGGCTGCTTTAAATAGTGGCAACTTAGAAGAAAAACCTGAAAATATTTGTGATAATTTTGAAATAAATGATTTGGGTGAAATTTTATATACCATTGAACAGCAGCAAGACGAGATTTATCAAGATGCGGAACCAATTGTCATAATAGTACCAAGCCTTATTGATTGTAATGCAACTACTGAGTGTGATAAAAATGAAAATATTGGTCAAATCTTCGAAAAAGTTGATAATTCGAAAGCTGTTGTTGATTTAATGGATATTGAAGTACATGAGACTGATAGTACATAATACTGATGACAATTTTTTAAGTGTGGTACAAGAAAACGTTTCAATTTCTAAATATTCGTCTGAACAAAATAGAATGAAAAAAAAGAGAATGTTGGGACTAGAGTATATCGGCCTTTCGGTAAATAAAGATGGAATAGTTGAGCACTATACGGTAAGAGAAGAAAATAAATTCGGAACAGTGTGTGGGTCAAATTTTTGCAAGGCAGCTAATAATTAATTTTGTGACACTTGAGTCGAAGGTATTTACAATTTTCAATATTTTCTAAAAATTCCAACTAGTCGATACCTAGTACGTAAGAAGACATTCCTTAACACATTAGGACTTAAATAAAGAATGGTTCAGCACTGGGTGAATAAAGGAAAAACTTTTATATTACTTGACAGTCGAGAATCCAGAAATCATCAACGCAGTGAGCAAAACAACATCTGTACTTTCTGAATGCCAAAATAACCTAAAATAGCATGTTAATAAATTTTTAGACGATCTTCCAAAAATGGGAAGTCACTATTGTCGAAAAAAAAGTATGGAATTGTATTTGCAATATGAATTTAAATCAAAATCTGAGATTTATTCTTTATACAAAGAACGATGTTCAGATGATGGTATACAATCTCCCCTCTCAATGACTGTGTTTACTGAAATATTGCAAGAGCAGAATTTGGCACTATTCAAGTCGCGAAAGGATCAATGTGATATTTGTTATTCGTATAAATTGGGTCAAGTTAATCAAGATCTTCATAACAATCACATTGTCAAAAAAAAACCAGCACAAGAAGAAAATTCAAGTGATAAAAACAATGCTGAAGAAAATAATATTTATTGCTTCACCATGGACGTTCAAGTAGTGCAACTATGTCCTGTATTACAAGCAAGTGCTTTATACTATAAAAGTAGATTACAAGTCCATAATTTTACAATGTTCAACACCGCAACTCACGGCAGCACAAATTATTTGTGGAATGAAACGGAAGCCGATTTACCATCATCAGTATTTACTACAATCATCATTAAGCACCTCGAAAAATTACTAATAGTTGCTCCGAAGCCAGTCGTATTATTTTCTGATGGTTGCGGATATCAAAATGGTAACAACATTTTGTCTAATGCTTTATCTCGCTTGTCATGTCAATGCAACATCACAATCGAGCAAAAATACCTCGAAAAAGGTCACACACAAATGGAGTGTGATTCCACTCACAGCTTAATTGAAAGATGACTAAAGGAAAGAGATATTTTTATGCCCACGGATTACATTCAGATTGTAAAAGATGCACGAAAAAATCCAAAGCCACTGGACGTCGAATATCTCGATTACAATTATTTCGTCAATTAACATGATCCTCAGATACTGAAATTCACTTCTATTCGACCCTGTAAATCAAAAGTAGTCGATATTCGACGCTTGATAAATGGTCCGTCGGGATGGTAAAGTGGTACCCCTCAAGGTATTCCCGCATTTTCAGTCGTTGAGTAATTTTGCTCGGTTTTAGATATTGATTGGCTGGCGTAGGCGATGATCCGTTCCCCCTGCTCCCCTGGCTGGGATAGCACGGCCCCCAAGCCCTTCTTGGCTGGCGTCTGTTTGAAGCGTGAAGGGTTTGCTCCAGTCCGGGCAAACCAATACCGATGCCGTGGTCAGTCGCTCTTTGAGGTCGTCAAAAGCCTTTTGTTGTTCTTCGCCCCACTCCCATTTGGCTTTCTTCCTTAACAGCCGGTACAAGGAGGGGTTCACGTGGGCGACGTCTTTGATGAACCATTTGTACCATGATATCAGCCCCAGGAAACGGCGAGCTCCTTTAAGGTTTCTGGGCGGTTTTAACTTTTTTATCGCAGCTACTTTGCTTGGATCAGTTCGGAGTACTTGTTGGTCCACGATGTGTCCCAGCTATTTCATTTCTGCCTGGAAGAATTCACGTTTCTCCGAGTTCGGCTTCAACCTGGCATCGAAAAGTTTTTGGAACACTTTGGTTAATATTTCTAAGTGCTTCAAAAAAGTGGTGGTACACAACACTATGTCGTCCAGGTAGGCGAATGCATGGGGCGCCATGTCGGGTGTGATCACTTGATTCAGTAGTCTCTGAAACGTGGAAGGTGTGGAATGAAGACCGAAAGGCATAACATTAAATTCGTATAATGCTCGGCCGGATCACCTCTTCGCTGAGCATTTTCTTGAGTTCTTCGTTGATTATTTGCTGCATGGTGGGATTTTTGGGCGCTATCGTTGTTTAATAGGCTTTGGGTCTCGAGTCTTATTTCGTGCTCTATGAGGGAAATAACCCCTTTGAACTATTCAAAACGTTTCAGTTGTCGATCCAGAAATTTTTCGGCCTAGGCTTTCTCTTTTTTTGCCCAGGTTTTCCAATGTAACTGGTCCCTCGATGGCGCAGGCATCTCTCGGGGTCGGTACTGTTGGTTTCTCGGACCGGGCTGCAGATCTTGTCGGCCCGGTCCGCCTGCCGTTCCCCGCCTTCGGGCACTGGCACTCTCGGGTCAGGATATCCTCTTTGCCGTACCAAGAGCAAAACCGTTTGGGTGGGTTGCGGCAGTTGAAACCTTTGTGTCTCCGTTGCCCACACTTCCAGAAGCATTCCTCCCTTATGAATGCTGCTTGCAGGGGGTGTGCTGGCCTGCTGAATTTGCCCCCAGTTTTAGTCTCAGTTTGGGTTTCTCGGGGTAGTTGCGCCTGAACCTCCGCGATCTTTCGGACTCGCTGGATAAGTTCTTCCGGGTTATGATCTCTCTTGGCAGTTTCGGTACCACAGCTGCGCGTCTCCTCGCAGGAGTTCGGGAAAACCTCGCAGCAGTTGCTCGTCGGACATCTGGTAGGTTCTTTGTAGTTCGCGCACCTGCTTCAGGAATTCGTAGACGCGTCTGCCGTCGAAATGGCAGCTCCATTTACTCATTTGAACGAGGGTATGACCAGTCAATTGCCTGTTCTGAGGTAGAAGGATATCGTTATGTGCCATGGCTTGTGCTTGCGGGGTGGTTGGCATAGCGTCCAGGGGGTGGTATGTGCTGCTCAGGAGTGGAGGTTAAAGGAGAGTCTCGAGGTTGCTCCTATTCTGGGTTGAGGGCAATCACCTCTCTTCGTGTGGATGAGGCCACTAGGATCTCTTTAAAACCGTTTAATTCGGCTTCCATCTATTCAAGATCATTGATACGGTCAGGGTCCTCTTTGTAGTCTGGAGAGACTCGAGGTTTCTCAGTAAATATGTCTGGATGCTGGCGGGCGAAAGACACTAGTCGCTGTCTCAGCACCGCCAGGGAACCGCTAGTGTCTAGCTCGTATTTTTCCAGCTCCTGGTTGAGCTGGTCTTTTGTCAAACGATATATCCACAAGACCACCATGGTTTTTCTGGTTTTAAATCAGATTTCCGTAGGTTCTTTCTTCGAAGCGTAGAAAGTTCGGTGTGTTCTCAGTAGGTTTAGAGGTAGTCAAAGGCGCTTTAGTGCTACGAAGTGATCGCTGCGGTATCAGACGATAGACTGACTCTCACGGCCGAACGCTCGCTTTATATAGGCCTGTTCCCTAGCTTTCTTTCTGTCTGGTCCCTGTTCGGGCGCCATGTAATATCCCCCACTTCTACCGAACCCTGGCTGACTGAAGCGTCTGGCAACCAGGGGGAAAGTAGGAATGTTACAATTACAAAAAGAGATTGCTGTTGGAAATGTGTCACATTGCAGGTACGAAAGAACCCGTAAACCTCAGAACAGATATTCAGAACCTTTCCAAGATTTACAACCCCACCATAAAAAAATAAGGTCTCTCCATCTAGCTGTTCCACAACATTTAACCACATGGCGACCCAGAAAGAGGAAGAAGTCATGTGGTTAAATTTGTAGGAAATATACTACATTGAAGTAAAAATATAGTTAAGGTAAGTGAAAAGACTAAGAGTAAGAAACGAAAAGCTGGTCAAGTTAATCTTGAAGTTAAAAGCAAAGTACTTCGTACCAATAATAGATTAAAAAAACCTGAAGATAATGATATTTATTATAAATAAAATTGTGATAATACCAGACGAAAGAGGACAAGAAATCTGCGACAATCTCAGCAAGAAAATGTACCTGAAGTAAAAAAAAAAAATGAAGAGTACTTTAAATGAAAAAACAGATATTTTAAGCATTATTAAAGATAGTAAAAAGAAAATGTATCAATAATGTTATATTATAATAATTATGAATTAAACAATACCAAATAAATGAGAAAAATTTTATGAATAATATAAAACAATCGTATTAATTTTCTTTCTAAAATACATTTAAATTTCTGCTTGCGTAACCTCAAATCCTAATGACAATATGTCGTATCCCACATAGACAGTAAGATGAATATGTCGTAACCCACATAAATATTATAAAATTTATTTAAATAATTTTTTTTTGCTTTATATATAAGTACTTTAGTTATTCCTAAAAATATGAAATTAGTGCCACCCTCCTTTTTCTATTTTCTCAAGCTTAATAAATATCACTGATGAGGGCTCCGATTTGAACCGAACGTCTGATTAAATAGACTTTTTCATTTATGGACCCTGAAGCCAATTTGTTTATATTTTTTTATTTGTGCTAGCAAGACGTTTTTATCGCTCCTGGAAAATTTTCCAAATGTGGGATATGACATATTAAAACGTGGGTATCGATATTTTGTCTAAAACATGGAATTTTTTAATTTTAATCGTATTTTTGGAATTGAAACGAAAAATACATGTTTTATCAGAAACTGTTTGAGGCAAAAATTGTAGATATGTTTAAGAGGAATAACTTTTCATTCTTACGTTTTTTCGTATTCCACATATTATTGTTAAAAAAAATTTAATTCTGTATTTTCAATAGTATTTTTTTAAATTAAAAAGAAAAATATACATCTTATGAAAAAATGTTGCAATTCAAATTTGTAGATCTTAATGTAGAAAATAATTTTGTATGATACATTTTTTTCATATCTCGTATAATTTAACTGGAAAATTAAATTTTGATATTGACTTTCTTCAAGTTTTAACATGCTGCAACATTTATAATTTTGGTTTAATCAAAGAATGCTATCAAGATAATCTGTAGAGGTTTATAAGCACTCGAAAGGCAAACGTTTCGGCAACAAATGGGGGTTCTCTTCAGTGCCAACAATTTGAATTTGCATTAAAAATAATAATTATAAACTAAACAAGCAAAACTCATGCAACTTAATATTTATTTTCTTTTTTTTTGTTTTTTTCTCATAATAAATTTATTTATGAAAGTAGAATTAGAGCATGCGAATAGACCTTCCAGTAGTGAGGGCACATTTAAGGTATCTTTAGAATCGGATCAGGCATCTTGAGGGTAGAATAGTTGTTGTTTTTCCTAACCACTTGTTCAACAGTTTTTTTGAATTTGAATCTGGGGAAGTTTCGCGCCAATTCGAGGAAAGTGAATCTAAATGTAAAAGAAAATTGGATTGTCTAATCAGCGCTCTTGATTGCAAAAAAAGGAACGTTTCCAACAATAAACTTAATCAAAAGTGGTTCAAAAATCTGACAGGAAATGGAATCCCAGAAAATGTCGCAAAAATAGCTAGCTTAGGTATAAATTTCGGGCTTATTATAAAAAAACGTGAAATTCCCACATATACTATTATCGCGGACATTGAATCTAACATTTATAAAATTAACCCTGATTCACAGGATGAAATGAGACTTAAAGTTGCAAATGTTGTTAATAATTTTAAGAAAGGTGTCAACGAACACAAATCGAAATTCGTACAACCGGTTAGAGAAATCAAAGAAGCTAGAAATTTTGTTAAAAATAACCCGGATATAGTTTTTATTAGGGTAGACAAGGGTAACACCACAGTAGCCTTGACACGAGCAAATTACAATGAAAAAGTTATAAACCTTTTACAAGACGAGAACACATATCAAGTCCGGTCCAAAGACACTACAACCAAAATACAAAATAAAGTTAATTCCCTCGTGAAATCATGGGAAAACAAGAGTCTTATTAACAAACTGTTAGCCAAGGACTTAAAGTCTTCTAATGCAATTCCCTCGAGATTCTATGGATTACCAAAGATCCACAAAGAAGGAAACCCTGTTAGAACCATTGTTTCCTATGTGGGTAGCCTAACCTACAATCTAGCATCCTTCTTTTGCTCTACCATATCCAAAAATACCACCCCACCAAAATAAAAAATCATTAACAGTTTTGAACTAGTGAATAAACTAAAAAACGTGAGTGTCCCTGAAAACTATGTTCTCGCCTCCTTATATGTAGTCTCCCTCTTCACGAATATACTCAAAGAAGCAGCTATTTCTGATGTTAAAAGTAGATGGGATGAGATTCGTTGCAAAGTATCCTTACCATGAAGAGATTACGAAGAAGGGTTGCGACTATGCTTGGACAGCACAGATTTCAATTTTGATGGTACCACTTATTTTCAAAAACGAGGATTACCAATGGGTTCTCCTTTTTCCCCCGTCCTTGCTGATATAGTGATGGATGACCTAGAAAAAGACAGACTTTCCAACCTTGATTTTGAAGTACCTGTCTATTTCCGATACGTAGACGATATTCTTATCGTGGTTCCCAACACATATGTTGACCATATTTTACAAATCTTTAATACCAACCCCTTTAACATCAAATTCACCCTCGAAAAAGAGGTCGATGTTACTATCAATTTCTTAGCTGTCTCTATCATGAGAAAACAGAACCGTAAACTGTCTTTCAATTGGTACAGAAAACCTTAACTTTAATTCCAATCACCCCCTCAGATATAAAAAAAGTGTAATCAACAACTTGGTTGATAGAGCAGTCTTACTTTTAGACATAGAATTTCAAAAAAGAAACCTTAAATTAATTACAGATACACTAGAAGAAAGCGACTATCCCATTTTTTTTACACAAGAAATTATTAATCAGAGACTCCTTACTCTTGAACAAAAGACACGATTAGGTAACAATCATATTGACATAAACGCGGAAAGCAAACCCGTCATCAGTATTCCTTATATTGAAGGCCTATCGGAAAAAATATCAGGAATCCTACACAGCTACAACTTAAACACAGCGTATAAAAATAAAAAAAACCTTAAAATGATATTCAAATCAACTAAAGATAAAATACCTAAAGAACATTCCTCTAACATCGTCTACAGTGTTCCTTGCAAAGGGAATGAGTGCAAAGCCGTCTATATAGGTCAAACAAAACGGTTTCTCAAAAACAGATTAAAAGAACACAAAAATAACATTAGAGAAAGCCCCAATAAACAAAATGCACTAACGAAACATACAATTGAGAAGGACCATTTTTTTGATTTTGATAAAACCATAAATCTAGCTAATGAAGAGAACTATAAAAAAAGATTATTGTTGGAGATGTGCCATATCGTAGGTACAGATGATGCGGTGAACTTGAGAACAGACGTGGAAAACCTTTCCAAGATTTATAACCCTATACAAAAAAAGGTTCATAACAATATAAAGAAAAAGGGGGATTGGGTCCTAGGACCTGCGACTCCACTACTTGGGCATTAAATATCTTGTATAATTGCATTACGGGATTGATTTTTACTATGAATGCAATACTTTTGAAAAAGTATTGTAAAAAAGTTTTTTTACGCATATATCTTACATGTCAATTTAAAATAACTTAAAATTTTTTTTATTTTTCATGTATTCGCGTTTTCAGGTTCAGTAACTGCATTATGGGATTGCTTTACTATAAATACAATACTTTTGATAAAGTATTGGCAACAATGTTTTTTACGCATACATCATACATGTCAATTTAAAATAACATAAAAAATTTTATTCTTCGGGTTTTCGCGTTTTCAGGATCAGTAATTTCATTATGGAATTGCTTTACTATAAATACAATACATTTGGAAAAGTATTTTCAACAAAGATTTTTATGCGTACATCATACAGGTGAATTTAAAATATCTTAAAAATTCTTATTTTTCGGGTTTTCGCGTTTTCAGGATCAGTAATTGCATTATGGAATTGCTTTTCTATAAATGTAATACTTTCGACCAAGTATTGATAACAATGTTTTTTACGCGTACATCATACAGGTGAATTTAAAATAACTAAAAAATCTTTTTCTTTGCGTTTTCGCGTATTTAGGATTTATAATTACATGACAGGAGCATTTTTTACTACAAATGCAATACTTTTGGAAAAGTATTGTAAACAAGGGTTTATACACATATATCATACCTGTCAATTCAAAATAACTAAAGAAATCTCTTATTCTTCGCGTTTTCGCGTTTTTAGGTGAAGTAATTACATTATGGGAATCCTTTACTATGAATATAATACTTTCGAAAAAGTATTGGCAACAAAGTTTTTCAAGCGCATATCATACATGTCAATTTAAAATGACTTAGAAATTCTCTTTCTTTGCGTTTTCGCGTTTTCAGGATTAGTAATCGCATTATGGGATCGCTTTACTATAAATGCAATACTTTCGAAAAATTATTTTCAACTACGTTTTTTACGCATATATAATACGTGTCAATTTAAAATAACTAAAAAAAAAATTTTATTCTTCGTGTCTTCGCGTAGTTATGATTGGTAATTACATTACGGGAGTAATTTTTACTATAAATACAATACTTTTGAAAAAGTATTGTCAAAAAAGCTTTTTACGCATATATCATACTTGTCAGTCTAAAATAAATAAAAAATTCTCTTTTTTCGCGTTTATAACAGTGAGTCCAGTCTAATATCAATTCATCAATGCTATTTTTCGTGTATTCAGAATTAGTCATCGTATTACGGTACTGTCTCTATCTAAATGCAATGCTAAAAACAGTTTTGGCAACAAGGGTTCACGCGCATATCATACATGTCTATTTAAAGCAATTAAAAAATTCTATTCTTCGTGTTCTTAGGATTACTTATTACATTTTTTTTTTTTTTTAATATAAATACAATACTTCAGTAAAAGTATTGGCAAAAAAGTTTTCTACACGTATATCAATTCAAAATAACTTAAAAATTTTATACCATTCTCTTTCATCAAAAAATGTTCTCACTCGCGATCATTTTTAACGACTGTACTAAAATATGTTCGAGGGAGTGTTTCGGTACCGAATTGAGCGAGTTTTCTGACGGATTCCTTCGAACATGTGGAATGGGGTTTGCTTTCCTCGAACGCTTTGGCACATAGAAATCTCAAGTGCTCGGGACGTTGAAAACATTTTTGAGTGTGCATACTCTTTGAGGTTGTAACTTGACTCCTCATAACAAGTTTTCTCGTATACAGAAAATTCTCAATATTTTCTAAATCAGTTTTCTCTCTGTCTTGTAGCGGAGTGGCAGTCTACCATACTGACTGTCGACTCCGTGATCGAAAAGAGAAAAAACATTTATTTTTTTCTTCCCAAATTCAAATTTACCGGTTTTTGACTCACCCTTAACTTCTCGGGTTCGTGTGTTGTGCACTATTAAAAACCAGAATCAGAATTTTTTATTTTTTCAAAAACACAAAAAATGGTCTAGTTTCCTCAATTTTGGTTGAATGTGGCTAGTTAACGAATTTTTCCTTACTTTTTCGGACCCGATAAAATGTGCACAAGCTCAATTCAATCTCATAATTCTATCGAGAGTTATCGAGTAAACGACCTACTATAGACAGACAGACAGGCAGACAGAAATTTTCGTAAAAACCACTTCTTCTGACTCACGGGGTCTCAAAACGTAAAGATTTGATGAAAATTTCCAAAGTAATTTTTCACATAAAACTAATACCTACCCATTCATGATGAGAATGTAAAAATTGTCCTGTCGACGAGATTGGAATCTACAACCTACCTAATGAGGCATCTTACGAACTACAACTAACACACGCTAACCTTTCGACCCTGCCTATCTCCCCACATGATTCCTTCCAAATCAGTTCCTTTTTTAACCAAACTGAGTATTTCAATCAAATTTCGAAAAATAATTACTTGATGATCATAAAATCGAATGAAGTAGAGAATGTATGATTAAATATTATTATTGAAATGTTCGAATATTTCATAGATTTTCTATGAAATTTAAATTTTTTCTATAGATATTTTTAAGGATTTTATAGTTTACGAGATATAGTTGATATTATTATCATTATTATCATATAATTTTAAAAAAATTGTATGATAATAATATTTCTAAATTATATCAGGTGTACAAATAAGCTCCCGCCGTTTCACAAATGTTGGCGTGACCAGTAAGTTTTGGTTGAAATTGACTGATGTAAAACGTCACAGTCGTAAGGTTGGACATCTGTCAACAACATAATCTTGAAATATTAGTGGATTTTTATTATTATAATATATTCTTTTGTGTGCGAAAATGTTGACTTTTGAGCCGAATAAGCATCATTTGTGGGAACTTTTGATTTACTTCTTCAATAAATTATGGAAATAATTAATTATTTTTCCAAATTAGAAGTAATAATCAATATTTGAATAACTGTGTTTTTTTAATGAAATTATAGTTGGAATTCTATTTTCACTGTAAAATAATATGACGTTCATAATAAATTCAGTTCTGCACCAGTACTCATTAGCTGCTACTGACCTACCATTACTGTTGCAGTACTGGCGCAGTACTGAATTTATTATGAACGTCGTTACAATACGGATTTGTACCAATGGGCTTGCGCGTGCTTACAACGCGCCCGGTTTTTTTATTTTCATTTTTTTTATTGGTGAGGGGAAAAAATGGCGAAATCTTTTATAGACATTGTACAGGACTCTCCTAGAACGGGTCTAGGCATACCTCTTATAACCGAAAAACCCCCTCTCGAACCAATACACCGCGCGCGGAACCGCATTTCGGCTTTAAACTTCTCGGGTGGTTGGTTCCAGCTTAAAGTCGCGTACGACACAATGTGTCCATCTCCAGGATTGGTCACCATGCCATCTCGTCTGCCATTTCTCGACGAGTCTGCGCCTTCCATCCTTGCGGATGGCCTCCTTCGCGCGAGCGATTTCCTGCGGGTTTGTTAACCAGGTGAGCTCCTTACGAACCTAAAAGGTCTCCTTCCTTTCCTCCGCCAATAGTTCTATTGGTGGGACGCTTGCCAGGACCAGCACAGCGCTCGTCGACAGAGTTCGGTATGCTGAGACATGTCTCAGCACCACACTTCTCTGTGACGAGGACAGCTTCTTCTGGATAGCATGGATAGCCTTCTCTTAGCTTCCCTGGGGCCACCAATGTTGGGCGTAAGCCGAGTCAGAGCCGCTCCACATTGAATGGCTTTGGCAGTCGCGATCTGCAGGTGTTCGCCGAAGCTAAGCCTTCGATCGGACTGCACACCCAGGTACTTAATGCTCTTTTTCCACTCAATTTCATGTTTCCCGAGAACGATATTCGGGTATTGGAAGGATCTCTTGTCCGTGACTAGCAAAGCCTCGGTCATTTCTGGGGCCATTTTCAGGTCTCTTCTATCCAACCAGCGCTTTTCCCCCCACCCCCCACAGACTGTCATTGATCCTCAGCTTCAGGATTCCGACGTCGTCAGCGGCGCACAGTGCGTCGTCCGCGAAGTTGATGATGCTCGTCCCAGCAAGTAGGTCCATGCGCAGGAAATCGTCATACATGACGTTCCAAACGAGTGGACCAACCCGTGACCCTTGAGGGGTCTTCCTTGAGGAGTCCTCTTTGACAGATCACTTCTCGCCCTCGTATGTCACCCACCTGTCGCTCAGATAGTCATCCATCATTCGCAACAGGTGTTGGATGGCGTCAACTGTGGACCTGCCTTTCCGAAAGCCGAACTGATTTTCCTAGTGTCCGTTCTCGCCGACCATGTTTTGTAGGATCATTCCCTCTGGAGGTTCCCCATTGTATCCAATAGATAAATAAGTCTATAGGTAGCGGCATCTTCTAGAGGTTATTTGCCCTTCCTCAGCAGGAATTTCCATGAAGCTTGTCTTTGCTGAGTCGTTTTGTGTTCCAGGAGGGGCTCCTCACCTTGCCGCCCCTTCCCGTATTCACTGGGTGACTCCGTTCACGGATGCTAAACTCAATGCACTTGTGGTCACTCAAGGTTATTACCTCGACGACGCACTAGTCGTCTATCTTTGAGGCAAGACGGGGCACGGCAATCGTGAGGTCGATAATCAACCTCCCGCACCTCGTCTGAATGTAAAATCCCTGCCCTGATTTGATACAATCAGGTCATTCCTAGCGACCATCTCGCCGACCAAGATCCCCCTCCTGTCCAGACGGGCTTCTCCCCACTCGGGCGACTTACTAATAAAGTCGCTCACAATAAGGGACCGCCCACTAGCCTTTCTGAGGCTTTTCTCAAGGAGCCACATCTGACGAAAATTGTAAAAATAAAAGCATTTTTGTGTTCTTAAAAAAAGCCTGAAATCAATTGCTACCAGGAGAAAAATTTTTCGTATATGAAAAAAATTCCTTTTTACACTAAGCCAAATGAAAACGTTATAAAAATTTGCACTTCAAATAAAAGTAACAAATGAACCAAAAGACGCATATGAAAAAAAACACCCAAAAGGAAATCATATATCCTCCGAATTCACGTCACCTTTGGTTTTTAGAATTAGTTTTTGAATGAGTATTTTACTTGAACATTTGTTATTGCTACAAAAAACTTCAAGAATAATTCGTGGAAAGGCATTCAAACGGACCAGACTGTGCGAAACGTAAATTAGAAGTTATTTTGAAAAAACTGACCCCACTGAGGCAATCCCTCATATGTTTGGTATCGGAGGGTTAATTTAAACAAAAAATTTAGGACATGTAACCAAAAATACATTTTTAAAACTGCTATTCAGTTTAATTAACCAAATGTTCTGGTTAAAAAATTGAATCTTCGATTATCAATACCAATTTTTTTAAATTTAAAAGAAAAATATGCATCTGACATATTGTATAAAAATGTTGTGATTAAAATTTGTAGATTTTTTTGTAGTAAAAAATGTTGTATTATAACGTTTTTTTCGTATCTCGTATAATTAAAAAGGAAAATGTTATTTTAATATTGACTTCTTCAAGTTTAAATACACTGTAACTTTTTCAATTTTGAATTAATTGGAAAATATAACCTAGGTAATTGGTAGAAATTTAGGATCACTATCAGAAACCAGTATTGCAAATTTGAATTTTTTCTAAAAACTTCTTTGAAAAATACTCACTTTTAGGGATGGCCTTGAGTACGCTCGTCGCATTATTTTCAACCGTCGTTTCGTCATCGAATCGCTGTCCTTTGAGCGGTTTTTTAAGTTTTGGAAACAGTCAAAAGTTACAGGGGGCTATGTCAGGAGTGTACGGAGGTTGTCGAAGCTATGCGATACTGTGTTTACTCAGAAACTGCTGCACAGGATTCGATGAATGCGCTAGCGCGTTATCGCGGTGAAGAAGCCAATCACCGCACACACGCGAGTCATTTCTAAAATCTTGTTCAAAATTTCCCAAACAGTAGTTTTCGGTATCCCGAGATCATTTTCTAGTTCACGAACAGTTAATCGACGATCACCTTCAATCGCAAGTCACACCCGCTCAATATTATCCAATGTTTTTGTTGTCGAAGGTCGGCCAGAACAAGAATCACTATCAACAAAAGTACGGCCTCCTTTGAAACGATTATACCACTCTTTTATTCGTGTTTTGCTCATACACTCTTTCCCGAAGGCCTTCTGCACCATCTGAATAGTTTCCGAACTCGTTTTCCGATTTGAAAACAAAATTTGATGCAAATTCGTTAATCTTGTTTTCCAGTCATTTTTAACAATCACAAAATCCGACGAACTCAAAAATAGCTTTGTAAACAAAGACACGCTGCGCATGGAGTATACGTCCAGCAGATGTCAGCAAGCAACCGATGGGTTCGTAAGGCTTTACTGTTGACGTTCATGCCCCGTAGAGGTCGCCCGAACACTATGGCGCGGAGATATAAAGGTAGGTCCGATACTTTCCGGACAGACCTCGTACAAGGTGAGGCACATAAAGTGTTAAAGAGCTATAGCACTCAAACTATTGATCATATCTAAAACTGTTTTAGACAAAAGTTTCAGTGTTCGAGATGGCCGTCATACTCGACCACCCTATTTTTTATCGGTGAAGGCGCAGAAGCTACGTCAAGGTCAACTCCACTTTTTTAAATGGAACCATGTATTTTTTTTCGATGACATTATTACTAATTTTGAGACGAATTCAGCGACCTACAACACAAGGTCATTCTAGTCACGCAAAGTATGAAAATAGTCGAAAAATCGAAACATATCAGAATAAGCACTTTCAAAGGACCCACTAACCTTGGTTTGGGTCTTCCTACAGAAGATGCTCGTAGTGATGACCCTCGACTTGTAAGCACTTGTTAATTCGCTAATGAATAAACCGTCTAATTTCAGCCAACATTTGTGGTGTAATTTTGGTACATGTTCGTCATCAGACGTTGTAGGTGCTACCGCCATTACGCGTTCTCTGAGAAAACCCCATAAAAAGTAATCTGGTCATGTTAGATCTGGCGAACGAGGTGGCTACAGGGTCGCTTCGTCCTATTCACTTTTCGTCAAAATTCTCATTCATCACTTGTCTTGAACACAGAGCATAATGGGGTGGTGCTCCGTTGTGTTGTATCCACATGTTCTTATGAAAATGCAAGGGCACTTCTTCCATTAATTGAGGCGTTTTAGAAAATCATTGCCGTACAAATCCTGATGTAATGACATAAATGAAATACGATACGGATGGAACTTGTGTTGATGTAAGATTCTTAATACAGATAGCTGACTAATTCCACTCTTTTTTCTCAATTTGCCTGCTGCTCGCATGTGGATTGAGTGTAGCAAAAGCTAAGATAGCAGCCGCATTATTTTCATTGACAATTGGTTAACGTTTGACTCGTGTTTGTTTCACTGTACCGAAGCGACAGAAACGGTCAGCTAATTGCTTAAAAGCCATATTCTTGAAAATCGTTTATTTTCGCGTTCCGATCTACTCACATTAGAAGGAAATGCGTGACTAACTGATATGTCAACACAAAACGCTTACTTTCTGCCGATTTCAACAATACCCTATCAATGTGTATTATAATGGGTATTGTAAGAAAGAAAAAGAAATGAAAATGATTTTTCGACTAGTTTCATACTTTGCGTGACTAGAATGACCTAGTGTTGTAGGTCGCTGAATTCGTCTCAAAATTAGTAATAATGTCATCGAAAAAAAATACATGGTTCCATTTTAAAAAGTTGAGTTGACGTTGATGTAGCTTCAGCGCTTCCGAACACTGAAACTTTTGTCTGAAATATTTTTGGATATGATCAATAGTGTGAGTGCTATCGCTCTGTAACTCTTTATGTGCTTCACCCTGTGTATACATAATATAAGGTACAATAATCTTGCTTATATATATTTTTTAATAGTGAAATTTTTCTCGCTTACTTTATGTAATTGTTCTCTGGATGGACAAAGGATTTTTTCATTTAGACGATTTTTTTTTAATAGCCGAAAATGTGAGTGAAATTTTGGTCGAATAAACAACTTTGAATTTCAAAATCTGCCATTTTTCAAATACCTTCGTCCATCCGGAGTATTATGTCATTAACTAATGATCCCTTTTTTTTATTTCAGATGATCCAGTGACGAGATGTAGTGATCGCGGCAAAACCCTTTTTTTTGGACCTCTCGCAAATTTGCTATATCCCACGTATTTCTCAATATTTAGTTATAAAAAATTTATAATATCTTCTTGAAATACATATCTTCCATGTGGAAAAACATTTTTTATTAATTATTTTAATGTGTGGCCACAAAAAAAAATCCTAAATAATTACTTTTTTTGGACGTCGCAACTGGGTCTGCCCCCTTAATGTGTAGCACAGTCGAAAGCATCTCTTTTTCCACCCAAGGATTTTAAATTCAATTCGCATTGTTACGAACCAGCTGAAAATAAACAAAGTCTAACTAACAGATCATAAAATAAATAAAGATTGAATAGTTTATTTAAAAAATTTCGCATGAAGGCGGAAATAAATACGAGAAGTTATTTTCAGCTGTCGCAACCTGAGCATTTTGCATGCTCAGCAGTTACATAATTGAGGGGTCAGTTCAGGAACCCAGAAAAACACATTTGAAAGTGTTCGCTTCAAAAGTTTTCATTCTTAAAACAATTTTAGATTTCTGAACATTCTTTACTATTTTAAGGAGACTAGGAAGTCTAAAAATCGATATTCTTTTATTGCATTTTTCAATAGCATTACTATTCAAAAGGTAAATGCCCAATTTTTTAATTGTTTGGATGAAAAATGAAAAAATGAGAGACCAAAAGGCTGAGCGCCTTTCGAAAAAATTGACGGGCCGCAGGAAATCTCATTTTTGTTCCGTTTTGCAGTGATTGCAAAAAAACGGAGAATCAGATCGGTTTGAAAATTTTTTTGCTTTCGCAGAACATGTTCCCTTACGGACTGAACCTCCGTACTGAGCTATAAAAATTTCTAATTTTGAGAAAAAAATTCGTAAACATGAATTTTTTGAGAAAAATTTTCTGGAATTTTCTGAAAAATTAAAATTTTTTAAAATAATTTTATTTTATTTTTTTATTATTATTTATTACCGTTATTAGAACAGAAGATATTACTGCAAAAAGTTTTTTTTTGTTAAATTTTTTATTTAATTATTTAATTGTATATTGTAATTTTTCAATAAAATAAATATTTTTTGTATTCTATTCAATTGTTATAAATAACCCAGGAAAAAAATTCATTTATATCTTCATATTTACTTCTTAATTAGACTTTGAAAATGGGGTTAGCTTAACTTCCTAGTCCCCTTAAAATGTTTCATATTATTTATGTTTCAGTTTGTATTTTTTTTTTTTTAAAGAAAAAAAGGATCAAAATGGTGAAAACCTGTAATCGTTAATATTATTTTAAATAATGTAAAAGATGATATTTATCTTCCCATAAAAATGGAGTTAATGTAGTACTACATGAATTACTTTAACTTTTTAACTTAAAACTGCATTATGCGATGATAAAGAATTCTCTGATATGATGAAAGTATAAAGAATATGGGTGACTAACGTTATTAAAGTTTTTTCATTAAAGAAATTACTGACCGAAACTTTAATGTAGTTCGAAGATGAAGTTGTCACACATTTTGTTAACGTAAGGTCAGAAATAATTTAGAGGGAAAATAATAACAATCAACAATACATCAGTGTGCAGTGTACAGTGTACAGCAGGGCTGTCACTATCTAAATCGTCTGCTAATTTTTCCATTACATGATGAATTTCTCGAAGCATATGTTATGAAATCTCAGTGTCTTTCCTCAAGATCTATAAAATATAGTTGTAAGTATTAATGTCGTATTGATACCCTGTTCTGATGTGAACCGTATTCCAGTGAGGGCGTTCTGCATCGACCGGAACAAATGGTAGTCAGCAGGGCAAGGTCTGGGCTATAAGGCGGGTGGGGTAAAACTTCCCATCCACTGTTTTCCAAATAGTTCTTAATCAAAATTTCAATATGGGGCCGAGCGTTGTCATGATGGAAAATTATTGCCTCGTGTCTGGTCGCATATTCCGGGCGTTTTTGATCTATTGCTCTCTTCAAGCTGATTAATTGTGTTCGGTAGCGTTCTCCATTGATGGTTTCACCCGGTTTTAGCAGCTCATAATACAGCACACCCTTCTAATCCTACCAAATACAGAGCATTACTTTCGCGCCATGGATATTCGGCTTTGCCGTTGATTTGGCTGGTTGGCCGGGTTTCACATATGATTTTTTGCGCTTGGGGTTGTCGTAATGGATCCGTTTTTCATCACGACTAACAATCCGATGCAAAACTGACATACGTTTGTGGCCTTCCAGCAGAATTTCGGACAGGCAAAACCGCACGAATTAAGTTATAGATACAATATTGTCAATCAATACAAAATGCAGTTTGTCAATTTTACACTAGAATTTTAAAATTTCCTGATATACAATTTGAACTGCGATTTCCAACAACAGGACTTTCTAGAAATGAAAAAAAAACATTTTTCAATACGCTAAAGTAACAATCACCAGAAACTGAATAAATTTTTCTGAAAATTTTAAGAATAATTGAATTAGATCACAGTAAACCTCGCTTAGTTTCTGAAAACATTTCGTATTTGGTGCATGATGTCTCATTAGCTGCAGATAACACCCCATCTGTCTTAAGTGGTACTTCACTAACTGAAGTGAGTAGTAGTTCATCGCTTGGGTTTGAAACGTTGCTTCCCATTAAATTTTCTTGTATCATCGACCTTGGATAGCTGTTTGCATCCACCTCTGTTGCATCGCTGGAGCGTACCCCTTGTGAAATCATTTGTCTGTGCTGAAAGTTAACGATGAATTAAGAAGAACATCTTTGATTTTTAATTATCGCATACCTCAAACATGGCTCCAAACGCCTGAATGCAGCAAAGTGACTGAGTGGTGGGCGGAGAAGGCTGTCACTTTGCTGCGTTCAGGCTTTTGGAGCCATGTTTGGGCTTTTTTTAATAAATTTTGCAACATTTAAGCGAAAAACCAACATTGACGCTTTGTTGTGCTTGAAATATATTTTTAAAAGCCGCTTTCAAAATAAAAATCGGACCACCTCTGCAGCAAGCAGAAGTTTTAAAATCAATCGCATTAAATAAACTAAAGTGTCAATAGCGTGGAAACGTATTATCTTTAAGTGTCCGTTTTCTTATACATTTGAAGAGCATAATGTCTGCTACTTTTTCACCAAACCTCAACCCAAAAAGTTAAAAATTAACTGGAGATATTAATTTGTTTAACAAAAAATAAATTTCTCGGTTTTTCCAAATTTTCTCCGCTTCTGATTATCCAATCAGATCAAGCGACGGCTTATTTTGTTCACAATTCAATTGTCTGAAACTTCTCAATTAATGTCATCAAGATTGTATTATTACCTTTAATGTTATAAACAAAAAACTAAAAAAAGTGCGATTTTTTGGTCTTAAATGTTAATAACAAATTTATAAATCATCTTTCGTTGTCCAAAACATGACACAATTACTCTATGACCAACCTTTCTTCTGATGGTGCAGTCCGTTTTCTGAAATAAATAATGTCATAAATCATTTATAACAAATTCTCTGTTTCTTGGACTACTTGTATACCCTCCTAGCACAAATTATTAAATTTATTTTTATTTTCAAATTAGAAAAAAATTAATTTACTTGAGCCTCTATTGGCCTTAAGGATCACATTCTAATCATAATATACTTGGCTCTCCATTTTCTATACACATTTCTGTAACTTATTTTTTATTAAGTAATTAACAAATAGTTGAAAACAATTTTTTCGGTTTTCATTCATTTTTAATGCATAATAAGAAAAGTAGATTTCGTTAATCAGTCATTTTTCAGTCTTTTGCAGCTATTTTTAATCAACGGTACTAATTTTATTCATCAAAAACGCTTTTTAAAAAATTCTTCACTGAATTTTCTGGCAAAACTATGCCGACAAGATACGAAAAAATTTTAACAAGTAGAATTTATCTTCTTCAAAAGATGTACAAATTTTACATTAACCATGTTTTGATAGGAAAAATGTTTTGTTTGGATTGTGAAAAATACTTTTAAAAGTAATAAATAAAATTTTCACGAAAAACAACGTGATACATTAAAAAATGGTACAAAAAAAGAAGGGCATTGCGAGTTCATTTTCTCTCTTCAAATATCTTGGCATATTATTATAAAAGTATATCCGTTTCAAACACAGTTACAATTTTGTCTAACAAGATTGATTGTAAGTCGTTCGTAAGTAAGTAAGTAAGTCGTGATATGTGTCCTTCGAATGTGAGAGGAGATCCTATAGACGGTCTCTCTCTTGAATGAGGCAAAGAGCAAATTGGTGTATGGAATCTCCTGAGGGATACTGCAAGGCCTCCGCAGTCTGTTACCAAAACCAGTCCAAACGATCGTTTCCGTATGGCATCCCACTGGGAGTGCTCCGTCACCGAGTGCTGTCTTCTCCGGCCCACGAGGAGGTGAGGTTGATGTGAGCGTAGCTCTAACGAGGATGGTGTGCCATGCGGGATCAGGAGCCAGCCCCTTCGGGACCTTGATCAGGTAGTGCGTATTGAACACAGGTGTCGGAGCCTGTGTTGCCTCGAGCGAGTCCGGTCTGTCCGTGTATTCCTGGACTGGTTAAGCGGAGGTTGGGCCTCAGGGAACTGGGCTAGAACTTCGGTCCGAGGGTACACCCGTTCCCAACTATTCCAACCCGCTCCTCTATGCACAATGCGCTGGTGAAATGATTTTTTATTAGCAAGAAAACGATGGGGAAAGAGGACTTGGATGCTTCCTCTGGAGATGAGAGATGGAAGGACGTCCTTCAGCTCCTGAAGGAGTAAAATAAGAAAATGGAAAAGTTGGCGAGGGCTCTCAGCGTCATCCAGCAGTGTATGCTGAGAAACAACCCTCGCCACGTAACAGACAGTGTAAATGAGGCAAGTGAGGTGTTGGGCGGAACGCTCAACACCCATGAGTGCCCCCTGGAAAGCGGGGTGAGAATCCAAAAAAAAATGTAATTCCATCCCGTCATTAAGAAATTGGGAATCTTTCAGAGACCACGCTCGGCGCCTCTGGGAGATACCCCAAAAAATCAGGTGAAGGGGGAGAAGAGATCCGCGCCCACCCCCACTCTGGAAAAAACTCCTAAGAGGGGAAAGGGTGGCTCTTCGCCCTCTTATGCCGAGGTGACCACGAGCCAGCCCCCGAATAAAGAAGGGGACTGGCATGTGGTCACGAAGAAAAGAAAAAAGAAGAAAAAGGAAAAAAACAGGAGGAAAAAAGGAGAGAAGGGCGGAGGACTCTGCGCAAAAAACGCAGGGGATTGCCGCCAGGACTTGAGGTCCTGTCTATCCGGAGGACCAGGAAGGAAGAATTCCTTCTGGTTCTCAAAAAGGGGGGAGATGTTTCGGACTTCCGCAAGGAGCTCGACCGGGCGGTCGGGGAGAGGGTGGATACTTCGGCCCTGGTCTCGAAGAGGTCCCTCGAATTTAGGGACCTTGACGAGACCGTTGAAAAAGAAGAGATTGTGCCTGCCCTGTGCTTGGCACTGGGCAGACCGGCTCTTGACGGGTCCTGCAGGCTCTTCACTCACTTTGGTGGGGTGAAGACCGCAGTGATCCGACTAGCTGAGGCAGACGTCACGCGTCTGCTTCAGCTGGGTAAAATTAGGATCGGGTGGGTTGCGTGCTGCATACGTGAGCATGCCGAAGTCGCCCGATGCTTCAGCTGCCTTGGCTATGGCCATGGCCATGGGGGCTGGAGCAACTCCGACAGGAAGAATTCCTGTTGGAGATGCGGTGTTCACAGTTACTCGAGCAACCTGTTACTAACCAGAACTACTCGGATAGTAGAGAATATACTTTTCTTTACTTTGCCCGTCCGCGGTTCGGAAAATTCGCTTCCTATCACCTGGCTAGTTGACCTAGCTTCGTAAAATATCTAGTTCAGGGCTTTAAATTGGGGATCGCGTTTGGGCGGACGTTAACAATAAGAAAAAAATCTTCTCTCCGACAGAAGCCAAACGCGGGATAGTGACACTGAGAGTATTTGAAAATACTCTCACCACTAAGTTCGGGTTTTTATTATATGGAAGCTCGCCGGTGGTCAATTGGTCGCAAGTACCAATAGTGTGTCGCGATCTGGAGCTAAAAATCTAATTAGTTAAGTACTAACTATATAAGAAAACCTACATCTCGTCGAATCTCAAAACGACAAGGAGTTTAGTTTCTAACAGCCGCAAATAGGATTATTGTAAGAAAATATTAGTGAATGACAGGCAATTTAAAGGCACTGCCTCCCTTCTGGTTAAAAGCCACCTATATCTTTCTTACTTTAAAACTATAAAGCTCAAACTAAGAAAAAAAGGGGTGTGTGCGCGGGTGAACCGCGTAAAGACAAGGTTGGCTTCTTTTTAGGACCACGACAATACCAAATCGAGTTCAGTCTGGATTTTCTGAGTCTTTTGTACTCTAGGACGCGTTCTTCTTGCTGCTTTTGCTTTCAGGACTTCCAGTAGGATTAAGAACGTAGGATACGGTAAAGTACACATTGTATCGTTTCAATTTATTTATCTTGTCATTTTGTTGCTATCTTCAATAAAAATGTTCACCTCTACCTAGGTCATTACCTGTGTGTATTTAAAATATAAATTGTAATTTCTTGGGCCATTAGATTCGAAATTATTTAAAACACCCTTCCTCTTAAATTCAAAATTCAAGTGACAAGCGTAGGCGCGTGTAGAATACACTCTCAGTCCGAGAGTAGAAGACCAACGACTCCACATAATAATAAACGAATTCAATTAATCGAATTCGGCAGTTTGGACGACCTCCGCGTACTCATTTTGCTAATGGATAAAAAAATACTAAGGGTAACTGTTCTCTTTTACTTCTTATGGAATTTTATTTAAATTAATAATAGTCGTACGTAACAATATATATTGACTCTATCAAAGAGAGAAAGAGAACATCCATATACTTACTTCCTGAATTTCCTTATCTGCATACATCGTGGTTCCTAGCTTGAACTGTATGCACTTCTTCAAAAAGTAATTTCCAATTTTTTCACTAACAAATGAAAGTGGCTTTCTTATGAAATTTTGTGAAACGATACTTCGAACTAAAAATTAATTACGTGTAGGCAATTGACTATAGGAAATTAATGAAAGTTACCTTATGGATATTTTTTCCGATATATCGATATGGTTCGTTCCGTCCATTCACACTCTTCTACCATATAGTTCATTTAGTTTAGTCTATTCCGTTTTTTTGCCTCTGAGGTATGAACAAGAGACGAATGAAGTCACGTGACATTCAAAATTTGGTAGTCATTTGTTTGCTTGTTCTCGAAGGTCTTATTTTCGATAGAGTCGGACTAAGAAGTAAATTAAAATAATTAAACAATAACGTAGAACGAAAATTACAATGGCGGAGAGCGACGAAGCAGGAGAAATTGTTAATACGTTGACACACGCCTCCGTTCTGTATATAAACGACGGATTTATTGATACAATTCTGACATGTGACATTGCGAATTTTTTTCCAAGAGACGCAGAAGATTTCGATCGACAGAAAAAGTATAAATATTTGCTCGATGACGGCGAATTCATCTACATCAATATTCTTCGCTTGGTATGTAAGCATCCCTAGCGGAGCAGGTTGAGAGAACGGCCACATAATACTCTGACCGTTCTCTGACTGTTCTCTGACTGTTCTCTGACCTCGCATTATTATGGCTAAGAATGATAAAAATCATTTAAAACATTGCAATTATGATTCCGTGGCAAAATTTGGAATAGAAGGCGTAGGAATAAATGCAATAATTTTGTTTTTCAGCGCTAAAAACTAGGAAAACATCATGTACCTGTCATTGAAGGCAGTGAAGTAGTTCACCATTTGCGGAACGTCTCCACCAATAGCAAAACTTCACAATGGAGACGTTCCGCCAATTGTAAACCACTGCACTGTCTTCAATGACAGGTATACGATGTTTATCTAGTTTTTATCTCTGAATAATAAAATTATTGTATTTATTCCTACATCTGCTAATTTAAATTTGATCGCAGAATCATAATTCTAATGTTTTAAATCTTTTTTTTATTGTTCTTAGCCATAATAATGCGAGGTCAGAGAACTGTCAGAGAACAGTCAGAGAACGGACAGAGTATTCTATGACCCTTCTCTCAACCGGGTCTGCTAGGGATACTATTTATATCTATTTTTATTCATATAGTGTCTATACTTTTCTGATATTTTCTACTGGTTGAAATAATTCTTTATCTGCTGTAAGATTTTCTTACATTTTCATGTTTATTATTTTTATGCAAGTGCAAAACAAAAGAAAAATCGAACCAAAAGTCACATAACTGATGAAAATAAATAAAGGTCGTTAATTTCGAGATTTTCTAGAAATAATTTATTTACATTACCGACGGAAATGTTAAGCATTTTTTTTATCTTTTACCGAACCGCCTTATTATTTAAAAGATCAAATTACAAATTTTTTCCCATTATGGTACGAAAGTTATTATATAATTTATTGGCGAAAAAGTCAGAGTTGAAAACAAATTTAATAATATTAATTTTATGAAAAGGTATTACGAAAAGGGCGTCAAATTTTAATATTTTTGAAAAACATACATAACTTTGAAAATAATATAATAGTAGATCATGTGCCTAGGCGCATAATGAGGGTTATCACGCGACGAGCGACAATGCTTGCAGGAGATCGAAGCCAAGGCATGGTCAAGGCAAAGCCCAGATGAAGCCGAGACAAAGCCGAGACAAAGCCGACACGCGATCAGTCCTGCGAGCATTTTAAGCAACTCTCATAATTACTCGAATTGTGTGCATTGGCACATATTCTATTTTATGTGACTTCGGCACATTAACGAGTTTTTATGCGAACACTCGAATCCAATCTGAAAAGGTCCAAATCGCCGTGATTATTGCCCATCTCACTTGATATTTCGCGAATACTTCCGGCCATTTTGATTTTCTCGATCTTGTGTAGTAGTGGCGTATTGTAATAGAGCATGCGCAGTTCAAGTGTTCAAGGCTTTGTCAGTACGGTGCCAACGCTGTACGAAGAAAAATAAGAAGAAGATTACGCTCCGCTGTATCGTAATAGGCGCATGCGTAGTTTAATTTTTACTTTACATTACTCTGTATTGTAATACACAACATTACGCTACTCTCCAGTGTAGCGTAAAAACGAGTTTACGCGCCAGTCACGTAAAATTGTTAAAGTTCCATGTCTCATTCGAGACTAATATTACTGAATTTAAATGAAATGTGATATTTATAGATTTTTAAAATGTCTTCATAGGCTACCAAGATACTTTGGAATGATACCTTGACGAGCGGACGAAGAAGTTTTAAAAATATTGATTATTTTTAAAGTTATTTACATTTTCTAAAAACATGGAAATTTAAAATTTTTTTTGCAATATCTTCTTTGTAAAATTAATATTTTGCATGCTCATAATTTTCGACAGCAGTTTAGGTTTTGTTAATAAAATATTAATTTATTAGGTGATGAACGTATACAAAACTGCGGCAACTTGAAATTATTAATTTTTGGTTATGATCATTGAAGTACATCTCTTGTGCCATATGAATAGAATAAGTTATGATTTAGAAATTCTGCAATAAATTTATTGAAAAAGTAACATATTTAATAATTTTGTGGTTTCACATGGTTCAGAGGTAAATCCGTTATCATCATTGAAATCATTAAACGTTACATGAATGTAATTTGAAATGTAAAAAACAAGGTAAAAATGGTTTTAATTGAGTTTAACACGTGTTTACCAATCCTCACTTTTTATTTTATGTCAGCTAAAGTATCTTTCTTGAACAATAGTGGATGAAAATTGAATTTTTAAAATAACTAAATAATGATCATTTTTCATTACTTTCGCCCCTGTGGATAAATGTTGCAAATTTTTTTTAATGATAATTTTAGCTAGTGTTGAGGGCATTGAAGAACAAAATAAGCAGAAGAGATTAAGATTTCCGAATAAACGAAATAGAAGTTTTTTTTCGAAATCAGAAACCAAAGCAAACAAAGTTCCAAACAAAGTAAGTAGTATCATTATTTTATTAGATATTTTTTAGCTATAGTAATAAAATTTAATAATATTAGGGAATACCTTTTACTATATCATTCACCTGTTTCTCGGATTTTTTGTAGAAACGAAGTATCAGAAAGAAACTTTTCGATGACGAAAAAGTCAGTGGTGTTGATAAGCAATAATTTCTACTAACAAATAGAAAAATTCTTTATGATTCTGATGACTACCTCTTTTGTCGATGAAAACAAAAGTAAATATTTAGAGGAGGATGCAGAACCCTCAAGTAGTAAGTATGCAAAACCTTATCTTATGTATCTGTACAACTAGTACAGAAACACGTGACTCTAATGAATTTGCCTCAATAATTATAACAGAAATAGATTAAAATTATCATTAATTTAGACAACAATTTCTTTTCCGTTCTTCAGATGAACCGCAACTTGACCAAGCAAATGAGTCATCTTTATCTGACGATACTGTCATAATAGGCAAAGAAGATGGGATGAGAAAAGTAAGACGTTTCAGTATATCAAAGAAGTACGCAGATCAAGACATAAGTCGTCTAGAAAAGTCCGAAAAGTCTGCAGCACCAGTGGACGTTCCTTCATGCCCATGAGGAATGACTCCAGATTTGTAAGAGAAATGGCTTAAATATTGTGGACCAGGGGTATTTTGAAGAAAAGGTATGTTCGAATACCTATAAAACAGACTTCGGGAATAGAGGAAAATCTGGAAGTTGATGAAGAGGAAAACAAAGATGGTCTGACGCCTGTAAATCCAGAAAAATACAAACTTCTAAAAGGTATAACCTGTTAATATTGGCATGTATGTGCATCACTTATTCGATTCCTATATCTTACTTTTTTTTTCGTTTAGCTGGCGTCCAGCGAAATTGAAATGAGTCCCCAGAATTATGATTATTAATATGGATGTCAACGGAGGGGAAGGAGAGTGAAGCAACATCTGCTGATGGCCCAGGTCGACAACCCAGAAATCAGGGAAGGGAGTAGGGGCGTTGGGGTACTGCAGACTCCACATCAATACGTCCCTGATATACGTCTGAGCATCGACACCAGAGCGGCGTGCCACCAGCCAATCAGCGCGAGGAACTAGCGGTAGGAGAGGTAACCGTAAGGCACGAGCCACCGGCAAGCGACAGCATCGTTCTACTCTGTCGGCAGCCACTGAGGATCCCGGATCGTACGCCAGGAATTCTTGTTTAATAGTGAATTTGTGTTGGACCTTGAGAACTTTAGTGAGGTCAGGTTTTCCTCATATTTGGACTCTAACCAGAAATCCCACTGTACCAGACGACCCCCCTTTTTTTGTTAACATTTAATTGCATAACCTCGCTCGTGCTCGGGAACGTTTTCCGGAGGCGAGACGGTTAGTGCCCATTGGGTAAAGCCCCCTTTTTTTTGCTCCTTTTTGATGGTCACTCGTGGCTAGTCGGATTTCTGGATTGGGCCTTCATTTAATATTTGATTTATTGTAATATTTGATTTGTTGTAATAATTGATTGATTGTAATATTTAATTTGATTTCGACTCTTAAGCCCCCCTCCCTCTTTTTGTAGTTTCGTTGAATTCTCGACCCAGTCCCATAGTACCGGACAAAGTGGCCTAACCTCACGGGTTAGCCCCCCCCCCCCAATTTGTTGTATATCGCCCCCCGTAGATAATTCAGATTAGATGCAAAACATTGTCGAGTTTGAAGGCTGAAGTTAAATATTTAATAAATTGTCCATGAATTTTATAACCACTTTGTGCCTATCTATCCTCTTTATAGGTTAGAAACCTTTTCCGTGACCTCCAGTTCGGGGACCTCCCCTACTCTACCGACTCAAGCTGGGCTAGCCGAGTTTTCCGGCACATCAAGTTTTCACCAGGACCCCCCCCCCCCCGGCCCCGCTCTCGAAACTGTCGCTTTAACCTTTTTTGGTATTTTGATTGCGTTGACCTAGTCGGTCTGGCGCCCCCAAAACTAACTGGCTGTCGTTACTCCTGAATTTGAGTTTCTCAAATTTTAGAGAAAATTACCGGTGGAAGCTTGGTGCCGAAGGGGTGCTATATATTGCATAAATTAAGCATAGCATTACAATGGCGCCCATCGTGGGGCCTCCGAATGAAAAGGTTTCTCCCTAAACTTTTGTTTGAAAATATTAAATATTAATATTTAAAAATATTAAATATTAAAATCAACAGGCACGTCGAACGAGACGATAAGCCCTTGGATACGCAAACCGGCGGTAAAAACCCAGAACGGAACTTGAGGAAACGAGTGATACGTCACTCAACCAGCAGTCTGTCAGCAGCTTGCCACCACTTGACCTCAAGACGGAGTTCACAGCTACTTATATAGTTTGTCAACAGCAGAAACAAACAAGTAAGATTATAAAAATAAGTAGAGCAGGAAAATTGTAAAATAAATCAGACTCCCATCCGCGGCCACACGCCCGTTTGGCAGACCGACTAGCTGCGCCAGCCAGGGGAGGAATGAAGCGATTCCTCCCCCGAACGACGCGGACAGCCAAGTCCGCCCACGACGCCGGACGGTGGTAACTATACTGAACGTGCTCGCCAGCTCTGGTTCCCTGAAATAACAGTCCATTCTGATTAACCTTGTTGTAAGTCTGTAGCGACTTGAACAAGTGAGGAATTTGAAAAACATTAAAATATCCACGCACGACGTGTAACTTGCCAAGCTCGAGAAAATCCTAAATACACAGAGGTTGAAAGCACCAACCGGTATAATGAAACGGGTACCTGTAACTATTCCCAGAGAAATCAGGTAGACGAGGGCACAATACCATCTAAGGATATTATACGCACAGTGAAACCTATTAGTGGGCAAGACGATATAGGAGTTGAAAATTTTATTAAAATAGTTAAGAAAGCAAAGTCAAGGTGCAGTCAACGGGCATTATTACTGGATTATATAATTGCAGAAAAAATTATTAAACATGCAGAAAGAGCTATTAGATACACACAAATAAATTCTTACACAGTTTTTATTTAATACATTGAGACAAAATCTCACACAAATAGGATCAGTGTCAGCGCTGCGTTCCAAGTTAGAAAGCTGCAAGCAAGTTCCTACTGAAACAATACAGAATCTCAACCTTAGATTCCGGTAAGGCGTAAATGAATTGAAATACGCTGTACAAAGTGAACACCCTTGGCCAATGGAAAGAAAAATAGCTATCAATATCGAAGAAAAAGAGAGTACGAAAAGATATCTTTTGAATTTGCGAAGAGAAATAGGACTGCAAGTAAAAGCCCAAAAACCTATAAATTTAAGTGAAGCTCAAAATCACGCAGTAGAAATGGAAATGTGGCTCAAAAAAGCATAACCGACAGTGAAGTTACAACCTAGTTTCCGACCACCTATAAAACTAAAGCAAGTGCCACGAACAAAACAGTTCGTTCCACGACAGAATTTCCCTCATGTGACTTCAAGGATCAACAAATAGAACAAATTCTAATATTCACACTCAAGAAAAATCTAGATTGACCTGCCATAAATGTGGAAAATTGGGACACTTCGCACAGCAATGCCAAGTTCGAACAAATTTTCCTATGGGCTCATTCGACACTCGACCCCTTCATGCCACCAGGAACATCCAGAACGAGAGCGATGAATGTTTAGAATATTTTCAAATACCACCAGAAGAAGAAAGGGAACAGATATATTACGAGGAATCAGCCGAGTGTCTACCGTCAGTGGAAGACTGCAATCTATATTTGGAAAACGAAGCGATAGATCAACCTACAAATTATTAGTAGATTTCGGATCTTCAATAAACATTACTAAAAAAAACGAAGTCCCAATACAATCAAAACCTTTCGAAATGAGGAAAAATTTCATCATGGGAAAAGATAAGCATATGTCAACCAAAGCTGTACACATAATTTACTTAAATAAAAAGCATTTGTTCCATATCGTAGAAAATGACTTCCCACTTCCAGAAGAAGGAATCATTGGATTACAATTCTTTCGTAAATACAATAGATATGCCATTACACCTAAATTCTTGCTTATAGAAAACAAGAAACTACCCTTATATGACGACGGAGAATATATAACGCTATACACAGCTCAAATCAACAAGATTCACATTCCCAACGAAAATGATCAAGAGATTTGGATGGGAAATGATCCACATGTACCAGATGGGATTTATCAGATCAAAAACCAAATATTAGCAGCACCTTATAATAATTATGACAGACAACCCCTAAAAATATCAATACCAAAATACGAATGTATAGAGAGAATCAATAAAATATCAGAAGAGGTTATTATGGAAGTAGACAAATCTAGGAATCTAATACTGAAGACAGGAAAGACAATAAATATTAAGTCATACAGGCCACCTGAATGTCATAAAGAAGAAGTGAAACGGCAAATGACAGAACTCTGTAACAACGGTGTAATAAAAGATTCGAATTCACCATTTAATTCACCGATTTAGGTAGTACCTAAGAAAACAGATGTTTCAGGCCAAAAGAAATGGCGAATTGTAATTGATTTCCGGAAATTAAATGACGTTACCGATCAAGACGCTTATCCACTTCCAATCATAGATGATATTTTAGATCACTTAGGACAAGCAAAATTCGTCTCAGCATTCGACCTCAGTTCAGATTTTCACCAAATCCCTATGGTACCAGAATCTAGAAAGTACACTGCCTTTTCGACACCAGAAGGACATTTTGATTTTACTAGAATGCCTTTCGGATTAAAAAATGCTCCAGCAACGTTTCAAAGAATGATCGACAACGCTTTACGGGGATTAGTAGGAAAACATTTTTTTGTTTATTTAGATGATATTGTTATATTCGGAAAAACTATAGAAGAGCACAGTGAAAATTTAATATTATTATTAGACAGATTGAAAAATGTAGGATTAAAATTACAACCGGACCAATGCGAGTATTTGAGACCTGAATTAGAATATCTTGGACACCTCATAACGGCGGACGGAGTAAACCCTAACCCGTAAAAGATTAAAGCGGTAAAGGAATTTAGAATACCTGCCAATGTCACTGAGATTTAGTCATTTCTCGGATTGGCAGGATATTACACAAAATTTATTAAAAACTTTTCACACGTAGCCAAACCTTTGGCAGATTTGACGAAAAAGGATAACCCTTTCAAGTGGTTAAACAAGCATCAAGAAGCCTTTGAAACTTTAAAAGGAATTCTATGCACTGCACCAGTATTACGGTTCCCAGATTATAAGAAAGAATTTAAACTAACCACAGATGCTTCCAAGGATTAAACGAAAAGCAGAAGCTGTAATACCAGATACTCCTATAGACCCAAATGAAAAAATAGCAATTGATATTTTCAGCCCATTACCTATTACCACTTTAGGAAACGAATATATATTGATTATCCGTGATCAACTTACAAAATATTTAATGCTCATACCCTTAAATGAAGTACATTGAGAATCAATAATTGAGGGACTTTTCGATCACTACATTTACATTTTTGGAGCAGCTAAATCCATATTAACAGACCAAGGACAAAGTTTCGTTTCTGAACTAATACAGAATTTTAAAAACCTCTTTCGAATGAAACATATTAAAACTACAACGTATTATCCAAAGAGTAATGGAAGTCTTGAAAGAGCTCATTCTACACTAAAAGACCTGATTAAAACTTGTTTGGAAGATACCCACACAGAATGGGACAAGATTCTTAAAATTATTACGCTAGCATACAATACTACAAAACACGAAGGAATCGGCATCAGTCCTTTTCAAGCGACTTTCGGAAGGGAAAATGCTAACCTACCCTCAGAATTAGCCACCACTCCTAACTTACGACACGATGACTTGATACAAATCTGGAAATCAAGACATGAAGCACATCTTGAAAAAGCTAAAAAGCAAATTCAAATCCAAAACGAAAAATATAAGAGATTTCAAGACTCGAAAATAATTCTGCCTCAAAGTATATATATTCCTGGAGATCTAGCAGAATTTATCAAAAATATTAAAGAAAATAAACTATCACCTAGTTGGTTAGGACTAGCTACAATATTAGAGAGATTATACAATAACAATTATATTATACTATTCAATAATGTCCGATCAAGAATCCATGCTAATCAATTAATGCCTTATTTTTAGAATGAAGATTTTTGGATTCCTTATATCACTGGCCACCATTAGTATCAGCCAGGGTGGTTATAAACTGACTCCTCTGAAAGGAAATATCTTCAAGGAAGAAATCGGGAAAGCTCATCTTTATCACGAAAAATGGAGACTAATGATAAATATCAATAATACTAATATGCAGGAGCGATTAGATATTGTATAATCCTTCAGACACTGAAACTAAGCGTTAAAATCTGCAACTCACAATGCGCAGAAGAAAATGAAAAACGTTTTTGGAGACTTATCGAAATCACTCTTCGGAACGCTCAGCAATGAGCAGGATTATTACAAGGAAGCCTTAACAGCAATATAAGAAATTTATTTGTAGCAAGTAAGATCATAACCTGTTGAATAATGATTGAAGAATTACAAGAAGATATCAACATTTTAATTACAGCAATTAACGACGGGAAACACGGGATAATCCACCCACAACTTCTCATGCCTCAAATGCTCATAGACACTATAAACGAATACGAAACAGTACACAGAACGAGATATCATTTCGATGCGAATCCTGAAAGCTATCAGCATATAATTGGCATCAGCGAAATCAACGTTGCTATAATCAAAAAATCTTTAACCCACATTGTTGATATACCTGTCCTGGAAAAAGAAGAATACACCATAAATCATGTGATTCCTATCCCAAAAAAAATCCAGAATACCCACATTGCCATCATCCCAGACCACGAATACTTGTTTACATTTGAGACAGGGTACGTACCAACCGATAGCGAAACACTCAACACGTGTAAAAATTTAGCCGATTATAAAATATGCCATAGAAATCAACCAGACTATAGACTGATCGACACTCATAATTGCGACGCCAGTATTATAAGAAAAAACCAACATGACGTAAATTGTGACTCCTCACCATTCAAATTACATAGCGAAAGTTATATACAGACAAGCAGAGGATACATTATACTACCCACAAAAAAGACTGTTTTAGATTTTTTATGTAAAGACGCTATGACTACGGTCGAAATAATAGAAAATGTACTAATACAAGGTTCGGAATGTTAAATTAGTATCAGTAATGTACAGTTATATTTAGAGAAAACAACCGAATTCAAGAAAAATTGCGTATTCAACAAGACCTACACTATACCATACGATAAAAATTCTTTCGAAATATTAAAAGATCATCTCATAACGCTACCCGACAAGTAAATCTAGGAACATTGAAACAGATGCGATTGAGTTTAGACGACACTGAAAATTTGTTAAGCAAAATTGGGAACCATCATCGACTCTTGAATTGGAAAGAAAAGGCTACGACATGGTTACAATACCCAGGGTATTTCAGCTTAGGTCTAGTATTACTTTATATATTATACAAATGTGGCATTATCGAAGCCATACCTAAGTGTTTACCTAAAAAGATATGCTTATTCTGCGTAAAGACGAATGTAGCCAATTCAACTATGCCAACTATAGTAACATATGGCAGTAATCCTACTGAAGACATACCTTTAAGGAAATAATGAATTAGAAAATATCAGTTATGAGAGTAAAAACAAAATTGTAAAATTTTTGAGATAAAATAAGAATTTAGGGGACTAAATTTACTCTAACGACGGGGGTGTAAGGAGGGTAATGCCATTATCTCTAAGATACTTGAATTAGGAGAACTCTATGTATAGAGGGCAATGGGACAATGTTGTAAACCTAAAAACGTTTAATGAGGACAACTCCACGTAAAGGGGGCAACGCCGTAACCTAGAATAAATTAACGATAGAAAGATACTATATATGTAGCCCTTCAGGCATAGTCTCGACAGTTTTACTACAGCCTGCGACGAGGTTGTAACTGTAACGTTTCAAATAAAGTATTTTTCAAAAATCAAATTTGGATCATTACACAATATTATTTTCGACACAGTCCTGTAATGTTTACATTGAACTGTGCTACCCATAATAACATTACGAACGTAATTATTAATTGTTATTACGACAACACATCAGTGAGTATGACTTGTTATAACCTTAAGATATTGTAGCACATTAGTGAGTCTGATTTATAGTTGTAACGTATCGGAATTTCTTGTCGCATTTTTTCTACGTTCCCCCAGTTAAATTAGAATACTATGGGGACCATACATTTACGCTTGCTCAGGGAACTCCATTGACCCAAAAGTTGCCAAAACGTTATCGCTTATATTGCATTTTGTTCCATCTTGACCCTTGACCTGACTTATTAACCCTGAAATTGTCTTTTCCTACAGAGCACTAAACTCGAGGTACTTATTTAATATTTAGTCCTTAAATTAGTAATTTGTTTATTCCTTCCTAAGATACGGGCTTGTCATTTAACCCCATAGTAGTTAACCCCTCTTATCGACCAGGAATCCGTGATTTATCATCTAACCCTGAATTCATTTATTGTTATTATCATTATATTATATTAATTATTTATTTATTTTGGAATCTAACCCTGAATTTATTTATTGTTATTATTAGTATATCATATTATTTATTTAATTATTTTATATCTTGATTCTAAGTGATCCCATTTAATTTAACTTTGACAGAGCTTTGGGTACTCGACCCTCTTGTTTGATTATTTTTGTATCGCACGTATCGACTCCCAGCTGATAACCAAGTGGCTTAGTGTAATTTTTCGGGACCTCCGTTAACGCCCTTTATTCTTTCCCGTACCGTTTATATCGCTTGGGATATCAATTAAGTCACCATGGCCAAATTCACAGACGATGACTCGTGGATTTTTAAGTAAGGTAAGGACGACCTCATCGCGGAACTCGAGATTCGCGGATTACCTGGAACTGGTAGTCTACCGGTATTGCGGGCGAGAATCATGAAGTTGGAAAGAAAGAAGAACGATGAGAATAAAACTCTCGACCCAGTAGAAGAAACTTCTGGGGGATCTAAGTTATCTGACGAAGGACCGGAGAACGGAAATGCGTTAAACGAACGAAGTTCAGAGGTCATTGCTGGAGGCAAATCTTTTGAAGCGCCAAATGAAGAAGTTTCGCGTGACACTACGGGTGCCATTCCAAAGTCAAATAGGAACTGCACAAGATCGTAGACGAATGAGTCGATCCAAGCTGACCGTCCGGATGAACCACGCGATGTGGGGTGACATACGAGTAGAGATCGCGAGGTGTCAGGACCTTTAGAGTTCCACGTTCGCGATTTCTTAGAATCAAACTAACGAGCCCGTCGCTTGGACTTTAATTAACATGATAGGTCAAACCTTGCCGAAATGAATATTTCCGAGATATATCCTTGTGATTATCAGGAAGCCGCGCCGGAAATTTCGACCCATGAAGTGAATTTGATCAACGGAGAGAATATGGAAATTATTTCGAACCCCCTATTGAAAACTGCTACGATGATGACTCCCGCAGACTTTCATTGATCCTCAGCTCCAGGATTTCGAAGTCATCAGCGGCGCACACGACAAGTGCGTCATCTGCGAAGCCGATGATGCTCGTTCCAGCAGGTAGGTCCATGCGCAGGAAGTCGTTATACATGACGTTCCAAACGAGTGGACCCACCCGCGACCCTTGAGGAGCGCCACATGTCATCTCTTCTTTGAGAGACCATTTGTCGCCCTCGTAAATCACCCACCTGTCACTCAGATAGTCATCTATCATTCGTAACAGGTAGTCTGGAACCTTTTTCCGCATCATCGTCTCGATGCAGATGTTCCATATAGCGGTATTGAACGCATTGCGTATGTCAATGCTGACCAACGCGCAGAATCCCTTACGCTTACCAGTTCCCTTTCTTGTATTTGTGGCAATGTTAACCACACCGTTCTTACCGACCAAAAGGGTCTGAAGCCGTTGTAGAATCAACTCCTCCAGGAGCTTCCCCATCGTATCCAATAGACATATTGGTCTGTACGATGAGGGATCCCCTAGAGGTTTGTTGCCCTTCCTCAGCAGGACCAATCTCTACTTCTTCCAGTCTGCGAAGAATCTCCCCTCCCGAAGACAGGAGTTGAAGGCTTCTAGGAGGATCTCCGGATATGCTCCGATCACCTCTTTGAGGATTTCGTTCGGCACTCCGTCGATCCCCGGCGCTGTCCTTGCCTTGAGCCTTCCACTCGCTCTCTTTAGTTCCCCGAGAGTGAAGAGTTCCTCGTGCCGGGCCACGCAGGAACTTCGGTCCTGCCTTTGGAACGGCTCTACGTGTGGAAATAAGTTTCGCACAATATACTGGACTGGATCGAGATTGTCCAGGCCCGGGGCCATTCTTCAAGTCACCAATTTATTGGTGACTATTTTGAAGGCGAGACCCCATGGGACCTTCTGGACCTCTCCGGTCAAGTCTTTCCAGCATTGAAGTCGGCTTTTCTTTATGCCTCGCCTCAAAGCTGCTTTCGCCCTTTTCCATGCCTCGTGCAGCAGAAGATCACCCTTTGAGCGAGTGAATCTCTGCCACGCTATCGAGGCATTTTTGACGTAGGGTGGCCAACTGGTCATTCCACCAGTACATCGAGCCCCTGGCTTGCCTGCGCTTGCGGCGGGGCATCGAGTAGTCGCAAGCTGCGACAACTTTTTGTATCGCCGAGCGCACATTATCCTCCAACGACCCAGCAGGCTCGACCCAAACCAAGCTCATCAATGAGCCTGGCCATCTCGAGATGGACTTTAAGCCTCTCCCTGCAGAGCCGTCTGGCGTTCCAGGGGGGGCACCTTCCTTCACTGCCCCTACCCTTACCCACTGCTTGGCGCCCATGTTCTAGGCTGAACTCGATGCACCGGTGGTCGCTCAAGGTTGTCTCCTCGAGAACTGAACAGCTACCTATCCTTGAGGCGAGGCGAGGCGCGGCAATTGTGAGGTCTATTATTGACCCCCCCGCTCCTCGTCTAAACGTAAACTCCTTGCCCTCATTTAGGACTATCAGGTCATTCCTAGCGACCATCTCGCCGACCAAGATTCCCCTCCTGTCTAGGCGGGCCTCACCCCATTTGGGCGACTTACTATTAAAATCACCCCCTATGAGGGATCGCCCGATGGCCTCACGGAGGCTTTCCTCATGGAGGAGGATCTGGGTCTCAAAGACATCGAAGGGCTCGCAGGGGGAGAAGTAGCAGCTGTACACACGCACACCCGCCACCTCCACCCAAACGAACCCCGCGTCGGTCTCCAGAAAGTCCCCGACGCCCAAATCAGGGTTACAAACAAGGATGCCGGCCCTCCTTGATGCACCCTGATACCAAGCAGAGTTTTCGGACCACTTGCACTGCTCACTAATTAGCAGCAAATCGACCCCCCTCTCCCTGACAGTCTGCATCAGAAGGTCCTGGGCATCCCTCCCCCTTCCGAGGTTGAGCTGCAGGTACTTCAATTCCTGCTTCTCAACCTCCAAAGCTCTTCCCGGATGCCACACGGAAACGATCGTTTGAACTGTCCTTGGTCACAGATTGCGGAGGCTATGCTGTGTCCCCCAAGAGATTCCACACACCAATTTGTTCTTAACCTCATTCAAGAGAGAGCCCGTTCATAGAGTCCTCTCTCACATTCAAAGGACACATATCTCAGTCATGCGGCGCTGATATTCATTCATTCCACTCATTCTTCACAGGCACTCGCACTCTCATACACCCATCCCATTTTTCGCGCGGAAACCATGGGACTCCCTGACGCGGGCCCTATCAGAGAGATCGACGTTGATCATAGTCCCCTTAACGCTTCCGACAAGCACCCCATTTTGCGATGCAACTTCTTCCAACCCCCCACTCTAGGAAAACCAGCGACTCCCCACTGAATGCCATCTGCCGTCTCTATTAAAGATAACAGTGGAGCCCCGGCGAGCTTTAACCCGCAAGTCTTAGATGAACTCCGTCGCTGCTTGCGCGAGGGCTGTTGGAACTGCAACGCTCCAGGCCACCGCTATCCTGAGTGTCCACTAACACCTATGCGAATCTTTTGTTTCCGTTGTGCGATGAATGGGCTAACGGTGAACCAATGCGTCACTTGAAAAAATAGGGGCAGCCAAAACGGTCCTGCCGCTAAGCGTACCTTTTTTTTGCTCCTTTTGGACGGTCACTCGTGGCTAGTCGGATTTTTCGTGACCTTCTCCAGTTCGGGGATTATGAGTTTTTTACATTTTTGTATTGTTTCAATTTGACTTTAGATCATTTTCTGCACTTGTACAAAGTTTGTTGAACTATGAAATCATAACACTCACATTGTAAGAATTTTGTCATTAAGGCTTATGTAGCGGTAAGAATAAAATATGTCCACCTCGTTTCCATTATTTGGGATTAAAATATTAACAACTTATCGGGGACTTCGCGCTAGTAGGAGGGAGGCGATCAAGCCATTTTTCCCAATAAGATAAAATATCTGCTAAAATGCTAAAGTAAAAAATTTTCCATTTTCGCCTTTTAGAAGTGATATTTTCTCTTTCTGAAAAAACTAGTTTCATCGCCCCCCTCTTCCTGCCATCCTGAAGCAACCTTCAAGGTTCTCAAAATTTGACCAATGACCTTTTTAAAATTATAATTCATTTCGCAATTCACTCTCCAAGTCTTAAAGTTTGGTTTTTAACCTAGACGAGATTACATACGTTTCAATTTCTTTAAAATTTTATTTTTATGTCTTCATCATCTAATTTCATAATTATAAAGCATTTACTTGAATTTCAGATGCGGCTCGATACAAAATAATTAAAAATCAGGGAAGTAACCCAAGTCCTTCCAAAAGAGCTCTAAGGATGCAAAGAATATGGGAATACTTATCAGATAAATCATATGACGTCAAAGAAAAAAGAAAGAGGAACCGAACATCCTAAGTGGACAATCTAATCTGTTACTAATATCATTAAGTTCGACATGATTTTTAAATTTTCTTACAAGTCGCATTTCAACATATAATGTCAAAAAAAGGGCGAGAAACCAAATGTCCAAAGCGGACGTACATACTCATCCCTTACTCTTAACGTTAAATTTTATATAATTTTTCAGCTTTTCTTAAAAGTTCTACTTAAATATATAAACACATATACATGTGATAATAAAAGTGTATGGAAGTACATTTGACATGGAAAATCCATATGAAGAACTCCGAGATCTTGATCAATAAATTGAAGCATTGAAGGAACAATGCAATTACATTGAACCTATTGAAATACCATTAGATTACCGAAAGGATAATACACTAAATAGAGAAACTGGAACTTTTATGCCAAAACGAGTCCTCGATACTTGCCAATATGTTCCTGTCATTGAAACCCTGAAACTTGTGTTATCCAATAGGCACGTTTTTGAAGCAATCCATTCAGAGACACCATCGTCTTTTGGTAAATTAAACTCTTTTATTGATAGCGATCACTTCAAAAACCATCCGTTTCTGCAAGTTCATAAACATGCATTAAGAATTAAATTCTATTATAATGAACTAGAAATCGTTAATCCTCTTGGATCTAAAACGGGAGTTCATAAGCTAGGAGCTTTTTATTATGTTATTCAAAACGTCCCAGCTCACATGAATTCGGAATTGAGTAGCATTCACGTCCGTATGCTCTGTTCTGATGTTGATGTCAAACGATATGGCTTTCAAAAAATTCTATCTCCATTTTTTTCCGACTTAGAAAAATTAGAGAGTGATAATGGACTAGAAATTCTTTTAGGTGGAATTAATTTTACTTTACGTGCGACTTTGGCAGCTTTTATTGGCGACACCCTGGCAATTCATCAGGTTTATAATTTCAAGGACCCTGCTGCGAAACTTTTTGTTCGAGCTTGTCTTTATTCAAGAGAAAATTTGATTGATGCCAAATTAGATTCAGGGGAAAAGCGCACTAAACAATTGTACAACGAAGAGCTTGAATATGTAAAGAATAGTAATTTTTCAGAAGCATCCATGACTGAAACTGGCATAAAGGGAGATTGCTGTTTACTCAAATCCAAGTTTTTTCACTTTTCCCAAAACAAAGTTTGGGATGGAATGCACGATAATTTGTGCCATGGTGTAGGAGAACAAATCCTCAAACTTGTTTTGCACCAATACGTTTCTGTTGACAATTTTTTCACAATCAATTGGTTTAACGAAAAAATTCATGCTTTTCAGTTTGGTTACGTTGAAAAACGTAACAAACCTTCTCCCAACTTTAAAAGAAATTTGCTTGATTATACGGTCACTCAAAAAGTAATGCAAATGTGGGTATTGTTGAGAAGTTTCCCATTTTTAGCAGCCGAAAAGGTTCAGAAAGGAAATTTTCACATGCAGTTACTTTTGTTACTGCTTTGCCTCATGGAAATAATTTTTGATCCGAAGTTAATAAAATCTTCACTGCCCTACTTGGAGGCTCTTGTACATGATTTGGTAGAATATTTTCATACAGTATTTCCAAATGTGAATTTAATCAACAAATTTTACCACATATTTCATTATGCTAAAAGTATTTCTTGGTCAGGCCCAATGTGGGAATTAATTTGTTTGAGGTATGAAGCAAGACAGGCTTAAATCAACCTACGCGCACAAAACATGAACAATTTCAAAAATCCAGCAAAAACTTAGATGAGGATTTGATAATGTTCTCAAAGCAGTAAATGGGTAAAACTATTTAAAGTCAGTACGACTAGTGGCGAAAAAATCTAGGTAAATAGAGCCCGAAGTTTCAGTGCTTTGACAGACCTGGGTTTTACTGCGGAGGACAAAATATTCCAAACAAAAAAGGTCAAAATACAAGGTGTCGAATTCAGAGATGGTTTATTTGTTTGCTTCAGTACAGGAATAGAATACGAAGATAATCTGTCACGATTTGGAAAAATTATAGAAATTATTCTCTTAGACGAAAGCAATGTTCACTTTCTCGTCATTCCTTCCATTAGGATGTATTTCGATCCAGACTTTAATGCATTTGTCATTGAAGTACGTCCAAATGAAAGTTTCAATTAAATATCTGAATTTATCTCATCGAAATCTCTAGCTCATTATAAACCAGTGTGCCCATAGACTGAACCAGTCAGTAAACGATTGTACCACACTTTCGTCCCGCTTTACACTCGTTTGCAATCGCTGTGTTTCGTCCCTTCTAATGCAATATACTATTCCTCTAAAAATAACTTATAATAACTATTTTCTCTATGTAAAATTTCAATATTATCCCAATGAAATTCATGGCTTTTTTCTGATCTATGTTTACTGATCATGTCTTGGTACCTTGAATTAAGATTTTTATTTCTCTTATTTTCCAAAACTCTTGTTTCCAATAGTCTACCGGTTATATCTTATTGCAATCCATACAGGAAATTTCACAAACCACATTAGATTGTTTAAAATGATTCAAGGGGGTTAAAATTCTTTTTATGCAAGGGAAGCACGTTTCTTGCGTCATTCCAGGAGTGTTGGTAACATTAGCAAATCGGGGAATATTTAGAGTGGGATTTTTTACCGTACTTGGATGGTAAAAATGACTTTACTAGCGCTTGCGCAATTCATGAGTTTTACCGTCCAATTACAGTAAAAATCCCCACCCCAAATATTCCCTGATTTTCTAATGTTATATACGCAAAAAAGTAAATGCCAATAATTAGCATCTTCGTGCTGCTCAGCAGAAACTGAGATACTTAATTTTTCTTTCGCAAGAGAAAATGCTAAAGTAGAGTAACTTTGATTCTAATTCAAAGTTTTCTAAATTTCTACAATATAGTAAGCTAAATGCTGCTTTGCAGCAAGTTGCTCGTCGTAACGCAGCACTCGAGTATCGCGAAATAAGAAATATTGTCCCTGAGTTCTTTATTTCTTATATTCAGTCGCAGATTCACTGAAAAAGTGAAAGTCAGGTGCTTTGATTTAGTTATAACGCGTACTGCAGGTCAGTGAATCGTAGTTGATAATACCTAATAAGGTATCGCCTTTCTGCATCTCAGAATGCGAGTTGCTGCTGAGCAGCATTTTTTTACTGACTGGTAATGACTAGTGATACTGTTAGGCTTAGCACTGGCCTTCAGTATGTGCATGGACTGAGTCACAGTACAAAAATGCTGCTCAGCTCTAACTGCCGTTGCTGACCGACCAGCGTACTGATAATCAGCAATCGTTTACTGATCACCAGCATTTTATTTTTTGCATGTACCAAACACTCCCGGAATGACGCGAAAAACATCCTTCCCTTGCATAAAGTATCGTATGCAACTTAGAGCCAAACGCGCAGCCGGTAAAGCTTGGCTACGCGTTACATAATTTATTATTATAGTATTTGAAATATTATTATGCAATGGTAGTGAAATAATATTTTGGGAGTTATAACTGTTTTGGCTTTAATTGCGTGAAGTTTCAGAATAATTTCTAGTCTAAAATAATTTGTTTATAATATGTTTCTCAATAAATCTAGGAGTATCGTTATTATACCCATATTATGAGTATTTTTGTATGATACTAATGTTAGTCTTGTGAAAGGATTTATGTGATAAGTAAATTGCTGTGTCCACAAGGTTTTTAACCGTTTAGCTGCGGGGGTGGTCGATATATCGACCACCCAAGAGGCACAAAATATTTAATATTTTTAGGCAAAATTTGATGTTTTGAATACGTAAAAAATAGTTTTGAAATTCCTCGAAACATTGTTGACCTTGAAAATAAGTATTTCAAGGTCAAATTTATTTTTTAGTAGAATAACTGAGGTATCCTTGACCTTTAAAATCTACAGTCAAGGTCAGATTTCATTTTTGCATAAGCGAAAGTTGGAGATGGCTTTCCAGCGCCACTAATGCGATAAAAATGGGAAAAACAGTGAAAAAAAATCCTCAAAGCGTGTTTGACCTTGAAAATGTCTATTTTGAGGTGAAATTTTAGTTTGCAGCACAAACGCAGTGAGTTTCAACGTCATATCTGAAGGTTACATAAAATACTGCGGCATTCATTCTCAGCAATATCTAAGATCAACGACGTGAATGCGAAATTTTTTTTTGTTGCTATTTCAGTCTTGGAGTTGGTACATCTTTGTTGTTGGTACAAGCACTTCGGCGGTGTGCAGACTGCGGTGGTCCGTTTAACCCAAGCGGAAGCTCGGAGCTTGCTCGGGCTCGGTAAGCTAAGGGTGGGGTGGGTCAACTGCCGCATCCGAGAGCATGGCGAGGTTGCCCGGTGCTTCAGGTGCGAGGGATATGGCCATGTGTCGCGTGGCTGCACGCTTCCAGGCAGGAAGGATGCCTGCTGGAGGTGTGGGGGCGCGTCAAACGTGGCCAAGGAGTGCAAGGCTCCCCCTCGGTGCCTGACTTGTACTGATAGGGGCGAAAAAGATGTCGCCCATGCTTCGGGGAGCGGTTCCTGCCCAATATTCAGGGCGGAGCTCCAGAGGTTGAGGGGTGGAAAGTGAAGTTTCTACAGCTCAACCTTGGGAGAGGGAAGGAAGCCCAGAACCTTCTGATGCAGACTGCCAAGGAGAAGGGGGCCGATGTGTTGCTCATTAGTGAGCAACACAAATGGTCTGAAAACTCTGCTTGGTACCAGGATGCATCACGGAGGGCTGGGATCCTTGTTTGTAGCCCTGATTTGACCGTCGGGGATTTCCTGGAGACCGACGCGGGGTTCGTTTGGGTGGAGGTGGCGGGGGTACGTGTGTACAGCTGCTACTTCTCCCCCAGCGATCCCTTCGAGATCTTTGAGACCCAGATCCTCCTCCTTGAGGAAAGCCTCAAAGAGGCTAGTGGGCGGTCCCTTATTGCGGGCGACTTCAATAGTAAGTCGCCCGAGTGGGGAGAAGCCCGTCTGGACAGGAGGGGAATCTTGGTCGGTGAGATGGTCGCCAGGAATGACCTGATTGTATTGAATCGGGGCAGGGATCTTACGTTCAGACGAGGAGCGGGGGGTCGATTATCGACCTCACGATTGCCGCGCCCTGTCTTGCCTCACGGATAGGCGATTGGTGCGTCCTCGATGTAATAACATTGAGTGACCATCAGTGCATTGAATTTAGCATCCAGGAACGGAGTCACCCAGTGAATACGGGAACGGGCGGCAAGGTAAGGAGCCCCTCCTGGAACACAAAACGACTCAGCAAAGACAAGCTTCGCGAACATCTCGAAGAAACCAGGCTCATAGATGAGCTTGTTCGGGCAAAGTCTGCTGAGTCGTTGGAGGACACTGTGCGGGCGGCGAGGCGAAAAGTGGTCGCATCATGTGACCACTTCATGCCTCCCCGCGGGCACAGGCGTACCAGGGACTCGATGTACTGGCGGAACGAACAGTTGTCCGTCCTGCGTCGAAAGTGCCTTACAGCGCGGCGGAGTTTTACCCGCTCAAAGGGTGATCCTCTGCTGCGCGAGGCATGGAAAAAAGGAAAATCAGCTCTGAGGCAAGGCATAAAGAAAAGCCGACTTCAGTGTTGGAAAGACTTGATCGGAGAAGTCGAGAAGGACCCATGGGGTCTCGCCTTCAAAATAGTCACTAAGAGATTGGTGACTAGAAGAAAGACCCCGGGCCTGGATAATGCCGATCGAGTCAAGTACATCGTGCGAGGCTTGTTCCCGCATGTAGAGCCGTTCCAAAGACAGGACCGAAGTTCCTGCGTGGTCCGGGTCGAAGAACTCTTCACTCTCGAAGAACTAAAGAGAGCGGGTGGAAGGCCCAAGGCAAACACAGCGCCGGGGATCAACGGGTTGCCGAACGAGATCCTTAAACAAGTGATCGGTGTATACCCGGAAATCCTCCTTGAAGTCTTTAACTCCTGTCTTCGGGAGGGGAAGTTCTTCGCAGACTGGAAGAAGCAGAGGTTGGTCCTGCTGAGGAAGGGCAATAAACCTCTAGGGGATGCCTCATCGTATAGACCAATATGTTTATTGGATACGATGGGGAAACTTCTGGAGGAAATGATCCTACAAAGACTACAGGGTCACATGGTCGGCGAGAACGGTCTCTCGGAAAACCAGTTCGGCTTTCGGAAAGGCAGGTCCACAGTTGACGCCATCCAGGCAGTGGTGGACATCGCCGCTAAACCAAGAAGAGGAACCGGTATGCGTAAGGGATTCTGCGCGTTGAACAGCAGTGACATACGCAATGCGTTCAATACCGAGAGATGGAACATCTGCATCGAGGCGATGGTGCGGAAAAAGGTTCCAGACTACCTGTTGCGAATGATAGATGACTATCTGAGCGACAGGTGGGTGATATACGAGGGCGACAAATGGTCTCTCAAGGAAGAGATGACATGTGGCGCCCCTCGAGGGTCGCGGGTAGGTCCACTCGTTTGGAACGTCATGTACTACGATTTCCTGCGCATGGACCTGCCTGCTGGAACGAGCATCATCGGCTTCGCGGATGACGCACTTGTCGTGTGCGCCGCTGACGAAGTCAAAATCCTGGAGCTGAGGATCCATTGTAGTCTGTGGCAGGCAAAGCGTTGGTTAGATAGCAGATGCCTGAAAATGGCCCCTGAAAAGACCGATGCTTTGCTGGTCACAGACAGGAGATCCTTCAAATACCCGAGGATTGTTCTCGGGGAACATGAAATCAAGTGGAAAAAGAGCATTAAGTACCTGGGTGTGCAGTTGATTCGAAGGCTTAGCTTCGGCGAACACCTGCAGATCGCGACTGCCAAAGCCATCCAATGTGGGGCCGCCCGGACTCGGCTCATGCCCAACATTGGTGGTCCTAGGGAAGCTAAGAGAAGGCTGGTGGCGAGCGTGGTAAATTCGAAGCTGCTCTATGCAGCTCCGATCTTGACCATGCTATCCTGAAGAAGCTGTTCTCGGCACAGAGAGGTGTGGTGATGAGAATTGTCTCAGCATACCGAACTGTGTCGACGAGCGCTATGCTGGTCCTGGCGAGCGTCCCGTTAATAGATTTATTGGCGGAGGAAAGGCAGGAGACCTTTCAGCTTCACAAGGAGCTTACCTGCGCCGACCTGCAGGAAATCGCTCGCGCGAAGGACGCCATCCGCAAGGATGGCAGGCGCAGACCTGTCGAGAAATAGCAGACGAGATTGCATGGTGACCAAACCGGGATATGGACACACCGTCTGATCCCGGAGCTCGCCACCTGGCTGGATAGAAAGCACGGTCAAGTCGCCTTTTACCTGGCGCAAGCACTTTCGGGCCATGGTTGCTTTAATGCGTACCAGAAGCGCTTCAAGAAAAGAGATGATGAGTCGTGCCGCTACTGCGGTTCCCTTGTGGAAAATGCAGAGCACACACTCTTTGTCTGCACCAGGTGGGGCGCGGAAATGGAGGCTGTCGGTCGGGCAGTGGGCCCACAACTCACTCCTGACACGATGGTCTCTCTCATGCTCCAGTCTGAACAGATGTGGATGCATATCGAGTCATTCGTCACCCTGGTGATAAAGACGAAGGAGCTCGATGGGCGTGCAGAGCGCGGCAACAATGGGGGCCAGTAGAAATCGCATCGGGGCTTACACTCGCGGTCCTGCGTCTTGGGCGGACTCTTATGCCTTTCCTGGCTGGCGCGGCCAGCCGGCCTGCCTAACGGACGTGTTTCCGCGGATGGGAGTCCTGGGCGAACGGACGACGGAAGAGTCGTACGCGACTTTAAGCTGGAACCAACTGCCCGCGAAGTTTAAAGCCGAAAGGCGGTTCCGCAAGCTGTGTATTGGTTCGTGAGAGGGGGTTTTTTGGTTTTAACAGGTATGCCTAGACCCGTCCTAGGAGAGTCCTGTACAACGTCTATAAAAGATTTCGCCATTTTTCCTCCTCACCAAAAAAAAAAAAAAAACTACTTTTTACGTATTCAGCGTACCAAACTACATACGAAGACCTTCTAAAAATTGACTTATAGTAGAAATAAAATTTGACCTTGAATTGGCGATTTTCAAGGTCAAGGGTATTCTCGGGAATTTTTTTACAATTTTTTTCATATTCAGCGCGTGAAATTATATAGAAATACCCTTTCAAACCTTTATGACAAATGAGAAAAAAATTTTACATTGCACTTTACGTTGCCTGCGGGGCTGATCGATATATTGACCAGCAGTCAGGTCGGGGACTCTACCTGTGATATCCAGTGATTCTATGTATAAATTTTGCATTTTATAAGAGGTCGATTTGTACTGAAATTTCCCCGCAGCTAAAAAGTTAATTACGCTCGAACTCCAAGAATATGGGAAGCTCGGGAATCGGGACCTTTAAAGATACAAGAATGTAAGGGGCCTCCACTTTTGAGACGTTTCGCTCGCTCCGCTGGAGTCGAAATGCTCGTATCTGCGGAGTGCTCGTATCATTGGAGTTCGAGTGTATAGCTATTTTACATTGAGTAGGATGATTAGATAAAAAATTGAGAAATGTTCCAGAATAGGTGTCTTTTCTATTGGAATCAGTAAGTGTCAGACCATTATTCGTTTTAATAACTTTAATATCAAGAAAAAGAAATTTTAAAATTCATACATTTTTGATGTGTTGATGATGCTTTCTTAAAAATATTTTCGTTCTATTTTGATTGCAAAATGTCATAGTCCTTACATAAAGCTCTTGCCACTACATGTGTAAAATACGTTTGTGATTACAATCTCCTTCAAATCCTTATAAGTGAGCCTTGCAGCGCAAAAGTTTCTCCTCGCGCGCTTATAGAATATATAGAGGAATTTATGGAAAAAATGTTGAAAATTTTCGTAGAAATCAGATTCGAGGTATTCAGAGTTTGTTATCACATCATTGTAAGGTCTGGATACCTTAGATCAATTAAATATATAAAAAAGTTCTTGTAAAAATGTTGAAAAATTTCATAGAAATTATATTTTTAACGCATTATATATTATATTATATTATATTATATATTTAACGCATAAACAACGTAAACACGTGTAAAAAAACGGTTTGTCGAGCAAGTAATCGCGTAATCGAATAAATTGGTATAATGTAGTGTAATTATGTCTTGATATTTTATGATACTGAATTTTTTTGATTTTGAATTAAATTTATAATTAAATAAAGATTTCATAATTATGCTAATAAAAGAAAAAGCATTTATTCCTTAGAAAAGAGGAAGTTTTGAAACCATAAAATATTTTAATTGTTAAAGCCGGAAATTTTCGATGAAATGTGTTACAAGCATTTTTCATACAGCCCTGAAACTGTGGCTTGTCTATCAGATTTTTTTTATGTATGCCACGTTAGATTAATCGCGAGGCTTTAGGCCTTAGGAATTAGGAATGGGAATGAGGGTTCTATCCCGCGGCGAATAGAAATTTTAATAGCTTGCAAGTGTAATTGAAAATAGAGTATTATAATAATAATAATAACAAAAAAGATATATTATTTTCGTGGAAAAATCGTTCAGCATTTTAAAGAACTGTTCTCTATAGTTTAGAAACTTCTTCAATATAAACTGTATATTAGCTGCAGTTTTAGATTTTCTAGAACTATTATACATTTTTCGTATACTGCCCTCTAATAGGCATTATGTCTCCGCGGCCTTTAAATTTTATAGAACTTTTAAACACATTTCGTAGAACAGGTCAACACAATGTACAAACAAGACAATTTTAACTGTTATTAAAGTATCCGTTGGATCCTCTGCTACAGAACTAGTTCTATATATTTTAATGAACTTTTTTACCGTGCACGCTACTTTTCTTCTATCAAGGCACTTCTAAATTGTAAAATTTGAAAACTGCCCGTGCCTCTCAGAAGTCATGGTAACACTTTCATCGCGCATTGCGCTTTGACTTATGATTTTTACACACATTCAAGTTTATTTTATAATATTGTAGGTGCGAATTCAATTTTCTCAAAGTTACTTCGAAATGCTTTATAGTGAAGATTTTTACAAAAGTTTTTAAAACTTAAATTTCAACAACTACTTTTATTGATATATTTTATTTATTTTCAATTTTTAATTTTTTAATTTCCAAATTTCAATTCCCTCTTCAAAACTCTTCACTGACAGGTATCTCAAAATTTAAAATACGTTAATTAAAAATTGAAAACTAATTGTACAGACATTATACAAAGCGCCTGATTACTTACTTCTTGTTCCTTGTTTAAATTTTAAAAACTAAAATCTTCATTTTTGTTTATTATGAATAGTGGTATTTTGATTTACATAAATAAGTATTATATCAATTACGCGCTTAAAGCAACTAATCAGGCGCCTTGCGTGACGTTTGCGTGATAAAGTGTGAGGTCTGTGTTGCGAGAACATGGAGTACACATATGTTGTGTCTGGGAAAATTCAAGATTTTCTATTCTCTCTCAACTAACACCGGCAGACAGCCAATTAGAAACAGTTTAAAAATGTTCATGTAGAAAAGGGCTAGTGTCGAGAATTGACGCTTTTTCGGAAGAGTTTTCGAGACTGGCCATCAGTCGGTTAGCAGACACTCGATGCGCTTACTTGTTTCCCCTGCTTAAAATGTCAGGTAGAAATCGAGTAGATACCGGAAAGAAACCGGATGCAAACCCATTCGGATTTTACCCGGTTCTTTACGGTTTTTATCTGGACTCTAATTTCATTTTTCGGGATCTATCTGGGTCTATTCGGTCCTTATCCGGGAAGTGGTGACAGAAAATAAGTTGTATGAATATTGTACCCGGTCTTATCCGGTTCCTATCTGGCATATGGATCCAGAAATTAAAATACGAAAATATGTTCCTACACGGATCCTATCTGGTTTCTATAAGGCAGTTGTCGTCTTGCAAATTGTTAAGGTGAAAGTACATCTGCTACCCGACCCTACCCGGTTCCTATCTGGCATATGTAAATAGAAATTAAAATACAAAAATATGTTGCTACCCGGATCCTATCCGGTTTCTATAAGGCAGTTGTCGACTTGCAAATTGTTAAGGTGAAAGTGCATCTGCTACCTGGCCCTACCTGGTTCCTATCTGGCATATGGATCCAGCAAATTAAAATACAAAAATATGTTTCTACCCGGATCCTATCCGGTTTCTATAAGGCAGTTGTCGACTTGCAAATTGTTAAGGTGAAAGTGCATCTGCTACCTGGCCCTACCCGGTTCCTATCTTGCATATGTAAATAGAAATTAAAATACAAAAATATGTTGCTACCCGGATCCTATCCGGTTTCTATAAGGCAGTTGTCGACTTGCAAATTGTTAAGGTGAAAGTGCATCTGCTACCCGGCCCTACCTGGTTCCTATCTCGCATATGGATCCAGCAAATTAAAATACAAAAATATGTTTCTATCCGGATCCTATCCGGTTTCTATAAGGCAGTTGTCGACCTGCAAATTATTAAGGAGCCGGATACAAACCGGATAAAAATCTCAAAGGTCCCGGATAAGATCTTATCCGGAAAACCGGGTACACTGAGAGAAAATTATCACGTTATTTTATGGTTTTCGGAGGTATAGCAAGGATATTTATTAAAACCAAGAACTTTTACTGTCCCGTAATTTTTTTTCTGTGACTATCCTTAAAATGTACTTGTTTGCACCGCAATATTTTTTTCAGTAATTTTCACAGTACGATGTTTTAAAAGTTTCTCTTGATTCCAGTTATAAAATACAAGCCTAACAGAAAAATATGCCGTTAGTGTGTTTAAAGAAATACAATTCCTATACGAGCGACTTTTGCTGTGAGTTGGTTAAAAAAACTCGGGAGTCAGCAAGCAATTATGTAATGTAATCATAATAATCATATGCGAGCACGTGTGTGTATGTGTGTATATCTGATTGTGTCGAGGTAGTAACAATAACGGGGCCCAAACACTTTTTACACGGCAGCGTTAAGAATAATTTTTAATACTGTCTAAACGAGCGTTTGTGTAGTGTAGAGGGGGGCGTGTGTTTGTAGGTAAGTGTGTATATAAAAATAGTAAGTTAAGTGTCTACTTAATAGTAAATACAGTTTTGAAATATACTAAGAGTATTCATCGATTCAACTACTGCTCTTATTTGATTTACCTATGTTCCTGCAGATCACAACTTAAAAAATGACACTGGGGCCTTTACGAACTACGAAAAGTAAGTTAAAAAGTAGTCAAACCTACTGAGATTTTTTTTCGGTGTACGTGTAACAAAAAAGTACTGTTAATTTACTCAAATAAAATTTCCCAGCTTGAAAACAGATTTTTTACTGTGAAAACAGTAAATTTAACCTTCCAAGCGAATATACCTCCATTGCCATTAAAAACGGTAAATACTAGTCTTAACTCGAATTTTGCCTGTACTTTTTCTCTCAGTGTAGATATTATGCGATCCCATATAGAGCCTGGTTAAGCTCCAGATATAAACCGGGGACAAAAACCGGGTACAAATCCAGTAACGCCGGATAAGAACCGAGTATACGTATTTCGAGGACCCGACTACAAACAGGATAAAACTCTTACAGAGCCCAGATAAGACCCATATAGAAACCGGACAAAATATTATATATCAACCCAGATAGAATCCGATTAAGTGCCGGATTAGAACCGGGTATAAGTATTTTAAGGAGCCAGATACAAACCAGATAAAAATCTCAAAGGTCCCAGGTGAGAACCATATAGAAACCGGGTGAAGATATTATGCGATCCCAGATAGAACCCGATAATCTAAGAGTACAAACCGGGGACAAAAACCGGGTACAAATCCATTAGCGCCGGATAAGAACCGACTTTTACTCGGTTCTTATTTGGGTTCTATCCGTCATTTTAAGCAGGGTCGTGTGATCTGAGGATTATATTATACGCAAAGCACTTTGTAATTTCACTATTTTATAAATGTCAATTACACGGAAAAAATAAGTACTGGGAAATTTACTTGATAGTCCTCGACTTTTGGACAGGACAGATTTTGCCGAAGATCCTATATACTTTTTATTAAGAAACTTAGAACTTCATCGAAAAAAATAAAGAATGTCCTAGACTAATTCAAACACAGTCAATGAATGAAATTCTTTCAAATTTTATTGTATAGTTTTTGAAAAAATTATAAAAAGGCAAATAATACTTCTTCTAAAGAGTGCTTCACGTTTTAAAAGAGTTTGGATAGAATAATTTGATTAGGAAGAGATGAATACCTGCTATACAAATCAAAGAAAAATTCTTGGACTGCACTTGAAAGTCTTGTGAAATTTTTAGTGGTACGATGCGCAGTTGTCAATGTCAGCTTTTTAGATACACAAAATTTTTATTACTTTGTAAATTGACATAAACTTCAGAAATTATGAAATTCTTATATTTGATATTTTAGAATTCAGTAATTAATTTATTAAAAGTCTCTTCATCTAAAAACTTTTCTTAGCCTTATATAAAATTGATGGCGAAACAAGGCGCAGCAATTTCTTACACGGCCCTGCATTTTCAAAGGATAAAATGTACCCAACATTTTTTGAGAAGTATCGCAAGTGTTTCTGTAGCCGTGCGGTTTAATTTATAAGGTTAGACTGCGTTATACATTTAGGTTAGGTAAACGTTAAGGTTCGAATCCTATCAGCGTAATATTAATTTCAACAGTGGTAATATAATTTGTAATACAAATCAATAAAATAGTATATAAAAAAAAAGACAGCTTGCGAAAATAATTTTTGTTTCTTATTGCTTCTGATACTGATAGTCCATAAAAATTTCATGCACAAGTGCTGTGCGAGCTCTATCTGCCTATATTCAGAATTTCATATTAATTCGTAAAAATATCCAATCCTTGAACTTTATTTTCTCAAATGATTCTTAGACATTATACATTTTGCGTACTCAGAATTTCATGGACTTTCTACTGAATATACTTTTGGAAAGTTCTATACTTTTTCCAGGATTATTGATCTAATTGTACAGGAACGGTACTTCTAGTTTTAAGTAACTTTTGAACGTATCTGAAAGTCGAGCACTCTGTCATGTAAATTTCCCAGTACTTATTTTTTCCGTGTAGCTATTAGTGTTCTTAAACTGATAGTTTCCTCATTTTATAATTAAAGGCTATTAAAAGAAAATTTTCATCTGGTGTCCATTTATTGTTACATCACATATCAAAATTTAACTTATGAATAATCATACAAGCAGCTAAATCATATTAAGTTAGGATTTAACAAATTTTCAACTAGGAAAGCCTAAATTACTGACTTTCGAAATTTATTGATTGAAGAATAATATGGAAAATCCACAATGTCCCAAAGTAGAATTTCCCAAAGTAGAGTTTCAAAACACTGGAAGATTCTAGAATTGCTTAAGGGGACTTTTACTTTCTAAATTTTCAAAAAATCGATTTCTTTTTTTTACGTAAAAATGTTCCTTAGTATATAATATCATAGAAATACTGCCCTAAAATTTGATTAAGAAATTCGAAATAGAAAGAAATACAAAGAACTAGTAAATAAACCTCTAAAAAGTTAAAAAAACCACCCCATCTTTTCAGTACAGGGCTAAAATCATCCCCAAAACAGGCGTTTTTTCGAACTTTTTATAAAATCGCATATAAAGGCCATACAAATATAAAAAAATTAACTTTTCAAAGGTTTATTGTTTAGTTTCGAGTCTCATAAATTGAATCGCGTTGCAATTTTAAATAAATTTGTTACAGCAAGACAGAAAAGTGTCCCGCAAATTAAAAATGCATCTTTTGGAAGACGCCCTCTGCAGTGGTAAAAAGTAATTAAAAGTGCCCAACAAATTTTTTTTGTACACTTTAAAAAATTGTTAAAAATGTGTGATAAAAATTATAATTATAAATAAAATAGATTTTTTTTAAATATTTCAATATTGTCTTTTTTTCCAATTTAGAAAGTAAAAGTCCCCTTGAAATAAACCTAATAAAAATCAAGACAAATGAAAAATTGTTACATTTTGAAATGATCAAGTTCAATATTTCAACAGGCAGTTGGCAAGATTCAGATTGGTTCCAAGAAACTGTCCTATAATGGGCCGAGCATGGCCCATTGCCAAATGCTGTATTCTCAATTGAAAATAATATGAATAAAGGTCAAACTAAGGCCAAACTTTTTACCATTACATTTCAAACTTTATGGAAAAAGTATAACTAGGGTAAATGTGCCAATTACTGCGGGTCGAAAATCAAGACGGCTTTTAAAGTTAAAAAAAAAGATTTTCAGATGAAAAAGTCGTCGCGAATTAATTTTTAAAGCAGTATTTGGTATTAAGTAAGTAGCATGCAGTCCTTAAACCCTGAAAAGAAACCAGATTTACTTAAAAAATGCGAATATAAAAAAAATGTTCCATGTAGGTATTACTGCGGGTTTGCATGAATTACTGCGCACCAATTACTGCGGAATCCCCAATTACTGCGCTCCAACTACTGCGGAAACCTAAATGTTTGCGCGCGTAATACTGCGATATTATTTTGAGTGAACTTACAATTAATTTAGGAGTGTTGAACATTTTATTTAATCTCAATTATAAAAAGTAAACACGACGAACCATTCGTAACAAATTAAGATTAATAATTTTATTAATTTTATTTAATTTAACTTAAAATTATATCACTTGAGTTCCTCTTGCATCTTTAGCAACAATTTTGGAGTTTTCAACATTTTGTTTAATCTCAATTATAAAAAGTAAGCATAACGAAGCATTTGTAATAAATTGAAAGGTTATGCAGTGCTGCCTGACAGATCGCAGTAATTCATACACCTATAAAAATCATGTACCAAATACTGTTTTGGTAAAAAAATGATTAAAAAACGTATTTTTTGTTATTTTGCATAAATATTTAGAAAAATAAGATATTTACTTTGCAATAAATAATATCACAATAAATATTTTATTTTCAGAAACGGAATTATAACAAGTTTTTCAGAACGTGTTCATGGCATGTCAACAAATCTAAGCATTAAAACTATGGGAATCGGGAACATGAGAGTTTCAAATTGCAATCAATTAGCTACAAATATCGTAACTATTGATAATTCGTTGATACTTATTATGCTTGGATTAGAAATTAATTGTTTTAAATTGTTCTGTATCGTTATATATCTTTAAAACATTATATATCATTAGTTTTATTTGAAACCGCAGTAACTGGGGCATCCACAGTAATACCCACACTTACCCTATTATTATTATCGAAAAACGTTTTGGATAATTTAATAAAAACAATAAATAGATACATTGATACACAGTTATCCAATGTTTTGGATATTCAACTGCATTCTTGGTTGTTTCAACCAAATTTATTAATAGAATCAACAATTTCATAGATTTCATGAAAAAAATGTAAAATCATTCAAAATTGTTTTTAATTTATGCAAAATATGACTGAAACAATAATTGTCACTTTGTCACTTTTAATATTTTTTATCTTATTGTAAAAAATCCTTTATGCAAGAGATAATTTTATACAGGCAAAAAATAAATTATTGCACACGGAGAAAATTGGACCCTTAATTTTCATAATGAAGTTTGGTACAGCCCGGATATAATGACATTTCGATGATTTGTAACATTATTCAATGAGTATATCCAATACTATGTTTTAAGGAATACAAAGAAGAATTTTAAATTGTCAATTTATGCAATGTAAATTGCAAAAGTAATACTTGATACATTAAATTAAATCAATGACAAGCTAATTTTTCATAAATTATCATAAATACACTGAGAAAATATTTTAGTTCGAATAACTAAGAATCGATCATCATCCCAATTAAAAGGATGTAGTTCGTTGTGGCGTTAACTAAGTCCTTGTAATTGGCGCCACTATGTCTTTGTTGTTAGCATAACCATAACATGTACCTTTTTTAGATGAAAAGGCTGATTATATCCAAAAAAAAAAATTTTCATTTTTATAACAAAAAAGAATTTTGATACAAATACTTCGATTTTGTTAAGGGAAATAAGTTATAAAATAATGGTAAATGCGAAATGTAATTGAAATAGGAAAAAGTGTTTGAAACAAGTCAGAAGTTTGAAGTAATTTTTTTATTTACAATATCCTGAAGCTTTTTTATAAAAATGATACTATACATCTTAAATCATATTTTTAATAGGAACAAATCACGTAAGACTTATTATTAATTATAGATGTAACGTAAGATTTATTCGAACAAAGAGAATGCAAGAAAACAAACTTATGTTCCTCACTATTTCTTATCTCATAAGCTTGGATGTGATCGTCGAACACAGAGTGAATCATCCTAGCTTTTATCACAAAGTGCTCTAATTTCGTTCCATTGAAGCTTTCGTTTTTATACAGTGTTTCTATCCTACCAAAAATTGGAAGATTATCAGTGAGGCCTAGAAATATTATCGAACAACATTGCAACACGTGATTTTCAACATTAACCTGTTTGATGGTCTGAAGCTTGGAGTTTTCGAAATGAAAATTGTTTAAACGAGCGATGTTTTCCTTCGAATCTCATAGCCCAAATGTTGCGAAGAGGACCTAATAAAGACATAACGTAGGAATAGTGACATGCAAAGTGGTCTTTAGGTTTCAGATGTTTATCGAACAATCGTAAAAATAACTCGTTGTATTAAGTAATAAGTGCTTTCAAAACATGAGGAGTGTCTTTCGTAATAGTGAATCGCAAAATAGCACATAAAATAGTGCGCAGTAATTTATAAAGCTTCCAGTTTTCATCATTTTTCTCATTTATCAAATCGCCAACCATAGCTCCAAAGAAAAGCACGAATGTTTTCATTTACGAAGCAGTCATTTTCAAAGTATTTTTTTTCAAATCTGTTTCCGATACATTTGGAGGCCTGTTACTGTGATTATCAAAAGAAAAGAATTTAATTTTCCAATTCAAGGTTTTTAAGGTAAAATATTTCTTTAAACACATATTAATGACTAAAAGCATTACAGTTGAACATATTCCCTCTAAATAATTATGCATGACGTCAACACTGATGTTTTTGGTTACATGAAAATCTTTTAATTCATTAAAAATGCAGTTTTCTTTTATTCAAGTTTCTGACGATGAAGAAACAGTCGAATCTTCGTTATAATTTTCTTCATCCCGAAGAATCTCACTATCCTCTTCTAACATTGCTTTTGTCTCCGATGAGCTAGCTTTACACATGCGACAAAAGTGAATGGAATTAACCCATTAACGCCCAAAATCACAGACTTTTTAACTCATTTTTGGTCATTGCTGCCAAAGCGAAAAAGAGAATCTATCATGACCAAACCTTGTATACATAATGATTTTGGGTCTCCTCTTTCGATTTATGAAGTCAAAATTACATTACGGTGCACTGGAAAACCAATATGGCAGATTTTATTAAAAAAAGTACCGAAAATTTGAAATTTCTTCTTTTATTCTTTTTTTTTTCAAGTGGATAAAGCATATTTATCCATTTCAGACTATGGAAAAAGGTGGAAAAAATAGTTGTAGTTCATGAAAAATATTTTTTGGTCCAGCTCCCTATGTTTTATCTTTTCCAAAATTGCGGAAAACTATGGAAATTTGGAAAAATACGCGTTTTTTCATGACATTTCTAAGATAATTGGATAATACACAGTATTTTATTGATCAAACTGTCAAAGTTTGATTGATTAATTATGTACAGACCTCTTCTAGTATATGTGATGACCTGATTAATGGCAGATTCAATATGGTGCTTGGAGAACTTGGGAAATACCGAGTTTTTCCAAGATTACTGTTGATGAAAGTTCTTGAACCTTTATTAAATTCAATTTTCCAATGTTTCTTGGCATATTATATGAAAATCTGGTGACAGTGTTAGAAAATTCAAAATGGTCGATCCAATATGGCGGTCCGAATATTGAAGATTTAATAATATGCTAATGGAAAAAATATTTTCGTATTTTATGTAAAATTCTTGATCAAAATTGTCTTCTGAGATTTTTTGATTGAGATCGCTAATTCAGCGGAAAAAATTCGTAAAGTTCTGAATTTATATTTCACGATCTGCATATTCTCCAACGCTTAATGTATGTAGCTAAATGAAGTTATTCGACTTCTACTTGGCTTAGTTTTCATAACGTAATGGTCAAAAGTGATTATTTGATCTACTTAACGAATTCAATCTCATACAAAAGTTTCACGCTTCAAAATTCCACTACTGGTATGACTGATGTGACAGAAAAATATTGATTCGATCCACTCATTCACTCTAAAATAGATCATACTAATTCAATCTTCTCATTTACTAAATCCATCATCCAACTTCATTTAGCCACATACATCAAGCGTTGGAGAATATGCAGATCGTGAAATATAAATTCAGAAATTTACGAATTTTTTCCGCTAAATTAGCGATCTCAATCAAAAAATCTCAAGAGACAATTTTGATCAAAAATTTTACATAAAATACGAAAATATTTTTTCCATTAGCATATTATTAAATCTTCAATATTCGGACCGCCATATTGGATCCACCATTTTGAATTTTCTAACACTGTCACCAGATTTTCATATAATATGCCAAGAAACATTGGAAAATTGAATTTAATAAAGGTTCAGGAATTTTTATCAACGACAATCTTGGAAAAACTTGGTATGTCCCAAGTTCTGCAAGCACCATATTGAATCCGCCATTAATCAGGTCATTACATATACTATAAGAGGTCTGTAAATAATTAATCAATCAAACTTTGACAGTTTGATCAATAAAATTCTGTGTATTATCCAATTATCTTAGAAATGTCATGAAAAAACGCGTATTTTTCCAAATTTCCATAGTTTTCCGCAATTTTGGAAAAGATAAAACATAGGGAGCTGGACCAAAAAATATTTTTCATAAACTACAACTATTTTGTCCACCTTTGTCCATAGTCTGAAATAGATCAAAATGCTTTATCCATTTAAAGAAAAAATGAATAAAAAAAGAAGTTTCAAATTTTCGGTACTTTTTTAAATAAAATCTGCCATATTGGTTTTCCAGTGCATGGTAATGTAATTTTGACTTCATAAATCGAAAGAGGAGACCCAAAAACATTATTTATATAAGGTTTGGTCATGATATATTCCCTTTTTTGCTTTGTCAACAAGGGCCAAAAATGAATAATAAATTGTCTCCAACTACGGTTGCAAGTTTGAAAAACACTTTGATAATGCCTTTACCTTTAACATTGATATTTATCTCATCAGTTTCTAAGCTTTTGAGATTGGAAATAACTTTGGAAAAAAAAATTTTCCTACTGAAAAAATGTAAGTCTTGAACGTTATAAACCTGGAACAAAAAAATATTACACAACTTGGATTACATTTCTGATAATGAAAAAGCACCCGAAACATAAACTCCATTTAATTTGTGTAAACCAGCATTTGGCCCAAGCGGATTTCCTGTCTCGAAAGCGTCTTCGTAGAGTAAAGTTCAGTCTTATTTTTAAGTAACTTTGAATGATGCTCCGTTATACGATCATAATTATCATCACACTCTAAAAACTTTTTGAAAACTTCATCCATTGGAATAAATTCTCCGTAAACCGATTTCGTTATTAACTCTCCATTTTTTTCTTCTTCCAATAGACCAAAGTACACTGGAACTGGGTTTACCAAAAGATTATTATTTTCGAAGGCAATTAAATGTCTCTACTCCGTTCGTAATTCGGAGAAAATATGTTGGAACGTTTCAAGTCTCTCAACTATGTCGAATTTTTTTGAATCATTCATTTTCCCGATATCAACTTTAAGATCGTTCAAATAATCATTATCGAAAAATTCGTGGAAAGTCTTAATAAAATTTTGGGCCAGAGAACGAGGTAATTTATGATCAGACTGAAATTTCGCAGTTAATTCAAAAACCTTTCTGCGCGAAGAATTTTCCGAATCTATTACTTTTTTCCTGTGGATAACATCATTGTTACGATTAGTTTAGAAATTCAAATTTGAACCATTTAAAACTGGTTTAATGTTAGACAGAAAAGTTGTGTCTTTATCAGTGCCGGCTTCAAAGTGTTCTTCGACATTATGATGCCCATTCAAATCGTACAGGTTTTCAATGTTCGTAACATTTCTTAATTTTCCAACTGGATTGAAATCAGATTCAAATGAAGGTACATCAACACTATTTTCTTTTATGCAAGTTTCTCGAAATTCTTTGTCGTGTCTTTGGATAGCAATAAAGGAATTATTGGTTACTCCAAAAACAACAAACTTATGACAACGCCGTAAATGCTCCTGAAAACTTTTTTAAAGGTAAAACTCTCTTTTGCATTGATCTACATGACATTTGTAAATTTCTGAGCGGACGACTTTATGAACAAGTCTTTTGTGTAATTCCAAAGTCACTCGCGGAACTTGCACTTGACAAATGTCGCAAATCATTGTTTAACAAACTATAAAAAGTTTTATAAAGGGTTTCCCAATAGGGGTGATATGATTTTGAATGTCCCTATCGGGCTCATTTGAACTGAAATTTTTGACGTCTGCTGTCAGTTGTCATCAGTAAGGTTTGCCATTTAATCATGAGTAGTTTCACGCTTCCACAACGTTTGGAAATTGTCCAATTATTTTATCAAAATTCGAGAAGTTTTGTCGGTGTTCAAAGAGCATATCGTGCAAAATATGGTCGTCATTCTGCTCCATCCGCGCTCTCAATTCGTCGAATAATCGATAAGTTGGAGAGTGAATTTACTCTATTGGATACTAAGCCTAAAAATCGTATGCGTACCGCACGTTCTACACAGAATATAGCCGCCGTACAGGCCAGTATCGAGGAAAACCGTGAATTGTCCGTGCCACGCCGATCTCAGGAATTGGGCCTGTCCAGGATGACTACCTGGCGTATTTTGCGATTGGATCTTGGCCTGCATCCCTATAAGATCATTCTGGCCCAAGAACTGAAGCCTAATGACCATCGTTTGCGTCGGGAGTTCGCGGATTGGGCTCTGGAATCAATTGAAAATGATCCCAATTTTCATAAAAAAATCATCTTTTCTGATGAGGCGCATTTTTGGCCCAAGTCTCGGGGGACATTTGGCCGATATATTGTTTAAATCATAAATGGCATAGAATATCCAATATAATAAAAAAGATTTCGATCAATTCCGAATGAATATTCAGTGTTTTTTTTCAATTTTAAAACATATCACCCTTATTGGGAAACCCTTTAATAAAAAGCTATAGTTTTGGCATTACACTCTTGAACAAATTCGCTGATACCCCAAATTATTTGATGAAATGAATGAGAAAAGAATACGTCACAGTTAAAGCTCGCCACAAGTCTGTTCGACATCTAAGTCTTCTAACTTCGACCAAACAATCGCAACGTCACTTTTCTCGGCCAGACTTTTTGAAATCGCCCGTGCAGAAATCGCCCGATTTGTCCTCATTTAAGGTAGGGCTGCGGTTAGGCCCTCGCTAGAAGAAATAGACTAAGAAGTTCTAGGCGGGCCCCGGCGAGGCGTTGATAAGGTTCACTATGTTTGGTTTCTAGAAAAACTAGTTCCTTCTAGTCGGGCACTATTTTTGGATTTTAGTCAGGCCCTAGGTAGTTCCTTATTTTAATAAAAAGTTTAGATATTCTTTGCTGCGCATGCTCATGCAAAAGGCCTTTACATACACGGAGAAAAATAGTTAAAGTAATTTTACTCAACTTCCGATCAAATTTGGGACATAAGGACAAGTTAGAAGTTATTTAGTATCACTATATTTATTTGTGATATATTAAATGTTCGAAAATGAATCAAAGTTGAGTAAAATTCAGAAGTGTAGGGTGAAGTATGAAAGCGTGCATTAAAAATTTTTAAATATATATATATTATTACTCGTAGTATAACTATAAAAAATCTGCCCGCTTCGCGGGCACATTCTCATCGCGCGCAGCTCGCTTCGCTCGCAAGTTTGAGCGCGCCTAGGGCGCGCGATTTGATCGTCGCGCTTCGCGCTCCGGAATTTTCGAACGTCGCGCTCGGTCTTGTGCACTTCGCATACGTTTAAGTTTATTTCTTATAATTTGATACTGAAGCTCAAACCAATTTTATAATAATATTACAGATGATGTGAATTACACATTTTCTCAAAGTCACTTAATTTCTTTTTGAATTTAAGTGAAACAGGAAATTCAATTTACTTAAGGCTCTATCGGCCTTAAGGAACACATTCTCATCATGACACTCGCGCTTCGCGCTCGATTTTTCTGTATGCATTTTTGTAAGTTTTTAATAAATTACATGATTATTGATAAATTTATTTTCTTCCAAATATCTCAAAAAGAAAAAACAATCGTAGACTTTTTTTAAGAAAACGATTTTGCAGAACAACGCTTATTTCGTATCTCACATATTTTGGTGAAAAAAATCGAATTTTTTCAATATTAAAAATCAAAAAATTAAAATATACATCCTGTCGAGAAATTTCTCGATAAGAATGTGTAGACCTTATTTAGCCAAACAATTTTTCATCTAAAAGTTTTTTTTGTATCTCGCATATTTTGTCTAAAAAATGGAATTTTTGAATTTTAATCGTATTTTTTGGAATTGAAACGAAAAATATATCTTTTATCAGAAACTGTGTCGATCAAAATTTGTAGATCTTTTTGAAACAAACAACTTTGTATTCTTACGTTTTTTTCGTATTTCACATATTATTGTTAAAAAATTGAATTTTAATAATAATATTATAATAATATTGTATTATAACGTTTTTTCGTATCTCGTATAATTTAACTTGAAAATAGAATTTTGATATTGACTTTTTACGAATTTGAATATGCTGTAACATTTCTAATTTTGATTTAATCAAAAAATGTTATCAAAATAATTTGTAGAGATTTCTGAGCACTATCAAAAACCAGTATTGAAATTTTTTATTTTTTTAAAAAATTATTTTCAAAAACACAAAAGTAGTGCTCAATCCCTCAATTATGATTGGATGTGGCTGGTTAACGAACATGTCCTTACTTTTTCGGCTCCGATAAAGTGTACCAAAGCTCAATTCAATCTGATAATTCTGTCGAGAGTTATGCCGCACACGGCCTACAGACAGACAGACAGACAGACACTTTCGTAAAAACCCTTTTTTCTGACTCAGGGGCTCTCAAAACATAAAGATTTGATGAAAATTTCGAATGTCATTTTTCACATAAAACCAATACCTTCTCATCCATGATGAGAATGTAAAAACCAATTGAAGATATATGTTGATGTTGGTAATTGGCTTTAGGGTCCAAGGTTGATAAAAACTCAGAGTTTTACATAATCAGACGTTTCGGCTCTGATCGGAGCCCTCATCAGTGATTTATTCAAATCTAAAAATACAGAAAAAGGGTTTTGCTAACATAGGATATTTTGCATACAAAATTTTTTGTAAAAATTTAACAAGTAATTATAATTATGTTTTTACATGTAGGTAAATAAATTTTGATATTACTTTGAGGTAAATATTTCATTCACATAACCTAACAAACTAGATACCAGAAAGCATTTTTTGGAAGGTTGGAATTAAGTGTCTAAATATAAAAAATATTTTTAATTGACATTCGTGCATGGAATTGTAGATTGAAATTTTTGTGGTGTAGTTTTTAATATACATACATACACAACCACACACACACAGACACACACATACATACACATATATACATATACATCACGCATGCAATATATACACATATATATGTGCAATATACAATGTACATATACTATATAATATGCATACGTACATACACACATACATACATACATATGACATGCACATAACATTATATATACCACACATATAAAATATTTTCAAATTCTTTAAATATTATTTCTTTTGGTATGAAGTGCAATCTGTAAATTTTATTTAATTTAACATTTTTTTCTTTGGCATATTTTCCTTAGAAATTTGTCCGCTGTGATACTTTTTTAGCAAGAAGAACTGAAAAATTGATAGTTTTTTTGCAATGACTTAGAACATAAAGAGTCCGTAGAGTTATAAAAAAGGCTTTTTCCCAATCGTGGGTATAGACAATGAGGCTGCTTATTCGGAATCTACACAAAAAGGCCATAAATTTTCATATAATATTGCACATAAAGTTTTCTTTGGTTTGAGTCTAGATCTAAAATTACCTATGTAAATATTTCTTATGTGTAAAGCAATGAGAATAGCACTGTGTAAAATCCAGTTTTTTGGAAGTAATTTGCCGATTTTTTGGTTTGACAAGTAGATGTAAGAATAAAATATTGTAAAAAATTATAAGTTGTGTAAAGAAATTTAGATGCGATTGTACATAGAAAGAAAAAAAATTTGTTTACATAAATAAAGGTATGAAAAGACGTAGAGAGCCGCGAAAAAAATTCTAGGAGTAATTTTATCGAAATCTAATAGTAATGTCTTAGTGTTTAATGTGTAGTACTTTCAAATGTGTAGGTATGGTATTTTTTATTATTAAATTTGTGCACAATTCTATCCAAATTTTTAAATCCTATCACAGGCTATATATAGAGTAAAAAAGGAGGACTAACCTTGATTAAAATTACGACTTTTTGACTCGTAAACTGAGTTATGTTTTGGTTTTTAGGCATGCATATTGGGATGAGAGTGGAGGGTAAGATTTTTTTCCCCTTTAGGGATTTTTTTTTTTTTTTTTTTTTTTGGAGAAAGAAAAGGATGTGCTGGAGGTGGCTGGACTGTTAGGACAATGAGAAGACCATAAATTGTAACCGGAGACATAAAGGTTTCGTCGGCATATTTTGAGTGTTTCCAGAAAGTATGTGTATTTATGTATTTCAGGACTTTCAGGATTTTTTAATATTATGAATTTTGAATGGAGTTAGGCTTGGTTGTTTAAGAGAGGGAGATAAAAAACTGATAAATTTTCTGTATCAGTCCTTTGATTTACAGAATGTGAAGTACTGGCTATGTGGGTCATTTCTAGAATCATGCGTTTTTTGTAGTTATCTGATTTGTCTATTATTGTGACTTCATCAAAATTAAATTTGTGATCTTGGTGCCATGCGTGTTTCGTTAGGGCAGTCCATTTTTCTGGAGGGTTAAAGACATCTTTTTTATGCTCATGGATTCTGGTTTTTAAGGGGCATTTTGTCGTGCCTATATAAGTAGCTTTACAATCTGAGCAAGGTATATTGTAGATGACATCAGCGGCATCAAGCAACGGGATTGGGTCCTTGGCTGATTTGAAAAGGTGTGATAGGTCGTTAATATTACGGGGAGCTATTTTTATATTAAATGGTTTTAAGATACCTAACATTTTTTCAGTGAGTCCTTGTACGTAAGGTAATGGTATGTACCTTGAAAGTTGACCCGCCGTGTTGGAGTGTGTGTCTGTGATTGTGTCGTTCTTGGGTGCTTTTTGTGTGTGTGCGTTTGTAACAGAGGCTTTTTTCGAGAGGTAATTTAGTCTTTTTTGAATCGTTGAATTGATGATTTTTCGTGGGTAATTATTTTTAATCAAAGTCATTTTTATTTTTTGAATGTTTTTTGTGTGAAAGCTTTTGTGTGCTAGAATAATGCCTCTGTCGACTAAATTATTAATTATGTTGATTTTGTATTTGAGCGGGTGATGTGAATGAAAATTGAGGTCAGAAATGCATAGATTCTCTCCCATTTCAAGTCCCATTTTATTTCAGATATGTGGACGACATATTAACAGCGGTACCAGTCAACGAAATCGACACAATAAAAAATACATTCAACAGCCATAACCATAAAATACAATTCACAATAGAAGAAGAATCGGAAAACAAAATCTGTTTTCTTGATGTTCTCGTTATTCGAGACGGAGAAAACATAAAAACAGACTGGTACCAGAAACCAACATGGTCCGGCCGCCTTCTCAATTTTCATTCACATCACCCGCTCAAATACAAAATCAACATAATTAATAATTTAGTCGACAGAGGCATTACTCTAGCACACAAAAGCTTTCACACAAAAAACATTCAAAAAATAAAAATGACTTTGATTAAAAATAATTACCCACGAAAAATAATCAATTCAACGATTCAAAAAAGACTAAATTACCTCTCGAAAAAAGCCTCTGTTACAAACGCACACACACAAAAAGCACCCAAGAACGACACAATCACAGACACACACTCCAACACGGCGGGTCAACTTTCAAGGTACATACCATTACCTTACGTACATGGACTCACTGAAAAAATTTCGGGTATCTTGAAACCATTTAATATAAAAATAGCTCCCCGTAATATTAACGACCTATCACACCTTTTCAAATCAGCCAAGGACCCAATCCCGTTGCTTGATGCCGCTGATGTCGTCTACAATATACCTTGCTCAGATTGTAAAGCTACTTATATAGGCACGACCAAACGCCCCTTAAAAACCAGAATCCATGAGCATAAAAAAGATGTCTTTAACCCTCCAGAAAAATGGACTGCCCTAACGAAACACGCATGGCACCAAGATCACAAATTTAATTTTGATGAAGTCACAATAATAGACAAATCAGATAACTACAAAAAACGCATGATTCTAGAAATGACCCACATAGCCAGTACTTCACATTCTGTAAATCAAAGGACTGATACAGAAAATTTATCAGTTTTTTATCTCCCTCTCTTAAACAACTAAGCCTAACTCCATTCAAAATTCATAATATTAAAAAATCCTGAAAGTCCTGAAATACATAAATACACATACTTTCTGGAAACACTCAAAATATGCCGACGAAACCTTTATGTCTCCGGTTACAATTTATGGTCTTCTCATTGTCCTAACAGTCCAGCCACCTCCAGCACATCCTTTTCTTTCTCCAAAAAAAAAATCCCTAAAGGGGAAAAAAATCTTACCCTCCACTCTCATCCCAATATGCATGCCTAAAAACCAAAACATAACTCAGTTTACGAGTCAACCTCCCAGGGGAGAGGTGTGTGCAGTCTAAGTTATGTGTCTTCCCAAAAAACGGAAAAAGAAAAAACTGGATAATAACATTTATACAAAAAGTCGTAATTTTAATCAAGGTTAGTCCTCCTTTTTTACTCTATATATAGCCTGTGATAGGATTTAAAAATTTGGATAGAATTGTGCACAAATTTAATAATAAAAAATACCATACCTACACATTTGAAAGTACTACACATTAAACACTAAGACATTACTATTAGATTTCGATAAAATTACTCCTAGAATTTTTTTCGCGGCTCTCTACGTCTTTTCATACCTTTATTTATGTAAACAAATTTTTTTTTCTTTCTATGTACAATCGCATCTAAATTTCTTTACACAACTTATAATTTTTTACAATATTTTTTCTTACATCTACTTGTCAAACCAAAAAATCGGCAAATTACTTCCAAAAAACTGGATTTTACACAGTGCTATTCTCATTGCTTTACACATAAGAAATATTTACATAGGTAATTTTAGATCTAGACTCAAACCAAAGAAAACTTTATGTGCAATATTATATGAAAATTTATGGCCTTTTTGTGTAGATTCCGAATAAGCAGCCTCATTGTCTATACCCACGATTGGGAAAAAGCCTTTTTTATAACTCTACGGACTCTTTATGTTCTAAGTCATTGCAAAAAAACTATCAATTTTTCAGTTCTTCTTGCTAAAAAAGTATCACAGCGGACAAATTTCTAAGGAAAATATGCCAAAGAAAAAAATGTTAAATTAAATAAAATTTACAGATTGCACTTCATACCAAAAGAAATAATATTTAAAGAATTTGAAAATATTTTATATGTGTGGTATATATAATGTTATGTGCATGTCATATGTATGTATGTATGTGTGTATGTACGTATGCATATTATATAGTATATGTACATTGTATATTGCACATATATATGTGTATATATTGCATGCGTGATGTATATGTGTGTATATGTGTATGTATGTATGTGTATGTGTGTATGTGTATATATATATATATATATATATATACATACATATACACACATACACACATACACACACACATATACATATATACATATATATATATATACATCCGATCAGAGCCGAAACGTCTGATTATGTAAAACTCTGAGTTTTTATCAACCTTGGACCCTAAAGCCAATTACCAACATCAACATATATCTTCAATTATTAATTAAGGGTCAATGTAAGTCCAGAATATGAATGTAAAAACCAATCTTTTATTAAATCACAAAATCTGCGCCTTGGGCACACATGAAAAATTTTTAATTTGAAAAACTTAAATTTTCAAAATTAAATTGATTTTATGAAAATTTAAACGAAAAAAAATCGATAAGTGTATTACATAAAATATGAAATATCACATAAATTACTCATGCAGAATAATAATTTGGAATTCGCAAATGTAAAATCCATATTTTGAAAATATAAAACGCAGAAAATAAAAGAACCTTCTTTTAAATGTTTTTATACAAGATACTTCTTAATAATAATGCAATTTTTTAATGTACATTTGAAAATTTAGTGTCACTAAACTTCATACGTCGTATAATAAAAATGTATACTAAATGTAATTTAATAATTATATTATATATATCAATAATCATAGTTATAATAATTGATTAATTATATTAATTTTTAAAAATATTTTATTAATCATTTATGAAAAAAGTTGATTTATTTTTACTTGAGTAAGGCTAAAAAATTTTATTGACGGCACTTACTCTCACAAGCTCTGAATAACTCATGCAGTCACTATATAAGAAAGTTCCAAATTTTATATCTCAGCAATGTAAGCGAGCGTGTGCGTGATTCGACGAAAGCGTATCGTACTATATATAAGTGTTGTTATTAGGTTTATATATGTAAGGTTATATGTTTAAGTGTATTTGTAATTTGAAATATGATTGGCTACGTCCGTAATGTTGTGAATGTATTTGTAAGTTGTTCATGTATCTACCGGATGACTATTGGCAGGCTCGAGGTAATATTTTTTTTTTATTTGAGAGAACCATACCATTGCCAGTCGATAACGTTTTACTCAACTCCTTACTATTCCCTATGTAACGCTTATTGTTATTCACTTTGGGTGAATTAGGTATATATCAAATTGATTTTACCCGACTAGGATTTAATAGATGTTCTGCAAAAATTGCCAAACAACGGTGGATTCTAACTGGTATGTAGCACCCAGTACGTAGAAACTTTTAAAACAGAGGTCCACTGCAGTTGTCAGGTCTTCCGCTTTGAATTTGACGTCATTTATAAGAACGTAGAATGAACTGAGCTGTGGAAATTCTCCAACAGCGACAACGATAGGCTGTTGAGTAGTTCCGTATTCCGGTACCTTTTTCAACTTTTCCGAAAAAGTTGGTTCCAAATTCGCAATTGTCTGCAATTAAAAAACGTTTTCATGGCTTTTAAATACAGTTTCAAATTTTAGTAAGATGTAAGCATAAAGATATAATGTAATAATTTTTTTTCATGTCGATAACTATAAATATGTTGCACGTAAGAGGTTGAATGGAAGTTACACATATTCCATAAAATTCTTCCATTTTTAAATTTTTTTTCAAATACAAGCTACATTTATTCAATATTTTAAAGGTATGATCATAATCTATTTACTTAGACATTAATTATTATTACAAAGCTCTAAGAATATTTTAATTATTACGTTATTTTAGAAAAATATCTAAAAAAAATTTCAAATTCTAAGTGTTTTTTGAACAATATAATGAATCAAAAATAGTTAAATAGTCAAGCAATTGGGAAAATAAAATATTTACAAGTTTCATTCCAATCCCTTCTTTCAAGAACGGATATTTGTCAAGGAATTGGGTGATTCTCTGCGAGGATGCAGTTTTGTGTTTTTTGAGGATTGTACGCTCAGCTTAGCATTTTTCAACTGATTGAGTACATGAACACGTTCAAAGAACTTTTATTTTACTAACCTCGATGAATTATTTTTCAGATATGCATTTTCATTTTTCTGAAGCACATAATGCACTCCAAATGTCACAACCGTGGCATGTCTTCAACCCTGATTTCCTGAAAATTTCATCTGATCATGACTTGAATCTTTCGCGAAATAGTAAATGACCTATACGTGTCAGCAATAAGTAATTGTACCTGCAATATTTGAAGCTTTTGTAATTTTTGCACGTTTTTCAAATCACGTAACTCGACTTTAAAAAGTGCCCATCAGTTTTGATAAAAATTACATGCTTTGAATTATTATTTTGGTTCTTTTGTATCGTGCTTTGTTTTGCGCCTTGCATTTGTCAATTCGAATCAGCAGTGATCTCTGTACGTTTTGACAGCAATATGTCAGTCTAAAAAAAATTTGTGTGTATTGTATCACGCGAGAAATATCAAAAAACGGTACGTATAAAAAATGTATGTCACAACCGTGGCACTTGTATCTTTTGAGAATCAAATAACTTATCGTGCATTTAACTATTTTTTATTGACGTTGCTAGCAGGACCTCAAAATATTTCGGAAAATTTCCTAACTCAAACCGCTTCTCCGTAATGATCAAATAACTATCAAAATGTCACAACCGTGGCACGAACTATGCAGGGTGTCTAAAAAGTCCCGGGACGGTTGGATATTTCCTCAGGTAAAATATTTTTCAAAAAAGTGAAGGTCATTCCTGAAGTAAATTTTGACGACGAATTCAATGGTGACCTTCGTTTTGGCCTTGAAGTTGACCTTCATAGCTTTTCATGGTCAACTTTGTTTTTTAAAATAAAAACCCCCCTTTTTAACATTCTCATCATGGATGAGAAGGTATTGGTTTTATGTGAAAAATGACTTTCGAAATTTTCATTAAATCTTTACGTTTTGAGACCCCCTGAGTCAGAAAAAAATGATTTTTACGAAAGTGTCTGTCTGTCTGTCTGTCCGTCGGTCTGTAGTAGGTCGTGTGTGGCATAACTCTCGATAGAATTATCAGATTGAATTGAGCTTCGGCACACTTTATCGGAGCCGAAAAAGTAAGGACAAGTTCGTTAACCAGCCACATCCAATCATAATTGAGGGATTGAGCACTACTTTTGTGTTTTTGAAAATAACTTTTTGAAAAAATCAAAAATTTCAATACTGGTTTTTGATAGTGCTCATAAATCTCTACAAATTATTCTGATAACATTTTTTGATTAAATCAAAATTAGAAATGTTACAGCATATTAAAACTTGAAAAAAGTCAATATCAAAATTCCATTTTCCAGTCAAATTATACGAGATACGAAAAAACGTTATGATGCAATATTATTTTCTACATAAATACCTACAAATTTAAATTGTAACATTTTTTCATAAGATGCATATTTTTCTTTTTAATTTAAAAAAAAACTATTGAAAATCCAAAATTCAATTTTTTAACATTCATATGTGAAATACGAAAAAAACTTAAGATTACAAAGTTGTTCGTTTTGATTTTTAATATTAAAAAAATTCGATTTTTTTCACCAAAATATGTGATACGAAATAAGCGTTGTTCTGCAAAATCGTTTCTTTAAATAAAATCTACGATTGTTTTTTCTTTTTCAGAGACTTGGAAGAAAATAAATTTTTTTAATCATGTCATTTATTAAAAAGTTACTGAAATGTATACAGAAAATCGAGCGTGAAGCGCGATTGTCATGATGAGAATGTGTTCCTTAAGGCTGATAGAGCCTTAAGTAAATTGAATTTCCTGTTTCACTTAAACTGAAGAAGAAATTTTAGTGAATAAATATTCTTGTCAAGCATTATACGCCTTTCACACTAATTCATTTTATTTGTCAAATTTCTTTTTAAGACGCACGCAACAATTGTTTTACGAAAATGAAAAAGTCGGTTTCCAATGCTAATAAAATAGGAAACCAGAAAGAAAGATTACTATTTATCGAAGCTTGATTTGATGCAATAATTTGGTTTTTCTTTTCATTTATCATGTAATTATTCAACGTAAAAAAACATGTGAATTTAATTTTTTTTCTAAGAAAAATATAATAAATATTGTGTACTTTGTTATTGAATGTATTTTGTCGTTCTATGAAACCACTTACAGCAGTCAACTGCACCAAAAGTAGGAAAAATGTCACAACCGTGGCACCGAAAATTGAAGATTTTATCGCTAAGAACAGACCATGACACTTTTAGCTTGACCACATTCAGGGTGTATTTCAGTAGTAAAAACACAAAGGAAATTGACAAAAACCGTACAAAAAGGAGATTTTCGTTTACAAAATTTTGGGCTTCCAAAACTGCGTCCTCGCAGAGAATCACCCAATTGCTAAACTGGGAGCTTTTTGAGCTTTTGCCTGAATGAAAAGCTTTTTGCCCATTTTTTCTCCGAATTTGGATCATAGGGGAGAAAAGTTCCAAGTCGGAAGTTCAATTGTTCGAGGACGATGATGCCTGATCGATGCTTCTCTGACTTTCCTCTGATTTCAGGAATTTTTTTTAATTATTCCATCTACTAACAAGTTTTTCCGCTTGCGGAATCTGATATTCAGCAATGTACGGTTTGAAGTAAATTTTTGGATCGTCCTTGAAAAGAGCTCCAATTTCATTAGCCCAAAAGTTGAAAACTGATGCGTTGCAACTGGAATGTGAAAATTATTCGGTAAATCTAGAGAAACTCGTATTAAAAAGAACAAAATGTAGAATTTGACAGCACGTTTTTTTGTTATCAAGAAGATAGTCGATAATTATTTTTGTCAATTTATCTCGATCGATATGCAGAAGCTTTTTTCGTTTCAATAACTCCCAACGGACTGCTTTATGCGAAAGCAAATTTTCCAAGACCTGTTAACAGTAATTCGTGACTGTAGTATGCAAAATTCTAAATAACAAACAATCACTCTAAATTTGATGCACATACTGTCCCTTCATTTTAAATTTAAAAATAATACAACTGATAAATAATGAATAAAAATGAAATAAAGGAAGAAAATGGTTTTAAAATACGCCATTTATCGTTCCGAAGTGGTCTGGGATTTTCATTCTTTGGGATTTCTGTCGTGTAAGATTGTACGTCGTTGATTTCTCGTGCCGTTTTTTTTTTGGAAATTTTAATTAATTCTGACAACCACGCTTACTTCCGGAGATTTGTGCTGATCAATCACCAGTTGCTCGCCTTCCAACAGAAATTGGTATGCGTGAATTTTGTTGTCTATTAAAACATGGATTTCAGAATCCGACAGCATGAAGAAATTTGTTTCGTCAACATTAAAATCTGCAAAATAATTATAAAAAATAAAATAAAAAATTATAGGAACGAACTCCGTTTTTTCTTGTAACGATTCATTCTACGATTTCAAAAAGAATGATTTTTCATTATTGCATCGAGTTTTGGAAGATTGAATGAAAAAAAATTATTCCAATACTGGAAAAAAAATTGTTTTTGAAATAGAAAAGAATTATAAAACGTGGTAATACTTTTGAAAACGTCGATATAAGCTGAAAGTTTGATATTTCGAAGGATGTCTTCCAAAAAATTACCCATTATAACAGACGATTTCCATGTAGAGCATGCACTGTTGAAAAATAGTGAAATCATATTAAAATTTTAAAGTATTTATAGACTGCATCATAAAAAATAATTTCAAAAATTCCTTTCAAATTGCAATTGACTTTATTGTTACTACCATCAATTTAAAAATCCTATCATATACACTTTTTTTGTATATTATTGAAGAATAAGAATCTTTGGAAATCGATAATAATTTAGGCTTTATTGGATACAAAACTGGAAATACTTGAGGTTGAAATTGCGTCACGTCGTCAAAAACTTTATTAACAAAAATTTTTTATCACCCTTTTTTCACAAAGCATCCATTCAAAACTATCTTAGGCAATGATGCTCTGTTTCGCCCCTTGTAATGTAATATACTATTGTGGTCCTAAAAATTAAATTTAATTGAAATATGCCTTTCCAAAGTTCGAATGTCTATTTACAATGAGGGCGATTCCCGTGTTTTCCCTAGGGTTAAGCTTCTAAAAATTGAATGGCTATACTTTTATGAATTTACAACTATTCTATAAATCTAAGCTGAATATTTACAACTGCTTTTTCCGGCTGATAAATTGGTTCCTAGTATTGCTTGAGTACACAGTGTTGACATAAAAATACAATAATAAAATAATTTTGAGGAATCGAACAGACTACTTGGATATAGTTAAAACAATTCAATTTTTACTGATTGCCTTTACTTTGTATATTAATAACGATTACTCTAAGACATTAAATTCAAGTAACTATACTCTTATTGCAACTTCAATTGATTCTTATAATTTCACAAAATCAAAAATTTAGTTGACGCCAAAACGAACTATAAAATGTAGTTGGGCATAACAAATATGCGCTCTTAGTTAGAACAAGCATAAATTGATTTTATCCAATCATAAATATAGTTTTCTCAACTAAAATTAGTCCAACTATAAAAATGTATTTAATTTAGGTACACACGACTTCTCTCAGTGTAAAATTAATTTTCTCTCAAGTATTGTAATATTTAGAAAAAGACGGTTATTTGATTTTGACTTATTTGAGAGAATATTTACTGTAACTGGAAGAATATGCTGGATTACGCTTTTCGAGATAGTATTTCTAAAATAGGATTAAATCCTCACTGAGAATAGAAAAAACTATTATATTCGACTTTAGTTACATACAAACCAAGAATTAAGCGCGACGTGTTGGTGAACAATAATCCGTAAAACATTTTTATAAATCTGCTTCGTCGATTATTTCTAAACATTGAGGACTTTTCCCACAAAACTTCCAATTTTCGAGTCTTGCGAATTTTAAAGAAACTTTTACGTGTGCGTAAAAGATTTGGTTATAATTTTGGGCTCCCAAGCTATTCAAATACTTTTGAAATCATATAAGAATTAATGAAAGCAATAAGTAAAGTTGATTACAGAACATGAATGTCAGGTTCATTTAAATGTTAACCAGCAAGATACACGATTCGATATAAAATTCCACGCGCTAAATCGTATCCTGTTTGCTTGATACTTTTGTCGACATAATGTCTGATTATCTGCAAGAGAGTCGATTTAAAAAAAACCGTTTTCCAGGAATTGCCACTTCGAAGATATTATAAGTTAATAACATACCATAATTTATATAACGCATGTGCAAGGATTCAATAAGAAGAATATTCTAATGAAAAAACTGTAAATGCTGAAGACTATTTTTTCAAAAAATACCAAACTATTTGAAAACGCATGAATTATTCTGGAGCAACATACTTTTTTCTAATAACTCAACATTTATTGGGATTTTTATTATAGAATACACTGAACCACCAATAAAAATTCCCACCTGGATGGTAGAATAAATTGAATTATTGGAAAAGAATACGTAGCTTTAGAATTTATGATACGTTTTTGAATAGTTTGGTAATTTATAACAAATATTTTGCTCCGTTTACTTGTGGAAATGCATTGTAATTTAAAACGAAATGAGAACATGTAATTTATTTAAAACTTCATCAGGAAGATCTCCTGATATCGCCTCAGTGGCAGAAATTTCAAACTCAACTAATTAACTTGAAATTATTATAGCCGCAAGGTTGAGCCACTAGGCGATATAAGGAGATCTTCCTGTGGAGAAGGAGATTTCGGACGCCTGTGTAGCTCAGCGGTTAGAGCAGTTGACCGGCAATCGAAAGACCTGGGCTCGGATCCCAGCGCAGTCGAAAGCGTCTTTTTTTCCACAGAAAGATTTCAAATTCTTTAAATTTATTAGTAATGTCTTTTTAGGGTGCAGTTAAGTAAACCCCGATTCCTCTAACTCCTCTGAATCTTTTCAAACCACTTCAAAACATACTTATGAAGTTACACTGAGAGACTTTTCATTAGAGTAAATCATAAAATTGAATGAAAATTGAATATAAAATTGTTATAAAATGGGGAAAGCCGAAATTTTATTACACTTATTCATATTATGGTATCGAAATTCGATAAAGTCATAACAGTTTTTAAGGTAGTTTTCATCCACAAAAATTATACCTCAGACAAAAATAGATAATTATGCTTTTAAGAACAGCAATATTATTATTGAAGGGCTATTTTGAAAGAGAAAAGATTATTTTACAAGAAAAAAGTTTGAAACACAGAAAATAGTATATTATGTCTTCTTCAAGAAGGAAAAGAACCTCTCAGGATTTCTTTATAAAAAAAAAAAAATTGTCAGCCAGCAAAGCCACATGTCCCGAGTCGCTTTTAAAACAGTTCAGATCATTCTGTGAGAGACTCCGGTAACAAAGTCCTCCAGAAAAGTATTCAAAGTTTAAACCTTGTTCGCGATCGTCATTAATAACCAATTGGGCATCCTTCTTTAACGATAAAATTTTAAAAAAAAAAGATAAAAATTCCCGGTCGGTTCATTTGCAAAATTTTTTGTGATTTCTCATTTTATCCGGTTTGTTATTCACAGTGAACTCTAAATATTTTTCAATTTGTGCTGCTGCTTACTGAACTACTTCATTTTGAATTGCAAGCTATGAGATAAGTCTTTTACTTATATGATAATCCTTATTTTAATTATCTCCTATATTCTAATCCTTTACAAACATTTTGAATCAAACCATGAATTTATGGCACTGAAGAGAGCCCCCATATGTGGCCGAAACGTTTGCCTTTCTTTCTTTTTGCGCATTTAAAAATCTAATAGTGATAATTTTAATCAAAGAAAATAAGAAAAAACTGACCCTATGCCAAAATAACGAGAAATAAACGAAAATTCTATGAATTTGAGTCAATATAATAGTAGACATGTTATCAAACAATGTCACTTTGAAATAAGAAGATTTCTTCAGAGAAAAGATTTCTCACATCTTCACCGTTTCTGATTTTTAAAAATTAATTCTTTAATGGCTGAAACCATTAAAAAAACATTTTCTAATACGAAATTTCTATAAACAAATTGCTGAATTTGATAATAATCTATTCATTTTTGGAAATTGGAAATGGTTAATTTGTAGGGAATCTTTTTCTTGAAAAAGTGATTTGTAATTTATTATAATCGCATAATTTTTTCAAATTTGGTAAGAAGCGATAAGAATAAAAGTTGGGGCAAAAATAAAATTTATTAATAAAATTATTCTACTGTATTTCAAATTTTTTGCATGGAAATTAATCTTTTCTCTTCAAAAATAGCTCTTCAATAATAATATTGCTATTCTTGAAAGCAAAATTATCTATTTTTGCCTGAGGTCTAATTTTTGTGGATCAATTACCTTAAAACATGTAGAAAAAGAATTAGTATTTTAAATGCCAGATATTATGAATCTCCAGTCAAAAAATTATATTATGACTACTAAGTTTTCTAAAAATAATTCTAATAAGTCGAACAATGAGTATTATAACCTGTAAAACATTTTTATGAAATTCATATTATGCATATGAACTTGCTAGAAACCTGGCGACGCGCAGCAAAAATCGAAACATTAATTCTCGGTTTGTCGGGTATCATACTGAAATATAATTGTGTGAAGGTATGAAGGGTAGAAAAACGACTTCTTCAGACTATAATAAATAATGAGTTGTATTCGACGTTTCGAAGTCATGTACGACTTCCTCATCAGGACAAAATTGGCATTAGTCAGATATAAAATTGGAGTGTATCATCGGTCACCTCCAGGAGTAAAAATATGAAGCGTCAATAATGATCATTTAAAAAAATATACAGTATTCGTCTCTCTGTATGAAAGAAAGAGAATAGAGAGGATAATATAAAATAAATAACATAGAGTTTTAAAAATAAGAAATCGCTAAACAGATATAAAATAAAATAAATAATAGTATAAACATAAAAAATTAATTACCTAAAAATCCATGTGAGGTCATTATAATAAAATTTTTTTGGACGAATAACAGAGACTAATCGAATACTAATTAATACGAATAAATACTAATTAATATAATTAATACTAATTTTATTCAGTAATTTATAATATATCTCATTTTGCATTATAGCACATTCCAATTTCTTAGTTTATACGTCACCTACTCTATGTTTGTTTATAAATTTCTGTCGTCGCTACTCACCTTTCAGTATAGCTTGATCTCTTGTCTCGTTAACATTTATTATTATATATTTATTTCCATAATTTTAATATGATGCGTAAAACAAATTGTTATTGTTACTTGTTTAATTCGATTAGTCTCTGTTATTCGCCCAAAAAAATTTTATTATAATGACCTCACATGGATTTTTAGGTAATTAATTTTTTTTTATGTTTATACTAGTTATTTATATTATTTTATATCTGTTTAGCGATTTCTTATTTTTAAAACTCTATGTTATTTATTTTATATTATCCTCTCTATTCTATTTCTTTCATACAGAGATACGAATACTGTATATTTTTTTAAATGATCATTATTAATGCTTCATATTTTTACTCCTGGAGGTGACCGATGATACACTCCAATTTTATATCTGACTAATGCCAATTTTGTCATGATGAGGAAGTCGTACATGACTTCGAAACTTCGAATACAACTCATTATTTATTATAGTCTGAAGAAGTCGTTTTTCTACCCTTCATACCTTCACACAATATGGATTTTCAGACGGTTTTAACATCATCTTCATGATCTATGAAATATAATTCATTTTTATGATTTACTCTAACGAAAAGTCTCTCAGTGTAATTGTACTGTTTATAACCTTTGCAAGAAGTATTTTTACATTTCAGATGGCTGTTCGTTTGGTCTGGTAATGTTAAATGAATTTTTAATTATTGTTAGAGACATTTTTGGCTTCTACGTATAAAAACTTTATATTTTTTACTATTTAGGGTGGTCTAACGGCCCGAAACTGCGGTTGAAGTTTTTTCCCAATCTAAAAACATTGAATTATTAATTTTCAACCAAATTTAAAAAAACTGAAGAAAACCTTCTCTACAAAGTGATTCAGAATTTTATGAAATTGTTCAAATTGTAGAAAAAATGTTTAGTTCTTTAAAAATTTTACTGTAATTTTTTACAAACCATAATACTTTTATAAAAATTCTCAAAAATTGCTGGTAAAAAGCTGTTAACAGCTACAGAATATTAGAACAAAAATGTACAAGACAATAAAAGTTCTAAGTATATTATTTTAGTTTATTGTAAAAATATATTTTTACCAGAGAAGATCAATATATCTCTATACTTTTAATGTAATTAGAAAGATAATAGGATGTTAATGGATTACAGAGTGACAAGCCTGATTAAATGACCAGAGTGTTGTGAGAATAATCTTCTTGTTTGTGGCTTCTTGCTGACACTAGCAAATAGCCATATCAACACACACTAATAACCCTTGGATATAAGTAATTCTCCTTCCAGTAACAAAACACAAGAGAAGCGAAGCAGTAAGCAGTTAGCGAAAGGCAGTCTCTAAGTATTCTCAGCAGCAGAAGTTCCAAGCCAGCAGGTGAAAGCAGCCAAAAATTGTCTTGGTAAAGGGTAGGTACTGTGGATAGTCTAGGGTTCATGCAATAAAGGCAGGTCGTGAGAATATTAGAACTAGAAAGTGCATTGACCCTCCTTGGCAAAGACATTATTAGTTCTCTTTGTCAAATATCCCTGGGTCCCCCTCTTCTCACGATGTTCCCTCCATGTAATCCCCCATAAAGTTGACGAGACAGCTGGTCGCGTGCTGACCCCCATGGTGGTGCGTGCGAGCACCATTGGAATATTATATACAGGGTGTCCATTCTATTTTAAATGTCCATGTAAATATTAAACATTTTCAAGAATAACATTTTTAAAATAATTTATATGTATATTTATACATGGGTCGTTGCCGAAAAGCTGTAAAATTTTGCCTATAATTTAAAAAATAATAATTTCAGAAATAGTTAAAGTAATTTTTCCATTATTTTAATCCAAAAAAGAATAGAAATAGAAATATTACCAAGCGGAGACTCAATGAATACAAAATAAAGCATTTTAAAAGTTACTTCGAAATATGTAGTGCCAATAAAAATTTTGAAAATACTCTGAAATACTATAATGGGAAATACTACTCTATTAGAGTAAAAGAGAGCCTCTCCAATAAAGAGTGGCTCGTTTTTCACTCAAAAAATTTAAGGGGTAACTATGGAATAATATGCACAATGCTCATATAAGTAATTTGTATTGAGTTAAACAATCTAATAATAATGAATACAGATTAATATCCTAAATTTGAAGACATTTAAATGTTATTATTATTAAATAATTTTTTCCAATTTCTCAGGAATTGTTTTTATTGGGTGTGGTTGGTCTACCGCCACTATTTTTTACAAACAAAATCTTCAATTCATCTTGTATAACATAAGTAATTTTTAAAACGATCAAATCGACATCATCAGTCAAGTTGCAATTGATTCGAAGTGTACGTTTAATTCCAAGCTCAGGAAATAGATTGAAACCGTCTACTGGAGCCAACTTGGAATTCTAAATCAACTTAGTCAGCCAAGTTGAAACCAATTGGTTCTCTATTTGTAATTCTAAAATGAGCAAATTAGATTAAAACCATCTACTAGAGCCAACTTGATATTCCACTATCTAAATCTTTAATATTGAAATGTGAACTACAAATTCAATTCATTGAAAATTTCTACTAATTACACGTCATTTTTCTACTGATTACTTCTCAAAAAGTTTATAAATATACTGATGGAATTGACAGAAAATGACTAATAATTAATAAACATGTTCACTGAAGTAAATTAATGTATCACTTTTAACTAATTCAGATTTACAGACTGTGGATACAAAAAAACAGAATTTCAATTCACAGAAAACGTTCTGTTGATTCAACAGCCGTAAATTTTGTTCAGCGTGACAGAGTTGTCAAAATTGTTAAAATAAGTTGGCATTAACGTAGGAATCAGTCTCCCAAAAGACTATATCTACAAAATAATTTTTATGTGAGTTATGGGGGTTAGAAGAAAAATCAAAAAATTATAATAGCAGCTTATCTTGCTAAGTGTTTTTTCTTTTTTGAACTGAAATAACCGCATTGCAAAAGAATGTTAACAGAGAAAGTTTCATTTCTAGAGAATTTCTGATCGTAAGATTTCAGTTTCATTGATTGTTTAAACACGTTATCTTTTCAAACGTGAAGATCTGCCTATGGAAATGGTAGCTACAGTTTGGTTGCTCTTTTCAATCCTTTTTTAAAGCACAAGTTCCAATTATTTTTTCAACAAATAATATCAAGCAAGCAGCACGAGTATCCCTAGATAACAAAATGTCCGCAAGGTACGCGCATGATACAGGGCCGCCACGTCTTATCCACTTTTCGTCAAAAATCTCATTCATCACTTGTCTTCAACACAGAGCATAATGGGGAAGTGCACCGTCGTGTTGCATCCACATGTTCATGTGAACATGCAAGGTCACGTCTTTTATTAATTGAGGCAGCATGTTTTGCAGAAAGTTTGCGTAAACTTGTGTTGATGTAAGATTTTCAATACAGATCGCTGACTGTCCACTCTGCTTTTCCATTTGCCTGCTGCTCGCATGTGGATTTAGTGCAGAAAAATCTAAGATAGCGGCCGCATTATTTACATTAAAAATTGTTCGGCGTTTGACTCATGTTTCTTTCACTATACCTAAGCGACAGATACGGTTATCTAATCGCTTAAAAGCCATATGCAATTTTTGTTGCCTATCCGGATAACGAGCCGCATAAAAATCTTGGGCTTTTCTGTAATGTTTACGGCATTCCCCCAGCACCATCAACACATCAAAATATTATTAAAAATCGTCCATTTTCGCGTTCCGATGTACTCACATTAGAAGGTAATGCGTCACTAACTGATACGTGAACAGAAAATGCTTACTTTCTGCCGATGTCAACAGTACCTTATCAATGTGTATTATCATGGGTATCGTAAGAAATGAAAAAAATTGGATGAGTTTGGCAGTCGCGATCTGCAGGTGTTCGCCGAAACTGAGCCTTCGAGCCAACTGCACACGCAGGTACTTAATGATTTTTTCCCACTCAATCTCATGTTCCCCGAAAACGATCTTTGGGTATTGGAAAGATCTCCTGTCAGTGACCAGCAAAGCTTCGGTCTTTTCAGGTATCATTTTCAGGCATCAGCTATCCAACCAACACTTTGCTCGCCACACACTTTCATTGATCCTCAGCTCCAGGATTCTGACGTCGTCAGCGGCGCACACAAGTGCATCATCCGCGAAGCCGATGATGCTCGTTACAGCAGGTAGGTCCCACCTCACGGTATTGAACGCATTGCGTATGTCAATGCTGATCAACGCGCAGAATCCTTTACGCTCATCAGTTCCTATTCTTGCTTTAGTGACGATGTACACCACTGCCTGGATGGCGTCAACTGTGGACCTGCCTTTCCGAAAGCCAAACTGGTTTTCCGAGAGACCGCTCTCCCTGACCATGTGACCCTGTAGTATTTGCAGAATCATTTCCTCCAGAAGGTCTCCCATTGTATCCAATAGATAAATAGGTCTATAGGATGAGGCATCCTCCAGACATTTTTGTCCGTTCTAAAAAATTGATTAGAGATCAAATAAAATAGTTATTATTGAAAAAGAAGTGGATGCTTGTGAAGGTTGGCGTGAGCGGACGTACGCAGTGCGATCCGAGTTCTTGGCTTGCTAGAAGTTGGTTTTTTTAAGAGTGCAGTAGGTACGGTGGTGCTTGAGTGAAATGGAAGGGATGCTGATCAAGCGGAACAACCAAATTTGGTGATTCGACCGAGAGATCGCGAGATATCAGATGTGGGTTTGGAGGTTAGCAGGAAAAAGTGAAAGGCAAACAAGATGGCGGATTTAGACAGAGAGGGAAATGATATTGAATATTAGCTACCAATAAATGTTAATTTTGCACCAAGAATAAAAGGAGAAAAGAAAAATTGGACGGGAGGGAAACATGGAGGAGAAACTAATTTGGAGTGCGAGAAAAGAGGAGGAATACAAGAAATGTGAGCAACAGACATGCAATTAGACAAGGAAACCGCAGAGGAAAGATTAGGAAATCTGGCGGAAATAATAAAAAGAGCGTCAGCGGAAACAGGGATGCTAATAAAGAAGAAAAGATTCATGGGTAAAGCATGGTTTGATGCTTAGTGCAAGGTCAGAAGCACAAGAGTAAAGAAGCAACTATCGAAGTTCTTAAGAGCAAAAGTAAGAATGGCCTCGGCTACGTAAGAATCGGTTAAAGAGACAAAGGAATTAAAACAGCTATACATACAAAAACGAAAGAACTGGATTGAGGAAAAGTGGAGAAGGGTAAAACGGATTACGAACATGAGTGATTTTTGGGAAGCAATTAGAACCTTTCGACCGAGAAAAAAAAATTGGAAGTTGAGGTCAGGTGTAGAGCATCGAAATACCTTGTAACCATCCTCAAAATGGGAGGACGAACGTTGGCCGAAGATCTGCTTAAAGGAAGAAATGGGAAATTGGGAAAACGGAAATGCTTCAAAGTGGATAAAAGAAGTAGAAATGGCGATGAGGAGGATGAGAGACGAAGAGACAATGTGCGGGTTGAGAGAAGGAATGGATCCGGCAAGGTTATTAACGAAAATGCCGAAAGGGTGTAAGATTATCGAAGACCAAACGACGCAGGAAGATTGGCATCGAATCGATACATGGAGATACTGCTCAGAATATAAGGAATTGGAGAAACTAGTGGGGTACGAAAAATATTGCAGAGAGAAGGAGGTGAAGCTTAAAGATAAAGAACAATGGACCAGAATGAGGTGTGGTAATATAGGACAAGCAGGAAACAAAGGGTACATGAAAGTTGATTGTAGATTGGGTGGAGCGGGGAAGGAAAACTTGAAGCATATATCGGACTGTTTAGAACTTCAAAAAATGGTAAAAACGCACCTGAGATTAGCGGTGAAAGAAGTAATGAAGGTAGAAGGCAATGAATGACCCAATGTGCTGGACAACAATCTTGAGCTGCCCGATTATGCCGGTGTTGGGCGAATATTGTGGAAGATTTGAAAGAGATGCAAAAGCAAGAGAACAAGCGGATCTGTGGGGAGATGGGATGATTATAGCGAGAAATTAGTATTATGTGAAAAGAAGAGTATGTACAAATAAACAAGTCACCAGCGTTAAGTATAAGTGTAAGATATGTATAGTGTTAAACGACTGTAAAATTCTTAAGCCGAATAGGGCAAGAACTGCTAATAAAATTGAATTCAATTATTAAAATAAAATTTTTAACTAGTTCAACATTTCGCACACTTAGGTATTTTAAGGGAATCCTCTCGTTTAAAAGTAATTGGTTTATTCAAAAGTGTAAAATAAATATCTCCGGTCATAAGCATATCCCTCAATCGATAATTCACTCAATGCTACGTTTGAAGAGCATTGTACATATGACTCTCCAAAAAAACTTCAAAAAAGTAAAAAGAGTAGTCAGAAAAAATGTATAGTCCCTCAGGCAATAAACCACACACAAAAGATTATTATTTTTCAACAAAAAAGAAGTGATATCCCAAAAGTACGTCAAGAAAGTAAAACCCCTTAGGCAAGAAAAACCATAAACCATACGTGCAAAAGAGGCGCGAAGCAGACGACGAATTTGAATTTACGAAGTATATAGTTCAAGAAATAACACTTTTCTTCAATTTCTTGAAGAAAGTCTGCATGAAATAAACATCAGTATGATCTTGGAAAATTTCATGAGGATTTCAACACTCCAAAAATAAACTTTCAGTGAAATTTAGTGACAATAAATGTATAAAATTTGAATCAATATATAATTTTCCATTCAAATTTATATACTTCTTACTAATTTTGTACATTTAACAATTTTTCAATTAGAACAATATTTTCTATCAAGATAAAATGAACATAAAATTCAAGTTCATAATTTATATTTTCAGTTATATGTTAGAAATATTTTCATCTCACATTTTTGTAGCCTAAGCACAAACTTTTCATTCCAAAACTTAAAATCTCTACGGAAATGGGAAATTGTCTAATAGCAGTAGATAAATTAAAAAGCTAAAATATGTGTTTATTGGTATTTCCATATTAACAGATAAATATCAATCAACTTTAAATTTTACATAAAAATGTTCGTTCGAAATGTTCAAATCTTGTTACAATTTGACAAGATTTTATGGAGGAGTGCAATATTTTGGATGAAATATTTTGTAGTTCTTAATTTGTCTGTCCGTCTGAAATCGTAGTAAGATTTGAACAGTAAACAACAAATTTTCCAATAGAATTCAGGGTCAATAATAATTGATTCAGGAAATACTTCAACTCTGTAGAGCATTTTTGTATTTCGAATTCAAAATGTGTGCTTAAGCCACAAAAAAGTAAGCTGAAAATGTAGATATAAAACTAATTATGTCATGTTTATGTCTTCTTAATGGAAAATACTTTGCATATAATTCTCTACTTCGATATTTTTTTAATGTATGAACATTCAAGAAATTGATAAATATTCTATCTTTTTATAGGAACTAAAAATTTCCGGATAATGCATTGATTGAGAAAGCTAAAAACTTGTTAAATATTGATATAAATTGCAATTTTACAATTGCATTATTTTTCAAATATTTTAACATCTCTTCAATCTTGATAATTCTTACAGAAGTTTATTTCATGTGAGTGACTTTTTCTTTTTCTAATAAAAGATTTCAAAATTCTAAATTCGGCCCAATTTTAAAACTTCATAAAAATTTTTTTTCTGTTTTATTCAAAGTCAATAAATATTCAATGTTTGGAATCGAAATATTAAGTAAATTTTTTTAATTTCTGGGAATAAACTGCTTTAATAAGACAATCTTCCTTCTTTGTGAGAAATCTCAATTTTAAAATTAAAATTCTACGCATAGGATACAAAAACATAATATGAAAATACTTTTATTACAGAATTTTGAAATATACAAGTTGACCAATTTTTAATCGAGTAAATCGGCTACTTTAAGCAAAAAATTATGTTAAAAATATTTTATCAAAAAAAAATAAGACACATTAAATTACGGTTTAAAATCCACATTCATAGATTGATGGTAAAAGCAGTTTAAAGTTTTTTAATCTTACGTTTTAGTGACGTATGCACAGACTTTTAATCAGATAAATGAAATGCTTTATAGAAAGTCAAAATTTTCTTATTACTGCACTTAATCAAATTTATAAAGTAAAAACATTTTTTAATTGATGCTTTCACTCAATTCTTTAAACATTCATTAATTGAAAATTGTACTCAAAATTTAATCTTGCAGCGTTCCAATATTCCCACAATGTTACAAAATCTTATTAATCATTATTTTAGTCGAATTATTTTCAAAATATTTAAAAAATAAATGTAAATATTTTGATTAAATACTCTGTCAAATTTTGCATTTGACTGATCTTGCAAAATTGTTGAAAGTTTTGAATACCGATAGAAGAAACTTTAAATGAAATTTTATGTCCATAAATGCTTAAAGTTCTATATAGAAATATCAACTACAACATTCTCAAATTTTATAAATAAACTACTAAATTCAAAAAAGTTTCGGATTTTTTAAAAACTGTACAAATTTCAAATATGAATCAGTCAAAATCTACTGATTATCAGTGAAATTTGACTGATTTAAATAACTAAAAACAGGTTACTGTGAATCAGTCAAATTTCACTGATTACTTCAGTGAAAAGTAACTGATTTAACAGTGAAAAATATTGTTTCCACTGATGATTCAGTGAAAAGGCAAATCACTGATTCAATTAGTGAAAATTTGACTGATTCAGATTTAGAGTGTATACAAATTTCAAATATAAAGTGTACTCTGTACATTAATCAAACAAATTTAGAGGATGAATATTTTAATAAATATTCCTAAATATTATTGGAATATGATACATATCGATTTAGAAAAACTTCTTCAAAGTACTCAGACATTTTTCTTATTTTACGACATTTTTGCACCATGTTTGACCTTTGGGTAGGATTCAAGAAAACAATTGTAGACATACTTTCATTACTTAGTAAAATACTATGAAGACTTGCTTTTTAAATTAAAGCGAAAACTTTTAAAACCTTTAACAATCGGTTGCATAGATTCTGCTCTAATCTTGGACGCAATTAGAGAAATAGGTTTTTTTGCTTTTTTTAGATCTAGTTTTTGCCTTAAACATAAAAGAAAGAAAACACATTTGAAATATTAAAATAAAAAAGCTGGTTCATTCTTAGAGAATCCCAAATATTCTGAAATAAAACTCCTTTCCACACCACCAAAGCCCAAAGCGTGATATTACTCAATTTCAGTATGTTTTCTTACTCACAAAAATAATAATTAAAACTAAACAGTTTCCATACCCGAGGCACGCGAAGTAAGGAATAAAGAACGTATCTCTGATATAAGAAATAAAATGTCATTATTTTGTGTCCTATTCTTGAAATTTACTTTGAATAGGTTCAACGTATACAATGCGAAATTTCAAAGTCGCGAAACAATGGTTCAGGAACTCCAGCCAAACTCGGCTAAATTCTTCGTATGGATTCTTAGCAGTTATTTGAAAGAGGGTCTTCTTCAACCGAATTTATTCTTTCAAATCATTAGAAATGTTAACTTTGCAGATCCTAGTAATCAAAAGCCGCTTCAAGACATTGACGTTGGTAAGGAAGCGCGAGAATATTTCCAGCAGCAACTTACAAACAAGAAATTGCAAATAGCAGAAGTTGATCTATTTCTTCGTAATTGCTTGAAATTTTATGTCACAGCAAGCGAAGAAATTCGCAATCGACTTCCTTTTGATGACATCTTTTTGTCTTGCGTTGCTGTTTTCCGGCCTCAAGTAGCTTTCTATGCTGATCGAAGCGAAACTTTTCCTAGGGTCTGGAAAGTTTGTCAAGATTTAGGGTCGTTTGATAGAATATGTGTACAAAAAGAGTGGGATTCTTTACTCAAAATCAGACAGCAACTCAAAGAAAAGTGGTCGAATTTATCTTTTGACGAAATGTGGTCTAGTATCGGTGTGTCTTCGACGAGTACAGGAGAAAAACGTTTTCCAAATTTGACCTCAGTATTGAATCATGTTCGGAGTCTTCCTCATTCAAATGCTGAGGCGGAGCGAGGTTTCTCCATGCTCACGGACGCGAAAACTCACAAAAGAAATCGCTTAGGAAACAGGAAGGTCAACTCAATTTGTGTTACTCGATCAGCCCTAAAGGCGAGTGCTGAAACAGCCAGAACAACGAGCGTCACTTCGAAGCATTTGCAATTAATGACCGAAAATCTATATGAGATGGCAGAAAGTGATAGGGAATGTGGTTTGTCGCTCTTCGCTTACGAAGGAGAGGATTAATTCTAATGGCCAAGGCATGGCGTTAATCAATTTCAAACCCCTTTCTTACACACAAAATAATGACATTTTATTTCTTATATCAGAGATACGTTCTTTATTCCTTACTTCGCGTGCCTCGGGTATGGAAATTGTTTAGTTTTAATTATTATTTTGTGAGTAAGAAAACATACTGAAATTGAGTAATATCACGCTTTGGGCTTTGGTGGTGTGGAAAGGAGTTTTATTTCAGAATATTTGGGATTCTCTAAGAATGAACCAGCTTTTTTATTTTAATATTTCAAATGTGTTTTCTTTCTTTTATGTTTAAGGCAAAAACTAGATCTAAAAAAAGCAAAAAAACCTATTTCTCTAATTGCGTCCAAGATTAGAGCAGAATCTATGCAACCGATTGTTAAAGGTTTTAAAAGTTTTCGCTTTAATTTAAAAAGCAAGTCTTCATAGTATTTTACTAAGTAATGAAAGTATGTCTACAATTGTTTTCTTGAATCCTACCCAAAGGTCAAACATGGTGCAAAAATGTCGTAAAATAAGAAAAATGTCTGAGTACTTTGAAGAAGTTTTTTCTAAATCGATATGTATCATATTCCAATAATATTTAGGAATATTTATTAAAATATTCATCCTCTAAATTTGTTTGATTAATGTACAGAGTACACTTTATATTTGAAATTTGTATACACTCTAAATCTGAATCAGTCAAATTTTCACTGATTGAATCAGTGATTTGCCTTTTCACTGAATCATCAGTGGAAACAATATTTTTCACTGTTAAATCAGTTACTTTTCACTGAAGTAATCAGTGAAATTTGACTGATTCACAGTAACCTGTTTTTAGTTATTTAAATCAGTCAAATTTCACTGATAATCAGTATATTTTGACTGATTCATATTTGAAATTTGTACAGTTTTTAAAAAATCCGAAACTTTTTGAATTTAGTAGTTTATTTATAAAATTTGAGAATGTTGTAGTTGATATTTCTATATAGAACTTTAAGCATTTATGGACATAAAATTTCATTTAAAGTTTCTTCTATCGGTATTCAAAACTTTCAACAATTTTGCAAGATCAGTCAAATGCAAAATTTGACAGAGTATTTAATCAAAATATTTACATTTATTTTTTAAATATTTTGAAAATAATTCGACTAAAATAATGATTAATAAGATTTTGTAACATTGTGGGAATATTGGAACGCTGCAAGATTAAATTTTGAGTACAATTTTCAATTAATGAATGTTTAAAGAATTGAGTGAAAGCATCAATTAAAAAATGTTTTTACTTTATAAATTTGATTAAGTGCAGTAATAAGAAAATTTTGACTTTCTATAAAGCATTTCATTTATCTGATTAAAAGTCTGTGCATACGTCACTAAAACGTAAGATTAAAAAACTTTAAACTGCTTTTACCATCAATCTATGAATGTGGATTTTAAACCGTAATTTAATGTGTCTTATTTTTTTTTGATAAAATATTTTTAACATAATTTTTTGCTTAAAGTAGCCGATTTACTCGATTAAAAATTGGTCAACTTGTATATTTCAAAATTCTGTAATAAAAGTATTTTCATATTATGTTTTTGTATCCTATGCGTAGAATTTTAATTTTAAAATTGAGATTTCTCACAAAGAAGGAAGATTGTCTTATTAAAGCAGTTTATTCCCAGAAATTAAAAAAATTTACTTAATATTTCGATTCCAAACATTGAATATTTATTGACTTTGAATAAAACAGAAAAAAAATTTTTATGAAGTTTTAAAATTGGGCCAAATTTAGAATTACGAAATCTTTTATTAGAAAAAGAAAAAGTCACTCACATGAAATAAACTTCTGTAAGAATTATCAAGATTGAAGAGATGTTAAAATATTTAAAAAATAATGCAATTGTAAAATTGCAATTTATATCAATATTTAACAAATTTTTGGCTTTCTCAATCAATGCATTATCCGGAAATTTTTAGTTCCTATAAAAAGATGGAATATTTATCAATTTCTTGAATGTTCATACATTAAATAAATATCGAATTAGAGAATTATATGCAAAGTATTTTCCATTAAGAAGATATAAACATGACATAATTAGTTTTATATCTACATTTTCAGCTTACTTTTTTGTGGCTTAAGCACACATTTTGAATTCGAAATACAAAAATGCTCTACAGAGTTGAAGTATTTCCTGAATCAATTATTATTGACCCTGAATTCTATTGGAAAATTTGTTGTTTACTGTTCAAATCTTACTACGATTTCAGACGGACAGACAAATTAAGAACTACAAAATATTTCATCCAAAATATTGCACTCCTCCATAAAATCTTGTCAAATTGTAACAAGATTTGAACATTTCGAACGAACATTTTTATGTAAAATTTAAAGTTGATTGATATTTATCTGTTAATATGGAAATACCAATAAACACATATTTTAGCTTTTTAATTTATCTACTGCTATTAGACAATTTCCCATTTCCGTAGAGATTTTAAGTTTTGGAATGAAAAGTTTGTGCTTAGGCTACAAAAATGTGAGATGAAAATATTTCTAACATATAACTGAAAATATAAATTATGAACTTGAATTTTATTTTCATTTTATTTTGATAGAAAATATTGTTCTAATTGAAAAATTGTTAAATGTACAAAATCAGTAAGAAGTATATAAATTTGAATGGAAAATTATATATTGATTCAAATTTTATACATTTATTGTCACTTAATTTCACTGAAAGTTCCTCATGAAATTTTCCAAGATCATACTGATGTTTATTTCATGCAGACTTTCTTCAAGAAATTGAAGAAAAGTGTTATTTCTTGAACTATATACTTCGTAAATTCAAATTCGTCGTCTGCTTCGCGCCTCTTTTGCACGTACTCGAGAAAAATACAATTCTTAATTTCGACTCGATAAACGAAAGCGTGAAATCTAAAAATAACTTGAAAACTCAAGCATTGTAACGAAGGCCGTCTTCGTGCACCTTCGGCTTTAAACGAAGCTGGTGACCGCAGCGTGTAGCAGAGCCGACACACTGACACGCCACGTTTGCATGTGTTTCTCCCAGATGGGAACGTGGTGGGGGCCGAAAAATCCCACGTTCTGGAGACACTGATATCGGCTATTGGTAACATTCAATGGTAATTTTTGAAATTTATGAAATTATACAATTAAAAAGATTAGAAAAGATAAGAGAAAGTAGAAAAGTTATTTTATGGATTTTATTATATTATTATAAATGGCACTTAGATTTTCAATATCTGTTTTGTAATTAATAGAAAAATTTTCTTTTTGAATATAAATCATTTGTAAAATTAATCGTTTTTTAAAAATATTTTCTGTATCTAAAATTTTAGTATTTTTAAAATCAAAGGAATGTTTGTAAGAAGTAGCATGTTCTGCAAGTGCAGTTTTGTTATCTTTATTTTTAACAGATCTAGCATGTTCTAGTAGTCTATTGTGTAAGAATCTGCAAGTTTGTCCAATATATTTTTTGTTGCATTGAATACAGTTAATTTCATAAATGACATTATATTTAAATTTTTTTTGTGTTCTATCTTTAATTGTTGGAAATAATTTTTTTTGTAAAAGATCTAGTGGATAGCCATTTTTTAGTAATGTAGATCGCACACAATTTAAATTATTTATATGAAAATCTTTATCTGATAAGAGTATTGCTCTATCAGTAAGTGAGTAGATAACGCCAATTTTATATGTTAAACAGTGGTTAGAGAAAAAATTGATATATCGACCTGACCAAATTGGTTTTTTGTACCAATTAGTTTTAATTTTATTATCAATTTTTTGGATATTTACATCCAAAAAATTGATACTATTATTTATAGATTTTTCTAAAGTGAATTTTAGTTTTTTATCTATGGAATTAAATCTGCATAAAATATCTTCTACTTTATTTTCTGGTAGACAAATTAAAGTGTCATCCACATATCTGTAATAAAATATAATATTATAAGGTAATTTTTTTTAAATTTTTTTCTCTAACTCTTCCATGACAACGTTTGCAGCAGTGGCTGATAGAGGCGATCCCATTGGTAAACCAAAAATTTGTTTATAAAATTCATTGTTATAAGTACAGTATGATGATTCTAAACATGTTACGTACGGGTGGTAGGGATAAATAAATAATTAAATATTTTAAATAATAAATTAATATTTATTTAAAAGATGAAAAAGTGTACGCGGAGGCTTCACAAACTGTAGGACACTTTTGTGTCCCTTTTTTTTATTTTTAAGTAGTATCGTTTTCGGAATCCTTACTTTCTCTACCGGCTACTAGAAAGGAATATAAAATGCTAGAATTTCGATGAAAAGAAAATATCTACTAAATTTCGGAAAGGCTCAATCAGGAGATTTTGCTTCTGTATTCAAATAAAATATTATAAATTGAGAACGATACAGCTTACCGATATTTGTAGTTAACTCTACCAGTTGGTAGGACAAGGGTTGGAGAAGAAGGCTGTCTTCGATGTCACCCTTGATTTTCTGACTCAACTGGGCTTTTAAAAATTCGGTGATGCGTGACTAAAACTAGTCACTCTTGTTCATTTTTCACCGATTACACGTGTTTGCAATTAACGCACACACACGAATTCTCGACACTTTTGCCTTGTTAATTTTATAAAAATTAAAAGATGGATGGTTTCGAACCAGAAAGAAAACAGTACTTTTAAATTGTATTCTTTCTCCACTTTTAATCGTTTATAACCTTAATGTGGCTTCTCGAAAAATATCTTCTCGTCGTTTTGAGATTCGACGACAGGATTATTTTTCGGAACTTTGTTTTTCAACGCCAGGCTGTACACGCACAGTTAACTCTCGCGGCTAACCGACCACCGACGCACTCAAAATATTATTTCAGAAGCGTAGTGATAAAAATTTTACTTGTATAATTTTTTAGCGCGACAACCCCGTGAACGGCTTTCGTCGGAGGAAAGATTTTAGAAGTATTTACGTCCGCCCAAGTAAAATCCCCAATTTGTGGCCCTGGCTAGGTCTTTTCACGAATCTAGGTCAACTATCCAGGTGATAGGACTTACTTGTTCCGAACCGCGGACGGGCGAATGCAAAGAACCGTGTCTTGCTCTTTAGAGTTCTTACCCGGAGTAAGAAGCTCGTCAGACTGCGTTTTTGATTTCAAATTGATTGATTTTTATGGAATTGTATCGATGTCATACAGGTGGGGAATAGTGATGACTTGGAAATATTTCTATGTGGCGTGATTTCTGTGAAGAGGAATTTTTTCTGAGAAAGAATTTGGAAATATTGAAGACCTAAATACTTGGTAGTTTTGAAATTCTTCATGTCTATTGCCAAGTGAGAATTTTTGTTGACTTGGTATTTTATTAGTTAATGATAATTCTGGATTATTCCAGAATTTTAACAAGTCGTAGGTCAATATCAGGATTTTAGATTGACCTTTTAGAATTTTTTGGAATCTGACACCTTTTCGATTTTTCATATTTTCAGAAAAATGTTGGTTCAGATTCTGTTGGTAATGTATTACTCACTGGCCGACAATTTTTCAGCTACTCAAGCTTTAGGTATAATAAATAATAGGAACAGTGATTTAATGGATTGAGGTGGTTTCAGGAATACTATTGTATGCTTAACATCGATACCAGCGGTCAAAGATTTTAGCGCGTGGTCTCTAACATGCGTAGGATCCGTCAAAGTCGGTGCGTACAGGCGAGCGTAAGCTGTTTACGGCAGGCGTAAGGTGTCATGACGTCACCGCAAGGGTTATACCTGCGCTTACAGCCACTAGGGTCCAGCTTACGTGTGTGTGAGCATTTTCCTTTTCGTTTTCCTTTTCCTTCTTTCTCCGTTATTTATCCTACCTACGTGCGTTCGCTGTTTTCTCGCATTCTCTTCTCTATCGTTCATTACAATTTTTAAACTTCCACGTTTTTCTTAATCTTCATTCATTCCATTTACATTATTTTAATTCATTCTTCCATTCTGACTTCATGCCTGCTTAATTTAATTTTATTATATATTTACATGCATACATTTAGGTGCCAATATCTTTTGTCATAATTGGCACGTGAATATATGCACACACATTCAAACATGGACACAAATCTAAACGCTCAAGTTAGCGTTATTATGAATAACCCATGTTATATTATCTATAATAATATAAAAAAAGTATACAATACATATATACATACACAACATATATAATATATATCATATATATAAATATGACACAGCATATATAATATATATATATATATATATATACATATAGCATAGCATATACAATATATATTATATTATAGATCATACATATACACATATATACCTATAACCTTATTTATTATTATAAACAATCTTTCCCATTGCATGGAGATTGTTGTTTTAATTTTGAGTTTTCTTAATATGTTTAGGTCCTTGAACCGACCCCTTTACCTGCCTCTGCTGAGCGTGCAAAAGCGCTCAGGTTACGAGAACTGTGAATGAACTATTTATTGTTTAATTGAGTCTTGCGTAAATACTTCGCTTGGGTAATAATAAAATATTTTTATGAAATTACAACTTATTATAATTTTTAATATTTTATTCACGGTTTGCTCGTAACAAAACAAAATTGTAAAATATTATCGAAATGTGTTTGTTTGAGAAAAGTATTGGTTTTTATTTGATTCCATCTTAATTTAACTGATTTTCTAATAAGATTCCAAGAAATATTAGTGTACATGGACACTGCATCAAGTGAGATAATAGTGAAGTTATTTGGTACATAGATATTGGAAATTTTCTTTTTGAATTCAAAACTATCTTTAATATGATATTCAGTATGTCCAACTGTTTTTTGCATAGATTTAGAAAGTAATTTAGATAGGTTGTATAAAGGTGAACCAATGAAGGAAGTGATAGGTCTTAGTGGACAGTTGGTTTTATGGATTTTTGGTAAACCATAGAATTTGGGTGCAATATTGGTGCTACAATGAAGAAATTTGTAAAGTTTTTCATCAATAATATTTTTGTCTTTTAGTTCATTTAAAGTTATAGTTAAAGTATTGTTTATTTCAGTAGTTGGATATTTTTTTAGTTTAATGTATGTAGATGGATTATTGAGAAGATCGTAAATTTTTGAGTTGTAATCATTTTCGTTCATTAGAATAGTTTTATTACTTTTGTCTGCATTTGTTAAGATAATGTCTGTATTATTTTTAAAAAAATTTTTTGATTCATAAATATCTTTTTGTAAGAAAATATTTTTATTAATATTACTACTTTCATTATATAGCCAATTTTGAACCCAATATGTTAATTCATTTCTTATGTAGTTTCTATTGTCATAGGGAATGTTATGAATATTATATTCTAAATTTGTAATAATTTTAGCAATAGGAAAAGTTTTTTTATTGTAATTAAAAGCAAACTTACCACCGAGACTAAGAATATCTGCAACGTTGTCAGGGATTTGTTTATTTGACAAGTTTATAAACCAATTGTTTTTGTCTGTAACTAATTTTGGAATTTGAGCAATTTTTAGATTTTCCAATTTATTTGTAATATTGTTGTGTAGTTTCTTTGTATACTTTTCAATAGTAGTTTGATTTTTTGTTTTTAAATTGTTATAAAAATCATATGAAGTTTGGTTCAAAATTTTCATTTTGTAGTAGTAGATATCCTTGCTGATTTGTTTAATTTCTTGTGAAATGTCAGTTATTTCAAAATTTAGAATTTTTTTACCAAAAAGTCTTGTCGAGTTCTCAATCTCCTCACAAACATGTTTCGAAAAAAATCTGATATTTATGTATGTTTGATTTAAAATATGATTAGGCAAAATGTTGTGCGATCTACATTCCAATAAAAATTTTCTCTGTATCTCTCTTTTCTTTAAATTGCTGGTAAATTGTTTATATAATTTGATGTCTTTAACCAGTTGTGGATTGTATTCATTTCGTAGATGGTCGTAGAATCCTTGTATGTTCTCCATGTTTCGATGTAATAAAGGTTTTAGGCCTGATAATTAGTTTGTAGATATGTTGTTACCGGTATTACAATTTGAACATTAAAGTGAATGGCCTTTCCGGTTTTGTAAAGTTGTTTTATTTTGAAAGTACGTCAACGTTTCGACCGATTTTTCGGTCCTTATCAAGACTATGAAAAGGAAATACAAAATGAATATATATAAAAATTTTTTAAAAAATTATGAATATAATAAAAATATAATATTTATATAATAAAAAGGTTTTGTTTTTTCAATATAAAATATAAAATTAAGAGAAGATAAAAGAGAGAAAGAATAATAATAATAATAAACATACCGTGGATGACTAATTTGGTATTTTACTTCCATTCATATTGTTTGATGATTGGTTAAATTTTTATAAAAAATTAAATTTCAAAAAATCCAAGTTTAAAAGCATAAAATTATATTGTAAAATTATCATCATAGCATATTAGTTGCTATGAGAGTTCGTTAAATTTTTTTAAAATTTTTGTTAGGATAACTGGTGTCAACCTTTTTAGGTTACATTGATCGATATCGACACCTATAAAATAAATATATAAGAGATAAATTTTGAATTAACTTATGTAAAGAAATTTTTTGAAATATTAGTTACTTACAAGCAGCTTCCATCATTTATACGTTATTGTTACATTTTTTAAAAATTTTTTACTACACAAAACTTTGGAAGTAAAATGTCTCCACAATTGTTCATTTGGCTATCGTAGCGTTGTTGATGTTATTGTGCGTTCTCAAGAAAATTAATATGTAATATATCGGCTATTGGTAACATTCAATGGTAATTTTTGAAATTTATGAAATTATACAATTAATATTATATTTTATTACAGATATGTAGATGACACTTTAATTTGTCTACCAGAAAACAAAGTAGAAGATATTTTATGCAGATTTAATTCCATAGATAAAAAACTAAAATTCACTTTAGAAAAATCTATAAATAATAGTATCAATTTTTTGGATGTAAATATCCAAGTTATTGATAATAAAATTCAAACTAATTGGTACAAAAAACCAATTTGGTCAGGTCCATATATCAATTTTTTCTCTAACCACTGTTTAACATATAAAATTGACGTTATCTACTCACTTACTGATAGAGCAATACTCTTATCAGATAAAGATTTTCATATAAATAATTTAAATTGTGTGCGATCTTCATGACTAAAAAATGGCTATCCACTAGATCTTTTAAATGAAAAAATTTTCGAACGTTATAAAAAATTAATAACAATTCAACATAAAACAAATCAAGTATGTGAAATTTATAATATAGATCACAGAGAAAGTAGAAAAGTCATAACTTTTCCATATATTCAAAATTTTCAAGAACAGCTATGCAGAATCTTTAAAAAAACTAAACTTCAAATTGTCTTTACAATAGAAAACACTTTACAAAAAAAATTATTTCCAACAATTAAAGATAGAACACAAAAAAAATTTAAATATAATGTCATTTATGAAATTAACTGCATTCAATGCAACAAAAAATATATTGGACAAACTTGCAGATTCTTACACAATAGATTACTAGAACATGCTAGATCTGTTAAAAATAAAGATAACAAAACTGCACTTGCAGAACATGCTACTTCTTACAAACATTCCTTTGAGTTTAAAAATACTAAAATTTTAGATACAGAAAATATTTTTAAAAAACGATTAATTTTACAAATGATTTATATTCAAGAAGAAAATTTTTCTATTAATTACAAAACAGATATTGAAAATCTAAGTGCCATTTATAATAATATAATAAAATCCATAAAATAACTTTTCTACTTTCTCTTATCTTTTCTAATCTTTTTAATTGTATAATTTCATAAATTTCAAAAATTACCATTGAATGTTACCAATAGCCGATATATTACATATTAATTTTCTTGAGAACGCACCATAACATCAACAACGCTACGATAGCCAAATGAACAATTGTGGAGACATTTTACTTCCAAAGTTTTGTGTAGTAAAAAATTTTTAAAAAATGTAACAATAACGTATAAATGATGGAAGCTGCTTGTAAGTAACTAATATTTCAAAAAATTTCTTTACATAATTTATATCAAAATTTATCACTTATATATTTATTTCATAGGTGTCGTTATCGATCAATATAACCTAAAAAGGTTGACACCAGTTATCCTAAAAAAAATTTTAAAAAAATTTAACGAACTCTCATAGCAACTAATATGCTATGATGATAATTTTACAATATAATTTTATGCTTTTAAACTTGGATTTTTTTAAATTCGATTTTTTATAAAAATTTAACCAATCATCAAACAATATGAATGGAAGTAAAATACCAAATACGTCATCCACGGTATGTTTATTATTATTATTATTCTTTCTCTCTTTTATCTTCTCTTAATTTTATATTTTATATTGAAAAAACAAAACCTTTTTATTATATAAATATTATATTTTTATTATATTCATAATTTTTAAAAAAAATTTCATATATATTCATTTTGTATTTCCTTTTTATAGTCTTGATAAGGACCGAAAAATCGGTCGAAACGTTGACGTACTTTCAAAATAAAACAACTTTACAAAACCGGAAAGGCCATTCACTTTAATGTTCAAATTATAATACCGGTAACAACATATCTACAAATTAGCTATTGTCCCCTGCCCATGCGTAAATAACCTGTATATAGAAAAATCAAGCTTTTATATGCTATTACACTTACGGCTTCCAGTTAGTAACAACGAGGCGTTCTCATTTGATTATGATAAGGGTACTAAGTTAATGAATTTCTTCCACGTATAGATTTGAATAACGTCTTAGAATAATATATTAGCTATTGTACCCTGCCCATACGAAAAATAAGCTGTTTTTTAACGTATCAAATTTTTTAAATGCAATTACACTTACGGGGTCCAGTTGGTTACAACGAGCCGTGCTCATTTGATTATTATTAGGGTACTTAGTTAGTATATATTTACCACGTACAGATTGAAACAACGTCGTCGAATAATATATTAGCTATTGCAACCTGCCCATACCTAAATGAGCTGTATATAAACAAATCAAGTTTTTTATATGCAATTACGCTTACGGGGTCCAGTTAATTACAACGAGCCGTGCTCATTTGATTATTATTAGGGTACTTAGTTAGTATATTTTTACCACGTACAGATTTAAACAACGTCGTCGAATAATATATTAGCTATTGCAACCTGCTTATACATAAATAAGCTGTATAAAAACAAATCGAGTTTTTTATATTGAATTGCACTTACGGGGACCAGTTGGTTACTGCGAGGCGTGCTCATTTAATTATGATTAGCGTACTAAGTGAATAAATTTCTACTACGTATAGATTTAAACAATGGCGTTGAATAAAATATTAGCTATTGTAACCTACCCATACCTAAATAAGCTGTATATAAACAAATCAAGACTTTTATATGTAATTACTCTTACGGGTTCCAGTAGGTTACAACGAAGCGTGCTTATTTGATTATGATTAGGGTACTAAGTTAATAAATTTCTACCACGTATAGATTTGAATATCATTAGGGTTCTCATCTAATGAATTTTTTCACGTATAGATTTGAATAACGTCTTAGAATAATATATTAGCTATTGTAACCTGCCCATACGAAAAATAAGCTGTATATAAACAAATCAAGTTTTTAAATGCAATTACACTTAGGGGGACCAGTTGGTTACAACTAGGCGTGCTCATTTGATTATTAATATGGTACTTAGTCAATAAATGTTTTCACGTATAGATTTAAACAATGTCGTAGAATAAAATATTGCTTTTGTACCCTACCCATACGTAAATTAGCTGTATAAAAACAAATCAAGTTTTTTATATACAATTACGCTTACGGGGTGCAGTTGGTTACAAAGAAGCGTGCTCATTCGAATATCATTAGGGTACTCATCTAATGAATTAATTTCACGTATAGATTTGAGTAACGTCTTAGAATAATATATCAGCTATTGTAACCTACCCATACCTAAATAAGCTGTATATAAACAAATCAAGTCTTTTATATGCAATTACACTTACGGGGTCCAGTTGGTTACTGCGAGGCGTGCTCATTTAATTATGATTAGGGTACTAAGTTAATAAATTACTACCACGTACAGATTTGAATAACGTCGTAGTATAACATATCAGCTATTGTAACCTACCCATACCTAAATAAGCTGTATATACACAAATCAAGCTTTTTATATGCAATTACACTTACGCGGACCAGTTGGTTACTGCGAGGCGTGCTCATTTGATTATGATTAGAGTACTAAGTTAATGAATTTCTACCACGAATAGATTTGAATAACGTCGTAGAATAATATATTAGCTATTGTACCCCACCCATACGTAAATTAGCTGTATAAAAACAAATCAAGTTTTTTATATGCAATTACCCTTACGGTGACCAGTTGGTTACAAAGAGGCGTGCTCATTTGATTATCATTAGGGTACGCAGTTAATGAATTTCTTCCACGTATAGATTTGAATAACGTCGTAGAATAATATATTGGCTATTGTACCCTGCCCATACGATAAATAAGCTGTATAAAAACAAATCGATTTTTTTATATTAAGTTGCACTTACGAGCTCCATTTACGTGCTACGAGGCGTGCTCATTTGATTATAATTAGGGTACTAAGTTAATAAATTTCTACCACGAACAGATTTGAATATCATTAGGGTTCTCATCTAATGAATTTTTTCACGTATAGATTTGGATAACGTCTTAGAATAATATATTTTCTATTGCAACCTGCCCATACCTAAATATGCTGTATATAAACAAATCATTTTTTTTTATATGCAATTACACATACGGGGTCCAGTTGGTTGCTGCGATGCGTGCTCATTTGATTATGATTAGGGTCCTTAGTTAATAAATTTCTACTAAGTATAGATTTAAACAATATCGCAGAATAAAATATTAGCTATTGTACCCTACCCATACGTAAATAAGCTGTATATAAACAAATCACGTCTTTTATATGCAATTACACTTACGGGGTGCAGTTGGTTACAAAGAAGCGTGCTCATTTGCTTATCATTAGGGTACTCATCTCATGAATTTATTCCACGTATAGATTTGAATAACGTTGTAGAACCATATATTAGCTATTGTCCCCTGCCCATACCTAAAGAAGCTGTATATAAACAAATCAAGTTTTTTATATGCAATTACACTTAGGGGGACCAGTTGGTTACAACTAGGCGTGCTCATTTGATTATTATTCGGGTATTTAGTTAATATATTTTTTCCACGTATAGATTAAAACAATGTCGTAAAATAAAATATTGCTTTTGTACCCTACCCATACGTAAATAAGCTGTATAAAAACAAATCAAGTTTTTTATATGCAATTACGCTTACGGGGTCCAGTTGGTTACTGCGAGGCGTGCTCATTTGATTATTAATATGGTACTTAGTCAATAAATGTTTTCACGTATAGATTTAAACAATGACGTAGAATAAAATATTGCTTTTGTACCCTACCCATACGTAAATTAGCTGTATAAAAACAAATCAAGTTTTTTATATGCAATTACACTTACGGGGTCCAGTTGGTTACTGCGAGGCATGCTCATTTGATTATGATTAGAATACTAAGTTAATGAATTTCTACCATGTACAGTTTGAATAACGTCGTAGAATATTATCTCAGCTATTGTAATCTACCCATACCTAAATAAGCTGTATATACAAATCACGTCTTTTATATGCAATTACACTTACGGGGTGCAGTTGGTTTCAAAGAAGCGTGCTTATTCGAATATCATTAGGGTATACATCTAATGAATTTCTTTCACGTATAGATTTGAATAACGTCTTAGAATAATATATTAGCCATTATATTCTGAGCACACGTAATCAAGCTGTATATAAACAAATCACTTCTTTTATATGCAATTGCACTTAAGGGGTCCATTTGTTTACTGCGAGGCGTGCTCATTTGATTATGATTAGGGTACTAAGTTAATAAATTTCTACCACGTACAGATTTGAATAACGTCGTAGAATAATATATCAGCTATTGTAACCTACCCATACCTAAATAAGCTGTATATAAACAAATCAAGACTTTTATATGCAATTACACTTACGGGGACCAGTTGGTTACTGCGAGGCGTGCTCATTTGATTATGATTAGAGTACTAAGTTAATAAATTTGTACCACGTACAGATTTAAATAACGTCATAGAATAATATATAAGCTATTGTAACATACCCATACATAAATAAGCTGTATATAAACAAATCAAGTCTTTTATATGCAATTACACTTACGGGGTGCAGTTGGTTACAACGATGCGTGCTCATTCGAATATCATTAGGGTACTCATCCAATGAATTTCTTCCACGTATAGATTTGAATAACGTCGTAGAATAACGTATTAGCTATTGTAACCTACCCATCCCTAAATAAGCTGTATATAAACAAGGCAAGTCTTTTGTATGCAAATACACTTACGGGGTCGATTTGGTTACAACTAGGCGTGCTCATTTGATTATTATTAGCGAATTTAGTTAATATATTTTTTCCACCTATAGATTTAAACAAGGTCGTAGAATAAAATATTAGCTATTGTACCCTACCCATACGTAAATAAGCTGTATATAAACAAATCAAGTTTTTTATATTCAATTACACTTACGGGGTCCAGTTGGTTACTGCGAGGCCTGCTCATTTGATTATGATTAGAGTACTAAGTTAATAAATTTCTACCACGTACAGATTTGAATAACGTCGTAGAATAATATATCAGCTATTGTAACCTACCCATACCTAAATAAGCTGTATATAAACAAATCAAGTCTTTTATATGCAATTACACTTACGGGGTCCAGTTGGATACTGCTAGGCGTGCTCATTTGATTATGATTAGGGTACTAAGTTAATAAATTTCTACCACGTACAGATTTGTATAACGTCGTAGAATAATATATCAGCTATTGTAACCTACCCATACCTAAATAAGCTGTATATAAACAAATCAAGACTTTTATATGCAATTACACTTACGGGGACCAGTTGGTTACTGCGAGGCGTGCTCATTTGATTATGATTAGAGTACTAAGTTAATGAATTTCTACCACGTATAGATTTGAATAACGTCGTAGAATAATATATTAGCTATTGTAACCTACCCATACCTAAATAAGCTGTATATAAACAAATCAAGACTTTTATATGCAATTACACTTACGGGGTCTTGTTGGTTACTGCGAGGCGTGCTAATTTGATTATGATTAGAGTACTAAGTTAATGAATTTCTACCACGTATAGATTTGAATAAGGTCGCAGAATAATATATTAGCTATTGTAAACTACCCATACCTAAATAAGCTGTATATAAACAAATCCAGTTTTTTATATGCAATTACGCTTACGGGGTACAGTTGGTTACTGCGAGGCATGCTCATTTGATTATGATTAGAGTACTAAGTTAATGAATTTCTACCATGTACAGTTTGAATAACGTCGTAGAATATTATCTCAGCTATTGTAATCTACCCATACATAAATAAGCTGTATATACACAAATCAAGTCTTTTGTATGCAATTACACTTACGGGGACCAGTTGGTTACTGCGAGGCGTGCTCATTTGATTATGATTAGAGTCCTAAGTTAATAAATTTCTACCACGTACAGATTTGAATAACGTGGTAGAATAATATATCAGCTATTGTAACCTACCCATACCTAAATAAGCTGTATATAAACAAATCAAGACTTTTATATGCAATTACACTTACGGGGACCAGTTGGTTACTGCGAGGCGTGCTCATTTGATTATGATTAGAGTACTAAGTTAATAAATTTCTACCACGTACAGATTTGAATAACGTCGTAGAATAATATATTAGCTATTGTAACCTACCCATACCTAAATAAGCTGTATATACACAAATCAAGATTTTTATATGCAATTACACTTAAGGGGTCTTGTTGGTTACAACGAGGCGTGCTCATTTGATTATGATTAGAGTACTAAGTTAATAAATTTGTACCACGTACAGATTTAAATAACGTCATAGAATAATATATAAGCTATTGTAACATACCCATACATAAATAAGCTGTATATACACAAATCAAGCTTTTTTATAAGCAATTACACTTAAGGGGTCTTGTTGGTTACAACGAGGCGTGCTCATTTGATTATAATTAGGGTCCTCAGTTAATGAATATCTTCCACGTATAGATTTGAATAACGTCATAGAATAATATATTAGCTATTGTAACCTACCCATACCTAAATCAGCTGTATATAAACAAATCAAGTCTTTTATATGCAATTATACTCACGGGTGCAGTTGGTTACAATGAAGCGTGCTCATTCGAATATCATTAGGGTACTCATCTAATGAATTAATTTCACGTATAGATTTGAGTAACGTCTTAGAATAATATATTTTCTATTGTATCCTGCCCATACATAAATAATCTGTATATTAACAATTGAAGATTTTATATGCAATTAAACTTACGCTTTCCAGTTGGTTACAACGAGGCGTGCTCATTTGATTATCATTAGTGTACTCAGTTAATGAATTTCTACAACGTATAGATTTGAATAACGTCGTAGAACAATATATTAGCTATTGTAACCTACCCATACCTACATAAGCTGTATATACACAATTCAAGCTTTTTATATGCAATTACACTTACGGGGTCCAGTTGGTTACTGCGAGGCGTGCTCATTTAATTATGATTAGAGTACTAACTTAATGAATTTCTACCACGTATAGATTTGAATAACGTCGTAGAATAATATATCAGTTATTGTAAACTACCCATACCTAAATAAGCTGTATATAAACAAATCAAGTTTTTTATATGCAATTACACTTACGGGGTACAGTTGGTTACTGCGAGGCATGCTCATTTGATTATGATTAGAGTACTAAGTTAATGAATTTCTACCATGTACAGTTTGAATAACGTCGTAGAATATTATCTCAGCTATTGTAATCTACCCATACATAAATAAGCTGTATATACACAAATCAAGTCTTTTGTATGCAATTACACTTACGGGGACCAGTTGGTTACTGCGAGGCGTGCTCATTTGATTATGATTAGAGTCCTAAGTTAATAAATTTCTACCACGTACAGATTTGAATAACGTGGTAGAATAATATATCAGCTATTGTAACCTACCCATACCTAAATAAGCTGTATATAAACAAATCAAGACTTTTATATGCAATTACACTTACGGGGACCAGTTGGTTACTGCGAGGCGTGCTCATTTGATTATGATTAGGGTACTAAGTTAATAAATTTCTACCACGTACAGATTTGAATAACGTCGTAGAATAATATATTAGCTATTGTAACCTACCCATACCTAAATAAGCTGTATATACACAAATCAAGATTTTTATATGCAATTACACTTAAGGGGTCTTGTTGGTTACAACGAGGCGTGCTCATTTGATTATGATTAGAGTACTAAGTTAATAAATTTGTACCACGTACAGATTTAAATAACGTCATAGAATAATATATAAGCTATTGTAACATACCCATACATAAATAAGCTGTATATACACAAATCAAGCTTTTTATAAGCAATTACACTTAAGGGGTCTTGTTGGTTACAACGAGGCGTGCTCATTTGATTATAATTAGGGTCCTCAGTTAATGAATATCTTCCACGTATAGATTTGAATAACGTCATAGAATAATATATTAGCTATTGTAACCTACCCATACCTAAATCAGCTGTATATAAACAAATCAAGTCTTTTATATGCAATTATACTCACGGGTGCAGTTGGTTACAATGAAGCGTGCTCATTCGAATATCATTAGGGTACTCATCTAATGAATTAATTTCACGTATAGATTTGAGTAACGTCTTAGAATAATATATTTTCTATTGTATCCTGCCCATACATAAATAATCTGTATATTAACAATTGAAGATTTTATATGCAATTAAACTTACGCTTTCCAGTTGGTTACAACGAGGCGTGCTCATTTGATTATCATTAGTGTACTCAGTTAATGAATTTCTACAACGTATAGATTTGAATAACGTCGTGGAAAATATATTAGCTACTGTAACCTACCCATACCTAAATAAGCTGTATATACACAAATCAAGCTTTTTATATGCAATTACACTTACGGGGACCAGTTGGTTACTGCGAGGCGTGCTCATTTGATTATGATTAGAGTACTAAAATAATGAATTTCTACCACGTATAGATTTGAATAACGTCGTAGAATAATATATTAGCTATTGTAACCTACCCATACCTAAATCAGCTGTATATAAACAAATCAAGTCTTTTATATGCAATTACACTTACGGGGTCCAGTTGGTTACTGCGAGGCGTGCTCATTTGATTATGATTAGGGTACTAAGTTAATAAATTTCTACCACGTACAGATTTGAATAACGTCGTAGAATAATATATCAGCTATTGTAACCTACCCATACCTAAATAAGCTGTATATAAACAAATCAAGACTTTTATATGCAATTACACTTACGGGGACCAGTTGGTTACTGCGAGGCGTGCTCATTTGATTATGATTAGAGTACTAAGTTAATAAATTTGTACCACGTACAGATTTGAATAACGTCATAGAATAATATATAAGCTATTGTAACATACCCATACATAAATAAGCTTTATATAAACAAATCAAGTCTTTTATATGCAATTACACTTACGGGGTGCAGTTGGTTACAACGATGCGTGCTCATTCGAATATCATTAGGGTACTCATCCAATGAATTTCTTCCACGTATAGATTTGAATAACGTCGTAGAATAACGTATTAGCTATTGTAACCTACCCATCCCTAAATAAGCTGTATATAAACAAGGCAAGTCTTTTGTATGCAAATACACTTACGGGGTCGATTTGGTTACAACTAGGCGTGCTCATTTGATTATTATTAGCGAATTTAGTTAATATATTTTTTCCACCTATAGATTTAAACAAGGTCGTAGAATAAAATATTAGCTATTGTACCCTACCCATACGTAAATAAGCTGTATATAAACAAATCAAGTTTTTTATATTCAATTACACTTACGGGGTCCAGTTGGTTACTGCGAGGCCTGCTCATTTGATTATGATTAGAGTACTAAGTTAATAAATTTCTACCACGTACAGATTTGAATAACGTCGTAGAATAATATATCAGCTATTGTAACCTACCCATACCTAAATAAGCTGTATATAAACAAATCAAGTCTTTTATATGCAATTACACTTACGGGGTCCAGTTGGATACTGCTAGGCGTGCTCATTTGATTATGATTAGGGTACTAAGTTAATAAATTTCTACCACGTACAGATTTGTATAACGTCGTAGAATAATATATCAGCTATTGTAACCTACCCATACCTAAATAAGCTGTATATAAACAAATCAAGACTTTTATATGCAATTACACTTACGGAGACCAGTTGGTTACTGCGAGGCGTGCTCATTTGATTGTGATTAGAGTACTAAGTTAATGAATTTCTACCACGTATAGATTTGAATAACGTCGTAGAATAATATATTAGCTATTGTAAACTACCCATACGTAAATAAGCTGTATATAAACAAATCAAGTTTTTTATATGCAATTACCCTTACGGGGTACAGTTGGTTACTGCGAGGCATGCTCATTTGATTATGATTAGAGTACTAAGTTAATGAATTTCTACCATGTACAGTTTGAATAACGTCGTAGAATATTATCTCAGCTATTGTAATCTACCCATACATAAATAAGCTGTATATACACAAATCAAGTCTTTTGTATGCAATTACACTTACGGGGACCAGTTGGTTACTGCGAGGCGTGCTCATTTGATTATGATTAGAGTCCTAAGTTAATAAATTTCTACCACGTACAGATTTGAATAACGTGGTAGAATAATATATCAGCTATTGTAACCTACCCATACCTAAATAAGCTGTATATAAACAAATCAAGACTTTTATATGCAATTACACTTACGGGGACCAGTTGGTTACTGCGAGGCGTGCTCATTTGATTATGATTAGAGTACTAAGTTAATAAATTTCTACAACGTACAGATTTGAATAACGTCGTAGAATAATATATCAGCTATTGTAACCCACCCATACCTAAATAAGCTGTATATACACAAATCAAGATTTTTATATGCAATTACACTTAAGGGGTCTTGTTGGTTACAACGAGGCGTGCTCATTTGATTATGATTAGAGTACTAAGTTAATAAATTTGTACCACGTACAGATTTAAATAACGTCATAGAATAATATATAAGCTATTGTAACATACCCATACATAAATAAGCTGTATATACACAAATCAAGCTTTTTATAAGCAATTACACTTAAGGGGTCTTGTTGGTTACAACGAGGCGTGCTCATTTGATTATAATTAGGGTCCTCAGTTAATGAATATCTTCCACGTATAGATTTGAATAACGTCATAGAATAATATATTAGCTATTGTAACCTACCCATACCTAAATCAGCTGTATATAAACAAATCAAGTCTTTTATATGCAATTATACTCACGGGTGCAGTTGGTTACAATGAAGCGTGCTCATTCGAATATCATTAGGGTACTCATCTAATGAATTAATTTCACGTATAGATTTGAGTAACGTCTTAGAATAATATATTTTCTATTGTATCCTGCCCATACATAAATAATCTGTATATTAACAATTGAAGATTTTATATGCAATTAAACTTACGCTTTCCAGTTGGTTACAACGAGGCGTGCTCATTTGATTATCATTAGTGTACTCAGTTAATGAATTTCTACAACGTATAGATTTGAATAACGTCGTGGAAAATATATTAGCTATTGTAACCTACCCATACCTAAATAAGCTGTATATACACAAATCAAGCTTTTTATATGCAATTACACTTACGGGGTCCAGTTGGTTACTGCGAGGCGTGCTCATTTAATTATGATTAGAGTACTAACTTAATGAATTTCTACCACGTATAGATTTGAATAACGTCGTAGAACAATATATTAGCTATTGTAACCTACCCATACCTAAATAAGCTGTATATAAACAAATCAAGTCTTTTATATGCAATTACACTTACGGGGTCCAGTTGGTTACTGCGAGGCGTGCTCATTTGATTATGATTAGGGTACTAAGTTAATAAATTTCTACCACGTACAGATTTGAATAACGTCGTAGAATAATATATCAGCTATTGTAACCTACCCATACCTAAATAAGCTGTATATAAACAAATCAAGACTTTTATATGCAATTACACTTACGGGGACCAGTTGGTTACTGCGAGGCGTGCTCATTTGATTATGATTAGAGTACTAAGTTAATAAATTTGTACCACGTACAGATTTGAATAACGTCATAGAATAATATATAAGCTATTGTAACATACCCATACATAAATAAGCTTTATATAAACAAATCAAGTCTTTTATATGCAATTACACTTACGGGGTGCAGTTGGTTACAACGATGCGTGCTCATTCGAATATCATTAGGGTACTCATCCAATGAATTTCTTCCACGTATAGATTTGAATAACGTCGTAGAATAACGTATTAGCTATTGTAACCTACCCATCCCTAAATAAGCTGTATATAAACAAGGCAAGTCTTTTGTATGCAAATACACTTACGGGGTCGATTTGGTTACAACTAGGCGTGCTCATTTGATTATTATTAGCGAATTTAGTTAATATATTTTTTCCACCTATAGATTTAAACAAGGTCGTAGAATAAAATATTAGCTATTGTACCCTACCCATACGTAAATAAGCTGTATATAAACAAATCAAGTTTTTTATATTCAATTACACTTACGGGGTCCAGTTGGTTACTGCGAGGCCTGCTCATTTGATTATGATTAGAGTACTAAGTTAATAAATTTCTACCACGTACAGATTTGAATAACGTCGTAGAATAATATATCAGCTATTGTAACCTACCCATACCTAAATAAGCTGTATATAAACAAATCAAGTCTTTTATATGCAATTACACTTACGGGGTCCAGTTGGATACTGCTAGGCGTGCTCATTTGATTATGATTAGGGTACTAAGTTAATAAATTTCTACCACGTACAGATTTGTATAACGTCGTAGAATAATATATCAGCTATTGTAACCTACCCATACCTAAATAAGCTGTATATAAACAAATCAAGACTTTTATATGCAATTACACTTACGGGGACCAGTTGGTTACTGCGAGGCGTGCTCATTTGATTATGATTAGAGTACTAACTTAATGAATTTCTACCACGTATAGATTTGTATAACGTCGTAGAATAATATATAAGCTATTGTAACATACCCATACATAAATAAGCTGTATATAAACAAATCAAGTTTTTTATATGCAATTACACTTACGGGGTTTAGTTGGTTACAACGATGCGTGCTCATTCGAATATCATTAGGGTACTCATCCAATGAATTTCTTCCACGTATAGATTTGAATAACGTCGTAGAATAACGTATTAGCTATTGTAACCTACCCATCCCTAAATAAGCTGTATATAAACAAGGCAAGTCTTTTGTATGCAAATACACTTACGGGGTCGATTTGGTTACAACTAGGCGTGCTCATTTTGTTATTAGCGAATTTAGTTAATATATTTTTTCCACCTATAGATTTAAACAAGGTCGTAGAATAAAATATTAGCTATTGTACCCTACCCATACGTAAATAAGCTGTATATAAACAAATCAAGTTTTTTATATTCAATTACACTTACGGGGTCCAGTTGGTTACTGCGAGGCCTGCTCATTTGATTATGATTAGAGTACTAAGTTAATAAATTTCTACCACGTACAGATTTGAATAACGTCGTAGAATAATATATCAGCTATTGTAACCTACCCATACCTAAATAAGCTGTATATAAACAAATCAAGACTTTTATATGCAATTACACTTACAGGGTCCAGTTGGTTACTGCGAGGCGTGCTAATTTGATTATGATTAGGGTACAAAGTTAATAAATTTCTACCACGTACAGATTTGAATATCGTCATAGAATAATATATCAGCTATTGTAACCTACCCATACCTAAATAAGCTGTATATAAACAAATCAAGACTTTTATATGCAATTACACTTACGGGGACCAGTTGGTTACTGCGAGGCGTGCTCATTTGATTATGATTAGAGTACTAAGTTAATGAATTTCTACCACGTATAGATTTGAATAACGTCGTAGAATAATATATTAGCTATTGTAAACTACCCATACATAAATAAGCTGTATATAAACAAATCAAGCTTTTTATATGCAATTACACTTACGGGGACCAGTTGGTTACTGCGAGGCGTGCTCATTTGATTATGATTAGAGTACTAAGTTAATAAACTTCTACCACGTACAGATTTGAATAACGTGGTAGAATAATATATCAGCTATTGTATCCTACCCATACCTAAATAAGCTGTATATAAACAAATCAAGACTTTTATATGCAATTACACTTACGGGGACCAGTTGGTTACTGCGAGGCGTGCTCATTTGATTATGATTAGAGTCCTAAGTTAATAAATTTCTACCACGTACAGATTTGAATAACGTGGTAGAATAATATATCAGCTATTGTAACCTGCCCATACCTAAATAAGCTGTATATAAACAAATCAAGTCTTTTATATACAATTACACTTACGGGGACCAGCAGTTTACTGCGAGTCGTGCTCATTTGATTATGATTAGAGTACTAAGTTAATGAATTTCTACCACGTACAGATTTGAATAACGTCATAGAATAATATATCAGCTATTGTAACCTACCCATACCTAAATAAGCTGTATATAAACAAATCAAGACTTTTATATGCAATTACACTTACGGGGTCCAGTTGGATACTGCTAGGCGTGCTCATTTGATTATGATTAGGGTACTAAGTTAATAAATTTCTACCACGTACAGATTTGAATAACGTCGTAGAATAATATATCAGCTATTGTAACCTACCCATACCTAAATAAGCTGTATATAAACAAATCAAGACTTTTATATGCAATTACACTTACGGGGACCAGTTGGTTACTGCGAGGCGTGCTCATTTGATTATGATTAGAGTACTAAGTTAATAAATTTGTACCACGTACAGATTTGAATAACGTCATAGAATAATATATAAGCTATTGTAACATACCCATACATAAATAATCTGTATATTAACAATTGAAGATTTTATATGCAATTAAACTTACGCTTTCCAGTTGGTTACAACGAGGCGTGATCATTTGATTATAATTAGGGTCCTCAGTTAATGAATTTCTACCACGTATAGATTTGAATAACGTCGTAGAACAATATATTAGCTATTGTAACCTACCCATACCTAAATAAGCTGTATATACACAAATCAAGCTTTTTATATGCAATTACACTTACGGGGACCAGTTGGTTACTGCGAGGCGTGCTCATTTAATTATGATTAGAGTACTAACTTAATGAATTTCTACCACGTATAGATTTGAATAACGTCGTAGAATAATATATTAGCTATTGTAACCTACCCATACCTAAATAAGCTGTATATAAACAAATCAAGTCTTTTATATGCAATTACACTTACGGGGTCCAGTTGGTTACTGCGAGGCGTGCTCATTTGATTATGATTAGGGTACTAAGTTAATAAATTTCTACCACGTACAGATTTGAATAACGTCGTAGAATAATATATCAGCTATTGTAACCTACCCATACCTAAATAAGCTGTATATAAACAAATCAAGACTTTTATATGCAATTACACTTACGGGGACCAGTTGGTTACTGCGAGGCGTGCTCATTTGATTATGATTAGAGTACTAAGTTAATAAATTTGTACCACGTACAGATTTGAATAACGTCATAGAATAATATATAAGCTATTGTAACATACCCATACATAAATAAGCTTTATATAAACAAATCAAGTCTTTTATATGCAATTACACTTACGGGGTGCAGTTGGTTACAACGATGCGTGCTCATTCGAATATCATTAGGGTACTCATCCAATGAATTTCTTCCACGTATAGATTTGAATAACGTCGTAGAATAACGTATTAGCTATTGTAACCTACCCATCCCTAAATAAGCTGTATATAAACAAGGCAAGTCTTTTGTATGCAAATACACTTACGGGGTCGATTTGGTTACAACTAGGCGTGCTCATTTGATTATTATTAGCGAATTTAGTTAATATATTTTTTCCACCTATAGATTTAAACAAGGTCGTAGAATAAAATATTAGCTATTGTACCCTACCCATACGTAAATAAGCTGTATATAAACAAATCAAGTTTTTTATATTCAATTACACTTACGGGGTCCAGTTGGTTACTGCGAGGCCTGCTCATTTGATTATGATTAGAGTACTAAGTTAATAAATTTCTACCACGTACAGATTTGAATAACGTCGTAGAATAATATATCAGCTATTGTAACCTACCCATACCTAAATAAGCTGTATATAAACAAATCAAGTCTTTTATATGCAATTACACTTACGGGGTCCAGTTGGATACTGCTAGGCGTGCTCATTTGATTATGATTAGGGTACTAAGTTAATAAATTTCTACCACGTACAGATTTGAATAACGTCGTAGAATAATATATCAGCTATTGTAACCTACCCATACCTAAATAAGCTGTATATAAACAAATCAAGACTTTTATATGCAATTACACTTACGGGGACCAGTTGGTTACTGCGAGGCGTGCTCATTTGATTATGATTAGAGTACTAAGTTAATGAATTTCTACCACGTATAGATTTGAATAACGTCGTAGAATAATATATTAGCTATTGTAACCTACCCATACCTAAATAAGCTGTATATAAACAAATCAAGACTTTTATATGCAATTACACTTACGGGGACCAGTTGGTTACTGCGAGGCGTGCTCATTTGATTATGATTAGAGTACTAAGTTAATGAATTTCTACCACGTATAGATTTGAATAACGTCGTAGAACAATATATTAGCTATTGTAACCTACCCATACCTAAATAAGCTGTATATACACAAATCAAGCTTTTTATATGCAATTACACTTACGGGGACCAGTTGGTTACTGCGAGGCGTGCTCATTTGATTATGATTAGAGTACTAAGTTAATAAATTTCTACCACGTACAGATTTGAATAACGTCGTAGAATAATATATCAGCTATTGTAACCTACCCATACCTAAATAAGCTGTATATAAACAAATCAAGTCTTTTATATGCAATTACACTTACGGGGTCCAGTTGGTTACTGCGAGGCGTGCTCATTTGATTATGATTAGGGTACTAAGTTAATAAATTTCTACCACGTACAGATTTGAATAACGTCGTAGAATAATATATCAGCTATTGTAACCTACCCATACCTAAATAAGCTGTATATAAACAAATCAAGTCTTTTATATGCAATTACACTTACGGGGTCCAGTTGGTTACTGCGAGGCGTGCTCATTTGATTATGATTAGGGTACTAAGTTAATAAATTTCTACCTCGTACAGATTTCAATAACGTCGTAGAATAATATATCAGCTATTGTAACGTACCCATACCTAAATAAGCTGTATATAAACAAATCAAGACTTTTATATGCAATTACACTTACGGGGACCAGTTGGTTACTGCGAGGCGTGCTCATTTGATTATGATTAGAGTACTAACTTAATGAATTTCTACCACGTATAGATTTGAATAACGTCGTAGAATAATATATAAGCTATTGTAACATACCCATACATAAATAAGCTGTATATAAACAAATCAAGTCTTTTATATGCAATTACACTTACGGGGTGCAGTTGGTTACAACGATGCGTGCTCATTCGAATATCATTAGGGTACTCATCCAATGAATTTCTTCCACGTATAGATTTGAATAACGTCGTAGAATAACGTATTAGCTATTGTAACCTACCCATCCCTAAATAAGCTGTATATAAACAAGGCAAGTCTTTTGTATGCAAATACACTTACGGGGTCGATTTGGTTACAACTAGGCGTGCTCATTTGATTATTATTAGCGAATTTAGTTAATATATTTTTTCCACCTATAGATTTAAACAAGGTCGTAGAATAAAATATTAGCTATTGTACCCTACCCATACGTAAATAAGCTGTATATAAACAAATCAAGTTTTTTATATTCAATTACACTTACGGGGTCCAGTTGGTTACTGCGAGGCCTGCTCATTTGATTATGATTAGAGTACTAAGTTAATAAATTTCTACCACGTACAGATTTGAATAACGTCGTAGAATAATATATCAGCTATTGTAACCTACCCATACCTAAATAAGCTGTATATAAACAAATCAAGTCTTTTATATGCAATTACACTTACGGGGTCCAGTTGGATACTGCTAGGCGTGCTCATTTGATTATGATTAGGGTACTAAGTTAATAAATTTCTACCACGTACAGATTTGTATAACGTCGTAGAATAATATATCAGCTATTGTAACCTACCCATACCTAAATAAGCTGTATATAAACAAATCAAGACTTTTATATGCAATTACACTTACGTGGACCAGTTGGTTACTGCGAGGCGTGCTCATTTGATTGTGATTAGAGTACTAAGTTAATGAATTTCTACCACGTATAGATTTGAATAACGTCGTAGAATAATATATTAGCTATTGTAAACTACCCATACATAAATAAGCTGTATATAAACAAATCCAGTTTTTTATATGCAATTACGCTTACGGGGTACAGTTGGTTACTGCGAGGCATGCTCATTTGATTATGATTAGAGTACTAAGTTAATGAATTTCTACCATGTACAGTTTGAATAACGTCGTAGAATATTATCTCAGCTATTGTAATCTACCCATACATAAATAAGCTGTATATACACAAATCAAGTCTTTTGTATGCAATTACACTTACGGGGACCAGTTGGTTACTGCGAGGCGTGCTCATTTGATTATGATTAGAGTCCTAAGTTAATAAATTTCTACCACGTACAGATTTGAATAACGTGGTAGAATAATATATCAGCTATTGTAACATACCCATACCTAAATAAGCTGTATATAAACAAATCAAGTCTTTTATATTCAATTACACTTACGGGGACCAGCAGTTTACTGCGAGTCGTGCTCATTTGATTATGATTAGAGTACTAAGTTAATCAATTTCTACCACGTACAGATTTAAATAACGTCGTAGAATAATATATTAGCTATTGTAACCTACCCATACCTAAATAAGCTGTATATACACAAATCAAGCTTTTTATATGCAATTACACTTAAGGGGTCTTGTTGGTTACAACGAGGCGTGCTCATTTGATTATAATTAGGGTCCTCAGTTAATGAATATCTTCCACGTATAGATTTGAATAACGTCGTAGAATAATATATTAGCTATTGTAACCTACCCATACCTAAATAAGCTGTATATAAACAAATCAAGTCTTTTATATGCAATTATACTCACGGGTGCAGTTGGTTACAATGAAGCGTGCTCATTCGAATATCATTAGGGTACTCATCTAATGAATTAATTTCACGTATAGATTTGAGTAACGTCTTAGAATAATATATTTTCTATTGTATCCTGCCCATACATAAATAATCTGTATATTAACAATTGAAGATTTTATATGCAATTAAACTTACGCTTTCCAGTTGGTTACAACGAGGCGTGCTCATTTGATTATCATTAGTGTACTCAGTTAATGAATTTCTACAACGTATAGATTTGAATGACGTCGTGGAAAATATATTAGCTACTGTAACCTACCCATACCTAAATAAGCTGTATATACACAAACCTAGCTTTTTATATGCAATTACACTTACGGGGTACAGTTGGTTACTGCGAGGCATGCTCATTTGATTATGATTAGAGTACTAAGTTAATGAATTTCTACCATGTACAGTTTGAATAACGTCGTAGAATATTATCTCAGCTATTGTAATCTACCCATACATAAATAAGCTGTATATACACAAATCAAGTCTTTTGTATGCAATTACACTTACGGGGACCAGTTGGTTACTGCGAGGCGTGCTCATTTGATTATGATTAGAGTCCTAAGTTAATAAATTTCTACCACGTACAGATTTGAATAACGTGGTAGAATAATATATCAGCTATTGTAACCTACCCATACCTAAATAAGCTGTATATAAACAAATCAAGACTTTTATATGCAATTACACTTACGGGGACCAGTTGGTTACTGCGAGGCGTGCTCATTTGATTATGATTAGAGTACTAAGTTAATAAATTTCTACCACGTACAGATTTGAATAACGTCGTAGAATAATATATTAGCTATTGTAACCTACCCATACCTAAATAAGCTGTATATACACAAATCAAGATTTTTATATGCAATTACACTTAAGGGGTCTTGTTGGTTACAACGAGGCGTGCTCATTTGATTATGATTAGAGTACTAAGTTAATAAATTTGTACCACGTACAGATTTAAATAACGTCATAGAATAATATATAAGCTATTGTAACATACCCATACATAAATAAGCTGTATATACACAAATCAAGCTTTTTATAAGCAATTACACTTAAGGGGTCTTGTTGGTTACAACGAGGCGTGCTCATTTGATTATAATTAGGGTCCTCAGTTAATGAATATCTTCCACGTATAGATTTGAATAACGTCATAGAATAATATATTAGCTATTGTAACCTACCCATACCTAAATCAGCTGTATATAAACAAATCAAGTCTTTTATATGCAATTATACTCACGGGTGCAGTTGGTTACAATGAAGCGTGCTCATTCGAATATCATTAGGGTACTCATCTAATGAATTAATTTCACGTATAGATTTGAGTAACGTCTTAGAATAATATATTTTCTATTGTATCCTGCCCATACATAAATAATCTGTATATTAACAATTGAAGATTTTATATGCAATTAAACTTACGCTTTCCAGTTGGTTACAACGAGGCGTGCTCATTTGATTATGATTAGACTACTAAGTTAATGAATTTCTACCACGTATAGATTTGAATAACGTCGTAGAACAATATATTAGCTATTGTAACCTACCCATACCTAAATAAGCTGTATATACACAAATCAAGCTTTTTATATGCAATTACACTTACGGGGACCAGTTGGTTACTGCGAGGCGTGCTCATTTGATTATGATTAGAGTACTAACTTAATGAATTTCTACCACGTATAGATTTGAATAACGTCGTAGAATAATATATTAGCTATTGTAACCTACCCATACCTAAATCAGCTGTATATAAACAAATCAAGTCTTTTGTATGCAATTACACTTACGGGGACCAGTTGGTTACTGAAGGCGTGCTCATTTGATTATGATTAGGGTACTAAGTTAATAAATTTCTACCACGTACAGATTTGAATAACGTCGTAGAATAATATATCAGCTATTGTAACCTACCCATACCTAAATAAGCTGTATATAAACAAATCAAGACTTTTATATGCAATTACACTTACGGGGACCAGTTGGTTACTGCGAGGCGTGCTCATTTGATTATGATTAGAGTACTAAGTTAATAAATTTGTACCACGTACAGATTTGAATAACGTCATAGAATAATATATAAGCTATTGTAACATACCCATACATAAATAAGCTTTATATAAACAAATCAAGTCTTTTATATGCAATTACACTTACGGGGTGCAGTTGGTTACAACGATGCGTGCTCATTCGAATATCATTAGGGTACTCATCCAATGAATTTCTTCCACGTATAGATTTGAATAACGTCGTAGAATAACGTATTAGCTATTGTAACCTACCCATCCCTAAATAAGCTGTATATAAACAAGGCAAGTCTTTTGTATGCAAATACACTTACGGGGTCGATTTGGTTACAACTAGGCGTGCTCATTTGATTATTATTAGCGAATTTAGTTAATATATTTTTTCCACCTATAGATTTAAACAAGGTAGTAGAATAAAATATTAGCTATTTTACCCTACCCATACGTAAATAAGCTGTATATAAACAAATCAAGTTTTTTATATGCAATTACACTTACGGGGTCCAGTTGGTTACTGCGAGGCGTGCTCATTTGATTATGATTAGGGTACTAAGTTAATAAATTTCTACCACGTACAGATTTGAATAACGTCGTAGAATAATATATCAGCTATTGTAACCTACCCATACCTAAATAAGCTGTATATAAACAAATCAAGACTTTTATATGCAATTACACTTACGGGGACCAGTTGGTTACTGCGAGGCGTGCTCATTTGATTATGATTAGAGTACTAACTTAATGAATTTCTACCACGTATAGATTTGAATAACGTCGTAGAATAATATATAAGCTATTGTAACATACCCATACATAAATAAGCTGTATATAAACAAATCAAGTCTTTTATATGCAATTACACTTACGGGGTGCAGTTGGTTACAACGATGCGTGCTCATTCGAATATCATTAGGGTACTCATCCAATGAATTCCTTCCACGTATAGATTTGAATAACGTCGTAGAATAACGTATTAGCTATTGTAACCTACCCATCCCTAAATAAGCTGTATATAAACAAGGCAAGTCTTTTGTATGCAAATACACTTACGGGGTCGATTTGGTTACAACTAGGCGTGCTCATTTGATTATTATTAGCGAATTTAGTTAATATATTTTTTCCACCTATAGATTTAAACAAGGTCGTAGAATAAAATATTAGCTATTGTACCCTACCCATACGTAAATAAGCTGTATATAAACAAATCAAGTTTTTTATATTCAATTACACTTACGGGGTCCAGTTGGTTACTGCGAGGCCTGCTCATTTGATTATGATTAGAGTACTAAGTTAATAAATTTCTACCACGTACAGATTTGAATAACGTCGTAGAATAATATATCAGCTATTGTAACCTACCCATACCTAAATAAGCTGTATATAAACAAATCAAGTCTTTTATATGCAATTACACTTACCGGGTCCAGTTGGATACTGCTAGGCGTGCTCATTTGATTATGATTAGGGTACTAAGTTAATAAATTTCTACCACGTACAGATTTGAATAACGTCGTAGAATAATATATCAGCTATTGTAACCTACCCATACCTAAATAAGCTGTATATAAACAAATCAAGACTTTTATATGCAATTACACTTACGGGGACCAGTTGGTTACTGCGAGGCGTGCTCATTTGATTGTGATTAGAGTACTAAGTTAATGAATTTCTACCACGTATAGATTTGAATAACGTCGTAGAATAATATATTAGCTATTGTAAACTACCCATACATAAATAAGCTGTATATAAACAAATCCAGTTTTTTATATGCAATTACGCTTACGGGGTACAGTTGGTTACTGCGAGGCATGCTCATTTGATTATGATTAGAGTACTAAGTTAATGAATTTCTACCATGTACAGTTTGAATAACGTCGTAGAATATTATCTCAGCTATTGTAATCTACCCATACATAAATAAGCTGTATATACACAAATCAAGTCTTTTGTATGCAATTACACTTACGGGGACCAGTTGGTTACTGCGAGGCGTGCTCATTTGATTATGATTAGAGTCCTAAGTTAATAAATTTCTACCACGTACAGATTTGAATAACGTCGTAGAATAATATATTAGCTATTGTCCCCTGCCCATACCTAAATAAGCTGTATATAAACAAATCAAGACTTTTATATGCAATTACACTTACGGGGACCAGTTGGTTACTGCGAGGCGTGCTCATTTGATTATGATTAGAGTACTAAGTTAATGAATTTCTACCACGTACAGATTTGAATAACGTCGTAGAATAATATATAAGCTATTGTAACATACCCATACATAAATAAGCTGTATATACACAAATCAAGCTTTTTATATGCAATTACACTTAAGGGGTCTTGTTGGTTACAACGAGGCGTGCTCATTTGATTATGATTAGAGTACTAAGTTAATAAATTTGTACCACGTACAGATTTAAATAACGTCATAGAATAATATATAAGCTATTGTAACATACCCATACATAAATAAGCTGTATATACACAAATCAAGCTTTTTATAAGCAATTACACTTAAGGGGTCTTGTTGGTTACAACGAGGCGTGCTCATTTGATTATAATTAGGGTCCTCAGTTAATGAATATCTTCCACGTATAGATTTGAATAACGTCATAGAATAATATATTAGCTATTGTAACCTACCCATACCTAAATCAGCTGTATATAAACAAATCAAGTCTTTTATATGCAATTATACTCACGGGTGCAGTTGGTTACAATGAAGCGTGCTCATTCGAATATCATTAGGGTACTCATCTAATGAATTAATTTCACGTATAGATTTGAGTAACGTCTTAGAATAATATATTTTCTATTGTATCCTGCCCATACATAAATAATCTGTATATTAACAATTGAAGATTTTATATGCAATTAAACTTACGCTTTCCAGTTGGTTACAACGAGGCGTGCTCATTTGATTATCATTAGTGTACTCAGTTAATGAATTTCTACCACGTATAGATTTGAATAACGTCGTAGAACAATATATTAGCTATTGTAACCTACCCATACCTAAATAAGCTGTATATACACAAATCAAGCTTTTTATATGCAATTACACTTACGGGGACCAGTTGGTTACTGCGAGGCGTGCTCATTTGATTATGATTAGAGTACTAAGTTAATGAATTTCTACCACGTATAGATTTGAATAACGTCGTAGAATAATATATTAGCTATTGTAACCTACCCATACCTAAATAAGCTGTATATAAACAAATCAAGTCTTTTATATGCAATTACACTTACGGGGTCCAGTTGGTTACTGCGAGGCGTGCTCATTTGATTATGATTAGGGTACTAAGTTAATAAATTTCTACCACGTACAGATTTGAATAACGTCGTAGAATAATATATCAGCTATTGTAACCTACCCATACCTAAATAAGCTGTATATAAACAAATCAAGACTTTTATATGCAATTACACTTACGGGGACCAGTTGGTTACTGCGAGGCGTGCTCATTTGATTATGATTAGAGTACTAAGTTAATAAATTTGTACCACGTACAGATTTGAATAACGTCATAGAATAATATATAAGCTATTGTAACATACCCATACATAAATAAGCTTTATATAAACAAATCAAGTCTTTTATATGCAATTACACTTACGGGGTGCAGTTGGTTACAACGATGCGTGCTCATTCGAATATCATTAGGGTACTCATCCAATGAATTTCTTCCACGTATAGATTTGAATAACGTCGTAGAATAACGTATTAGCTATTGTAACCTACCCATCCCTAAATAAGCTGTATATAAACAAGGCAAGTCTTTTGTATGCAAATACACTTACGGGGTCGATTTGGTTACAACTAGGCGTGCTCATTTGATTATTATTAGCGAATTTAGTTAATATATTTTTTCCACCTATAGATTTAAACAAGGTCGTAGAATAAAATATTAGCTATTGTACCCTACCCATACGTAAATAAGCTGTATATAAACAAATCAAGTTTTTTATATTCAATTACACTTACGGGGTCCAGTTGGTTACTGCGAGGCCTGCTCATTTGATTATGATTAGAGTACTAAGTTAATAAATTTCTACCACGTACAGATTTGAATAACGTCGTAGAATAATATATCAGCTATTGTAACCTACCCATACCTAAATAAGCTGTATATAAACAAATCAAGTCTTTTGTATGCAATTAAACTTACCGGGTCCATTTGGATACTGCTAGGCGTGCTCATTTGATTATGATTAGGGTACTAAGTTAATAAATTTCTACCACGTACAGATTTGAATAACGTCGTAGAATAATATATCAGCTATTGTAACCTACCCATACCTAAATAAGCTGTATATAAACAAATCAAGACTTTTATATGCAATTACACTTACGGGGACCAGTTGGTTACTGCGAGGCGTGCTCATTTGATTGTGATTAGAGTACTAAGTTAATGAATTTCTACCACGTATAGATTTGAATAACGTCGTAGAATAATATATTAGCTATTGTAAACTACCCATACATAAATAAGCTGTATATAAACAAATCCAGTTTTTTATATGCAATTACGCTTACGGGGTACAGTTGGTTACTGCGAGGCATGCTCATTTGATTATGATTAGAGTACTAAGTTAATGAATTTCTACCATGTACAGTTTGAATAACGTCGTAGAATATTATCTCAGCTATTGTAATCTACCCATACATAAATAAGCTGTATATACACAAATCAAGTCTTTTGTATGCAATTACACTTACGGGGACCAGTTGGTTACTGCGAGGCGTGCTCATTTGATTATGATTAGAGTCCTAAGTTAATAAATTTCTACCACGTACAGATTTGAATAACGTGGTAGAATAATATATCAGCTATTGTAACCTACCCATACCTAAATAAGCTGTATTTAAAGAATTGTTGACTTTTATACTCAATTACACTTACGGGGACCAGTTGGTTACTGCGAGGCGTGCTCATTTGATTATGATTAGAGTACTAAGTTAATAAATTTCTACCACGTACAGATTTGAATAACGTCGTAGAACAATATATTAGCTATTGTAACCTACCCATACCTAAATAAGCTGTATATACACAAATCAAGCTTTTTATATGCAATTACACTTAAGGGGTCTTGTTGGTTACAACGAGGCGTGCTCATTTGATTATAATTAGGGTCCTCAGTTAATGAATATCTTCCACGTATAGATTTGAATAACGTCGTAGAATAATATATTAGCTATTGTAACCTACCCATACCTAAATAAGCTGTATATAAACAAATCAAGTCTTTTATATGCAATTATACTCACGGGTGCAGTTGGTTACAATGAAGCGTGCTCATTCGAATATCATTAGGGTACTCATCTAATGAATTAATTTCACGTATAGATTTGAGTAACGTCTTAGAATAATATATTTTCTATTGTATCCTGCCCATACATAAATAATCTGTATATTAACAATTGAAGATTTTATATGCAATTAAACTTACGCTTTCCAGTTGGTTACAACGAGGCGTGCTCATTTGATTATCATTAGTGTACTCAGTTAATGAATTTCTACAACGTATAGATTTGAATAACGTCGTGGAAAATATATTAGCTACTGTAACCTACCCATACCTAAATAAGCTGTATATATACAGATCTAGCTTTTTATATGCAATTACACTTACGGGGTCCAGTTGGTTACTGCGAGGCGTGCTCATTTGATTATGATTAGAGTACTAAGTTAATGAATTTCTACCAGGTATAGATTTGAATAACGTCGTGAAAAATATATTAGCTACTGTAACCTACCCATACCTAAATCAGCTGTATATAAACAAATCAAGTCTTTTATATGCAATTACACTTACGGGGACCAGTTGGTTACTGCGAGGCGTGCTCATTTGATTATGATTAGAGTACTAAGTTAATAAATTTCTACCACGTACAGATTTGAATAACGTCGTAGAATAATATATTAGCTATTGTAACCTACCCATACCTAAATAAGCTGTATATAAACAAATCTAGACTTTTATATGCAATTACACTTACGGGGACCAGTTGGTTACTGCGAGGCGTGCTCATTTGATTATGATTAGAGTACTAAGTTAATGAGTTTCTACCACGTACCGATTTGAATAACGACGTAGACTAATATAATAGCTATTGTAACATACCCATACGTAAATAAGCTGTATATAAACAAATCAAGTTTTTTATATGCAATTACACTTACGGGGTGCAGTTGGTTACTGCAAGGCGTGCTCATTTGATTATGATTACGGTACTAAGTTAATAAATTTCTACCACGTACAGATTTGAATAACGTCGTAGAATAACGTATTAGCTATTGTATCCTAACCATCCCTAAATAAGCTGTATATAAACAAATCAAGACTTTTATATGCAATTACACTTACGGGGACCAGTTGGTTACTGCGAGGCGTGCTCATTTGATTATGATTAGAGTACTAAGTTAATAAATTTGTACCACGTACAGATTTGAATAACGTCATAGAATAATATATAAGCTATTGTAACATACCCATACATAAATAAGCTGTATATAAACAAATCAAGTCTTTTATATGCAATTACACTTACGGGGTTTAGTTGGTTACAACGATACGTGCTCATTCGAATATCATTAGGGTACTCATCCAATGAATTTCTTCCACGTATAGATTTGAATAACGTCGTAGAATAACGTATTAGCTATTGTAACCTACCCATCCCTAAATAAGCTGTATATAAACAAGGCAAGTCTTTTGTATGCAAATACACTTACGGGGTCGATTTGGTTACAACTAGGCGTGCTCATTTGATTATTATTAGCGAATTTAGTTAATATATTTTTTCCACCTATAGATTTAAACAAGGTCGTAGAATAAAATATTAGCTATTGTACCCTACCCATACGTAAATAAGCTGTATATAAACAAATCAAGTTTTTTATATTCAATTACACTTACGGGGTCCAGTTGGTTACTGCGAGGCCTGCTCATTTGATTATGATTAGAGTACTAAGTTAATAAATTTCTACCACGTACAGATTTGAATAACGTCGTAGAATAATATATCAGCTATTGTAACCTACCCATACCTAAATAAGCTGTATATAAACAAATCAAGTCTTTTATATGCAATTACACTTACGGGGTCCAGTTGGATACTGCGAGGCGTGCTCATTTAATTATGATTAGGGTACTAAGTTAATAAATTACTACCACGTACAGATTTGAATAACGTCGTAGTATAACATATCAGCTATTGTAACCTACCCATACCTAAATAAGCTGTATATAAACAAATCAAGACTTTTATATGCAATTACACTTACGGGGACCAGTTGGTTACTGCGAGGCGTGCTCATTTGATTATGATTAGAGTACTAAGTTAATGAATTTCTACCACGTATAGATTTGAATAACGTCGTAGAATAATATATTAGCTATTGTAAACTACCCATACATAAATAAGCTGTATATAAACAAATCCAGTTTTTTATATGCAATTACGCTTACGGGGTACAGTTGGTTACTGCGAGGCATGCTCATTTGATTATGATTAGAGTACTAAGTTAATGAATTTCTACCATGTACAGTTTGAATAACGTCGTAGAATATTATCTCAGCTATTGTAATCTACCCATACATAAATAAGCTGTATATACACAAATCAAGACTTTTATATGCAATTACACTTACGGGGACCAGTTGGTTACTGCGAGGCGTGCTCATTTGATTATGATTAGAGTACTAAGTTAATAAATTTCTACCACGTACAGATTTGAATAACGTCGTAGAATAATATATTAGCTATTGTAACCTACCCATACCTAAATAAGCTGTATATACACAAATCAAGATTTTTATATGCAATTACACTTAAGGGGTCTTGTTGGTTACAACGAGGCGTGCTCATTTGATTATGATTAGAGTACTAAGTTAATAAATTTGTACCACGTACAGATTTGAATAACGTCATAGAATAATATATAAGCTATTGTAACATACCCATACATAAATAAGCTGTATATACACAAATCAAGCTTTTTATAAGCAATTACACTTAAGGGGTCTTGTTGGTTACAACGAGGCGTGCTCATTTGATTATAATTAGGGTCCTCAGTTAATGAATATCTTCCACGTATAGATTTGAATAACGTCATAGAATAATATATTAGCTATTGTAACCTACCCATACCTAAATCAGCTGTATATAAACAAATCAAGTCTTTTATATGCAATTATACTCACGGGTGCAGTTGGTTACAATGAAGCGTGCTCATTCGAATATCATTAGGGTACTCATCTAATGAATTAATTTCACGTATAGATTTGAGTAACGTCTTAGAATAATATATTTTCTATTGTATCCTGCCCATACATAAATAATCTGTATATTAACAATTGAAGATTTTATATGCAATTAAACTTACGCTTTCCAGTTGGTTACAACGAGGCGTGCTCATTTGATTATCATTAGTGTACTCAGTTAATGAATTTCTACAACGTATAGATTTGAATGACGTCGTGGAAAATATATTAGCTACTGTAACCTACCCATACCTAAATAAGCTGTATATACACAAATCAAGCTTTTTATATGCAATTACACTTACGGGGACCAGTTGGTTACTGCGAGGCGTGCTCATTTAATTATGATTAGAGTACTAACTTAATGAATTTCTACCACGTATAGATTTGAATAACGTCGTAGAACAATATATTATCTATTGTAACCTACCCATACCTACATAAGCTGTATATACCCAAATCAAGTCTTTTATATGCAATTACACTTACGGGATCCAGTTGGTTACTGCGAGGCGTGCTCATTTAATTATGATTAGGGTACTAAGTTAATAAATTTCTACCACGTACAGATTTGAATAACGTCGTAGAATAATATATCAGCTATTGTAACCTACCCATACCTAAATAAGCTGTATATAAACAAATCAAGACTTTTATATGCAATTACACTTACGGGGACCAGTTGGTTACTGCGAGGCGTGCTCATTTGATTATGATTAGAGTACTAAGTTAATGAATTTCTACCACGTATAGATTTGAATAACGTCGTAGAATAATATATTAGCTATTGTAAACTACCCATACGTAAATAAGCTGTATATAAACAAATCAAGTTTTTTATATGCAATTACCCTTACGGGGTACAGTTGGTTAATGCGAGGCGTGCTCATTTGATTATGATTAGGGTACTAAGTTAATAAATTTCTACCACGTACAGATTTGTATAACGTCGTAGAATAAAATATCAGCTATTGTAACCTACCCATACCTAAATAAGCTGTATATAAACAAATCAAGACTTTTATATGCAATTACACTTACGGGGACCAGTTGGTTACTGCGAGGCGTGCTCATTTGATTGTGATTAGAGTACTAAGTTAATGAATTTCTACCACGTATAGATTTGAATAACGTCGTAGAATAATATATTAGCTATTGTAAACTACCCATACATAAATAAGCTGTATATAAACAAATCCAGTTTTTTATATGCAATTACGCTTACGGGGTACAGTTGGTTACTGCGAGGCATGCTCATTTGATTATGATTAGAGTACTAAGTTAATGAATTTCTACCATGTACAGTTTGAATAACGTCGTAGAATATTATCTCAGCTATTGTAATCTACCCATACATAAATAAGCTGTATATACACAAATCAAGTCTTTTGTATGCAATTACACTTACGGGGACCAGTTGGTTACTGCGAGGCGTGCTCATTTGATTATGATTAGAGTCCTAAGTTAATAAATTTCTACCACGTACAGATTTGAATAACGTGGTAGAATAATATATCAGCTATTGTAACCTACCCATACCTAAATAAGCTGTATATAAACAAATCAAGACTTTTATATGCAATTACACTTACGGGGACCAGTTGGTTACTGCGAGGCGTGCTCATTTGATTATGATTAGAGTACTAAGTTAATAAATTTCTACCACGTACAGATTTGAATAACGTCGTAGAATAATATATTAGCTATTGTAACCTACCCATACCTAAATAAGCTGTATATACACAAATCAAGATTTTTATATGCAATTACACTTAAGGGGTCTTGTTGGTTACAACGAGGCGTGCTCATTTGATTATGATTAGAGTACTAAGTTAATAAATTTGTACCACGTACAGATTTAAATAACGTCATAGAATAATATATAAGCTATTGTAATATACCCATACATAAATAAGCTGTATATACACAAATCAAGCTTTTTATAACCAATTACACTTAAGGGGTCTTGTTGGTTACAACGAGGCGTGCTCATTTGATTATAATTAGGGTCCTCAGTTAATGAATATCTTCCACGTATAGATTTGAATAACGTCATAGAATAATATATTAGCTATTGTAACCTACCCATACCTAAATCAGCTGTATGTAAACAAATCAAGTCTTTTATATGCAATTATACTCACGGGTGCAGTTGGTTACAATGAAGCGTGCTCATTCGAATATCATTAGGGTACTCATCTAATGAATTAATTTCACGTATAGATTTGAGTAACGTCTTAGAATAATATATTTTCTATTGTATCCTGCCCATACATAAATAATCTGTATATTAACAATTGAAGATTTTATATGCAATTAAACTTACGCTTTCCAGTTGGTTACAACGAGGCGTGCTCATTTGATTATCATTAGTGTACTCAGTTAATGAATTTCTACCACGTATAGATTTGAATAACGTCATAGAATAATATATTAGCTATTGTAACCTACCCATACCTAAATCAGCTGTATATAAACAAATCAAGTCTTTTATATGCAATTACACATACGGTATCCAGTTGGTTACTGCGAGGCGTGCTCACTTGATTATGATTAGGGTACTAAGTTAATAAATTTCTACCACGTACAGATTTGAATAACGTCGTAGAATAATATATCAGCTATTGTAACCTACCCATACCTAAATAAGCTGTATATACACAAATCAAGCTTTTTATATGCAATTACACTTACGGGGACCAGTTGGTTACTGCGAGGCGTGCTCATTTGATTATGATTAGAGTACTAAGTTAATGAATTTCTACCACGTATAGATTTGAATAACGTCGTAGAATAATATATTAGCTATTGTAACCTACCCATACCTAAGACTGCTGTATATAAACGAATGAAGTCTTTTATATGCAATTATACTCACGGTGTACAGTTGGTTACAATGAAGCGTGCTCATTCGAATATCATGAGGGTACTTATCCAATGAATTTCTTCCACGTACAGATTTGAATAACGTTATAGATAAATATATAAGCTATTGTAACATACCCATACATAAATAAGCTGTATATAAACAAATCAAGTCTTTTATATGCAATTATACTCACGGGTGCAGTTGGTTACAATGAAGCGTGCTCATTCGAATATCATTAGGGTACTCATCTAATGAATTAATTTCACGTATAGATTTGAGTAACGTCTTAGAATAATATATTTTCTATTGTAACCTGCCCATACATAAATAATCTGTATATTAACAATTGAAGATTTTATATGCAATTAAACTTACGCTTTCCAGTTGGTTACAACGAGGCGTGCTCATTTGATTATCATTAGTGTACTCAGTTAATGAATTTCTACAACGTATAGATTTGAATAACGTCGTGGAATAATATATTAGCTATTGTAACCTACCCATACCTAAATAAGCTGTATATACACAAATCAAGCTTTTTTTATGCAATTACACTTAAGGGGTCTTGTTGGTTACAACGAGGCGTGCTCATTTGATTATAATTAGGGTCCTCAGTTAATGAATATCTTCCACGTATAGATTTGAATAACGTCGTAGAATAATATATTAGCTATTGTAACCTACCCATACCTAAATCAGCTGTATATAAACAAATCAAGTCTTTTATATGCAATTACACTTACGGGGTCTTGTTGGTTACAACGAGGCGTGCTCATTTGATTATAATTAGGGTACTAAGTTAATAAATTTCTACCACGTACAGATTTGAATAACGTCGTAGAATAATATATCAGCTATTGTAACGTACCCATACCTAAATAAGCTGTATATAAACAAATCAAGACTTTTATATGCAATTACACTTACGGGGACCAGTTGGTTACTGCGAGGCGTGCTCATTTGATTATGATTAGAGTACTAAGTTAATGAATTTCTACCACGTATAGATTTGAATAACGTCGTAGAATAATATATTAGCTATTGTAACCTACCCATACCTAAATCAGCTGTATATAAACAAATCAAGTCTTTTATATGCAATTACACTTACGGGGTCCAGTTGGTTACTGCGAGGCGTGCTCATTTGATTATGATTAGGGTACTAAGTTAATAAATTTCTACCACGTACAGATTTGAATAACGTCGTAGAATAATATATCAGCTATTGTAACCTACCCATACCTAAATAAGCTGTATATAAACAAATCAAGACTTTTATATGCAATTACACTTACGAAAACCAGTTGGTTACTGCGAGGCGTGCTCATTTGATTATGATTAATGTACTAAGTTAATAAATTTGTACCACGTACAGATTTGAATAACGTCATAGAATAATATATAAGCTATTGTAACATACCCATACATAAATAAGCTTTATATAAACAAATCAAGTCTTTTATATGCAATTACACTTACGGGGTGCAGTTGGTTACAACGATGCGTGCTCATTCGAATATCATTAGGGTACTCATCCAATGAATTTCTTCCACGTATAGATTTGAATAACGTCGTAGAATAACGTATTAGCTATTGTAACCTACCCATCCCTAAATAAGCTGTATATAAACAAGGCAAGTCTTTTGTATGCAAATACACTTACGGGGTCGATTTGGTTACAACTAGGCGTGCTCATTTGATTATTATTAGCGAATTTAGTTAATATATTTTTTCCACCTATAGATTTAAACAAGGTCGTAGAATAAAATATTAGCTATTGTACCCTACCCATACGTAAATAAGCTGTATATAAACAAATCAAGTTTTTTATATTCAATTACACTTACGGGGTCCAGTTGGTTACTGCGAGGCCTGCTCATTTGATTATGATTAGAGTACTAAGTTAATAAATTTCTACCACGTACAGATTTGAATAACGTCGTAGAATAATATATCAGCTATTGTAACCTACCCATACCTAAATAAGCTGTATATAAACAAATCAAGTCTTTTATATGCAATTACACTTACGGGGTCCAGTTGGATACTGCTAGGCGTGCTCATTTGATTATGATTAGGGTACTAAGTTAATAAATTTCTACCACGTACAGATTTGTATAACGTCGTAGAATAATATATCAGCTATTGTAACCTACCCATACCTAAATAAGCTGTATATAAACAAATCAAGACTTTTATATGCAATTACACTTACGGGGACCAGTTGGTTACTGCGAGGCGTGCTCATTTGATTGTGATTAGAGTACTAAGTTAATGAATTTCTACCACGTATAGATTTGAATAACGTCGTAGAATAATATATTAGCTATTGTAAACTACCCATACATAAATAAGCTGTATATAAACAAATCAAGTTTTTTATATGCAATTACCCTTACGGGGTACAGTTGGTTACTGCGAGGCATGCTCATTTGATTATGATTAGAGTACTAAGTTAATGAATTTCTACCATGTACAGTTTGAATAACGTCGTAGAATATTATCTCAGCTATTGTAATCTACCCATACATAAATAAGCTGTATATACACAAATCAAGTCTTTTGTATGCAATTACACTTACGGGGACCAGTTGGTTACTGCGAGGCGTGCTCATTTGATTATGATTAGAGTCCTAAGTTAATAAATTTCTACCACGTACAGATTTGAATAACGTGGTAGAATAATATATCAGCTATTGTAACCTACCCATACCTAAATAAGCTGTATATAAACAAATCAAGACTTTTATATGCAATTACACTTACGGGGACCAGTTGGTTACTGCGAGGCGTGCTCATTTGATTATGATTAGAGTACTAAGTTAATAAATTTCTACCACGTACAGATTTGAATAACGTCGTAGAATAATATATTAGCTATTGTAACCTACCCATACCTAAATAAGCTGTATATACACAAATCAAGCTTTTTATATGCAATTACACTTAAGGGGTCTTGTTGGTTACAACGAGGCGTGCTCATTTGATTATAATTAGGGTCCTCAGTTAATGACTATCTTCCACGTATAGATTTGAATAACGTCGTAGAATAATATATTAGCTATTGTAACCTACCCATACCTAAATCAGCTGTATATAAACAAATCAAGTCTTTAATATGCAATTATACTCACGGGTGCAGTTGGTTACAATGAAGCGTGCTCATTCGAATATCATTAGGGTACTCATCTAATGAATTAATTTCACGTATAGATTTGAGTAACGTCTTAGAATAATATATTTTCTATTGTATCCTGCCCATACATAAATAATCTGTATATTAACAATTGAAGATTTTATATGCAATTAAACTTACGCTTTCCAGTTGGTTACAACGAGGCGTGCTCATTTGATTATCATTAGTGTACTCAGTTAATGAATTTCTACAACGTATAGATTTGAATAACGTCGTGGAAAATATATTAGCTACTGTAACCTACCCATACCTAAATAAGCTGTATATAAACAAATCTAGACTTTTATATGCAATTACACTTACGGGGACCAGTTGGTTACTGCGAGGCGTGCTCATTTAATTATGATTATAGTACTAACTTAATGAATTTCTACCACGTATAGATTTGAATAACGTCGTAGAACAATATATTAGCTATTGTAACCTACCCATACCTAAATCAGCTGTATATAAACAAATCAAGTCTTTTATATGCAATTACACTTACGGGGACCAGTTGGTTACTGCGAGGCGTGCTCATTTGATTATGATTAGAGTACTAAGTTAATAAATTTCTACCACGTACAGATTTGAATAACGTCGTAGAATAATATATTAGCTATTGTAACCTACCCATACCTAAATAAGCTGTATATAAACAAATCTAGACTTTTATATGCAATTACACTTACGGGGACCAGTTGGTTACTGCGAGGCGTGCTCATTTGATTATGATTAGAGTACTAACTTAATGAATTTCTACCACGTATAGATTTGAATAACGTCGTAGAATAATATATCAGTTATTGTAAACTACCCATACCTAAATAAGCTGTATATAAACAAATCAAGTTTTTTATATGCAATTACACTTACGGGGTCCAGTTGGATACTGCTAGGCGTGCTCATTTGATTATGATTAGGGTACTAAGTTAATGACTTTCTACCACGTATAGATTTGAATAACGTCGTAGAATAACGTATTAGCTATTGTATCCTAACCATTCCTAAATAAGCTGTATATAAACAAATCAAGACTTTTATATGCAATTACACTTACGGGGACCAGTTGGTTACTGCGAGGCGTGCTCATTTGATTATGATTAGAGTACTAAGTTAATAAATTTGTACCACGTACAGATTTGAATAACGTCATAGAATAATATATAAGCTATTGTAACATACCCATACATAAATAAGCTGTATATAAACAAATCAAGTCTTTTATATGCAATTACACTTACGGGGTGCAGTTGGTTACAACGATACGTGCTCATTCGAATATCATTAGGGTACTCATCCAATGAATTTCTTCCACGTATAGATTTGAATAACGTCGTAGAATAACGTATTAGCTATTGTAACCTACCCATCCCTAAATAAGCTGTATATAAACAAGGCAAGTCTTTTGTATGCAAATACACTTACGGGGTCGATTTGGTTACAACTAGGCGTGCTCATTTGATTATTATTAGCGAATTTAGTTAATATATTTTTTCCACCTATAGATTTAAACAAGGTCGTAGAATAAAATATTAGCTATTGTACCCTACCCATACGTAAATAAGCTGTATATAAACAAATCAAGTTTTTTATATTCAATTACACTTACGGGGTCCAGTTGGTTACTGCGAGGCCTGCTCATTTGATTATGATTAGAGTACTAAGTTAATAAATTTCTACCACGTACAGATTTGAATAACGTCGTAGAATAATATATCAGCTATTGTAACCTACCCATACCTAAATAAGCTGTATATAAACAAATCAAGTCTTTTATATGCAATTACACTTACGGGGTCCAGTTGGATACTGCTAGGCGTGCTCATTTGATTATGATTAGGGTACTAAGTTAATAAATTTCTACCACGTACAGATTTAAATAACGTCGTAGTATAACATATCAGCTATTGTAACCTACCCATACCTAAATAAGCTGTATATAAACAAATCAAGACTTTTATATGCAATTACACTTACGGGGACCAGTTGGTTACTGCGAGGCGTGCTCATTTGATTATGATTAGAGTACTAAGTTAATGAATTTCTACCACGTATAGATTTGAATAACGTCGTAGAATAATATATTAGCTATTGTAAACTACCCATACATAAATAAGCTGTATATAAACAAATCAAGTTTTTTATATGCAATTACCCTTACGGGGTACAGTTGGTTAATGCGAGGCGTGCTCATTTGATTATGATTAGAGTACTAAGTTAATGAATTTCTACCATGTACAGTTTGAATAACGTCGTAGAATATTATCTCAGCTATTGTAATATACCCATACATAAATAAGCTGTATATACACAAATCAAGCTTTTTATATGCAATTACACTTACGGGGACCAGTTGGTTACTGCGAGGCGTGCTCATTTGATTATGATTAGAGTACTAAGTTAATAAATTTCTACCACGTACAGATTTGAATAACGTCGTAGAATAATATATCAGCTATTGTAACCTACCCATACCTAAATAAGCTGTATATACACAAATCAAGATTTTTATCTGCAATTACACTTAAGGGGTCTTGTTGGTTACAACGAGGCGTGCTCATTTGATTATGATTAGAGTACTAAGTTAATAAATTTGTACCACGTACAGATTTAAATAACGTCATAGAATAATATATAAGCTATTGTAACATACCCATACATAAATAAGCTGTATATACACAAATCAAGCTTTTTATAAGCAATTACACTTAAGGGGTCTTGTTGGTTACAACGAGGCGTGCTCATTTGATTATAATTAGGGTCCTCAGTTAATGAATATCTTCCACGTATAGATTTGAATAACGTCATAGAATAATATATTAGCTATTGTAACCTACCCATACCTAAATCAGCTGTATATAAACAAATCAAGTCTTTTATATGCTATTTTACTCACGGGTGCAGTTGGTTACAATGAAGCGTGCTCATTCGAATATCATTAGGGTACTCATCTAATGAATTAATTTCAGGTATAGATTTGAGCAATGTCTTAGAATAATATATTTTCTATTGTATCCTGCCCATACATAAATAATCTGTATATTAAAAATTGAATATTTTATATGCAATTACACTTACGGGGACCAGTTGGTTACTGCGAGGCGTGCTCATTTGATTATCATTAGTGTACTCAGTTAATGAATTTCTACAACGTATAGATTTGAATAACGTCGTGGAAAATATATTAGCTATTGTAACCTACCCATACCTAAATAAGCTGTATATACACAAATCAAGCTTTTTATATGCAATTACACTTACGGGGTCCAGTTGGTTACTGCGAGGCGTGCTCATTTAATTATGATTAGAGTACTAACTTAATGAATTTCTACCACGTATAGATTTGAATAACGTCGTAGAACAATATATTAGCTATTGTAACCTACCCATACCTACATAAGCTGTATATACACAAATCAAGTCTTTTGTATGCAATTACACTTACGGGGACCAGTTGGTTACTGCGAGGCGTGCTCATTTGATTATGATTAGGGTACTAAGTTAATAAATTTCTACCACGTACAGATTTGAATAACGTCGTAGAATAATATATCAGCTATTGTAACCTACCCATACCTAAATAAGCTGTATATAAACAAATCAAGACTTTTATATGCAATTACACTTACGGGGACCAGTTGGTTACTGCGAGGCGTGCTCATTTGATTGTGATTAGAGTACTAAGTTAATGAATTTCTACCACGTATAGATTTGAATAACGTCGTAGAATAATATATTAGCTATTGTAAACTACCCATACGTAAATAAGCTGTATATAAACAAATCAAGTTTGTTATATGCAATTACCCTTACGAGGTACAGTTGGATACTGCTAGGCGTGCTCATTTGATTATGATTAGGGTACTAAGTTAATAAATTTCTACCACGTACAGATTTAAATAACGTCGTAGAATAATATATCAGCTATTGTAACCTACCCATACCTAAATAAGCTGTATATAAACAAATCAAGACTTTTATATGCAATTACACTTACGGGGACCAGTTGGTTACTGCGAGGCGTGCTCATTTGATTGTGATTAGAGTACTAAGTTAATGAATTTCTACCACGTATAGATTTGAAGAAGGACGGAGAATGAAATAATAGCTGTTGTAAACTACCCATACATAAATAAGCTGTATATAAACAAATCCAGTTTTTTATATGCAATTACGCTTACGGGGTACAGTTGGTTACTGCGAGGCATGCTCATTTGATTATGATTAGAGTACTAAGTTAATGAATTTCTACCATGTACAGTTTGAATAACGTCGTAGAATATTATCTCAGCTATTGTAATCTACCCATACATAAATAAGCTGTATATACACAAATCAAGTCTTTTGTATGCAATTACACTTACGGGGACCAGTTGGTTACTGCGAGGCGTGCTCATTTGATTATGATTAGAGTCCTAAGTTAATAAATTTCTACCACGTACAGATTTGAATAACGTGGTAGAATAATATATCAGCTATTGTAACCTACCCATACCTAAATAAGCTGTATATAAACAAATCAAGACTTTTATATGCAATTACACTTACGGGGACCAGTTGGTTACTGCGAGGCGTGCTCATTTGATTATGATTAGAGTACTAAGTTAATAAATTTCTACCACGTACAGATTTGAATAACGTCGTAGAATAATATATTAGCTATTGTAACCTACCCATACCTAAATAAGCTGTATATACACAAATCAAGATTTTTATATGCAATTACACTTAAGGGGTCTTGCGGTTACAACGAGGCGTGCTCATTTGATTATGATTAGGATACTAAGTTAATAAATTACTACCACGTACAGATTTGAATAACGTCATAGAATAATATATAAGCTATTGTAACATACCCATACATAAGTAAGCTGTATATACACAAATCAAGATTTTATAAGCAATTACACTTAAGGGGTCTTGTTGGTTACAACGAGGCGTGCTCATTTGATTATAATTAGGGTCCCCAGTTAATGAATATCTTCCACGTAAAGATTTGAATAACGTCGTAAAATAATATATTAGCTATTGTAACCTATCCATACCTAAATCAGCTGTATATAAACAAATCAAGTCTTTTATATGCAATTATACTCACGGGGTACAGTTGGTTACAATGAAGCGTGCTCATTCGAATATCATTAGGGTACTCATCTAATGAATTAATTTCACGTATAGATTTGAGTAACGTCTTAGAATAATATATTTTCTATTGTATCCTGCCCATACATAAATAATCTGTATATTAACAATTGAAGATTTTATATGCAATTAAACTTACGCTTTCCAGTTGGTTACAACGAGGCGTGCTCATTTGATTATCATTAGTGTACTCAGTTAATGAATTTCTACCACGTATAGATTTGAATAACGTCGTAGAATAATATATTAGCTATTGTAACCTACCCATACCTAAATCAGCTGTATATAAACAAATCAAGTCTTTTATATGCAATTACACATACGGTATCCAGTTGGTTACTGCGAGGCGTGCTCATTTGATTATGATTAGGGTACTAAGTTAATAAATTTCTACCACGTACAGATTTGAATAACGTCGTAGAATAATATATCAGCTATTGTAACCTACCCATACCTAAATAAGCTGTATATACACAAATCAAGCTTTTTATATGCAATTACACTTACGGGGACCAGTTGGTTACTGCGAGGCGTGCTCATTTGATTATGATTAGAGTACTAAGTTAATGAATTTCTACCACGTATAGATTTGAATAACGTCGTAGAATAATATATTAGCTATTGTAACCTACCCATACCTAGATCAGCTGTATATAAACGAATGAAGTCTTTTATATGCAATTATACTCACGGTGTACAGTTGGTTACAATGAAGCGTGCTCATTCGAATATCATGAGGGTACTTATCCAATGAATTTCTTCCACGTACAGATTTGAATAACGTTATAGATAAATATATAAGCTATTGTAACATACCCATACATAAATAAGCTGTATATAAACAAATCAAGTCTTTTATATGCAATTATACTCACGGGTGCAGTTGGTTACAATGAAGCGTGCTCATTCGAATATCATTAGGGTACTCATCTAATGAATTAATTAAAGGTATAGATTTGAGTAACGTCTTAGAATAATATATTTTCTATTGTAACCTGCCCATACATAAATAATCTGTATATTAACAATTGAAGATTTTATATGCAATTAAACTTACGCTTTCCAGTTGGTTACAACGAGGCGTGCTCATTTGATTATCATTAGTGTACTCAGTTAATGAATTTCTACAACGTATAGATTTGAATAACGTCGTGGAATAATATATTAGCTATTGTAACCTACCCATACCTAAATAAGCTGTATATACACAAATCAAGCTTTTTATATGCAATTACACTTAAGGGGTCTTGTTGTTTACAACGAGGCGTGCTCATTTGATTATAATTAGGGTCCTCAGTTAATGAATTTCTTCCACGTATAGATTTGAATAACGTCGTAGAATAATATATTAGCTATTGTAACCTACCCATACCTAAATCAGCTGTATATAAACAAATCAAGACTTTTATATGCAATTACACTTACGGGGTCTTGTTGGTTACAACGAGGCGTGCTCATTTGATTATAATTAGGGTAATAAGTTAATAAATTTCTACCACGTACAGATTTGAATAACGTCGTAGTATAATATATCAGCTATTGTAACGTACCCATACCTAAATAAGCTGTATATAAACAAATCAAGACTTTTATATGCAATTACACTTACGGGGACCAGTTGGTTACTGCGAGGCGTGCTCATTTGATTATGATTAGAGTACTAAGTTAATAAATTTGTACCACGTACAGATTTGAATAACGTCATAGATAAATATATAAGCTATTGTAACATACCCATACATAAATAAGCTGTATATAAACAAATCAAGTCTTTTATATGCAATTATACTCACGGGGTACAGTTGGTTACAATGAAGCGTGCTCATTCGAATATCATGAGGGTACTCATCCAATGAATTTCTTCCACGTATAGATCTGAATAACGTCTTTGAATGATATATTTTCTATTGTAACCTGCCCATACCTAAATAAGCTGTACATAAACAATTTTAGTTTTTATATGCAATTAAACTTACGCTTTCCAGTTGGTTACAACGAGGCTTGCTCATTTGATTATCATTAGGGTACTCAGTTATTGAATTTCAACCACGTACAGATTTGAATAACGTCGTAGAATAATATATCAGTTATTGTAACCTACCCATACCTAAATAAGCTGTATATAAACAAACCAAGACTTTTATATGCAATTACACTTACGGGGACCAGTTGGTTACTGCGAGGCGTGCTCATTTGATTATGATTAGAGTCCTAAGTTAATAAATTTCTACCACGTGCAGATTTGAATAACGTCGTAGAATAATATATTAGCTATTGTAACCTACCCATACCTAAATAAGCTGTATATAAACAAATCTAGACTTTTATATGCAATTACACTTACGGGGACCAGTTGGTTACTGCGAGGCGTGCTCATTTGATTATGATTAGTGTACTAAGTTAATAAATTTGTACCACGTACAGATGTGAATAACGTTATAGATAAATATATAAGCTATTGTAACATACCCATACATAAATAAGCTGTATATTAACAAATCAAGTCTTTTATATGCAATTATACTCACGGGTGCAGTTGGTTACAATGAAGCGTGCTCATTCGAATATCATTAGGGTACTCATCTAATGAATTAATTTCACGTATAGATTTGAGTAACGTCTTAGAATAATATATTTTCTATTGTATCCTGCCCATACATAAATAATCTGTATATTAACAATTGAAGATTTTATATGCAATTAAACTTACGCTTTCCAGTTGGTTACAACGAGGCGTGCTCATTTGATTATCATTAGTGTACTCAGTTAATGAATTTCTACCACGTATAGATTTGAATAACGTCGTAGAATAATATATTGGCTATTGTAATCTACCCATACCTAAATAAGATGTATATACACAAATCAAGCTTTTTATAAGCAATTACACTTAAGGGGTCTTGTTGGTTACAACGAGGCGTGCTCATTTGATTATAATTAGGGTCCCCAGTTAATGAATATCTTCCACGTATAGATTTGAATAACGTCATAGAATAATATATTAGCTATTGTAACCTACCCATACCTAAATCAGCTGTATATAAACAAATCAAGTCTTTTATATGCAATTACACTTACGGGATCCAGTTGGTTACTGGGAGGCGTGCTCATTTGATTATGATTAGAGTACTAAGTTAATGAATTTCTACCACGTATAGATTTGAATAACGTCGTGGAATAATATATTAGCTATTGTAACCTGCCCATACCTACGACTGCTGTATATAAACGAATGAAGTCTTTTATATGCAATTGTACTCACGGGGTGCAGTTGGTTACAATGAAGCGTGCTCATTCGAATATCATTAGGGTACTTATCCAATGAATTTCTTCCACGTACAGATTTGAATAACGTTATAGATAAATATATAAGCTATTGTAACATACCCATACATAAATAAGCTGTATATAAACAAATCAAGTCTTTTATATGCAATTATACTCACGGGTGCAGTTGGTTACAATGAAGCGTGCTCATTCGAATATCATTAGGGTACTCATCTAATGAATTAATTTCACGTATAGATTTGAGTAACGTCTTAGAATAATATATTTTCTATTGTAACCTGCCCATACATAAATAATCTGTATATTAACAATTGAAGATTTTATATGCAATTAAACTTACGCTTTCCAGTTGGTTACAACGAGGCGTGCTCATTTGATTATCATTAGTGTACTCAGTTAATGAATTTCTACAACGTATAGATTTGAATAACGTCGAGGAATAATATATTAGCTATTGTAACCTACCCATACCTAAATAAGCTGTATATACACAAATCAAGCTTTTTATATGCAATTACACTTAAGGGGTCTTGTTGGTTACAACGAGGCGTGCTCATTTGATTATAATTAGGGTCCTCAGTTAATGAATTTCCTCCACGTATAGATTTGAATAACGTCGTAGAATAATTTATTAGCTATTGTAACCTACCCATACCTAAATCAGCTGTATATAAACAAATCAAGCTTTTTATATGCAATTACACTTAAGGGGTCTTGTTGGTTACAACGAGGCGTGCTCATTTGATTATAATTAGGGTCCTCAGTTAATGAATTTCCTCCACGTATAGATTTGAATAACGTCGTAGAATAATTTATTAGCTATTGTAACCTACCCATACCTAAATCAGCTGTATATAAACAAATCAAGTCTTTTGTATGCAATTACACTTACGGGGACCAGTTGGTTACTGCGAGGCGTGCTCATTTGATTATGATTAGAGTACGAAGTTAATGAATTTCTACCACGTATAGATTTGAATAACGTCGCAGAATAATATATTAGTCATTGTAATCTACCCATACCTAAATAAGCTGTATATACACAAATCAAGATTTTTATATGCAATTACACTTAAGGGGTCTTGTTGGTTACAACGAGGCGTGCTCATTTGATTATAATTAGGGTCCTCAGTTAATGAATATCTTCCACGTATAGATTTGAATAACGTCATAGAATAATATATTAGCTATTGTAACCTACCCATACCTAAATCAGCTGTATATAAACAAATCAAGTCTTTTATATGCAATTACACTTACGCGGACCAGTTGGTTACTGCGAGGCGTGCTCATTTGACTATGATTAGGGTACTAAGTTAATAAATTTCTACCACGTACAGATTTGAATAACGTCATAGAATAATATATCAGCTATTGTAACCTACGCATACCTAAATAAGCTGTATATACACAAATCAAGCTTTTTATATGCAATTACACTTACGCGGACCAGTTGGTTACTGCGAGGCGTGCTCATTTGATTATGATTAGAGTACTAAGTTAATGAATTTCTACCACGAATAGATTTGAATAACGTCGTAGAATAATATATTAGCTATTGTAACCTACCCATACCTAAATCAGCTGTATATAAACAAATCAAGTCTTTTATATGCAATTACACTTGCGGGGTCCAGTTGGTTACTGCGAGGCGTGCTCATTTAATTATGATTAGGGTAATAAGTTAATAAATTTGTACCACGTACAGATTTGAATATCGTCATAGAATAATATATAAGCTATTGTGACATACCCATACCTAAATAAGCTGTATATAAACAAATCAAGACTTTTATATGCAAATACACTTACGGGGACCAGTTGGTTACTGCGAGGCGTGCTCATTTGATTATGATTAGACTACTAAGTTAATAAATTTGTACCACGTACAGATTTGAATAACGTCATAGATAAATATATAAGCTATTGTAACATACCCATACATAAATAAGCTGTATATACACAAATCAATTCCTTTATATGCAATTATACTCACGGTGTACAGTTGGTTACAATGAAGCGTGCTCATTCGAATATCATGAGGGTACTTATCCAATGAATTTCTTCCACGTATAGATCTGAATAACGTCGTAGAACAATATATTAGCTATTGTAACCTACCCATACCTAAATAAGCTGTATATACACAAATCAAGACTTTTATATGCAATTACACTTACGGGGACCAGTTGGTTACTGCGAGGCGTGCTCATTTGATTATGATTAGAGTACTAAGTTAATAAATTTGTACCACGTACAGATTTGAATAACGTCATAGAATAATATATAAGCTATTGTAACATACCCATACATAAATAAGCTGTATATACACAAATCAAGCTTTTTATATGCAATTACACTTAAGGGGTCTTGTTGGTTACAACGAGGCGTGCTCATTTGATTATAATTAGGGTCCTCAGTTAATGAATATCTTCCACGTATAGATTTGAATAACGTCATAGAATAATATATTAGCTATTGTAACCTACCCATACCTAAATCAGCTGTATATAAACAAATCAAGTCTTTTATATGCAATTACACTTACGGGGTCCAGTTGGTTACTGCGAGGCGTGCTCATTTGACTATGATTAGGGTACTAAGTTAATAAATTTCTACCACGAATAGATTTGAATAACGTCGTAAAATAATATATTAGCTATTGTAACCTACCCATACCTAAATAAGCTGTATATAAACAAATCAAGACTTTTATATGCAATTACACTTACGCGGACCAGTTGGTTACTGCGAGGCGTGCTCATTTGATTATGATTAGAGTACTAAGTTAATGAATTTCTACCACGAATAGATTTGAATAACGTCGTAGAATAATATATTAGCTATTGTAACCTACCCATACCTAAATCAGCTGTATATAAACAAATCAAGTCTTTTATATGCAATTACACTTGCGGGGTCCAGTTGGTTACTGCGAGGCGTGCTCATTTAATTATGATTAGGGTAATAAGTTAATAAATTTGTACCACGTACAGATTTGAATATCGTCATAGAATAATATATAAGCTATTGTAACATACCCATACCTAAATAAGCTGTATATAAACAAATCAAGACTTTTATATGCAAATACACTTACGGGGACCAGTTGGTTACTGCGAGGCGTGCTCATTTGATTATGATTAGACTACTAAGTTAATAAATTTGTACCACGTACAGATTTGAATAACGTCATAGATAAATATATAAGCTATTGTAACATACCCATACATAAATAAGCTGTATATAAACAAATCAAGTCCTTTATATGCAATTATACTCACGGTGTACAGTTGGTTACAATGAAGCGTGCTCATTCGAATATCATGAGGGTACTCATCCAATGAATTTCTTCCACGTATAGATCTGAATAACGTCTTTGAATGATATATTAGCTATTGTAACCTACCCATACCTAAATAAGCTGTATATAAACAAATCAAGACTTTTATATGCAAATACACTTACGGGGACCAGTTGGTTACTGCGAGGCGTGCTCATTTGATTATGATTAGAGTACTAAGTTAATAAATTTGTACCACGTACAGATTTGAATAACGTCATAGAATAATATATAAGCTATTGTAACATACCCATACATAAATAAGCTGTATATACACAAATCAAGCTTTTTATATGCAATTACACTTAAGGGGTCTTGTTGGTTACAACGAGGCGTGCTCATTTGATTATAATTAGGGTCCTCAGTTAATGAATATCTTCCACGTATAGATTTGAATAACGTCATAGAATAATATATTAGCTATTGTAACCTACCCATACCTAAATCAGCTGTATATAAACAAATCAAGTCTTTTATATGCAATTACACTTACGGGGACCAGTTGGTTACTGCGAGGCGTGCTCATTTGACTATGATTAGGGTACTAAGTTAATAAATTTCTACCACGAATAGATTTGAATAACGTCGTAAAATAATATATCAGTTATTGTAACCTACCCATACCTAAATAAGCTGTATATAAACAAATCAAGACTTTTATATGCAATTACACTTACGGGGACCAGTTGGTTACTGCGAGGCGTGCTCATTTGATTATGATTAGAGTACTAAGTTAATGAATTTCTACCACGTATAGATTTGAATAACGTCGTAGAATAATATATCAGTTATTGTAACCTACCCATACCTAAATGAGCTGTATATAAACAAATCAAGGCTTTTATATGCAATTACACTTACGGGGACCAGTTGGTTACTGCGAGGCGTGCTCATTTGATTATGATTAGAGTACTAAGTTAATAAATTTCTACCACGTACAGATTTGAATAACGTGGTAGAATAATATATCAGCTATTGCAACCTACCCATACCTAAATAAGCTGTATATAAACAAATCAAGACTTTTATATGCAATTACACTTACGGGGTCCAGCTGGTTACTGCGAGGCGTGCTCATTTGATTATGATTAGGGTACTAAGTTAATAAATTACTACCACGTACAGATTTGAATAACGTCGTAGTATAATATATCAGCTATTGTAACCTACCCATACCTAAATAAGCTGTATATACACAAATCAAGCTTTTTATATGCAATTACACTTACGGGGACCAGTTGGTTACTGCGAGGCGTGCTCATTTGATTATGATTAGAGTACTAAGTTAATGAATATCTACCACGTATAGATTTGAATAACGTCGTAGAATAATATATTAGCTATTGTAATCTACCCATACCTAAATAAGCTGTATATACACAAATCAATTCTTTTATATGCAATTACACTTACGGGGTCCAGTTGGTTACTGCGAGGCGTGCTCATTTGATTATGATTAGGGTACTAAGTTAATAAATTTGTACCACGTACAGATTTGAATAACGTCATAGATAAATATATAAGCTATTGTAACATACCCATACATAAATAAGCTGTATATAAACAAATCAAGTCTTTTATATGCAATTGTACTCACGGGGTGCAGTTGGTTACAATGAAGCGTGCTCATTCGAATATCATTAGGGTACTCATCCAATGAATTTCTTCCACGTACAGATTTGAATAACGTTATAGATAAATATATAAGCTATTGTAACATACCCATACATAAATAAGATGTATATAAACAAATCAAGTCTTTTGTATGCAATTACACTTACGGGGACCAGTTGGTTACTGCGAGGCGTGCTCATTTGATTATGATTAGAGTACTATCTTAATAAATTTGTACCACGTACAGATTTGAATAACGTGGTAGAATAATATATCAGCTATTGCAACCTACCCATACCTAAATAAGCTGTATATAAACGAATCAAGTCTTTTATATGCAATTACACTTACGGGGTCCAGTTGGTTACTGCGAGGCGTGCTCATTTGATTATGATTAGTGTACTAAGTTAATAAATTTGTACCACGTATAGATTTGAATAACGTCGTAGAATAATATATCAGTTATTGTAACCTACCCATACCTAAATGAGCTGTATATAAACAAATCAAGACTTTTATATGCAATTACACTTACGGGGACCAGTTGGTTACTGCGAGGCGTGCTCATTTGATTATGATTAGAGTACTAAGTTAATAAATTTCTACCACGTACAGATTTGAATAACGTGGTAGAATAATATATCAGCTATTGTAACCTACCCATACCTAAATAAGCTGTATATAAACGAATCAAGTCTTTTATATGCAATTACACTTACGGGGTCCAGTTGGTTACTGCGAGGCGTGCTCATTTGATTATGATTAGGGTACTAAGTTAATAAATTTGTACCACGTATAGATTTGAATAACGTCGTGGAATAATATATCAGTTATTGTAACCTACCCATACCTAAATGAGCTGTATATAAACAAATCAAGACTTTTATATGCAATTACACTTACGGGGACCAGTTGGTTACTGCGAGGCGTGCTCATTTGATTATGATTAGAGTACTAAGTTAATAAATTTCTACCACGTACAGATTTGAATAACGTGGTAGAATAATATATCAGTTATTGTAACCTACCCATACCTAAATAAGCTGTATATACACAAATCAAGCTTTTTATATGCAATTACACTTACGGGGTCCAGTTGGTTACTGCGAGGCGTGCTCATTTAATTATGATTAAGGTACTCAGTTAATGAATTTCTACAAGGTATAGATTTGAATAACGTCGTGGAATAATATATTAGCTATTGTAACCTACCCATACCTAAATAAGCTGTATATACACAAATCAAGCTTTTTATATTCAATTACACTTAAGGGGTCTTGTTGTTTACAACGAGGCGTGCTCACTTGATTATAATTAGGGTCCTCAGTTAATGAATTTCCTCCACGTATTGATTTGAATAACGTCGTAGAATAATATATTAGCTATTGTAACCTACCCATACCTAAATCAGCTGTATATAAACAAATCAAGTTTTTTGTATGCAATTACACTTACGGGGACCAGTTGGTTACTGCGAGGCGTGCTCATTTGATTATGATTAGAGTACTATGTTAATAAATTTGTACCACGTACAGATTTGAATAACGTCGTAGAATAATATATCAGCTATTGTAACCTACCCATACCTAAATAAGCTGTATATACACAAATCAAGCTTTTTATATGCAATTACACTTACGGGGACCAGTTGGTTACTGCGAGCCGTGCTCATTTGATTATGATTAGAGTACTAAGTTAATGAATTTCTACCACGTATAGATTTGAATAACGTCGTAGAATAATATATTAGTTATTGTAATCTACCCATACCTAAATAAGCTGTATATACACAAATCAAGATTTTTATATGCAATTACACTAAAGGGGTCTTGTTCGTTACAACGAGGCGTGCTCATTTGATTATGATTAGGGTACTAAGTTAATAAATTACTACCACGTACAGATTTGAATAACGTCGTAGTATAATATATCAGCTATTGTAACCTACCCATACCTAAATAAGCTGTATATACACAAATCAAGCTTTTTATATGCAATTACACTTACGGGGACCAGTTGGTTACTGCGAGGCGTGCTCATTTAATTATGATTAAGGTACTCAGTTAATGAATTTCTACAAAGTATAGATTTGAATAACGTCGTGGAATAATATATTAGCTATTGTAACCTACCCATACCTAAATAAGCTGTATATACACAAATCAAGCTTTTTATATTCAATTACACTTAAGGGGTCTTGTTGTTTACAACGAGGCGTGCTCACTTGATTATAATTAGGGTCCTCAGTTAATGAATTTCCTCCACGTATTGATTTGAATAACGTCGTAGAATAATATATTAGCTATTGTAACCTACCCATACCTAAATCAGCTGTATATAAACAAATCAAGTTTTTTGTATGCAATTACACTTACGGGGACCAGTTGGTTACTGCGAGGCGTGCTCATTTGATTATGATTAGAGTACTATGTTAATAAATTTGTACCACGTACAGATTTGAATAACGTCGTAGAATAATATATCAGCTATTGTAACCTACCCATACCTACCAACGCTGTATATACACAAATCAAGCTTTTTATATGCAATTACACTTACGGGGACCAGTTGGTTACTGCGAGGCGTGCTCATTTGATTATGATTAGAGTACTAAGTTAATAAATTTCTACCACGTATAGATTTGAATAACGTCGTAGAATAATATATTAGTTATTGTAATCTACCCATACCTAAATAAGCTGTATATACACAAATCAAGATTTTTATATGCAATTACACTAAAGGGGTCTTGTTCGTTACAACGAGGCGTGCTCATTTGATTATGATTAGAGTACTAAGTTAATAAATTTGTACCACGTACAGATTTGAATATCGTCATAGAATAATATATAAGCTATTGTAACATACCCATACATAAATAAGCTGTATATACACAAATCAAGCTTTTCATATGCAATTACACTTAAGGGGTTTTGTTGGTTACAACGAGGCGTGATCATTTGATTATAATTAGGGTCATCAGTTAATGAATATCTTCCACGTATAGATTTGAATAACGTCGTAGAATAATATATTAGCTATTGTAACCTACCCATACCTAAATCAGCTTTATATAAACAAATCAAGTCTTTTATATGCAATTACACTTACGGGGTCCAGTTGGTTACTATGAGGCGTGCTCATTTGATTATGATTAGAGTACTATGTTAATAAATTTATACCACGTACAGATTTGAATAACGTCATAGAATAATATATCAGCTATGGTAACCTACCCATACCTAAATCAGCTGTTTGTAAACAATTCAAGTCTTTTGTATAAAATTACACTTACGGGGACCAGTTGGTTACTGCGAGGCGTGCTCATTTGATTATGATTAGAGTACTATGTTAATAAATTTATACCACGTACAGATTTGAATAACGTCGTAGAATAATATATCAGCTATTGTAACCTACCCATACCTAAATAAGCTGTATATACACAAATCAAGCTTTTTATATGCAATTACACTTACGGGGACCAGTTGGTTACTGCGAGGCGTGCTCATTTGATTATGATTAGAGTACTATGTTAATAAATTTGTACCACGTACAGATTTGAATAACGTCGTAGAATAATATATCAGCTATTGTAACCTACCCATACCTAAATAAGCTGTATATACACAAATCAAGCTTTTTATATGCAATTACACTTACGGGGACCAGTTGGTTACTGCGAGGCGTGCTCATTTGATTATGATTAGAGTACTAAGTTAATGAATATCTACCACGTATAGCCTTGACTAACGTCGTCGAATAATATATTAGTTATTGTAATCTACCCATACCTAAATAAGCTGTATATACACAAAGCAAGATTTTTATATGCAATTACACTTAAGGGGTCTTGTTGGTTACAACGAGGCGTGCTCATTTGATTATGATTAGTGTACTAAGTTTATAAATTTGTACCACGTACAGATTTGAATAACGTCATAGAATAATATATAAGCTATTGTAACATACCCATACATAAATAAGCTGTATATACACAAATCAAGCTTTTTATATGCAATTACACTTAAGGGGTCTTGTTGGTTACAACGAGGCGTGCTCATTTGATTATAATTAGGGTCCTCAGTTAATGAATATCTTCCACGTATAGATTTGAATAACGTCGTAGAATAATATATTAGCTATTGTAACCTACCCATACCTAAATCAGCTGTATATAAACAAATCAAGTCTTTTATATGCAATTACACTTACGGGGTCCAGTTGGTTACTATGAGGCGTGCTCATTTGATTATGATTAGAGTACTATATTAATAAATTTGTACCACGTACAGATTTGAATAACGTCGTAGAATAATATATCAGCTATTGTAACCTACCCATACCTAAATCAGCTGTATATAAACAAATCAAGTCTTTTATATGCAATTACACTTACGGGGACCAGTTGGTTACTGCGAGGCGTGCTCATTTGATTATGATTAGAGTACTATGTTAATAAATTTGTACCACGTACAGATTTGAATAACGTTATAGATAAATATATAAGCTATTGTAACATACCCATACATAAATAAGCTGTATATAAACAAATCAAGTCTTTTATATGCAATTGTACTCACGGGGTGCAGTTGGTTACAATGAAGCGTGCTCATTCGAATATCATTAGGGTACTCATCCAATGAATTTCTTCCACGTACAGATTTGAATAACGTTATAGATAAATATATAAGCTATTGTAACATACCCATACATAAATAAGATGTATATAAACAAATCAAGTCTTTTATATGCAATTTAAACTACCGGGTCCATTTGGGTACTGCGAGGCGTGCTCATTTGATTATGATTAAGGTAATAAGTTAATAAATTTGTACCACGTACATATTTGAATAACGTCGTAGAATAATATATTAGCTATTGTAACCTACCCATACCTAAATCAGCTGTATATAAACGAATCAAGTCTTTTATATGCAATTACACTTACGGGGTCCAGTTGGTTACTGCGAGGCGTGCTCATTTGATTATGATTAGGGTACTAAGTTAATAAATTTGTACCACGTATAGATTTGAATAACGTCGTAGAATAATATATCAGTTATTGTAACCTACCCATACCTAAATGAGCTGTATATAAACAAATCAAGACTTTTATATGCAATTACACTTACGGGTACCAGTTGGTTACTGCGAGGCGTGCTCATTTGATTATGATTAGAGTACTAAGTTAATGAATTTCTACCACGTATAGATTTGAATAACGTCGTAGACTAATATATCAGTTATTGTAACCTACCCATACCTAAATGAGCTGTATATAAACAAATCAAAACTTTTATATGCAATAACACTTACGGGGACCAGTTGGTTACTGCGAGGCGTGCTCATTTGATTATGATTAGAGTACTAAGTTAATAAATTTCTACCACGTACAGATTTGAATAACGTGGTAGAATAATATATCAGCTATTGTATCCTACCCATACATAAAGAAGATGTATATAAACGAATCAAGTCTTTTATATGCAATTACACTTACGGGGTCCAGTTGGCTACTGCGAGGCGTGCTCATTTGATTATGATTAGGGTACTAAGTTAATAAATTTGTACCACGTATAGATTTGAATACCGTCGTAGAATAATATATCAGTTATTGTATCCTACCCATACATAAATGAGCTGTATATAAACAAATCAAGGCTTTTATATGCAATTACACTTACGGGGACCAGTTGGTTACTGCGAGGCGTGCTCATTTGATTATGATTAGAGTACTAAGTTAATAAATTTCTACCACGTACAGATTTGAATAACGTGGTAGAATAATATATCAGTTATTGTAACCTACCCATACCTAAATAAGCTGTATATACACAAATCAAGCTTTTTATATGCAATTACACTTACGGGGACCAGTTGGTTACTGCGAGGCGTGCTCATTTGATTATGATTAAGGTACTCAGTTAATGAATTTCTACAACGTATAGATTTGAATAACGTCGTGGAATAATATATTAGCTATTGTAACCTACCCATACCTAAATAAGCTGTATATACACAAATCAAGCTTTTTATATTCAATTACACTTAAGGGGTCTTGTTGTTTACAACGAGGCGTGCTCACTTGATTATAATTAGGGTCCTCAGTTAATGAATTTCCTCCACGTATTGATTTGAATAACGTCGTAGAATAATATATTAGTTATTGTAACCTACCCATACCTAAATCAGCTGTATATAAACAAATCAAGTCTTTTGTATGCAATTACACTTACGGGGACCAGTTGGTTACTGCGAGGCGTGCTCATTTGATTATGATTAGAGTACTATGTTAATAAATTTGTACCACGTACAGATTTGAATAACGTCGTAGAATAATATATCAGCTATTGTAACCTACCCATACCTAAATAAGCTGTATATACACAAATCAAGCTTTTTATATGCAATTACACTTACGGGGACCAGTTGGTTACTGCGAGGCGTGCTCATTTGATTATGATTAGAGTACTAAGTTAATGAATTTCTACCACGTATAGATTTGAATAACGTCGTAGAATAATATATTAGTTATTGTAATCTACCCATACCTAAATAAGCTGTATATACACAAATCAAGATTTTTATATGCAATTACACTTAAGGGGTCTTGTTGGTTACAACGAGGCGTGCTCATTTGATTATGATTAGGGTACTAAGTTAATAAATTACTACCACGTACAGATTTGAATAACGTCGTAGTATAATATATCAGCTATTGTAACCTACCCATACCTAAATAAGCTGTATATACACAAATCAAGCTTTTTATATGCAATTACACTTACGGGGACCAGTTGGTTACTGCGAGGCGTGCTCATTTGATTATGATTAAGGTACTCAGTTAATGAATTTCTACAAGGTATAGATTTGAATAACGTCGTGGAATAATATATTAGCTATTGTAACCTACCCATACCTAAATAAGCTGTATATACACAAATCAAGCTTTTTATATTCAATTACACTTAAGGGGTCTTGTTGGTTACAACGAGGCGTGCTCATTTGATTATAATTAGGGTCCTCAGTTAATGAATTTCCTCCACGTATAGATTTGAATAACGTCGTAGAATAATATATTAGCTATTGTAACCTACCCATACCTAAATCAGCTGTATATAAACAAATCAAGTTTTTTGTATGCAATTACACTTACGGGGACCAGTTGGTTACTGCGAGGCGTGCTCATTTGATTATGATTAGAGTACTATGTTAATAAATTTGTACCACGTACAGATTTGAATAACGTCGTAGAATAATATATCAGCTATTGTAACCTACCCATACCTAAATAAGCTGTATATACACAAATCAAGCTTTTTATATGCAATTACACTTACGGGGACCAGTTGGTTACTGCGAGCCGTGCTCATTTGATTATGATTAGAGTACTAAGTTAATAAATTTCTACCACGTATAGATTTGAATAACGTCGTAGAATAATATATTAGTTATTGTAATCTACCCATACCTAAATAAGCTGTATATACACAAATCAAGATTTTTATATGCAATTACACTAAAGGGGTCTTGTTCGTTACAACGAAGCGTGCTCATTTGATTATGATTAGAGTACTAAGTTAATAAATTTGTACCACGTACAGATTTGAATATCGTCATAGAATAATATATAAGCTATTGTAACATACCCATACATAAATAAGATGTATATAAACAAATCAATTCATTTATATGCCATTACACTTAAGGGGTTTTGTTGGTTACAACGAGGCGTGTTCATTTGATTATAATTAGGGTCATCAGTTAATGAATATCTTCCACGTATAGATTTGAATAACGTCGTAGAATAATATATTAGCTATTGTAACCTACCCATACCTAAATCAGCTTTATATAAACAAATCAAGTCTTTTATATGCAATTACACTTACGGGGTCCAGTTGGTTACTATGAGGCGTGCTCATTTGATTATCATTAGAGTACTATGTTAATAAATTTGTACCACGTACAGATTTGAATAACGTCGTAGAATAATATATCAGCTATTGTAACCTACCCATACCTAAATCAGCTGTATATAAACAAATCAAGTCTTTTGTATCTAATTACACTTACGGGGACCAGTTGGTTACTGCGAGGCGTGCTCATTTGATTATGATTAGAGTACTATGTTAATAAATTTGTACCACGTACAGATTTGAATAACGTCGTAGAATAATATATCAGCTATTGTAACCTACCCATACCTAAATAAGCTGTATATACACAAATCAAGCTTTTTATATGCAATTACACTTACGGGGACCAGTTGGTTACTGCGAGGCGTGCTCATTTGATTATGATTAGAGTACTATCTTAATAAATTTGTACCACGTACAGATTTGAATAACGTCGTAGAATAATATATTAGTTATTGTAATCGACCCAGACCTAAATAAGCGGTATATACACAAAGCCAGATTTTTATATGCAATGACACTCCAGGGGTCTTGTTCGTTACAACGAGGCGTGCTCATTTGATTATGATTAGAGTACTAATTAATAAATTTGTACCACGTACAGATTTGAATATCGTCATAGAATAATATATAAGCTATTGTAACATACCCATACATAAATAAGCTGTATATACACAAATCAAGCTTTTTATATGCAATTACACTTAATGGGTTTTGTTGGTTACAACGAGGCGTGCTCATTTGATTATAATTAGGGTCCTCAGTTAATGAATATCTTCCACGTATAGATTTGAATAACGTCGTAGAATAATATATTAGCTATTGTAACCTACCCATACCTAAATCAGCTGTATATAAACGAATCAAGTCTTTTATATGCAATTACACTTACGGGGTCCAGTTGGTTACTGCGAGGCGTGCTCATTTGATTATGATTAGAGTACTATCTTAATAAATTTGTACCACGTACAGATTTGAATAACGTCGTAGAATAATATATCAGCTATTGTAACCTACCCATACCTAAATCAGCTGTATATAAACAAATCAAGTCTTTTATATGCAATTACACTTACGGGGACCAGTTGGTTACTGCGAGGCGTGCTCATTTGATTATGATTAGGGTACTAAGTTAATAAATTTGTACCACGTACAGATTTGAATAACGTCATAGATAAATATATAAGCTATTGTAACATACCCATACATAAATAAGCTGTATATAAACAAATCAAGTCTTTTATATGCAATTGTACTCACGGGGTGCAGTTGGTTACAATGAAGCGTGCTCATTCGAATATCATTAGGGTACTCATCCAATGAATTTCTTCCACGTACAGATTTGAATAACGTTATAGATAAATATATAAGCTATTGTAACATACCCATACATAAATAAGATGTATATAAACAAATCAAGTCTTTAATATGCAATTACACTTACGGGGTCCAGTTGGCTACTGCGAGGCGCGCTCATTTGATTATGATTAGGGTACTAAGTTAATAAATTTGTACCACCTACAGAATTGAATAACGTGGTAGTATAATATTTCAGCTATTGTATCCCTCCCATTCTTAAATAAGCTGTATATAAACGAATCAAGTCTTTTATATGCAATTACACTTACGGGGTCCAGTTGGTTACTGCGAGGCGTGCTCATTTGATTATGATTAGGGTACTAAGTTAATAAATTTGTACCACGTACAGATTTGAATAACGTCGTAGAATAATATATCAGTTATTGTAACCTACCCATACCTAAATGAGCTGTATATAAACAAATCAAGACTTTTATATGCAATTACACTTACGGGGACCAGTTGGTTACTGCGAGGCGTGCTCATTTGATTATGATTAGAGTACTAAGTTAATAAATTTCTACCACGTATAGATTTGAATAACGTCGTAGAACAATATATTAGCTATTGTAACCTACCCATACCTAAATAAGCTGTACATAAACAAATCAAGTCTTTTATATGCAATTACACTTACGGGGACCAGTTGGTTACTGCGAGGCGTGCTCATTTGATTATGATTAGAGTACTAAGTTAATAAATTTCTACCACGTACAGATTTGAATAACGTGGTAGAATAATATATCAGCTATTGTAACCTACCCATACCTAAATAAGCTGTATATAAACAAATCAAGTCTTTTATATGCAATTACACTTACGGGGTCCAGTTGGTTACTGCGAGGCCTGCTCATTTGATAATGATTAGAGTACTAAGTTAATAAATTTGTACCACGTACAGATTTGAATATCGTCATAGAATAATATATAAGCTATTGTAACCTACCCATACCTAAATAAGCTGTATATAAACAAATCAAGACTTTTATATGCAATTACACTTACGGGGACCAGTTGGTTACTGCGAGGCGTGCTCATTTGATTATGATTAGAGTACTAAGTTAATAAATTTCTACCACGTACAGATTTGAATAACGTGGTAGAATAATATATCAGTTATTGTAACCTACCCATACCTAAATAAGCTGTATATAAACAAATCAAGCTTTTTATATGCAATTACACTTACGGGGTCCAGTTGGTTACTGCGAGGCGTGCTCATTTGATTATGATTAATGTACTCAGTTAATGAATTTCTACAACGTATAGATTTGAATAACGTCGTGGAATAATATATTAGCTATTGTAACCTACCCATACCTAAATAAGCTGTATATACACAAATCAAGCTTTTTATATTCAATTACACTTAAGGGGTCTTGTTGTTTACAACGAGGCGTGCTCACTTGATTATAATTAGGGTCCTCAGTTAATGAATTTCCTCCACGTATTGATTTGAATAACGTCGTAGAATAATATATTAGCTATTGTAACCTACACATACCTAAATCAGCTGTATATAAAGAAATCAAGTTTTTTGTATGCAATTACACTTACGGGGACCAGTTGGTTACTGCGAGGCGTGCTCATTTGATTATGATTAGAGTACTATGTTAATAAATTTGTACCACGTACAGATTTGAATAACGTCGTAGAATAATATATCAGCTATTGTAACCTACCCATACCTAAATAAGCTGTATATACACAAATCAAGCTTTTTATATGCAATTACACTTACGGGGACCAGTTGGTTACTGCGAACCGTGCTCATTTGATTATGATTAGAGTACTAAGTTAATGAATTTCTACCACGTATAGATTTGAATAACGTCGTAGAATAATATATTAGTTATTGTAATCTACCCATACCTAAATAAGCTGTATATACACAAATCAAGATTTTTATATGCAATTACACTAAAGGGGTCTTGTTCGTTACAACGAAGCGTGCTCATTTGATTATGATTAGGGTACTAAGTTAATAAATTACTACCACGTACAGATTTGAATAACGTCGTAGTATAACATATCAGCTATTGTAACCTACCCATACCTAAATAAGCTGTATATACACAAATCAAGCTTTTTATATGCAATTACACTTACGGGGACCAGTTGGTTACTGCGAGGCGTGCTCATTTGATTATGATTAGTGTACTCAGTTAATGAATTTCTACAACGTATAGATTTGAATAACGTCGTGGAATAATATATTAGCTATTGTAACCTACCCATACCTAAATAAGCTGTATATACACAAATCAAGCTTTTTATATTCAATTACACTTAAGGGGTCTTGTTGTTTACAACGAGGCGTGCTCACTTGATTATAATTAGGGTCCTCAGTTAATGAATTTCCTCCACGTATTGATTTGAATAACGTCGTAGAATAATATATTAGCTATTGTAACCTACCCATACCTAAATCAGCTGTATATAAACAAATCAAGTTTTTTGTATGCAATTACACTTACGGGGACCAGTTGGTTACTGCGAGGCGTGCTCATTTGATTATGATTAGAGTACTATGTTAATAAATTTGTACCACGTACAGATTTGAATAACGTCGTAGAATAATATATCAGCTATTGTAACCTACCCATACCTAAATAAGCTGTATATACACAAATCAAGCTTTTTATATGCAATTACACTTACGGGGACCAGTTGGTTACTGCGAGGCGTGCTCATTTGATTATGATTAGAGTACTAAGTTAATAAATTTCTACCACGTATAGATTTGAATAACGTCGTAGAATAATATATTAGTTATTGTAATCTACCCATACCTAAATAAGCTGTATATACACAAATCAAGATTTTTATATGCAATTACACTAAAGGGGTCTTGTTCGTTACAACGAGGCGTGCTCATTTGATTATGATTAGAGTACTAAGTTAATAAATTTGTACCACGTACAGATTTGAATATCGTCATAGAATAATATATAAGCTATTGTAACATACCCATACATAAATAAGCTGTATATACACAAATCAAGCTTTTTATATGCAATTACACTTAAGGGGTTTTGTTGGTTACAACGAGGCGTGCTCATTTGATTATAATTAGGGTCCTCAGTTAATGAATATCTTCCACGGATAGATTTGAATAACGTCATAGAATAATATATTAGCTATTGTACCCTACCCATACCTAAATCAGCTTTATATAAACAAATCAAGTCTTTTATATGCAATTACACTTACGGGGTCCAGTTGGTTACTATGAGGCGTGCTCATTTGATTATGATTAGAGTACTATGTTAATAATTTTGTACCACGTACAGATTTGAATAACGTCGTAGAATAATATATCAGCTATTGTAACCTACCCATACCTAAATCAGCTGTATATAAACAAATCAAGTCTTTTGTATCTAATTACACTTACGGGGACCAGTTGGTTACTGCGAAGCGTGCTCATTTGATTATGATTAGAGTACTATGTTAATAAATTTGTACCACGTACAGATTTGAATAACGTCGTAGAATAATATATCAGCTATTGTAACCTACCCATACCTAAATAAGCTGTATATACACAAATCAAGCTTTTTATATGCAATTACACTTACGGGGACCAGTTGGTTACTGCGAGGCGTGCTCATTTGATTATGATTAGAGTACTATGTTAATAAATTTGTACCACGTACAGATTTGAATAACGTCGTAGAATAATATATCAGCTATTGTAACCTACCCATACCTAAATAAGCTGTATATACACAAATCAAGCTTTTTATATGCAATTACACTTACGGGGACCAGTTGGTTACTGCGAACCGTGCTCATTTGATTATGATTAGAGTACTAAGTTAATGAATTTCTACCACGTATAGATTTGAATAACGTCGTATAATAATATATTAGTTATTGTAATCTACCCATACCTAAATAAGCTGTATATACACAAAGCAAGATTTTTATATGCAATTACACTTAAGGGGTCTTGTTGGTTACAACGAGGCGTGCTCATTTGATTATGATTAGTGTACTAAGTTTATAAATTTGTACCACGTACAGATTTGAATAACGTCATAGAATAATATATAAGCTATTGTAACATACCCATACATAAATAAGCTGTATATACACAAATCAAGCTTTTTATATGCAATTACACTTAAGGGGTCTTGTTGGTTACAACGAGGCGTGCTCATTTGATTATAATTAGGGTCCTCAGTTAATGACTATCTTCCACGTATAGATTTGAATAACGTCGTAGAATAATATATTAGCTATTGTAACCTACCCATACCTAAATCAGCTGTATATAAACGAATCAAGTCTTTTATATGCAATTAAACTTACGGGGTCCAGTTGGTTACTATGAGGCGTGCTCATTTGATTATGATTAGGGTACTAAGTTAATAAATTTGTACCACGTACAGATTTGAATAACGTCGTAGAATAATATATTAGCTATTGTAACCTACCCATACCTAAATCAGCTGTATATAAACAAATCAAGTCTTTTATATGCAATTACACTTACGGGGACCAGTTGGTTACTGCGAGGCGTGCTCATTTGATTATGATTAGAGTACTATGTTAATAATTTGTACCACGTACAGATTTGAATAACGTCATAGATAAATATATAAGCTATTGTAACATACCCATACATAAATAAGCTGTATATAAACAAATCAAGTCTTTTATATGCAATTGTACTCACGGGGTGCAGTTGGTTACAATGAAGCGTGCTCATTCGAATATCATTAGGGTACTCATCCAATGAATTTCTTCCACGTACAGATTTGAATAACGTTATAGATAAATATATAAGCTATTGTAACATACCCATACATAAATAAGATGTATATAAACAAATCAAGTCTTTAATATGCAATTATACTCACGGGTGCAGTTGGTTACTGCAAGGCGTGCTCATTTGATTATGATTAGAGTACTAAGTTAATAAATTTGTACCACGTACAGATTTGAATAACGTGGTAGAATAATATATTAGCTATTGTAACCTACCCATACCTAAATCAGCTGTATATAAACGAATCAAGTCTTTTATATGCAATTACACTTACGGGGTCCAGTTGGTTACTGCGAGGCGTGCTCATTTGATTATGATTAGGGTACTAAGTTAATAAATTTGTACCACGTATAGATTTGAATAACGTCGTAGAATAATATATCAGTTATTGTAACCTACCCATACCTAAATGAGCTGTATATAAACAAATCAAGACTTTTATATGCAATTACACTTACGGGTACCAGTTGGTTACTGCGAGGCGTGCTCATTTGATTATGATTAGAGTACTAAGTTAATGAATTTCTACCACGTATAGATTTGAATAAGGTCGCAGAATAATATATCAGTTATTGTAACCTACCCATACCTAAATGAGCTGTATATAAACAAATCAAAACTTTTATATGCAATAACACTTACGGGGACCAGTTGGTTACTGCGAGGCGTGCTCATTTGATTATGATTAGAGTACTAAGTTAATAAATTTCTACCACGTACAGATTTGAATAACGTGGTAGAATAATATATCAGTTATTGTAACCTACCCATACATAAATAAGATTTATATAAACAAATCAAGTCTTTTATATGAAATTACACTTACGGGGTCCAGTTGGCTACTGCGAGGCGTGCTCATTTGATTATGATTAGGGTACTAAGTTAATAAATTTGTACCACGTATAGATTTGAATACCGTCGTAGAATAATATATCAGTTATTGTAACCTACCCATACCTAAATGAGCTGTATATAAACAAATCAAGACTTTTATATGCAATTACACTTACGGGGACCAGTTGGTTACTGCGAGGCGTGCTCATTTGATTATGATTAGAGTACTAAGTTAATAAATTTCTACCACGTACAGATTTGAATAACGTGGTAGAATAATATATCAGTTATTGTAACCTACCCATACCTAAATAAGCTGTAAATACACAGATCAAGCTATTTATATGCTATTACACTTACGGGGACCAGTTGGTTACTGCGAGGCGTGCTCATTTGACTATGATTAAGGTACTCAGTTAATGAATTTCTACAACGTATAGATTTGAATAACGTCGTGGAATAATATATTAGCTATTGTAACCTACCCATACCTAAATAAGCTGTATATACACAAATCAAGCTTTTTATATTCAATTACACTTAAGGGGTCTTGTTGTTTACAACGAGGCGTGCTCACTTGATTATAATTAGGGTCCTCAGTTAATGAATTTCCTCCACGTATTGATTTGAATAACGTCGTAGAATAATATATTAGCTATTGTAACCTACCCATACCTAAATCAGCTGTATATAAACAAATCAAGTTTTTTGTATGCAATTACACTTACGGGGACCAGTTGGTTACTGCGAGGCGTGCTCATTTGATTATGATTAGAGTACTATGTTAATAAATTTGTACCACGTACAGATTTGAATAACGTCGTAGAATAATATATCAGCTATTGTAACCTACCCATACCTAAATAAGCTGTATATACACAAATCAAGCTTTTTATATGCAATTACACTTACGGGGACCAGTTGGTTACTGCGAACCGTGCTCATTTGATTATGATTAGAGTACTAAGTTAATGAATTTCTACCACGTATAGATTTGAATAACGTCGTAGAATAATATATTAGTTATTGTAATCTACCCATACCTAAATAAGCTGTATATACACAAATCAAGATTTTTATATGCAATTACACTAAAGGGGTCTTGTTCGTTACAACGAAGCGTGCTCATTTGATTATGATTAGAGTACTAAGTTAATAAATTACTACCACGTACAGATTTGAATAACGTCGTAGAATAATATATCAGCTATTGTAACCTACCCATACCTAAATAAGCTGTATATACACAAATCAAGCTTTTTATATGCAATTACACTTACGGGGACCAGTTGGTTACTGCGAGGCGTGCTCATTTGATTATGATTAGTGTACTCAGTTAATGAATTTCTACAACGTATAGATTTGAATAACGTCGTGGAATAATATATTAGCTATTGTAACCTACCCATACCTAAATAAGCTGTATATACACAAATCAAGCTTTTTATATTCAATTACACTTAAGGGGTCTTGTTGTTTACAACGAGGCGTGCTCACTTGATTATAATTAGGGTCCTCAGTTAATGAATTTCCTCCACGTATTGATTTGAATAACGTCGTAGAATAATATATTAGCTATTGTAACCTACCCATACCTAAATCAGCTGTATATAAACAAATCAAGTTTTTTGTATGCAATTACACTTACGGGGACCAGTTGGTTACTGCGAGGCGTGCTCATTTGATTATGATTAGAGTACTATGTTAATAAATTTGTACCACGTACAGATTTGAATAACGTCGTAGAATAATATATCAGCTATTGTAACCTACCCATACCTAAATAAGCTGTATATACACAAATCAAGCTTTTTATATGCATTTACTCTTACGGGGACCAGTTGGTTACTGCGAGGCGTGCTCATTTGATTATGATTAGGGTACTAAGTTAATAAATTTCTACCACGTATAGATTTGAATAACGTCGTAGAATAATATATTAGTTATTGTAATCTACCCATACCTAAATAAGCTGTATATACACAAATCAAGATTTTTATATGCAATTACACTAAAGGGGTCTTGTTCGTTACAACGAGGCGTGCTCATTTGATTATGATTAGAGTACTAAGTTAATAAATTTGTACCACGTACAGATTTGAATATCGTCATAGAATAATATATAAGCTATTGTAACATACCCATACATAAATAAGCTGTATATACACAAATCAAGCTTTGTATATGCAATTACACTTAAGGGGTCTTGTTGGTTACAACGAGGCGTGCTCATTTGATTATAATTAGGGTCCTCAGTTAATGAATATCTTCCACGTATAGATTTGAATAACGTCGTAGAATAATATATTAGCTATTGTAACCTACCCATACCTAAATCAGCTTTATATAAACAAATCAAGTCTTTTATATGCAATTACACTTACGGGGTCCAGTTGGTTACTATGAGGCGTGCTCATTTGATTATGATTAGAGTACTATGTTAATAATTTTGTACCACGTACAGATTTGAATAACGTCGTAGAATAATATATTAGCTATTGTAACCTACACATACCTAAATCAGCTGTATATAAAGAAATCAAGTTTTTTGTATGCAATTACACTTACGGGGACCAGTTGGTTACTGCGAGGCGTGCTCATTTGATTATGATTAGAGTACTATGTTAATAAATTTATACCACGTACAGATTTGAATAACGTCGTAGAATAATATATCAGCTATTGTAACCTACCCATACCTAAATAAGCTGTATATACACAAATCAAGCTTTTTATATGCAATTACACTTACGGGGACCAGTTGGTTACTGCGAGGCGTGCTCATTTGATTATGATTAGAGTACTATCTTAATAAATTTGTACCACGTACAGATTTGAATAACGTGGTAGAATAATATATCAGCTATTGTAACCTACCCATACCTAAATAAGCTGTATATACACAAATCAAGCTTTTTATATGCAATTACACTTACGGGGACCAGTTGGTTACTGCGAACCGTGCTCATTTGATTATGATTAGAGTACTAAGTTAATGAATTTCTACCACGTATAGATTTGAATAACGTCGTAGAATAATATATTAGTTATTGTAATCTACCCATACCTAAATAAGCTGTATATACACAAATCAAGCTTTTTATATGCAATTACACTTAAGGGGTCTTGTTGGTTACAACGAGGCGTGCTCATTTGATTATGATTAGAGTACTAAGTTAATAAATTTGTACCACGTACAGATTTGAATATCGTCATAGAATAATATATAAGCTATTGTAACATACCCATACATAAATAAGCTGTATATACACAAATCAAGCTTTTCATATGCAATTACACTTAAGGGGTTTTGTTGGTTACAACGAGGCGTGCTAATTTGATTATGATTAGGGTCCTCAGTTAATGAATATCTTCCACGTATAGATTTGAATAACGTCGTAGAATAATATATTAGCTATTGTAACCTACCCATACCTAAATCAGCTTTATATAAACAAATCAAGTCTTTTATATGCAATTACACTTACGGGGTCCAGTTGGTTACTATGAGGCGTGCTCATTTGATTATGATTAGAGTACTATATTAATAAATTTGTACCACGTACAGATTTGAATAACGTCATAGAATAATATATCAGCTATTGTAACCTACCCATACCTAAATCAGCTGTATATAAACAAATCAAGTCTTTTGTATGCAATTACACTTACGGGGACCAGTTGGTTACTGCGAGGCGTGCTCATTTGATTATGATTAGAGTACTAAGTTAATAATTCTGTACCACGTACAGATTTGAATAACGTTATAGATAAATATATAAGCTATTGTAACATACCCATACATAAATAAGCTGTATATAAACAAATCAAGTCTTTTATATGCAATTATACTCACGGGTGCAGTTGGTTACAATGAAGCGTGCTCATTCGAATATCATGAGGGTAATCATCCAATGAATTTCTTTTACGTATAGATCTGAATAACGTCTTTGAATGATATATTTTCTATTGTAACCTGCCCATACCTAAATAAGCTGTACACAAACAATTTAAGTTTTTATATTCAATTAAACTTACGCTTTCCAGTTGGTTACAACGAGGCGTGCTTATTTGATTATGATTAGAGTACTAAGTTAATGAATTTCTACCACGTATAGATTTGAATAACGTCGAAGAATAATCTATTAGCTATTAGAACCTACCCATACCTAACTAAGCTGTATATAAACAAATCAAGTCTTTTTTATGCAATTACACTTACGTGGTCCTGTTGGTTACTTATAGGGTTGCTAATTTGGTTAGGTTTTGAGTACTACGTTAATGAATTTCTACTACGTATAGATTTGAATAACGTCGTAGAATAATATATTAGCTATTGTCACCTACCCATACCTAAATAAGCTGTATATAAACAAATCAAGACTTTTATATGCAATTACACTTACGGGGACCAGTTGGTTACTGCGACGCGTGCTCATTTGATTATGATTAGGGTCCTCAGTTAATGAATTTCTTCCACGTATAGATTTGAATAACGTCGTAGAATAATATATCAGCTATTGTAACCTACCCATATCTAAATAAGCCGTATATACACAATTCAAGGTTTTTATATGCAATTACACTTAAGGGGTCTTGTTGGTTACAACGAGGCGTGCTCATTTGATTACGATTAGAGTACTAAGTTAATAAACTTCTACCACCTATAGATTTGAATAACGTCGTAGAATAATATATCAGCTATTGTAACCTACCCATACCTAAATAAGCTGTATATAAACAAATCAAGTCTTTTATATGCAATTACACTTACGGGGTCCAGTTGGTTACTGCGAGGCCTGCTCATTTGATTATGATTAGAATATTAAGTTAATGAATTTTTACCATGTACAGTTTGAATAACGTCGGAGAATATTATCTCAGCTATTGTAATCTACCCATACCTAAATAAGCTGTATATACAAATCACGTCTTTTATATGCAATTACACTTACCGGGTCCAGTTGGTTACTGAAGGCGTGCTCATTTGATTATGATTAGAGTACTAAGTTAATAAACTTCTACCACGTACAGATTTGAATAACGTCGTAGAATAATATATCAGCTATTGTAACCTACCTATACCTAAATAAGCTGTATATAAACAAATCAAGTCTTTTATATGCAATTACACTTACGGGGTCTTGTTGGTTACAACGAGGCGTGCTCATTTGATTATAATTAGGGTCCTCAGTTAATGAATTTCTTCCACGTATAGATTTGAATAACGTCGTAGAATAATATATTAGCTATTGTAACCTACCCATACCTAAATCAGCTGTATATAAACAAATCAAGTCTTTTATATGCAATTACACTTACGGGGTCCAGTTGGTTACTGCGAGGCCTGCTCATTTGATTATGATTAGAGTACTAAGTTAATAAACTTCTACCACGTACAGATTTGAATAACGTCGTAGAATAATATATTAGCTATTGTAACCTACCCATACCTAAATAAGCTGTATATACACAAATCAAGCTTTTTATATTCAATTACACTTAAGGGGTCTTGTTGGTTACAACGAGGCGTTCTCATTTGATTATAATTAGGGTCCTCAGTTAATGAATTTCCTCCACGTATAGATTTGAATAACGTCGTAGAATAATATATTAGCTATTGTAACCTACACATACCTAAATCAGCTGTATATAAAGAAATCAAGTTTTTTGTATGCAATTACACTTACGGGGACCAGTTGGTTACTGCGAGGCGTGCTCATTTGATTATGATTAGAGTACTAAGTTAATAAATTTGTACAACGTACAGATTTGAATAACGTAGTACAATAATATATGAGCTATTGTAACCTACCCATACCTAAATAAGCTGTATATACACAAATCAAGATTTTTATATGCAATTACACTTACGGGGTCCAGTTGGTTACTGCGAGGCGTGCTCATTTGATTATAATTAGGGTCCTCAGTTAATGAATATCTTCCACGTATAGATTTGAATAACGTCGTAGAATAATATATCAGCTATTGTAACCCACCCATACCTAAATAAGCTGTATATAAACAAATCAAGTCTTTTATATGCAATTACATTTACAGGGTCCAGTTGGTTACTATGAGGCGTGCTCATTTGATTATGATTAGGGTACTAAGTTAATAAATTTCTACCACGTACAGATTTGAATAACATCGTAAAATAATATATAGTCTATTGTAACCTACCCATACCTAAATAAGCTGTATATAAACAAATCAAGTCTTTTATATGCAATTACACTTACGGGGTCTTGTTGGTTACAACGAGGCGTGCTCATTTGATTATAATTAGGGTCCTCAGTTTATGAATTTCTTCCACGTATAGATTTGAATAACGCAGTAGAATAACATATTAGCTATTGTAACCTACCCATACCTAAATCAGCTGTATATACACAAATCAAGTCTTTTATATGAAATTACACTTACGGCGTCCAGTTGGTTAATGCGAGGCGTGCTCATTTCATTATGATTAGGGTAATAAGTTAATAAATTTCTACCACGTACAGATTTGAATAACGTCGTAGTATAATATATCAGCTATTGTAACGTACCCATACCTAAATAAGCTGTATATAAACAAATCAAGACTTTTCTATGCAATTAAACTTACGGGGACCAGTTGGTTACTGCGAGGCGCGCTCATTTGATTATGATTGGAGTACTATGTTAATAAATTTGTAACACGTACAGATTTGAATAACGTCATAGATAAATATATAAGCTATTGTAACATATCCATACATAAATAAGCTGTATATAAACAAATCAAGTCTTTTATATGCAATTACACTTACGGGGTCCAGTTGGTTACTGAAGGCGTGCTCATTTGATTATGATTAGAGTACTAAGTTAATGAATTTCTACTACGTATAGATTTGAATAACGTCGTAGAATAATATATTAGCTATTGTAACCTACCCATACATAAATAAGCTGTATATAAACAAATCAAGTCTTTTATATGCAATTACACTTACGGGGTCTTGTTGGTTACAACGAGGCGTGCTCATTTGATTATAATTAGGGTCCTCAGTTAATGAATTTCTTCCACGTATAGATTTGAATAACGTCGTAGAATAATATATTAGCTATTGTAACCTACCCATACCTAAATCAGCTGTATATAAACAAATCAAGTCTTTTATATGCAATTACACTTACGGGGACCAGTTGGTTACTGCGAGGCCTGCTCATTTGATTATGATTAAGGTACTCAGTTAATGAATTTCTACAAGGTATAGATTTGAATAACGTCGTGGAATAATATATTAGCTATTGTAACCTACCCATACCTAAATAAGCTGTATATACACAAATCAAGCTTTTTATATTCAATTACACTTAAGGGGTCTTGTTGTTTACAACGAGGCGTGCTCACTTGATTATAATTAGGGTCCTCAGTTAATGAATTTCCTCCACGTATTGATTTGAATAACGTCGTAGAATAATATATTAGCTATTGTAACCTACCCATACCTAAATCAGCTGTATATAAACAAATCAAGTTTTTTGTATGCAATTACACTTACGGGGACCAGTTGGTTACTGCGAGGCGTGCTCATTTGATTATGATTAGAGTACTATGTTAATAAATTTGTACCACGTACAGATTTGAATAACGTCGTAGAATAATATATCAGCTATTGTAACCTACCCATACCTAAATAAGCTGTATATACACAAATCAAGCTTTTTATATGCAATTACACTTACGGGGACCAGTTGGTTACTGCGAGGCGTGCTCATTTGATTATGATTAGAGTACTAAGTTAATAAATTACTACCACGTACAGATTTGAATAACGTCGTAGAATAATATATTAGTTATTGTAATCTACCCATACCTAAATAAGCTGTATATACACAAATCAAGATTTTTATATGCAATTACACTAAAGGGGTCTTGTTCGTTACAACGAGGCGTGCTCATTTGATTATGATTAGAGTACTAAGTTAATAAATTTGTACCACGTACAGATTTGAATATCGTCATAGAATAATATATAAGCTATTGTAACATACCCATACATAAATAAGCTGTATATACACAAATCAAGCTTTTCATATGCAATTACACTTAAGGGGTTTTGTTGGTTACAACGAGGCGTGATCATTTGATTATAATTAGGGTCATCAGTTAATGACTATCTTCCACGTATAGATTTGAATAACGTCGTAGAATAATATATTAGCTATTGTAACCTACCCATACCTAAATCAGCTTTATATAAACAAATCAAGTCTTTTATATGCAATTACACTTACGGGGACCAGTTGGTTACTGCGAGGCGTGCTCATTTGATTATGATTAGAGTACTATGTTAATAAATTTGTACCACGTACAGATTTGAATAACGTCGTAAAATAATATATCAGCTATTGTAACCTACCCATACCTAAATCAGCTTTATATAAACAAATCAAGTCTTTTATATGCAATCACACTTACGGGGACTAGTTGGTTACTGCGAGGCGTGCTCATTTGATTATGATTAGAGTACTATGTTAATAAATTTGTACCACGTACAGATTTGAATAACGTCGTAGAATAATATATCAGCTATTGTAACCTACCCATACCTAAATAAGCTGTATATACACAAATCAAGCTTTTTATATGCAATTACACTTACGGGGACCAGTTGGTTACTGCGAGGCGTGCTCATTTGATTATGATTAGAGTACTATCTTAATAAATTTGTACCACGTACAGATTTGAATAACGTCGTAGAATAATATATCAGCTATTGTAACCTACCCATACCTAAATAAGCTGTATATACACAAATCAAGCTTTTTATATGCAATTACACTTACGGGGACCAGTTGGTTACTGCGAGGCGTGCTCATTTGATTATGATTAGAGTACTAAGTTAATGAATTTCTACCACGTATAGAGTTGAATAACGTCGTAGAATAATATATTAGTCCTTGTAATCTACCAATAACTAAATAAGCTGTATATACACAAATCACGCTTTTTATATGCAATTACACTTAAGGGGTCTTGTTGGTTACAACGAGGCGTGCTCATTTGATTATGATTAGGGTAATAAGTTAATAAATTTGTACCACGTACAGATTTGAATAACGTCATAGAATAATATATAAGCTATTGTAACATACCCATACATAAATAAGCTGTATATACACAAATCAAGCTTTTTATATGCAATTACACTTAAGGGGTCTTGTTGGTTACAACGAGGCGTGCTCATTTGATTATAATTAGGGTCCTCAGTTAATGAATATCTTCCACGTATAGATTTGAATAACGTCGTAGAATAATATATTAGCTATTGTAACCTACCCATACCTAAATCAGCTTTATATAAACAAATCAAGTCTTTTATATGCAATTACACTTACGGGGTCCAGTTGGTTACTATGAGGCGTGCTCATTTGATTATGATTAGAGTACTATCTTAATAAATTTGTACCACGTACAGATTTGAATAACGTCATAGAATAATATATCAGCTATTGTAACCTACCCATACCTAAATCAGCTGTATGTAAACAAATCAAGTCTTTTGTATTCAATTACACTTACGGGGACCAGTTGGTTACTGAAGGCGTGCTCATTTGATTATGATTAGAGTACTAAGTTAATAAATTTGTACCACGTACAGATTTGAATAACGTTATAGATAAATATATAAGCTATTGTAACATACCCATACATAAATAAGCTGTATATAAACAAATCAAGTCTTTTATATGCAATTATACTCACGGGTGCAGTTGGTTACAATGAAGCGTGCTCATTCGAATATCATGAGGGTAATCATCCAATGAATTTCTTCCACGTATAGATCTGAATAACGTCTTTGAATGATATATTTTCTATTGTAACCTGCTCATACATAAATAAGCTGTATACAAACAATTTATGTTTTTATATGCAATTAAACTTACGCTTTCCAGTTGGTTACAACGAGGCGTGCTCATTTGATTATCTTTAGTGTACTCAGTTAATGAATTTCTACAACGTATAGATTTGAATAACGTCGAGGAATAATATATTAGCTATTGTAACCTACCCATACCTATATAAGCTGTATATAAACAAACCAAGTCTTTTATATGCAATTACACTTACGGGGACCAGTTGGTTAGTGAAGGCGTGCTCATTTGATTATGATTTGAGTACTAAGTTAATGAATTTCTACTACGTATAGATTTGAATAACGTCGTAGAATAATATATTAGCTATTGTCACCTACCCATACCTAAATAAGCTGTATATAAACAAATCAAGACTTTTATATGCAATTACACTTACGGGGACCAGTTGGTTACTGCGAGGCGTGCTCATTTGATTATGATTAGTGTACTCAGTTAATGAATTTCTTCCACGTATAGATTTGAATAACGTCGTAGAATAATTTATGAGCTATTGTAACCTACCCATATCTAAATAAGCAGTATATACACAATTCAAGGTTTTTATATGCAATTACACTTACAGGGTCCAGTTGGTTACTGCGAGGCGTGCTAATTTGATTACGATTAGGGTACTAAGTTAATAAATTTCTACCACGTACAGATTTGAATATCGTCGTAGAATAATATATCAGGTATTGTAACCTACCCTTACCTAAATAAGCTGTATATAAACAAATCAAGTCTTTTATATGCAATTACACTTACGAGGTCCAGTTGCTTACTGCGAGGCCTGCTCATTTGATTATGATTACAGTACTAAGTTAATGAATTTTTACCATGTACAGTTTGAATAACGTCGGAGAATATTATCTCAGCTATTGTAATCTACCCATACCTAAATAAGCTGTATATACAAATCACGTCTTTTGTATGCAATTACACTTACGGGGTCCAGTTGGTTACTGAAGGCGTGCTCATTTGATTATGATTAGAGTACTAAGTTAATAAACTTCTACCACGTACAGATTTGAATAACGTCGTAGAATAATCTATCAGCTATTGTAACCTACCTATACCTAAATAAGCTGTATATAAACAAATCAAGTCTTTTATATGCAATTACACTTACGGGGTCTTGTTGGTTACAACGAGGCGTGCTCATTTGATTATAATTAGGGTCCTCAGTTAATGAATTTCTTCCACGTATAGATTTGAATAACGTCGTAGAATAATATATTAGCTATTATAACCTACCCATACCTAAATAAGCTGTATATAAACAAATCAAGTCTTTTTTATGCAATTACACTTACGGGGTCCAGTTGGTTACTGCGAGGCCTGCTCATTTGATTATGATTAGAGTACTAAGTTAATAAACTTCTACCACGTACAGATTTGAATAACGTCGTAGAATAATATATTAGCTATTGTAACCTACCCATACCTAAATAAGCTGTATATACACAAATCAAGCTTTTTATATTCAATTACACTTAAGGGGTCTTGTTGTTTACAACGAGGCGTGCTCATTTGATTATAATTAGGGTCCTCAGTTAATGAATTTCTTCCACGTATAGATTTGAATAACGTCGTAGAATAATATATTAGCTATTGTAACCTACCCATACCTAAATCAGCTGTATATAAACAAATCAAGTCTTTTGTATTCAATTACACTTACGGGGACCAGTTGGTTACTGAAGGCGTGCTCATTTGATTATGATTAGAGTACTAAGTTAATGAATTTCTACTACGTATAGATTTGAGTAACGTCGTAGAATAATATGTCAGCTATTGTAACCTACCCATACCTAAATAAGCTGTATATAAACAAATCAAGTCTTTTATATGCAATTACACTTACGGGGTCCAGTTGGTTACTGCGAGGCGTGCTCATTTGATTATGATTAGAGTACTAAGTTAATGAATTTCTACCATGTACAGTTTGAATAACGTCGGAGAATAATATATTAGCTATTGTAATCTACCCATACCTAAATAAGCTGTATATACACAAATCAATTCTTTTATATGCAATTACACTTACGGGGTCCAGTTGGTTACTGAAGGCGTGCTCATTTGATTATGATTAGAGTACTAAGTTAATAAACTTCTACCACGTACAGATTTGAATAACGTCGTAGAACAATATATTAGCTATTGTAACCTACCCATACCTAAATAAGCTGTATATACACAAATCAAGCTTTTTATATGCAATTACACTTACGGGGACCAGTTGGTTACTGCGAGGCGTGCTCATTTGATTATAATTAGGGTCCTCAGTTAATGACTATCTTCCACGTATAGATTTGAATAACGTCGTAGAATAATATATTAGCTATTGTAACCTACCCATACCTAAATCAGCTGTATATAAACAAATCAAGAATTTTATATGCAATTACATTTACAGGGTCCAGTTGGTTACTATGAGGCGTGCTCATTTGATTATGATTAGGGTACTAAGTTAATAAATTTCTACCACGTACAGATTTGAATAACATCGTAAAATAATATATCAGCTATTGTAACCTACCCATACCTAAATAAGCTGTATATAAACAAATCAAGTCTTTTATATGCAATTACACTTACGGGGTCTTGTTGCTTACGACGAGGCGTGCTCATTTGATTATAATTAGGGTCCTCAGTTTATGAATTTCTTCCACGTATAGATTTGAATAACGCCGTAGAATAATTTATTAGCTATTGTAACCTACCCATACCTAAATCAGCTGTATATACACAAATCAAGTCTTTTATATGAAATTACACTTACGGCGTCCAGTTGGTTAATGCGAGGCGTGCTCATTTCATTATGATTAGGGTAATAAGTTAATAAATTTCTACCACGTACAGATTTGAATAACGTCGTAGTATAATATATCAGCTATTGTAACGTACCCATACCTAAATAAGCTGTATATAAACAAATCAAGACTTTTATATGCAATTACACTTACGGGGACCAGTTGGTTACTGCGAGGCGTGCTCATTTGATTATGATTAGAGTACTAAGTTAATAAATTTGTAACACGTACAGATTTGAATAACGTCATAGATAAATATATAAGCTATTGTAACATACCCATACATAAATAAGCTGTATATAAACAAATCAAGTCTTTTATATGCAATTATACTCACGGGGTCCAGTTGGTTACTGAAGGCGTGCTCATTTGATTATGATTAGAGTACTAAGTTAATGAATTTCTACCACGTACAGATTTGAATAACGTCATAGAATAATATATCAGCTATTGTAACCTACCCATACATAAATAAGCTGTATATAAACAAATCAAGTCTTTTATATGCAATTATACTCACGGGGTACAGTTGGTTACAATGAAGCGTGCTCATTCGAATATCATGAGGGTACTCATCCAATGAATTTCTTCCACGTATAGATCTGAATAACGTCTTTGAATGATATATTTTCTATTGTAACCTGCCCATACCTAAATAAGCTGTACATAAACAATTTTAGTTTTTATATGCAATTAAACTTACGCTTTCCAGTTGGTTACAACGAGGCTTGCTCATTTGATTATCATTAGGGTACTCAGTTATTGAATTTCAACCACGTACAGATTTGAATAACGTCGTAGAATAATATATCAGCTATTGTAACATACCCATACCTAAATAAGCTGTACATAAACAATTTAAGTTTTTATATGCAATTAAACTTACGCTTTCCAGTTGGTTACAACGAGGCGTGCTCATTTGATTATAATTAGGGTCCTCAGTTAATGAATATCTTCCACGTATAGATTTGAATAACGTCGTAGAATAATATATTAGCTATTGTAACCTACCCATACCTAAATCAGCTTTATATAAACAAATCAAGTCTTTTATATGCAATCACACTTACGGGGTCCAGTTGGTTACTATGAGGCGTGCTCATTTGATTATGATTAGGGTACTAAGTTAATAAATTTCTACCACGTACAGATTTGAATAACATCGTAAAATAATATATCAGCTATTGTAACCTACCCATACCTAAATAAGCTGTATATAAACAAATCTAGACTTTTATATGCAATTACACTTACGGGGTCCAGTTGGTTACTGCGAGGCGTGCTCATTTGATTATGATTAGGGTACTAAGTTAATAAATTTGTACCACGTACAGATTTGAATATCGTCATAGAATAATATATAAGCTATTGTAACATACCCATACCTAAATAAGCTGTATATACACAAATCAAGCTTTTTATATTCAATTACACTTAAGGGGTCTTGTTGGTTACAACGAGGCGTGCTCATTTGATTATAATTAGGGTCCTCAGTTAATGAATATCTTCCACGTATAGATTTGAATAACGTCGTAGAATAATATATTAGCTATTGTAACCTACCCATACCTAAATCAGCTTTATATAAACAAATCAAGTCTTTTATATGCAATTACACTTACGGGGTCCAGTTGGTTACTATGAGGCGTGCTCATTTGATTATGATTAGGGTACTAAGTTAATAAATTTCTACCACGTACAGATTTGAATAACATCGTAAAATAATATATCAGCTATTGTAACCTACCCATACCTAAATAAGCTGTATATAAACAAATCTAGACTTTTATATGCAATTACACTTACGGGGACCAGTTGGTTACTGCGAGGCGTGCTCGTTTGATTATGATTAATGTACTAAGTTAATAAATTTGTACCACGTACAGATTTGAATAAACGTTATAGATAAATATATAAGCTATTGTAACATACCCATACATAAATAAGCTGTATATAAACAAATCAAGTCTTTTATATGCAATTACACTTACGGGGACCAGTTGGTTACTGAAGGCGTGCTCATTTGATTATGATTAGAGTACTAAGTTAATGAATTTCTACCACGTATAGATTTGAATAACGTCGTAGAATAATATATTAGCTATTGTAATCTACCCATACCTAAATAAGCTGTATATACACAAATCAAGATTTTTATATGCAATTACACTTAAGGGGTCTTGTTGGTTACAACGAGGCGTGCTCATTTGATTATAATTAGGGTCCTCAGTTAATGAATTTCTTCCACGTATAGATTTGAATAACGTCGTAGAATAATATATTAGCTATTGTAACCTACCCATACCTAAATCAGCTGTATATAAACAAATCAAGTCTTTTATATGCAATTACACTTACGGGGTCCAGTTGGTTACTATGAGGCGTGCTCATTTGATTATGATTTGAGTAATAAGTTAATAATTTTGTACCACGTACAGATTTGAATATCGTCATAGAATAATATATAAGCTATTGTAACATACCCATACCTAAATAAGCTGTATATACACAAATCAAGCTTTTTATATTCAATTACACTTAAGGGGTCTTGTTGGTTACAACGAGGCGTTCTCATTTGATTATAATTAGGGTCCTCAGTTAATGAATATCTTCCACGTATAGATGTGAATAACGTCGTAGAATAATATATTAGCTATTGTAACCTACCCATACCTAAATCAGCTTTATATAAACAAATCAAGTGTTTTATATGCAATTACACTTACGGGGTCCAGTTGGTTACTATGAGGCGTGCTTATTTGATTATGATTAGAGTACTATGTTAATAATTTTGTACCACGTATAGATTTGAATAACGTCGTAGAATAATATATTAGCTATTGTAACCTACCCATACCTAAATCAGCTGTATATAAACAAATCAAGTCTTTTGTATGCAATTACACTTACGGGGACCAGTTGGTTACTGCGAGGCGTGCTCATTTGATTATGATTAGAGTACTATGTTAATAAATTTGTACCACGTACAGATTTGAATAACGTGGTAGAATAATATATCAGCTATTGCAACCTACCCATACCTAAATAAGCTGTATATACACAAATCAAGCTTTTTATATGCAATTACACTTACGGGGACCAGTTGGTTACTGCGACGCGTGCTCATTTAATTATGATTAGAGTACTAAGTTAATGAATTTCTACCACGTATAGATTTGAATAACGTCGTAGAATAATATATTAGCTATTGTAATCTACCCATACCTAAATAAGCTGTATATACACAAATCAAGCTTTTTATATGCAATTACACTTACGGGGACCAGTTGGTTACTGCGAGGCGTGCTCATTTGATTATGATTAGAGTACTAAGTTAATGAATATCTACCACGTATAGATTTGAATAACGTCGTAGAATAATATATTAGCTAATGTAACATACCCATACATAAATAAGCTGTATATACACAAATCAAGCTTTTTATATGCAATTACACTTAATGGGTTTTGTTGGTTACAACGAGGCGTGCTCATTTGATTATAATTAGGGTCCTCAGTTAATGAATATCTTCCACGTATAGATTTGAATAACGTCGTAGAATAATATATTAGCTATTGTAACCTACCCATACCTAAATCAGCTTTATATAAACAAATCAAGTCTTTTATATGCAATCACACTTACGGGGTCCAGTTGGTTACTATGAGGCGTGCTCATTTGATTATGATTAGAGTACTAAGTTAATAAATTTGTACCACGTACAGATTTGAATAACGTCGTAGAATAATATATCAGCTATTGTAACCTACCCATACCTAAATAAGCTGTATATACACAAATCAAGCTTTTTATATGCAATTACACTTACGGGGACCAGTTGGTAACTGAGAGGCGTGCTCATTTGATTATGATTAGAGTACTATGTTAATAAGTTTGTACCACGTACAGATTTGAATAACGTCGTAGAATAATATATCAGCTATTGTAACCTACCCATACCTAAATAAGCTGTATATACACAAATCAAGCTTTTTATATGCAATTACACTTACGGGGACCAGTTGGTTACTGCGAGGCGTGCTCATTTGATTATGATTAGAGTACTATCTTAATAAATTTGTACCACGTACAGATTTGAATAACGTCTTTGAATGATATATCAGCTATTGTAACCTACCCATAAGTAAATCAGCTGTATATACACAAATCAAGATTTTTATATGCAATTACACTTAAGGGGTCTTGTTGGTTACAACGAGGCGTGCTCATTTGATTATGATTAGAGTACTAAGTTAATAAATTTGTACCACGTACAGATTTGAATATCGTCATAGAATAATATATAAGCTATTGTAACATACCCATACATAAATAAGCTGTATATACACAAATCAAGCTTTTTATATGCAATTACACTTAATGGGTTTTGTTGGTTACAACGAGGCGTGCTCATTTGATTATAATTAGGGTCCTCAGTTAATGAATATCTTCCACGTATAGATTTGAATAACGTCGTAGAATAATATATTAGCTATTGTAACCTACCCATACCTAAATCAGCTTTATATAAACAAATCAAGTCTTTTATATGCAATTACACTTACGGGGTCCAGTTGGTTACTATGAGGCGTGCTCATTTGATTATGATTAGAGTACTATGTTAATTAATTTATACCACGTACATATTTGAATAACGTCATAGAATAATATATTAGCTATTGTAACCTACCCATACCTAAATCAGCTGTATATAAACAAATCAAGTCTTTTGTATGCAATTACACTTACGGGGACCAGTTGGTTACTGCGAGGCGTGCTCATTTTATTATGATTAGAGTACTATCTTAATAAATTTGTACCACGTACAGATTTGAATAACGTTATAGATAAATATATAAGCTATTGTAACATACCCATACATAAATAAGCTGTATATAAACAAATCAAGTCTTTTATATGCAATTATACTCACGGGTGCAGTTGGTTACAATGAAGCGTGCTCATTCGCATATCATGAGGGTACTCATCCAATGAATTTCTTCCACGTATAGATCTGAATAACGTCTTTGAATGATATATTTTCTATTGTAACCTGCCCATACCTAAATAAGCTGTACATAAACAATTTAAGTTTTTATATTCAATTAAACTTACGCTTTCCAGTTGGTTACAACGAGGCGTGCTCATTTGATTATCATTAGTGTACTCAGTTAATGAATTTCTACCACGTATAGATTTGAATAACGTCGTGGAATAATATATTAGCTATTATAACCTACCCATACCTAAATAAGCTGTATATAAACAAATCAAGTCTTTTATATGCAATTACACTTACGGGGTCCAGTTGGTTACTGAAGGCGTGCTCATTTGATTATGATTAGAGTACTAAGTTAATGAATTTCTACTACGTATAGATTTGAATAACGTCGTAGAATAATATATTAGCTATTGTCACCTACCCATACCTAAATAAGCTGTATATAAACAAATCAAGACTTTTATATGCAGTTACACTTACGGGGTCTTGTTGGTTACAACGAGGCGTGCTCATTTGATTATGATTAGAGTACTAAGTTAATAAACTTCTACCACGTACAGATTTGAATAACGTCGTAGAATAATATATCAGCTATTGTAACCTACCCATACCTAAATAAGCTGTATATAAACAAATCAAGTCTTTTATATGCAATTACACTTACGGGGTCCAGTTGGTTACTGCGAGGCCTGCTCATTTGATTATGATTAGAGTACTAAGTTAATGAATTTTTACCATGTACAGTTTGAATAACGTCGGAGAATATTATCTCAGCTATTGTAATCTACCCATACCTAAATAAGCTGTATATACAAATCACGTCTTTTATATGCAATTACACTTACGGGGTCCAGTTGGTTACTGCGAGGCCTGCTCATTTGATTATGATTAGAGTACTAAGTTAATAAACTTCTACCACGTACAGATTTGAATAACGTCGTAGAATAATATATCAGCTATTGTAACCTACCCATACCTAAATAAGCTGTATATAAACAAATCAAGTCTTTTATATGCAATTACACTTACGGGGTCTTGTTGGTTACAACGAGGCGTGCTCATTTGATTATAATTAGGGTCCTCAGTTAATGAATTTCTTCCACGTATAGATTGGAATAACGTCGTAGAATAATATATCAGTTATTGTAACCTACCCATACCTAAATAAGCTGTATATAAACAAATCAAGTCTTTTATATGCAATTACACTTACGGGGTCCAGTTGGTTACTGCGAGGCCTGCTCATTTGATTATGATTAGAGTACTAAGTTAATAAACTTCTACCACGTACAGATTTGAATAACGTCGTAGAATAATATATTAGCTATTGTAACCTACCCATACCTAAATAAGCTGTATATACACAAATCAAGCTTTTTATATTCAATTACACTTAAGGGGTCTTGTTGTTTACAACGAGGCGTGCTCACTTGATTATAATTAGGGTCCTCAGTTAATGAATTTCCTCCACGTATTGATTTGAATAACGTCGTAGAATAATATATTAGCTATTGTAACCTACCCATACCTAAATCAGCTGTATATAAACAAATCAAGTTTTTTGTATGCAATTACACTTACGGGGACCAGTTGGTTACTGCGAGGCGTGCTCATTTGATTATGATTAGAGTACTATGTTAATAAATTTGTACCACGTACAGATTTGAATAACGTCGTAGAATAATATATCAGCTATTGTAACCTACCCATACCTAAATAAGCTGTATATACACAAATCAAGCTTTTTATATGCAATTACACTTACGGGGACGAGTTGGTTACACCGGGGCGTGCTCATTTGATTATAATTAGGGTCCTCAGTTAATGAATTTCTTCCACGTATAGATCTGAATAACGTCGTAGAATAATATATCAGCTATTGTAACCTACCCATACCTAAATAAGCTGTATATAAACAAATCAAGTCTTTTATATGCAATCACACTTACGGGGTCCAGTTGGTTACTATGAGGCGTGCTCATTTGATTATGATTAGGGTACTAAGTTAATAAATTTCTACCACGTACAGATTTGAATAACATCTTTAAAATAATATATCAGCTATTGTAACCTACCCATACCTAAATAAGCTGTATATAAACAAATCAAGTCTTTTATATGCAATTACACTTACGGGGTCTTGTTGGTTACAACGAGGCGTGCTCATTTGATTATAATTAGGGTCCTCAGTTTATGAATTTCTTCCACGTATAGATTTGAATAACGCAGTAGAATAACATATTAGCTATTGTAACCTACCCATACCTAAATCAGCTTTATATAAACAAATCAAGTCTTTTATATGAAATTACACTTACGGCGTCCAGTTGGTTAATGCGAGGCGTGCTCATTTCATTATGATTAGGGTAATAAGTTAATAAATTTCTACCACGTACAGATTTGAATAACGTCGTAGTATAATATATCAGCTATTGTAACGTACCCATACCTAAATAAGCTGTATATAAACAAATCAAGACTTTTCTATGCAATTACACTTACGGGGACCAGTTGGTTACTGCGAGGCGTGCTCATTTGATTATGATTAGAGTACTAAGTTAATAAATTTGTAACACGTACAGATTTGAATAACGTCATAGATAAATATATAAGCTATTGTAACATACCCATACATAAATAAGCTGTATATAAACAAATCAAGTCTTTTATATGCAATTATACTCACGGGGTACAGTTGGTTACAATGAAGCGTGCTCATTCGAATATCATGAGGGTACTCATCCAATGAATTTCTTCCACGTATAGATCTGAATAACGTCTTTGAATGATATATTTTCTATTGTAACCTGCCCATACCTAAATAAGCTGTACATAAACAATTGAAGTTTTTATATGCAATTAAACTTACGCTTTCCAGTTGGTTACAACGAGGCGTGCTCAATTGATTACCATTAGGGTACTCAGTTATTGAATTTCAACCACGTATAGATTTGAATAACGTCGTAGAACAATATATTAGCTATTGTAACCTACCCATACCTAAATAAGCTGTACATAAACAATTTTAGTTTTTATATGCAATTAAACTTACGCTTTCCAGTTGGTTACAACGAGGCGTGCTCATTTGATTATAATTAGGGTCCTCAGTTAATGAATATCTTCCACGTATAGATTTGAATAACGTCATAGAATAATATATAAGCTATTGTAACATACCCATACATAAGTAAGCTGTATATACACAAATCAAGCTTTTTATATGCAATTACACTTAATGGGTTTTGTTGGTTACAACGAGGCGTGCTCATTTGATTATAATTAGGGTCCTCAGTTAATGAATATCTTCCACGTATAGATTTGAATAACGTCGTAGAATAATATATCAGCTAATGTAACCTACCCATACCTAAATCAGCTTTATATAAACAAATCAAGTAATTTAGTGGCAATGACACTTACGGGGTCCAGTTGGTTACTATGAGGCGTGCTCATTTGATTATGATTAGGGTAGTAAGTTAATAAATTTGTACCACGTACAGATTTGAATAACATCGTAGAATAATATATTAGCTATTGTAACCTACCCATACCTAAATAAGCTGTATATAAACAAATCTAGACTTTTATATGCAATTACACTTACGGGGACCAGTTGGTTACTGCGAGGCGTGCTCGTTTGATTATGATTAATGTACTAAGTTAATAAATTTGTACCACGTACAGATTTGAATAACGTTATAGATAAATATATAAGCTATTGTAACATATCCATACATAAATAAGCTGTATATAAACAAATCAAGACTTTTATATGCAATTACACTTACCGGGACCAGTTGGTTACTGCGAGGCGTGCTCATTTGATTATGATTAGAGTACTAAGTTAATAAACTTCTACCACGTACAGATTTGAATAACGTCGTAGAATAATATATCAGCTATTGTAACCTACCTATACCTAAATAAGCTGTATATACACAATTCAAGGTTTTTATATGCAATTACACTTAAGGGGTCTTGTTGGTTACAACGAGGCGTGCTCATTTGATTATAATTAGGGTCCTCAGTTAATGAATTTCTTCCACCTATAGATATGAATAACGTCGTAGAATAACATATTAGCTATTGTAACCTATCCATACCTAAATAAGCTGTATATAAACAAATCTAGACTTTTATATGCAATTACACTTACGAGGACTAGTTGGTTACTGCGAGGCGTGCTCATTTGATTATGATTACTGTACTAAGTTAATAAATTTGTACCACGTACAGATTTGAATAACGTTATAGATAAATATATAAGCTATTGTAACATATCCATACATAAATAAGCTGTATATAAACAAATCAAGTCTTTTATATGCAATTATACTCACGGGGTACAGTTGGTTACAACGAGGCTTGCTCATTTGATTATCATTAGGGTACTCAGTTATTGAATTTCAACCAAGTACAGATTTGAATAACGTCGTAGAACAATATATCAGTTATTGTAACCTACCCATATCTAAATAAGCTGTATATAAACAAACCAAGACTTTTATATGCAATTACACTTACCGGGACCAGTTGGTTACTGCGAGGCGTGCTCATTTGATTATGATTAGAGTCCTAAGTTAATAAATTTCTACCACGTACAGATTTGAATAACATCGTAAAATAATATATCAGCTATTGTAACCTACCCATACCTAAATAAGCTGTATATAAACAAATCTAGACTTTTATATGCAATTACACTTACGAGGACTAGTTGGTTACTGCGAGGCGTGCTCATTTGATTATGATTAGGGTACTAAGTTAATAAATTTGTACCACGTACAGATTTGAATATCGTCATAGATAAATATATACGCTATTGTAACATACCCATACATAAATAAGCTGTATATAAACAAATCAAGTCTTTTGTATGCAATTACACTTACGGGGACCAGTTGGTTACTGCGAGGCGTGCTCATTTGATTATGATTAGAGTACTGAGTTAATAAATTTCTACCACGTACAGATTTGAATAACGTTATAGATAAATATATAAGCTATTGTAACATACCCATACATAAATAAGATGTATATAAACAAATCAAGTCTTTAATATGCAATTATACTCACGGGTGCACTTGGTTACAATGAAGCGTGCTCATTCGAATATCATTAGGGTACTCATCTAATGAATTAATTTCACGTATAGATTTGAGTAACGTCTTAGAATAATATATCAGCTATTGTAACCTGCCCATACCTAAATAAGCTGTACATAAACAATTGAAGTTTTTATATGCAATTAAACTTACGCTTTCCAGTTGGTTACAACGAGGCGTGCTCAATTGATTACCATTAGGGTACTCAGTTATTGAATTTCAACCACGTATAGATTTGAATAACGTCGTAGAATAATATATCAGTTATTGTAAACTACCCATACCTAAATAAGCTGTATATAAACAAATCAAGACTTTTATATGCAATTACACTTACGGGGACCAGTTGGTTACTGCGAGGCGTGCTCATTTGATTATGATTAGAGTACTAAGTTAATAAATTTCTACCACGTACAGATTTGAATAACGTGGTAGAATAATATATCAGCTATTGTAACCTACCCATACCTAAATAAGCTGTATATAAACAAATCAAGACTTTTATATGCAATTACACTTACGGGGTCCAGCGGTTACTGCGAGGCGTGCTCATTTAATTATGATTAGGGTACTAAGTTAATAAATTACTACCACGTACAGATTTGAATAACGTCGTAGTATAACATATCAGCTATTGTAACCTACCCATACCTAAATAAGCTGTATATACACAAATCAATTCTTTTATATGCAATTACACTTGCGGGGTCCAGTTGGTTACTGCGAGGCGTGCTCATTTAATTATGATTAAGGTACTCAGTTAATGAATTTCTACAAAGTATAGATTTGAATAACGTCGTGGAATAATATATTAGCTATTGTAACCTACCCATACCTAAATAAGCTGTATATACACAAATCAAGCTTTTTATATGCAATTACACTTACGGGGACCAGTTGGTTACTGCGAGGCGTGCTCATTTGATTATGATTAGAGTACTAAGTTAATGAATTTCTACAACGTATAGATTTGAATAACGTCGTGGAATAATATATTAGCTATTGTAACCTACCCATACCTAAATAAGCTGTATATACACAAATCAAGCTTTTTATATTCAATTACACATAAGGGGTCTTGTTGTTTACAACGAGGCGTGCTCACTTGATTATAATTAGGGTCCTCAGTTAATGAATTTCCTCCACGTATTGATTTGAATAACGTCGTAGAATAATATATTAGCTATTGTAACCTACCCATACCTAAATCAGCTGTATATAAACAAATCAAGCTTTTTATATGCAATTACACTTACGGGGACCAGTTGGTTACTGCGAGCCGTGCTCATTTGATTATGATTAGAGTTCTAAGTTAATGAATTTCTACCACGTATAGATTTGAATAACGTCGTAGAATAATATATTAGTTATTGTAATCTACCCATACCTAAATAAGCTGTATATACACAAATCAAGATTTTTATATGCAATTACACTAAAGGGGTCTTGTTCGTTACAACGAGGCGTGCTCATTTGATTATGATTAGAGTACTAAGTTAATAAATTTGTACCACGTACAGATTTGAATATCGTCATAGAATAATATATAAGCTATTGTAACATACCCATACATAAATAAGCTGTATATACACAAATCAAGCTTTTTATATGCAATTACACTTAATGGGTTTTGTTGGTTACAACGAGGCGTGCTCATTTGATTATAATTAGGGTCCTCAGTTAATGAATATCTTCCACGTATAGATTTGAATAACGTCGTAGAATAATATATTAGCTATTGTAACCTACCCATACCTAAATAAGCTGTATATACACAAATCGAGACTTTTATATGCAAATACACTTACGGGGACCAGTTGGTTACTGCAAGGCGTGCTCATTTGATTATGATTAGAGTACTAAGTTAATAAAATTGTACCAGGTACAGATTTGAATAACGTCATAGATAAATATATAAGCTATTGTAACATACCCATACATAAATAAGCTGTATATAAACAAATCAATTCCTTTATATGCAATTATACTCACGGTGTACAGTTGGTTACAATGAAGCGTGCTCATTCGAATATCATGAGGGTAATCATCCAATGAATTTCTTCCACGTATAGATCTGAATAACGTCTTTGAATGATATATTTTCTATTGTAACCTGCCCATACCTAAATAAGCTGTACATAAACAATTTAAGTTTTTATATGCAATTAAACTTACGCTTTCCAGTTGGTTACAACGAGGCGTGCTCATTTGATTATAATTAGGGTCCTCAGTTAATGAATATCTTCCACGTATAGATTTGAATAACGTCGTAGAATAATATATTAGCTATTGTAACCTACCCATACCTAAATCAGCTGTATATAAACAAATCAAGTCTTTTATATGCAATTACACTTACGGGGTCCAGTTGGTTACTATGAGGCGTGCTCATTTGATTATGATTAGGGTACTAAGTTAATAAATTTCTACCACGTACAGATTTGAATAACATCGTAAAATAATATATCAGCTATTGTAACCTACCCATACCTAAATAAGCTGTATATAAACAAATCAAGTCTTTTATATGCAATTACACTTACGGGGTCTTGTTGGTTACAACGAGGCGTGCTCATTTGATTATAATTAGGGTCCTCAGTTTATGAATTTCTTCCACGTATAGATTTGAATAACGCAGTAGAATAACATATTAGCTATTGTAACCTACCCATACCTAAATCAGCTTTATATAAACAAATCAAGTCTTTTATATGAAATTACACTTACGGCGTCCTGTTGGTTAATGCGAGGCGTGCTCATTTCATTATGATTAGGGTAATAAGTTAATAAATTTCTACCACGTACAGATTTGAATAACGTCGTAGTATAATATATCAGCTATTGTAACGTACCCATACCTAAATAAGCTGTATATAAACAAATCAAGACTTTTATATGCAATTACACTTACGGGGACCAGTTGGTTACTGCGAGGCGTGCTCATTTGATTATGATTAGAGTACTAAGTTAATAAATTTGTAACACGTACAGATTTGAATAACGTCATAGATAAATATATAAGCTATTGTAACATACCCATACATAAATAAGCTGTATATAAACAAATCAAGTCTTTTATATGCAATTATACTCACGGGGTACAGTTGGTTACAATGAAGCGTGCTCATTCGAATATCATGAGGGTACTCATCCAATGAATTTCTTCCACGTATAGATCTGAATAACGTCTTTGAATGATATATTTTCTATTGTAACCTACCCATACCTAAATAAGCTGTACATAAACAATTTTAGTTTTTATATGCAATTAAACTTACGCTTTCCAGTTGGTTACAACGAGGCTTGCTCATTTGATTATGATTAAGGTAATAAGTTAATAAATTTCTACCACGTACAGATTTGAATAACGTCATAGAATAATATATCAGCTATTGTAACCTACCCATACCTAAATAAGCTGTATATAAACAAATCTAGACTTTTATATGCAATTACACTTACGGGGAACAGTTGGTTACTGCGAGGCGTGCTCATTTGATTATGATTAGAGTACTAAGTTAATAAATTTGTACCACGTACAGATTTGAATATCGTCATAGAATAATATATAAGCTATTGTAACATACCCATACATAAATAAGCTGTATATACACAAATCAAGCTTTTTATATTCAATTACACTTAAGGGGTCTTGTTGGTTACAACGAGGAGTGTTCATTTGATTATAATTAGGGTCCTCAGTTAATAAATTTCTACCACGTACAGATTTGAATAACGTGGTAGAATAATATATCAGTTATTGTAACCTACCCATACCTAAATCAGCTTTATATAAACAAATCAAGTCTTTTATATGCAATTACACTTACGGGGTCCAGTTGGTTACTATGAGGCGTGCTCATTTGATTATGATTAGGGTACTAAGTTAATAAATTTCTACCACGTACAGATTTGAATAACATCGTAAAATAATATATCAGCTATTGTAACCTACCCATACCTAAATAAGCTGTATATAAACAAATCTAGACTTTTATATGCAATTACACTTACGAGGACTAGTTGGTTACTGCGAGGCGTGCTCATTTGATTATGATTACTGTACTAAGTTAATAAATTTGTACCACGTACAGATTTGAATAACGTTATAGATAAATATATAAGCTATTGTAACATATCCATACATAAATAAGCTGTATATAAACAAATCAAGTCTTTTATATGCAATTATACTCACGGGTGCAGTTGGTTACAATGAAGCGTGCTCATTCGCATATCATGAGGGTACTCATCCAATGAATTTCTTCCACGTATAGATCTGAATAACGTCTTTGAATGATATATTTTCTATTGTAACCTGCCCATACCTAAATAAGCTGTACATAAACAATTTAAGTTTTTATATTCAATTAAACTTACGCTTTCCAGTTGGTTACCACGAGGCGTGCTCATTTGATTATGATTAGAGTACTAAGTTAATAAACTTCTACCACGTACAGACTTGAATAACGTCGTAGAATAATATATCAGCTATTATAACCTACCCATACCTAAATAAGCTGTATATACACAAATCAAGCTTTTTATATGCAATTACACTTAAGGGGTCTTGTTGTTTACAACGAGGCGTGCTCATTTGATTATGATTAGAGTACTAAGTTAATAAACTTCTACCACGTACAGACTTGAATAACGTCGTAGAATAATATATCAGCTATTATAACCTACCCATACCTAAATCAGCTGTATATAAACAAATCAAGTCTTTTATATGCAATTACACTTACGGGGTCCAGTTGGTTACTGCGAGGCCTGCTCATTTGATTATGATTAGAGTACTAAGTTAATAAACTTCTACCACGTACAGATTTGAATAACGTCGTAGAATAATATATCAGCTATTGTAACCTACCCATACCTAAATAAGCTGTATATAAACAAATCAAGACTTTTATATGCAATTACACTTACGGGGTCTTGTTGGTTACAACGAGGCGTGCTCATTTGATTATAATTAGGGTCCTCAGTTAATGAATTTCTTCCACGTATAGATTTGAATAACGTCGTAGAATAATATATTATCTATTGTAACCTACCCATACCTAAATAAGATGTATATACACAAATCAAGCTTTTTATATGAAATTACACTAAAGGGGTCTTGTTCGTTACAACGAGGCGTGCTCATTTGATTATGATTAGAGTACTAAGTTAATAAATTTGTACCACGTACAGATTTGAATAACATCTTTAAAATAATATATCAGCTATTGTAACCTACCCATACCTAAATAAGCTGTATATAAACAAATCTAGACTTTTATATGCAATTACACTTACGAGGACTAGTTGGTTACTGCGAGGCGTGCTCATTTGATTATGATTACTGTACTAAGTTAATAAATTTGTACCACGTACAGATTTGAATAACGTTATAGATAAATATATAAGCTATTGTAACATATCCATACATAAATAAGCTGTATATAAACAAATCAAGTCTTTTATATGCAATTATACTCACGGGTGCAGTTGGTTACAATGAAGCGTGCTCATTCGCATATCATGAGGGTACTCATCCAATGAATTTCTTCCACGTATAGATCTGAATAACGTCTTTGAATGATATATTTTCTATTGTAACCTGCCCATACCTAAATAAGCTGTACATAAACAATTTAAGTTTTTATATTCAATTAAACTTACGCTTTCCAGTTGGTTACAATGAGGCGTGCTCATTTGATTATGATTAGAGTACTAAGTTAATAAACTTCTACCACGTACAGACTTGAATAACGTCGTAGAATAATATATTAGGTATTGTCACCTACCCATACCTAAGTAAGCTGTATATACACAAATCAAGATTTTTATATGCAATTACACTTAAGGGGTCTTGTTGGTTACAACGAGGCGTGCTCATTTGATTATGATTAGAGTACTAAGTTAATAAACTTCTACCACGTACAGATTTGAATAACGTCGTAGAATAATCTATCAGCTATTGTAACCTACCTATACCTAAATAAGCTGTATATAAACAAATCAAGTCTTTTATATGCAATTACACTTACGGGGTCTTGTTGGTTACAACGAGGCGTGCTAATTTGATGATAAGTAGGGACATCAGATTATGAATTTCTTCGACGTATAAATTTGAATAACGTCGTAGAATATTATATTGGCTATTGTAATCTACCCATACCTAAATAAGATGTATATACACAAATCAAGATTTTTATATGCAATTACACTTAAGGGGTCTTGTTGGTTACAACGAGGCGTGCTCATTTGATTATGATTAGAGTACTAAGTTAATAAATTTGTACCACGTACAGATTTGAATATCGTCGTAGAATAATATATCAGGTATTGTAACCTACCCTTACCTAAATAAGCTGTATATAAACAAATCAAGTCTTTTATATGCAATTACACTTACGAGGTCCAGTTGCTTACTGCGAGGCCTGCTCATTTGATTATGATTAGAGTACTAAGTTAATGAATTTCTACCACGTATAGATTTAAATAACGTCGTAGAATAATATATCAGCTATTGTAACCTACCCATACCTAAATAAGCTGTATATAAACAAATCAAGTCTTTTATATGCAATTACACTTACGGGGTCTTGTTGGTTACAACGAGGCGTGCTCATTTGATTATAATTAGGGTCCTCAGTTTATGAATTTCTTCCACGTATAGATTTGAATAACGCCGTAGAATAACATATTAGCTATTGTAACATACCCATACATAAATAAGCTGTATATAAACAAATCAAGTCCTTTATATGCAATTACACTTACGCTTTCCAGTTGGTTACAACGAGGCGTGCTCATTTGATTATCATTAGTGTACTCAGTTAATGAATTTCTACAACGTATAGATTTGAATAACGTCGTGGAAAATATATTAGCTACTGTAACCTACCCATACCTAAATAAGCTGTATATACACAAATCAAGCTTTTTATATGCAATTACACTTACGGGGACCAGTTGGTTACTGCGAGGCGTGCTCATTTGATTATGATTAGAGTACTAAGTTAATGAATTTCTACCACGTATAGATTTGAATAACGTCGTAGAATAATATATTAGCTATTGTAATCTACCCATACCTAAATAAGCTGTATATACACAAATCAAGATTTTTATATGCAATTACACTAAAGGGGTCTTGTTCGTTACAACGAGGCGTGCTCATTTGATTATGATTAGAGTACTAAGTTAATAAATTTGTACCACGTACAGATTTGAATATCGTCATAGAATAATATATAAGCTATTGTAACATACCCATACATAAATAAGCTGTATATACACAAATCAAGCTTTTTATATGCAATTACACTTAATGGGTTTTGTTGGTTACAACGAGGCGTGCTCATTTGATTATAATTAGGGTCCTCAGTTAATGAATATCTTCCACGTATAGATTTGAATAACGTCGTAGAATAATATATCAGCTATTGTAACCTACCCATACCTAAATCAGCTTTATATAAACAAATCAAGTCTTTTATATGCAATTACACTTACGGGGTCCAGTTGGTTACTATGAGGCGTGCTCATTTGATTATGATTAGGGTACTAAGTTAATAAATTTCTACCACGTACAGATTTGAATAACATCGTAAAATAATATATCAGCTATTGTAACCTACCCATACCTAAATAAGCTGTATATAAACAAATCTAGACTTTTATATGCAATTACACTTACGAGGACTAGTTGGTTACTGCGAGGCGTGCTCATTTGATTATGATTACTGTACTAAGTTAATAAATTTGTACCACGTACAGATTTGAATAACGTTATAGATAAATATATAAGCTATTGTAACATATCCATACATAAATAAGCTGTATATAAACAAATCAAGTCTTTTATATGCAATTATACTCACGGGGTACAGTTGGTTACAATGAAGCGTGCTCATTCGAATATCATGAGGGTACTCATCCAATGAATTTCTTCCACGTATAGATCTGAATAACGTCTTTGAATGATATATTTTCTATTGTAACCTGCCCATACCTAAATAAGCTGTACATAAACAATTTAAGTTTTTATATGCAATTAAACTTACGCTTTCCAGTTGGTTACAACGAGGCGTGCTCATTTGATTATGATTAGAGTACTAAGTTAATAAACTTCTACCACGTACAGATTTGAATAACGTCGTAGAATAATATATCAGCTATTGTAACCTACCTATACCTAAATAAGCTGTATATAAACAAATCAAGTCTTTTATATGCAATTACACTTACGGGGTCTTGTTGGTTACAACGAGGCGTGCTCATTTGATTATAATTAGGGTCCTCAGTTAATGAATTTCTTCCACGTATAGATTTGAATAACGTCGTAGAATAATATATTAGCTATTGTAACCTACCCATACCTAAATAAGATGTATATACGCAAATCAAGCTTTTTATATGCAATTAAACTTACGCTTTCCAGTTGGTTACAACGAGGCTTGCTCATTTGATTATGATTAAGGTAATAAGTTAATAAATTTCTACCACGTACAGATTTGAATAACGTCATAGAATAATATATCAGCTATTGTAACCTACCCATACCTAAATAAGCTGTATATAAACAAATCAAGTCTTTTATATGCAATTACACTTACGGGGTCCAGTTGGTTACTGCGAGGCCTGCTCATTTGATTATGATTAGAGTACTAAGTTAATAAACTTCTACCACGTACAGATTTGAATAACGTCGTAGAATAATATATCAGCTATTGTAACCTACCTATACCTAAATAAGCTGTATATAAACAAATCAAGTCTTTTATATGCAATTACACTTACGGGGTCTTGTTGGTTACAACGAGGCGTGCTCATTTGATTATAATTAGGGTCCTCAGTTAATGAATTTCTTCCACGTATAGATTTGAATAACGTCGTAGAATAATATATTAGCTATTGTAACCTACCCATACCTAAATAAGATGTATATACACAAATCAAGATTTTTATATGCAATTACACTTAAGGGGTCTTGTTGGTTACAACGAGGCGTGCTCATTTGATTATGATTAGAGTACTAAGTTAATAAATTTGTACCACGTACAGATTTGAATAACGTCATAGAATAATATATCAGCTATTGTAACCTACCCATACCTAAATAAGCTGTATATAAACAAATCAAGTCTTTTATATGCAATTACACTTACGGGGTCCAGTTGGTTACTGAAGGCGTGCTCATTTGATTATGATTAGAGTACTAAGTTAATGAATTTCTACTACGTATAGATTTGAATAACGTCGTAGAATAATATATTAGCTATTGTCACCTACCCATACCTAAATAAGCTGTATATAAACAAATCAAGTCTTTTATATGCAATTACACTTACGGGGTCCAGTTGGTTACTGCGAGGCCTGCTCATTTGATTATGATTAGAGTACTAAGTTAATAAACTTCTACCACGTACAGATTTGAATAACGTCGTAGAATAATATATCAGCTATTGTAACCTACCTATACCTAAATAAGCTGTATATAAACAAATCAAGTCTTTTATATGCAATTACACTTACGGGGTCTTGTTGGTTACAACGAGGCGTGCTCATTTGATTATAATTAGGGTCCTCAGTTAATGAATTTCTTCCACGTATAGATTTGAATAACGTCGTAGAATAATATATTGGCTATTGTAATCTACCCATACCTAAATAAGATGTATATACACAAATCAAGATTTTTATATGCAATTACACTTAAGGGGTCTTGTTGGTTACAACGAGGCGTGCTCATTTGATTATTATTCGGGTATTTAGTTAATAAATTTGTACCACGTACAGATTTGAATATCGTCATAGAATAATATATCAGCTATTGTAACGTACCCATACCTAAATAAGCTGTATATAAACAAATCAAGTCTTTTATATGCAATTACACTTTACGGGGTCCAGTTGCTTACTGCGAGGCGTGCTCATTTGATTATGATTAGAGTACTAAGTTAATGAATTTCTACTACGTATAGATTTGAGTAACGTCGTAGAATAATATGTCAGCTATTGTAACCTACCCATACCTAAATAAGCTGTATATAAACAAATCAAGTCTTTTATATGCAATTACACTTACGGGGTCTTGTTGGTTACAACGAGGCGTGCTCATTTGATTATAATTAGGGTCCTCAGTTTATGAATTTCTTCCACGTATAGATTTGAATAACGCCGTAGAATAACATATTAGCTATTGTAACATACCCATACATAAATAAGCTGTATATAAACAAATCAAGTCCTTTATATGCAATTAAACTTACGCTTTCCAGTTGGTTACAACGAGGCGTGCTCATTTGATTATCATTAGTGTACTCAGTTAATGAATTTCTACAACGTATAGATTTGAATAACGTCGTGGAAAATATATTAGCTACTGTAACCTACCCATACCTAAATAAGCTGTATATACACAAATCAAGCTTTTTATATGCAATTACACTTACGGGGACCAGTTGGTTACTGCGTGTCGTGCTCATTTGATTATGATTAGAGTACTAAGTTAATGAATTTCTACCACGTATAGATTTGAATAACGTCGTAGAATAATATATTGGCTATTGTAATCTACCCATACCTAAATAAGATGTATATACACAAATCAAGATTTTTATATGCAATTACACTTAAGGGGTCTTGTTGGTTACAACGAGGCGTGCTCATTTGATTATGATTAGAGTACTAAGTTAATAAATTTGTACCACGTACAGATTTGAATAACGTCATAGAATAATATATAAGCTATTGTAACATACCCATACATAAATAAGCTGTATATACACAAATCAAGCTTTTTATATGCAATTACACTTAAGGGGTCTTGTTGGTTACAACGAGGCGTGCTCATTTGATTATAATTAGGGTCCCCAGTTAATGAATATCTTCCACGTATAGATTTGAATAACGTCATAGAATAATATATTAGCTATTGTAACCTACCCATACCTAAATCAGCTGTATATAAACAAATCAAGTCTTTTATATGCAATTACACTTACGGGGTCCAGTTGGTTACTATGAGGCGTGCTCATTTGATTATGATTAGGGTACTAAGTTAATAAATTTCTACCACGTACGGATTTGAATTACATAGTAGAATAATATATTAGCTATTGTAACCTACCCATACCTAAATAAGCTGTATATAAACAAATCTAGACTTTTATATGCAATTACACTTACGAGGACTAGTTGGTTACTGCGAGGCGTGCTCATTTGATTATGATTACTGTACTAAGTTAATAAATTTGTACCACGTACAGATTTGAATAACGTTATAGATAAATATATAAGCTATTGTAACATATCCATACATAAATAAGCTGTATATAAACAAATCAAGTCTTTTATATGCAATTATACTCACGGGTGCAGTTGGTTACAATGAAGCGTGCTCATTCGCATATCATGAGGGTACTCATCCAATGAATTTCTTCAACGTATAGATCTGAATAACGCCTTTGAATGATATATTTTCTATTGTAACCTGCCCATACCTAAATAAGCTGTACATAAACAATTTAAGTTTTTATATTCAATTAAACTTACGCTTTCCAGTTGGTTACCACGAGGCGTGCTCATTTGATTATCATTAGTGTACTCAGTTAATGAATTTCTACCACGTATAGATTTGAATAACGTCGTGGAATAATATATTAGCTATTATAACCTACCCATACCTAAATAAGCTGTATATAAACAAATCAAGTCTTTTATATGCAATTACACTTACGGGGTCCAGTTGGTTACTGAAGGCGTGCTCATTTGATTATGATTAGAGTACTAAGTTAATGAATTTCTACTACGTATAGATTTGAATAACGTCGTAGAATAATATATTAGCTATTGTCACCTACCCATACCTAAATAAGCTGTATATAAACAAATCAAGACTTTTATATGCAATTACACTTACGGGGACCAGTTGGTTACTGCGAGGCGTGCTCATTTGATTATGATTAGAGTACTAAGTTAATAAACTTCTACCACGTACAGATTTGAATAACGTCGTAGAATAATATATCAGCTATTGTAACCTACCTATACCTAAATAAGCTGTATATACACAATTCAAGGTTTTTATATGCAATTACACTTAAGGGGTCTTGTTGGTTACAACGAGGCGTGCTCATTTGATTATAATTAGGGTCCTCAGTTAATGAATTTCTTCCACCTATAGATTTGAATAACGTCGTAGAATAACATATTAGCTATTGTAACCTACCCATACCTAAATCAGCTGTATATAAACAAATCAAGACTTTTATATGCAATTACACTTACGGGGTCCAGTTGGTTACTGCGAGGCGTGCTCATTTGATTATGATTAAGGTAATAAGTTAATAAATTTCTACCACGTACAGATTTGAATAACGTCATAGAATAATATATCAGCTATTGTAACCTACCCATACCTAAATAAGCTGTATATAAACAAATCAAGTCTTTTATATGCAATTACACTTACGGGGTCCAGTTGGTTACTGCGAGGCCTGCTCATTTGATTATGATTAGAGTACTAAGTTAATAAACTTCTACCACGTACAGATTTGAATAACGTCGTAGAATAATATATCAGCTATTGTAACCTACCTATACCTAAATAAGCTGTATATAAACAAATCAAGTCTTTTATATGCAATTACACTTACGGGGTCTTGTTGGTTACACCGAGGCGTGCTCATTTGATTATAATTAGGGTCCTCAGTTAATGAATTTCTTCCACGTATAGATTTGAATAACGTCGTAGAATAATATATTGGCTATTGTAATCTACCCATACCTAAATAAGATGTATATACACAAATCAAGATTTTTATATGCAATTACACTTAAGGGGTATTGTTTGTTACAACGAGGCGTGCTCATTTGATTATGATTAGAGTACTAAGTTAATAAATTTGTACCACGTACAGATTTGAATATCGTCATAGAATAATATATAAGCTATTGTAACATACCCATACATAAATAAGCTGTATATACACAAATCAAGCTTTTTATATGCAATTACACTTAAGGGGTCTTGTTGGTTACAACGAGGCGTGCTCATTTGATTATAATTAGGGTCCTCAGTTAATGAATATCTTCCACGTATAGATTTGAATAACGTCGTAGAATAATATATTAGCTATTGTAACCTACCCATACCTAAATCAGCTGTATATAAACAAATCAAGTCTTTTATATGCAATTACACTTACGGGGTCCAGTTGGTTACTGCGAGGCGTGCTCATTTGATTATGATTAGAGTACTAAGTTAATGAATTTCTACCACGTATAGATTTGAATAACGTCGTAGAATAATATATCAGCTATTGTAACCTACCCATACCTAAATAAGCTGTATATAAACAAATCAAGCTTTTTTTATGCAATTACACTTACGGGGTCTTGTTGGTTACAACGAGGCGTGCTCATTTGATTATGATTAGAGTACTAAGTTAATAAATTTCTACCACGTACAGATTTGAATAATGTCGTAGAATAATATATCAGCTATTGTAACCTACCCATACCTAAATAAGCTGTATATAAACAAATCAAGTCTTTTATATGCAATTACACTTACGGGGTCCAGTTGGATACTGCTAGGCGTGCTCATTTGATTATGATTAGGGTACTAAGTTAATAAATTTCTACCACGTATAGATTTGAATAACGTCGTAGAATAATATATTAGCTATTGTAACCTACCCATACCTAAATAAGCTGTATATAAACAAATCAAGTCTTTTATATGCAATTACACTTACGGGGTCCAGTTGGTTACTGCGAGGCGTGCTCATTTGATTATGATTAGAGTACTAAGTTAATAAATTTCTAACACGTACGGATTTGAATAATGTCGTAGAATAATATATCAGCTATTGTAACCTGCCCAAACCTAAATAAGCTGTACATAAACAAATGTAGTCTTTTATATGCAATTACACTTACGGGGACCAGTTGATTACTGCTAGGCGTGCTCATTTGATTATGATTAGGGTACTAAGTTAATAAATTTATACGACGTAATGATTTGAATAACGTCGTAGAATAACGTATTAGCTATTGTAACCTACCCATCCCTAAATAAGCTGTATATAAACAAATCAAGACTTTTATATGCAATTACACTTACGGGGTCCAGTTGGTTACTGCGAGGCATGCTCATTTGATTATGATTAGAATACTAAGTTAATGAATTTCTACCATGTACAGTTTGAATAACGTCGTAGAATATTATCTCAGCTATTGTAATCTACCCATACCTAAATAAGCTGTATATAAACAAATCAAGTCTTTTAAATGCAATTACACTTACGGGGTCCAGTTGGATACTGCTAGGCGTGCTAATTTGATTATGATTAGGGTACTAAGTTAATAAATTTCTACCACGTACAGATTTGAATATCGTCATAGAATAATATATCAGCTATTGTACCCTACCCATACGTAAATAAGCTGTATAAAAACAAATCAAGTTTTTTATATGCAATTACACTTACGGGGTGCAGTTGGTTACAAAGAAGCGTGCTTATTCGAATATCATTAGGGTATACATCTAATGAATTTCTTTCACGTATAGATTTGAATAACGTCTTAGAATAATATATTAGCCATTATATTCTGAGCACACGTAATCAAGCTGTATATAAACAAATCACTTCTTTTATATGCAATTGCACTTAAGGGGTCCATTTGTTTACTGCGAGGCGTGCTCATTTGATTATGATTAGGGTACTAAGTTAATAAATTTCTACCACGTACAGATTTGAATAACGTCGTAGAATAATATATCAGCTATTGTAACCTACCCATACCTAAATAAGCTGTATATAAACAAATCAAGTCTTTTATATGCAATTACACTTACGCTTTCCAGTTGGTTACAACGAGGCTTGCTCATTTGATTATCATTAGTGTACTCAGTTAATGAATTTCTACAACGTATAGATTTGAATAACGTCGTGGAAAATATATTAGCTACTGTAACCTACCCATACCTAAATAAGCTGTATATACACAAATCAAGCTTTTTATATGCAATTACACTTACGGGGACCAGTTGGTTACTGCGTGTCGTGCTCATTTGATTATGATTAGAGTACTAAGTTAATGAATTTCTACCACGTATAGATTTGAATAACGTCGTAGAATAATATATTGGCTATTGTAATCTACCCATACCTAAATAAGATGTATATACACAAATCAAGATTTTTATATGCAATTACACTTAAGGGGTCTTGTTGGTTACAACGAGGCGTGCTCATTTGATTATGATTAGGGTACTACGTTAATAAATTTCTACCACGTACAGATTTGAATATCGTCATAGAATAATATATAAGCTATTGTAACATACCCATACATAAATAAGCTGTATATACACAAATCAAGCTTTTTATAAGCAATTACACTTAAGGGGTCTTGTTGGTTACAACGAGGCGTGCTCATTTGATTATAATTAGGGTCCCCAGTTAATGAATATCTTCCACGTATAGATTTGAATAACGTGGTAGAATAATATATCAGTTATTGTAACCTACCCATACCTAAATCAGCTTTATATAAACAAATCAAGTCTTTTATATGCAATTACACTTACGGGGTCCAGTTGGTTACTATGAGGCGTGCTCATTTGATTATGATTAGGGTACTATGTTAATGAATTTCTACTACGTATAGATTTGAATAACGTCGTAGAATAATATATTAGCTATTGTCACCTACCCATACCTAAATAAGCTGTATATAAACAAATCAAGTCCTTTATATGCAATTACACTTACGGGGTCCAGTTGGTTACTGCGAGGCCTGCTCATTTGATTATGATTAGAGTACTAAGTTAATAAACTTCTACCACTGACAGATTTGAATAACGTCGTAGAATAATATATCAGCTATTGTAACCTACCCATACCTAAATAAGCTGTATATAAACAAATCAAGTATTTTATATGCAATTACACTTACGGGGTCTTGTTGGTTACAACGAGGCGTGCTCATTTGATTATAATTAGTGTCCTCAGTTAATGAATTTCTACCACGTATAGATTTGAATAACGTCGTAGAATAATATATTGGCTATTGTAATCTACCCATACCTAAATAAGATGTATATACACAAATCAAGATTTTTATATGCAATTACACTTAAGGGGTCTTGTTGGTTACAACGAGGCGTGCTCATTTGATTATGATTAGAGTACTAAGTTAATAAATTTGTACCACGTACAGATTTGAATATCGTCATAGAATAATATATAAGCTATTGTGACATACCCATACCTAAATAAGCTGTATATAAACAAATCAAGTCTTTTATATGCAATTACACTTGCGGGGTCCAGTTGGTTACTGCGAGGCGTGCTCATTTGATTATGATTAGAGTACTAAGTTAATGAATTTCTACCACGTATAGATTTGAATAACGTCGTAGAATAATATATCAGCTATTGTAACCTACCCATACCTAAATAAGCTGTATATAAACAAATCAAGTCTTTTATATGCAATTACACTTACGGGGTCTTGTTGGTTACAACGAGGCGTGCTCATTTGATTATAATTAGGGTCCTCAGTTTATGAATTTCTTCCACGTATAGATTTGAATAACGCCGTAGAATAACATATTAGCTATTGTAACATACCCATACATAAATAAGCTGTATATAAACAAATCAAGTCCTTTATATGCAATTACACTTACGCTTTCCAGTTGGTTACAACGAGGCGTGCTCATTTGATTATCATTAGTGTACTCAGTTAATGAATTTCTACAACGTATAGATTTGAATAACGTCGTGGAAAATATATTAGCTACTGTAACCTACCCATACCTAAATAAGCTGTATATACACAAATCAAGCTTTTTATATGCAATTACACTTACGGGGACCAGTTGGTTACTGCGTGGCGTGCTCATTTGATTATGATTAGAGTACTAAGTTAATGAATTTCTACCACGTATAGATTTGAATAACGTCGTAGAATAATATATTGGCTATTGTAATCTACCCATACCTAAATAAGATGTATATACACAAATCAAGATTTTTATATGCAATTACACTTAAGGGGTCTTGTTGGTTACAACGAGGCGTGCTCATTTGATTATGATTAGAGTACTAAGTTAATAAATTTGTACCACGTACAGATTTGAATAACGTCATAGAATAATATATAAGCTATTGTAACATACCCATACATAAATAAGCTGTATATACACAAATCAAGCTTTTTATATGCAATTACACTTAAGGGGTCTTGTTGGTTACAACGAGGCGTGCTCATTTGATTATGATTAGAGTACTAAGTTAATGAATTTCTACCACGTATAGATTTGAATAACGTCGTGGAAAATATATTAGCTACTGTAACCTACCCATACCTAAATAAGCTGTATATACACAAATCAAGCTTTTTATATGCAATTACACTTACGGGGACCAGTTGGTTACTGCGAGGCGTGCTCATTTGATTATGATTAGAGTACTAAGTTAATGAATTTCTACCACGTATAGATTTGAATAACGTCGTAGAATAATATATTGGCTATTGTAATCTACCCATACCTAAATAAGATGTATATACACAAATCAAGATTTTTATATGCAATTACACTTAAGGGGTCTTGTTGGTTACAACGAGGCGTGCTCATTTGATTATGATTAGAGTACTAAGTTAATAAATTTGTACCACGTACAGATTTGAATAACGTCATAGAATAATATATAAGCTATTGTAACATACCCATACATAAATAAGCTGTATATACACAAATCAAGCTTTTTATATGCAATTACACTTAAGGGGTCTTGTTGGTTACAACGAGGCGTGATCATTTGATTATAATTAGGGTCCTCAGTTAATGAATATCTTCCACGTATAGATTTGAATAACGTCATAGAATAATATATTAGCTATTGTAACCTACCCATACCTAAATCAGCTGTATATAAACAAATCAAGTCTTTTATATGCAATTACACTTACGGGGTCCAGTTGGTTACTGCGAGGCGTGCTCATTTGATTATCATTAGTGTACTCAGTTAATGAATTTCTACAACGTATAGATTTGAATAACGTCGTGGAAAATATATTAGCTACTGTAACCTACCCATACCTAAATAAGCTGTATATACACAAATCAAGCTTTTTATATGCAATTACACTTACGGGGACCAGTGGGTTATTGCGTGGCGTGCTCATTTGATTATGATTAGAGTACTAAGTTAATGAATTTCTACCACGTATAGATTTGAATAACGTCGTAGAATAATATATTGGCTATTGTAATCTACCCATACCTAAATAAGATGTATATACACAAATCAAGATTTTTATATGCAATTACACTTAAGGGGTCTTGTTGGTTACAACGAGGCGTGCTCATTTGATTATGATTAGGGTACTACGTTAATAAATTTGTACCACGTACAGATTTGAATAACGTCATAGAATAATATATAAGCTATTGTAACATACCCATACATAAATAAGCTGTATATACACAAATCAAGCTTTTTATAAGCAATTACACTTAAGGGGTCTTGTTGGTTACAACGAGGCGTGCTCATTTGATTATAATTAGGGTCCCCAGTTAATGAATATCTTCCACGTATAGATTTGAATAACGTCGTAGAATAATATATCAGCTATTGTAACCTACCCATACCTAAATCAGCTGTATATAAACGAATCAAGTCTTTTATATGCAATTACACTTACGGGGTCCAGTTGGTTACTATGAGGCGTGCTCATTTGATTATGATTAGAGTACTAAAATAATGAATTTCTACTACGTATAGATTTGAATAACGTCGTAGAATAATATATTAGCTATTGTCACCTACCCATACCTAAATAAGCTGTATATAAACAAATCAAGTCCTTTATATGCAATTACACTTACGGGGTCCAGTTGGTTACTGCGAGGCCTGCTCATTTGATTATGATTAGAGTACTAAGTTAATAAACTTCTACCACGTACAGATTTGAATAACGTCGTAGAATAATATATCAGCTATTGTAATCTACCTATACCTAAATAAGCTGTATATAAACAAATCAAGTATTTTATATGCAATTACACTTACGGGGTCTTGTTGGTTACAACGAGGCGTGCTCATTTGATTATAATTAGTGACCTCAGTTAATGAATTTCTTCCACGTATAGATTTGAATAACGTCGTAGAATATTATATTGGCTATTGTAATCTACCCATACCTAAATAAGATGTATATACACAAATCAAGATTTTTATATGCAATTACACTTAAGGGGTCTTGTTGGTTACAACGAGGCGTGCTCATTTGATTATGATTAGAGTACTAAGTTAATAAATTTGTACCACGTACAGATTTGAATATCGTCATAGAATAATATATAAGCTATTGTAACATACCCATACCTAAATAAGCTGTATATAAACAAATCAAGACTTTTATATGCAATTACACTTGCGGGGTCCAGTGCGTTACTGCGAGGCCTGCTCATTTGATTATGATTAGAGTACTCAGTTAATGAATTTCTTCCACGTATAGATTTGAATAACGTCTTTGAATAATATATCAGCTATTGTAACCTACCCATACCTAAATAAGCTGTATATAAACAAATCAAGTCTTTTATATGCAATTACACTTACGGGGTCTTGTTGGTTACAACGAGGCGTGCTCATTTGATTATAATTAGGGTCCTCAGTTTATGAATTTCTTCCACGTATAGATTTGAATAACGCCGTAGAATAACATATTAGCTATTGTAACATACCCATACATAAATAAGCTGTATATAAACAAATCAAGTCCTTTATATGCAATTATACTCACGGTGTACAGTTGGTTACAACGAGGCGTGCTCATTTGATTATCATTAGTGTACTCAGTTAATGAATTTCTACAACGTATAGATTTGAATGACGTCGTGGAAAATATATTAGCTACTGTAACCTACCCATACCTAAATAAGCTGTATATACACAAATCAAGCTTTTTATATGCAATTACACTTACGGGGACCAGTTGGTTACTGCGAGGCGTGCTCATTTGATTATGATTAGAGTACTAAGTTAATGAATATCTACCACGTATAGATTTGAATAACGTCGTAGAATAATATATTAGCTATTGTAATCTACCCATACCTAAATAAAATGTATATACACAAATCAAGATTTTTATATGCAATTACACTTAAGGGGTCTTGTTGGTTACAACGAGGCGTGCTCATTTGATTATAATTAGGGTCCTCAGTTTATGAATTTCTTCCACGTATAGATTTGAATAACGCCGTAGAATAACATATTAGCTATTGTAACATACCCATACATAAATAAGCTGTATATAAACAAATCAAGTCCTTTATATGCAATTACACTTACGCTTTCCAGTTGGTTACAACGAGGCGTGCTCATTTGATTATCATTAGTGTACTCAGTTAATGAATTTCTACAACGTATAGATTTGAATAACGTCGTGGAAAATATATTAGCTACTGTAACCTACCCATACCTAAATAAGCTGTATATACACAAATCAAGCTTTTTATATGCAATTACACTTACGGGGACCAGTTGGTTACTGCGTGGCGTGCTCATTTGATTATGATTAGAGTACTAAGTTAATGAATTTCTACCACGTATAGATTTGAATAACGTCGTAGTATAATATATTGGCTATTGTAATCTACCCATACCTAAATAAGATGTATATACACAAATCAAGATTTTTATATGCAATTACACTTAAGGGGTCTTGTTGGTTACAACGAGGCGTGCTCATTTGATTATGATTAGAGTACTAAGTTAATAAATTTGTACCACGTACAGATTTGAATATCGTCATAGAATAATATATAAGCTATTGTAACATACCCATACATAAATAAGCTGTATATACACAAATCAAGCTTTTCATATGCAATTACACTTAAGGGGTTTTGTTGGTTACAACGAGGCGTGCTCATTTGATTATAATTAGGGTCCTCAGTTAATGAATATCTTCCACGTATAGATTTGAATAACGTCGTAGAATAATATATTAGCTATTGTAACCTACCCATACCTAAATCAGCTTTATATAAACAAATCAAGTCTTTTATATGCAATTACACTTACGGGGTCCAGTTGGTTACTATGAGGCGTGCTCATTTGATTATGATTAGGGTACTAAGTTAATAAATTTCTACCACGTACAGATTTGAATAACATCGTAAAATAATATATCAGCTATTGTAACCTACCCATACCTAAATAAGCTGTATATAAACAAATCTAGACTTTTATATGCAATTACACTTACGAGGACTAGTTGGTTACTGCGAGGCGTGCTCATTTGATTATGATTACTGTACTAAGTTAATAAATTTGTACCACGTACAGATTTGAATAACGTTATAGATAAATATATAAGCTATTGTAACATATCCATACATAAATAAGCTGTATATAAACAAATCAAGTCTTTTATATGCAATTATACTCACGGGTGCAGTTGGTTACAATGAAGCGTGCTCATTCGCATATCATGAGGGTACTCATCCAATGAATTTCTTCCACGTATAGATCTGAATAACGTCTTTGAATGATATATTTTCTATTGTAACCTGCCCATACCTAAATAAGCTGTACATAAACAATTTAAGTTTTTATATTCAATTAAACTTACGCTTTCCAGTTGGTTACCACGAGGCGTGCTCATTTGATTATCATTAGTGTACTCAGTTAATGAATTTCTACCACGTATAGATTTGAATAACGTCGTGGAATAATATATTAGCTATTATAACCTACCCATACCTAAATAAGCTGTATATAAACAAATCAAGTCTTTTATATGCAATTACACTTACGGGGTCCAGTTGGTTACTGAAGGCGTGCTCATTTGATTATGATTAGAGTACTAAGTTAATGAATTTCTACTACGTATAGATTTGAATAACGTCGTAGAATAATATATTAGCTATTGTCACCTACCCATACCTAAATAAGCTGTATATAAACAAATCAAGACTTTTATATGCAATTACACTTACGGGGACCAGTTGGTTACTGCGAGGCGTGCTCATTTGATTATGATTAGAGTACTAAGTTAATAAACTTCTACCACGTACAGATTTGAATAACGTCGTAGAATAATATATCAGCTATTGTAACCTACCTATACCTAAATAAGCTGTATATACACAATTCAAGGTTTTTATATGCAATTACACTTAAGGGGTCTTGTTGGTTACAACGAGGCGTGCTCATTTGATTATAATTAGGGTCCTCAGTTAATGAATTTCTTCCACCTATAGATTTGAATAACGTCGTAGAATAACATATTAGCTATTGTAACCTACCCATACCTAAATCAGCTGTATATAAACAAATCAAGACTTTTATATGCAATTACACTTACGGGGTCCAGTTGGTTACTGCGAGGCGTGCTCATTTGATTATGATTAAGGTAATAAGTTAATAAATTTCTACCACGTACAGATTTGAATAACGTCATAGAATAATATATCAGCTATTGTAACCTACCCATACCTAAATAAGCTGTATATAAACAAATCAAGTCTTTTATATGCAATTACACTTACGGGGTCCAGTTGGTTACTGCGAGGCGTGCTCATTTGATTATGATTAAGGTAATAAGTTAATAAATTTCTACCACGTACAGATTTGAATAACGTCATAGAATAATATATCAGCTATTGTAACCTACCCATACCTAAATAAGCTGTATATAAACAAATCAAGACTTTTATATGCAATTACACTTACGGGGTCTTGTTGGTTACAACGAGGCGTGCTCATTTGATTATAATTAGGGTCCTCAGTTAATGAATTTCTTCCACGTATAGATTTGAATAACGTCGTAGAATAATATATTAGCTATTGTAATCTACCCATACCTAAATAAGCTGTATATACACAAATCAAGCTTTTCATATGCAATTACACTTAAGGGGTCTTGTTTGTTACAACGAGGCGTGCTCATTTGATTATGATTAGAGTACTAAGTTAATAAATTTGTACCACGTACAGATTTGAATATCGTCATAGAATAATATATAAGCTATTGTAACATACCCATACATAAATAAGCTGTATATACACAAATCAAGCTTTTTATATGCAATTACACTTAATGGGTTTTGTTGGTTACAACGAGGCGTGCTCATTTGATTATAATTAGGGTCCTCAGTTAATGAATATCTTCCACGTATAGATTTGAATAACGTCGTAGAATAATATATTAGCTAATTTAACCTACCCATATCTAATTTAGATTTTTATAAACAAATCAAGTCTTTTATATGCAATTACACTTACGGGGTCCAGTTGGTTACTGCGAGGCGTGCTCATTTGATTATGATTAGAGTACTAAGTTAATGAATTTCTACCACGTATAGATTTGAATAACGTCGTAGAATAATATATTAGCTATTGTAACCTACCCATACCTAAATAAGCTGTATATAAACAAATCAAGTCTTTTATATGCAATTAAACTTACGTGGTCTTGTTGGTTACAACGAGGCGTGCTCATTTGATTATGATTAGAGTACTAAGTTAATAAATTTCTACCACGTACAGATTTGAATAACGTCGTAGAATAATATATCAGCTATTGTAACCTACCCATACCTAAATAAGCTGTATATAAACAAATCAAGTCTTTTATATGCAATTACACTTACGGGGTCCAGTTGGATACTGCTAGGCGTGCTCATTTGATTATGATTAGGGTACTAAGTTAATAAATTTCTACCACGTACAGATTTGTATAACGTCGTAGAATAATATATTAGCTATTTTAACCTACCCATACCTAAATAAGCTGTATATAAACAAATCAAGACTTTTATATGCAATTACACTTACGGGGACCAGTTGGTTACTGCGAGGAGTGCTCATTTGATTATGATTAGGGTACTAAGTTAATAAATTTCTACCACGTACAGATTTGAATAACGTCGTAGAATAATGTATCAGCTATGGTAACCTACCCATACCTAAATAAGCTGTATATTAACAAATCAAGACTTTTTATATGCAATTACACTTACGGGGTCCAGTTGGTTACTGCGAGGCATGCTCATTTGATTATGATTAGAATACTAAGTTAATGAATTTCTACCATGTACAGTTTGAATAACGTCGTAGAATATTATCTCAGCTATTGTAATCTACCCTTACCTAAATAAGCTGTATATAAACAAATCAAGTCTTTTATATGCAATTACACTTACGAGGTCCAGTTGCTTACTGCGAGGCCTGCTCATTTGATTATGATTAGAGTACTAAGTTAATGAATTTCTACCACGTATAGATTTAAATAACGTCGTAGAATAATATATTAGCTATTGTAACCTACCCATACCTAAATAAGCTGTATATAAACAAATCAAGACTTTTATATGCAATTACACTTACGTGGTCTTGTTGGTTACAACGAGGCGTGCTCATTTGATTATGATTAGAGTACTAAGTTAATAAATTTCTACCACGTACAGATTTGAATAACGTCGTAGAATAATATATCAGCTATTGTAACCTACCCATACCTAAATAAGCTGTATATAAACAAGGCAAGTCTTTTGTATGCAAATACACTTACGGGGTCCAGTTGGATACTGCTAGGCGTGCTCATTTGATTATGATTAGGGTACTAAGTTAATGACTTTCTACCACGTATAGATTTGAATAACGTCGTAGAATAATATATTAGCTATTTTAACCTACCCATACCTAGATAAGCTGTATATAAACAAATCAAGACTTTTATATGCAATTACACTTACGGGGACCAGTTGGTTACTGCGAGACGTGCTCATTTGATTATGATTAGGGTACTAAGATAATAAATTTCTACCACGTACAGATTTGAATAACGTCGTAGAATAATGTATCAGCTATGGTAACCTACCCATACCTAAATAAGCTGTATATACCCAAATCAAGACTTTTATATGCAATTACACTTACGGGGTCCAGTTGGTTACTGCGAGGCATGCTCATTTGATTATGATTAGAATACTAAGTTAATGAATTTCTACCATGTACAGTTTGAATAACGTCGTAGAATATTATCTCAGCTATTGTAATCTACCCATACCTAAATAAGCTGTATATACACAAATCAAGTCTTTTATATGCAATTACACTTACGTGGTCCAGTTGGATACTGCTAGGAGTGCTCATTTGATTATGATTAGAGTACTAAGTTAATAAATTTGTACCACGTACAGATTTGAATAACGTCATAGAATAATATCTAAGCTATTGTAACATACCCACACATAAATAAGCTTTATATAAACAAATCAAGTCTTTTATATGCAATTACACTTACGGGGTGCAGTTGGTTACAAAGAAGCGTGCTTATTCGAATATCATTAGGGTATACATCTAATGAATTTCTTTCACGTATAGATCTGAATAACGTCTTAGAATAATATATTAGCCATTATATTCTGAGCACACGTAATCAAGCTGTATATAAACAAATCACTTCTTTTATATGCAATTGCACTTAAGGGGTCCATTTGTTTACTGCGAGGCGTGCTCATTTGATTATTATTAGGGTACTCAGTTATTAAATTTCAACCACGTACAGATTTGAATAACGTCGTAGAATAATATATCAGTTACTGTAACCTACCCATACCTAAATAAGCTGTATATAAACAAACCAAGACTTTTATATGCAATTACACTTACGGGGACCAGTTGGTTACTGCGAGGCGTGCTCATTTGATTATGATTAGAGTACTAAGTTAATAAATTTCTACCACGTACAGATTTGAATAACGTCGTAGAATAATATATCAGCTATTGTAACCTACCCATACCTAAATAAGCTGTATATAAACAAATCAAGTCTTTTATATGCAATTACACTTACGGGGTCCAGTTGGTTACTGCGAGGCGTGCTCATTTGATTATGATTAGGGTACTAAGTTAATAAATTTCTACCACGTACAGATTTGAATAACGTCATAGAATAATATATAAGCTATTGTAACATACCCATACATAAATAAGCTTTATATAAACAAATCAAGTCTTTTATATGCAATTACACTTACGGGGTGCAGTTGGTTACAACGATGCGTGCTCATTCGAATATCATTAGGGTACTCATCCAATGAATTTCTTCCACGTATAGATTTGAATAACGTCGTAGAATAACGTATTAGCTATTGTAACCTACCCATCCCTAAATAAGCTGTATATAAACAAGGCAAGTCTTTTGTATGCAAATACACTTACGGGGTCGATTTGGTTACAACTAGGCGTGCTCATTTGATTATTATTAGCGAATTTAGTTAATATATTTTTTCCACCTATAGATTTAAACAAGGTCGTAGAATAAAATATTAGCTATTGTACCCTACCCATACGTAAATAAGCTGTATATAAACAAATCAAGTTTTTTATATTCAATTACACTTACGGGGTCCAGTTGGTTACTGCGAGGCCTGCTCATTTGATTATGATTAGAGTACTAAGTTAATAAATTTCTACCACGTACAGATTTGAATAACGTCGTAGAATAATATATCAGCGATTGTAACGTACCCATACCTAAATAAGCTGTATATAAACAAATCAAGACTTTTATATGCAATTACACTTACGGGGACCAGTTGGTTACTGCGAGGCGTGCTCATTTGATTGTGATTAGAGTACTAAGTTAATGAATTTCTACCACGTATAGATTTGAATAACGTCGTAGAATAATATATTAGCTATTGTAAACTACCCATACATAAATAAGCTGTATATAAACAAATCAAGACTTTTATATGCAATTACACTTACGGGGTACAGTTGGTTACTGCGAGGCATGCTCATTTGATTATGATTAGAGTACTAAGTTAATGAATTTCTACCATTTACAGTTTGAATAACGTCGTAGAATATTATCTCAGCTATTGTAATCTACCCATACATAAATAAGCTGTATATACACAAATCAAGTCTTTTGTTTGCAATTACACTTACGGGGACCAGTTGGCTACTGCGAGGCGTGCTCATTTGTTTATGATTAGAGTCCTAAGTTAATAAATTTCTACCACGTACAGATTCGAATAACGTGGTAGAATAATATATCAGCTATTGTAACTTACCCATACCTAAATAAGCTGTATATAAACAAATCAAGACTTTTATATGCAATTACACTTACGGGGACCAGTTGGTTACTGCGAGGCGTGCTCATTTGATTATGATTAGAGTACTAAGTTAATAAATTTGTACCACGTACAGATTTGAATAACGTCGTGGAATAATATATTAGCTATTGTAACCTACCCATACCTAAATAAGCTGTATATACACAAATCAAGATTTTTATATGCAATTACACTTAAGGGGTCTTGTTGGTTACAACGAGGCGTGCTCATTTGATTATGATTAGAGTACTAAGTTAATAAATTTGTACCACGTACAGATTTAAATAACGTCATAGAATAATATATAAGCTATTGTAACATACCCATACATAAATAAGCTGTATATACACAAATCAAGCTTTTTATATGCAATTACACTTACGGGGACCAGTTGGTTACTGCGAGGCGTGCTCATTTGATTATGATTAGAGTACTAAGTTAATGAATTTCTACCACGTATAGATTTGAATAACGTCGTAGAATAATATATTAGCTATTGTAACCTACCCATACCTAAATCAGCTGTATATAAACAAATCAAGTCTTTTATATGCAATTACACTTACGGGATCCAGTTGGTTACTGGGAGGCGTGCTCATTTGATTATGATTAGAGTACTAAGTTAATGAATTTCTACCACGTACAGATTTGAATAACGTCGTAGAATAATATATCAGCTATTGTAACCTACCCATACCTAAATAAGCTGTATATAAACAAATCAAGTCTTTTATATGCAATTACACTTACGGGGTCCAGTTGGTTACTGCGAGGCGTGCTCATTTGATTATGATTAGGGTACTAAGTTAATAAATTTCTACCACGTACAGATTTGAATAACGTCATAGAATAATATATAAGCTATTGTAACCTACCCATACCTAAATAAGCTGTATATAAACAAATCAAGTCTTTTATATGCAATTACACTTACGGGGTGCAGTTGGTTACAACGATGCGTGCTCATTCGAATATCATTAGGGTACTCATCCAATGAATTTCTTCCACGTATAGATTTGAATAACGTCGTAGAATAACGTATTAGCTATTGTAACCTACCCATCCCTAAATAAGCTGTATATAAACAAGGCAAGTCTTTTGTATGCAAATACACTTACGGGGTCGATTTGGTTACAACTAGGCGTGCTCATTTGGTTATTATTAGCGAATTTAGTTAATATATTTTTTCCACCTATAGATTTAAACAAGGTCGTAGAATAAAATATCAGCTATTGTAACCTACCCATACCTAAATAAGCTGTATATAAACAAATCAAGTTTTTTATATTCAATTACACTTACGGGGTCCAGTTGCTTACTGCGAGGCCTGCTCATTTGATTATGATTAGGGTACAAAGTTAATAAATTTGTACCACGTACAGATTTGAATAACATCGTAGAATAAAATATCAGCTATTGTAACCTACCCATACCTAAATAAGCTGTATATAAACAAATCAAGACTTTTATATGCAATTACACTTACGGGGACCAGTTGGTTACTGCGAGGCGTGCTCATTTGATTGTGATTAGAGTACTAAGTTAATGAATTTCTACCACGTATAGATTTGAATAACGTCGTAGAATAATATATTAGCTATTGTAAACTACCCATACATAAATAAGCTGTATATACACAAATCAAGACTTTTATATGCAATTACACTTACGGGGTACAGTTGGTTACTGCGAGGCATGCTCATTTGATTATGATTAGAGTACTAAGTTAATGAATTTCTACCATGTACAGTTTGAATAACGTCGTAGAATATTATCTCAGCTATTGTAATCTACCCATACATAAATAAGCTGTATATACACAAATCAAGTCTTTTGTATGCAATTACACTTACGGGGACCAGTTGGTTACTGCGAGGCGTGCTCATTTGATTATGATTAGAGTCCTAAGTTAATAAATTTCTACCACTAACAGATTCGAATAACGTGGTAGAATAATATATCAGCTATTGTAACCTACCCATACCTAAATAAGCTGTATATAAACAAATCAAGACTTTTATATGCAATTACACTTACGGGGACCAGTTGGTTACTGCGAGGCGTGCTCATTTGATTATGATTAGAGTACTAAGTTAATAAATTTCTACCACGTACAGATTTGAATAACGTCGTAGAATAATATATTAGCTATTGTAACCTACCCATACCTAAATAAGCTGTATATACACAAATCAAGATTTTTATATGCAATTACACTTATGGGGTCTTGTTGGTTACAAGGAGGCGTGCTCATTTGATTATGATTAGGATACTAAGTTAATAAATTTCTACCACGTACAGATTTGAATAACGTCATAGAATAATATATAAGCTATTGTAACATACCCATACATAAATAAGCTGTATATACACAAATCAAGCTTTTTATATGCAATTACACTTACGGGGACCAGTTGGTTACTGCGAGGCGTGCTCATTTGATTATGATTAGAGTACTAAGTTAATGAATTTCTACCACGTATAGATTTGAATAACGTCGTAGAATAATATATTAGCTATTGTAACCTACCCATACCTAAATCAGCTGTATATAAACAAATCAAGTTTTTTGTATGCAATTACCCTTACGGGGACCAGTTGGTTACTGCGAGGCGTGCTCATTTGATTATGATTAGAGTACTAAGTTAATGAATTTCTACCATGTACAGTTTGAATAACGTCGTAGAATATTATCTCAGCTATTGTAATCTACCAATACATAAATAAGCTGTATATACACAAATCAAGTTTTTTGTATGCAATTACACTAACGGGGACAAGTAGGATACTTCTAGTCGTGCTCATTTGATTATTATTAGAGTACTTATTTAATAAATATCTAAAACGAACAGATTTGAATAACGTATTACAATAATATATCAGCTATTGTAACCTACCCATACCTAAATAAGCTGTATATAAACAAATCAAGACTTTTATATGCAATTACACTTACGGGGACCAGTTGGTTACTGCGAGGCGTGCTCATTTGATTATGATTAGAGTACTAAGTTAATAAATTTCTACCACGTATAGATTTGAATAACGTCGTAGAATAATATATTAGCTATTGTAACCTACCCATACCTAAATAAGCTGTATATACACAAATCAAGATTTTTATATGCAATTACACTTATGGGGTCTTGTTGGTTACAACGAGGCGTGCTCATTTGATTATGATTAGGGTACTAAGTTAATAAATTTCTACCACGTACAGATTTGAATAGCGTCGTAGAATAATATATAAGCTATTGTAACATACCCATACATAAATAAGCTGTATATACACAAATCAAGCTTTTTATATGCAATTACACTTACGGGGACCAGTTGGTTACTGCGAGGCGTGCTCATTTAATTATGATTAGGGTACTAAGTTAATAAATTACTACCACGTACAGATTTGAATAACGTCGTAGAATAATATATCAGCTATTGTAACCTACCCATACCTAAATCAGCTGTATATAAACAAATCAAGTCTTTTATATGCAATTACACATAAGGGTTCTAGTTGGTTACTGCGAGGCGTGCTCACTTGATTATGATTAGGGTACTAAGTTAATAATTTTCTACCACGTACAGATTTGAATAACGTAGTACAATAATATATCAGCTATTGTAACCTACCCATACCTAAATAAGCTGTATACACACAAATCGAGCTTTTTATATGCAATTACACTTACGGGGTGCAGTTGGTTACCATGAAGCGTGCTCATTCGAATATCATTAGGGTACTTATCCAATGACTTTCTTCAACGTACAGATTTGAATAACGTTATAGATAAATATATAAGCTATTGTAACATACCCATACATAAATAAGCTGTATATAAACAAATCAAGTCTTTTATATGCAATTATACTCACGGGTGCAGTTGGTTACAATGAAGCGTGCTCATTCGAATATCATTAGGGTACTCATCTAATGAATTAATTTCACGTATAGATTTGAGTAACGTCTTAGAATAATATATTTTCTATTGTAACCTGCCCATACATAAATAATCTGTATATTAACAATTGAAGATTTTATATGCAATTAAACTTACGCTTTCCAGTTGGTTACAACGAGGAGTGCTCATTTGATTATCATTAGTGTACTCAGTTAATGAATTTCTACAACGTATAGATTTGAATAACGTCGTGGAATAATATATTAGCTATTGTAACCTGCCCATACCTACGACTGCTGTATATAAACGAATGAAGTCTTTTATATGCAATTGTACTCACGGGGTGCAGTTGGTTACAATGAAGCGTGCTCATTCGAATATCATTAGGGTACTTATCCAATGAATTTCTTCCACGTACAGATTTGAATAACGTTATAGATAAATATATAAGCTATTGTAACATACCCATACATAAATAAGCTGTATATAAACAAATCAAGTCTTTTATATGCAATTATACTCACGGGTGCAGTTGGTTACAATGAAGCGTGCTCATTCGAATATCATTAGGGTACTCATCTAATGAATTAATTTCACGTATAGATTTGAGTAACGTCTTAGAATAATATATTTTCTATTGTAACCTGCCCATACATAAATAATCTGTATATTAACAATTGAAGATTTTATATGCAATTAAACTTACGCTTTCCAGTTGGTTACAACGAGGCGTGCTCATTTGATTATCATTAGTGTACTCAGTTAATGAATTTCTTCCAGGTATAGATTTGAATAACGTCGTGAAAAATATATTAGCTATTGTAACCTACCCATACCTAAATAAGCTGTATATACACAAATCAAGCTTTTTATATGCAATTACACTTAAGGGGTCTTGTTGGTTACAACGAGGCGTGCTCATTTGATTATGATTAGGGTACTAAGTTAATAAATTTCTACCACGTACAGATTTGAATAACGTCGTAGAATAATATATCAGCTATTGTAACCTACCCATACCTAAATAAGCTGTATATAAACAAATCTAGACTTTTATATGCAATTACACTTACGGGGACCAGTTGGTTACAATGAAGCGTGCTCATTCGAATATCATGAGGGTACTCATCCAATGAATTTCTTCCACGTATAGATTTGAATAACGTCGTAGAATAACGTATTAGCTATTGTAACCTACCCATCCCTAAATAAGCTGTATATAAACAAGGCAAGTCTTTTGTATGCAAATACACTTACGGGGTCGATTTGGTTACAACTAGGCGTGCTCATTTGGTTATTATTAGCGAATTTAGTTAATATATTTTTTCCACCTATAGATTTAAACAAGGTCGTAGAATAAAATATCAGCTATTGTAACCTACCCATACCTAAATAAGCTGTATATAAACAAATCAAGACTTTTATATGCAATTACACTTACGGGGACCAGTTGGTTACTGCGAGGCGTGCTCATTTGATTATGATTAGGGTCCTTAGTTAATAAATTTCTACTAAGTATAGATTGGACTAACGTGGTAGAATAATATATCAGCTATTGTAACCTACCCATACCTAAATAAGCTGTATATAAACAAATCAAGACTTTTATATGCAATTACACTTACGGGGACCAGTTGGTTACTGCGAGGCGTGCTCATTTGATTATGATTAGAGTACTAAGTTAATAAATTTCTACCACGTACAGATTTGAATAACGTCGTAGAATAATATATTAGCTATTGTAACCTACCCATACCTAAATAAGCTGTATATACACAAATCAAGATTTTTATATGCAATTACACTTATGGGGTCTTGTTGGTTACAACGAGGCGTGCTCATTTGATTATGATTAGGGTACTAAGTTAATAAATTTCTACCACGTACAGATTTAAATAACGTCATAGAATAATATATAAGCTATTGTAACATACCCATACATAAATAAGCTGTATATACACAAATCAAGCTTTTTATATGCACTTACCCTTACGGGGACCAGTTGCTTACTGCGAGGCGTGCTCATTTAATTATGATTAGAGTACTAAGTTAATGAATTTCTACCACGTATAGATTTGAATAACGTCGTAGAATAATATATTAGCTATTGTAACCTACCCATACCTAAATAAGCTGTATATAAACAAATCAAGACTTTTATATGCAATTACACTTACGGGGACCAGTTGGTTACTGCGAGGCGTGCTCATTTGATTATGATTAGAGTACTAAGTTAATAAATTTCTACCACGTACAGATTTGAATAACGTCGTAGAATAATATATTAGCTATTGTAACCTACCCATACCTAAATCAGCTGTATATAAACAAATCAAGTCTTTTATATGCAATTACACTTACGGGGACCAGTTGGTTACTGCGAGGCGTGCTCGTTTGATTATGATTAATGTACTAAGTTAATAAATTTGTACCACGTACAGATTTGAATAACGTTATAGATAAATATATAAGCTATTGTAACATACCCATACATAAATAAGCTGTATATAAACAAATCAAGTCTTTTATATGCAATTATACTCACGGGTGCAGTTGGTTACAATGAAGCGTGCTCATTCGAATATCATTAGGGTACTCATCTAATGAATTAATTTCACGTATAGATTTGAGTAACGTCTTAGAATAATATATCACCTATTGTAACCTACCCATACATAAATAATCTGTATATTAACAATTGAAGATTTTATATGCAATTAAACTTACGCTTTCCAGTTGGTTACAACGAGGCGTGCTCATTTGATTATCATTAGTGTACTCAGTTAATGAATTTCTACAACGTATAGATTTGAATAACGTCGTGGAATAATATATTAGCTATTGTAACCTACCCATACCTAAGACAGCTGTATATAAACGAATGAAGTCTTTTATATGCAATTGTACTCACGGGGTGCAGTTGGTTACAATGAAGCGTGCTCATTCGAATATCATTAGGGTACTTATCCAATGAATTTCTTCCACGTACAGATTTGAATAACGTTATAGATAAATATATAAGCTATTGTAACATACCCATACATAAATAAGCTGTATATTAACAAATCAAGTCTTTTATATGCAATTATACTCACGGGTGCAGTTGGTTACAATGAAGCGTGCTCATTCGAATATCATTAGGGTACTCATCTAATGAATTAATTTCACGTATAGATTTGAGTAACGTCTTAGAATAATATATTTTCTATTGTAACCTGCCCATACATAAATAATCTGTACATAAACAATTGAAGATTTTATATGCAATTAAACTTACGCTCTCCAGTTGGTTACAACGAGGCGTGCTCATTTGATTATCATTAGTGTACTCAGTTAATGAATTTCTACAACGTATAGATTTGAATAACGTCGTGGAATAATATATTAGCTATTGTAACCTACCCATACCTAAATAAGCTGTATATACACAAATCAAGTCTTTTATATGCAATTACACTTAAGGGGTCTTGTTGGTTACAACGAGGCGTGCTCATTCGAATATCATTAGGGTACTTATCCAATGAATTTCTTCCACGTACAGATTTGAATAACGTTATAGATAAATATATAAGCTATTGTACCATACCCATACATAAATAAGATGTATATAAACAAATCAAGTCTTTAATATGCAATTATACTCACGGGCGCACTTGGTTACAATGAAGCGTGCTCATTCGAATATCATTAGGGTACTCATGTAATGAATTAATTTCACGTATAGATTTGAGTAACGTCTTAGAATAATATATTTTCTATTGTAACCTGCCCATACATAAATAATCTGTATATTAACAATTGAAGATTTTATATGCAATTAAACTTACGCTTTCCAGTTGGTTACAACGAGGCGTGCTCATTTGATTATCATTAGTGTACTCAGTTAATGAATTTCTACAACGTATAGATTTGAATAACGTCGTGGAATAATATATTAGCTATTGTAACCTGCCCATACCTACGACTGCTGTATATAAACGAATGAAGTCTTTTATATGCAATTGTACTCACGGGGTGCAGTTGGTTACAATGAAGCGTGCTCATTCGAATATCATTAGGGTACTTATCCAATGAATTTCTTCCACGTACAGATTTGAATAACGTTATAGATAAATATATAAGCTATTGTAACATACCCATACATAAATAAGCTGTATATAAACAAATCAAGTCTTTTATATGCAATTATACTCACGGGTGCAGTTGGTTACAATGAAGCGTGCTCATTCGAATATCATTAGGGTACTCATCTAATGAATTAATTTCACGTATAGATTTGAGTAACGTCTTAGAATAATATATTTTCTATTGTAACCTGCCCATACATAAATAATCTGTATATTAACAATTGAAGATTTTATATGCAATTAAACTTACGCTTTCCAGTTGGTTACAACGAGGCGTGCTCATTTGATTATCATTAGTGTACTCAGTTAATGAATTTCTACAACGTATAGATTTGAATAACGTCGAGGAATAATATATTAGCTATTGTACCCTACCCATACGTAAATAAGCTGTATATAAACAAATCAATTTTTTTCTATGCAATTACACTTACGGGGTCCAGTTGGTTACTGCGAGGCGTGCTCATTTGATTATGATTAGAGTACTATGTTAATAAATTTGTACCACGTACAGATTTGAATAACGTCGTAGAATAATATATCAGCTATTGTAACCTACCCATACCTAAATCAGCTGTATATACACAAATCGAGACTTTTATATGCAAATACACTTACGGGGACCAGTTGGTTACTGCGAGGCGTGCTCATTTGATTATGATTAGACTACTAAGTTAATAAATTTGTACCACGTACAGATTTGAATAACGTCATAGATTAATATATTGGCTATTGTAAACTACCCATACGTAAATAAGCTGTATATAAACAAATCAAGTTTTATATATGCAATTACGCTTACGGGTTACAGTTGGTTACTGCGAGGCATGCTCATTTGATTATGATTAGAGTACTAAGTTAATGAATTTCTACCATGTACAGTTTGAATAACGTCGTAGAATATTATCTCAGCTATTGTAATCTACCCATACATAAATAAGCTGTATATACACAAATCAAGTCTTTTGTATGCAATTACACTTACGGGGACCAGTTGGCTACTGCGAGGCGTGCTCATTTGATTATGATTAGAGTCCTAAGTTAATAAATTTCTGCCACGTACAGATTTGAATAACGTGGTAGAATAATATATCAGCTATTGTAACCTACCCATACCTAAATAAGCTGTATATAAACAAATCAAGACTTTTATATGCAATTACACTTACCGGGACCAGTTGGTTACTGCGAGGCGTGCTCATTTGATTATGATTAGAGTACTAAGTTAATAAATTTCTACCACGTACAGATTTGAATAACGTCGTAGAATAATATATTAGCTATTGTAACCTACCCATACCTAAATAAGCTGTATATAAACAAATCAAGACTTTTATATGCAATTACACTTACGGGGACCAGTTGGTTACTGCGAGGCGTGCTCGTTTGATTATGATTAATGTACTAAGTTAATAAATTTGTACCACGTACAGATTTGAATAAACGTTATAGATAAATATATAAGCTATTGTAACATACCCATACATAAATAAGCTGTATATAAACAAATCAAGTCTTTTATATGCAATTACACTTACGGGGACCAGTTGGTTACTGCGAGGCGTGCTCATTTGATTATGATTAGAGTACTAAGTTAATGAATTTCTACCACGTATAGATTTGAATAACGTCGTAAAATAATATATTAGCTATTGTAACCTACCCGTACCTACGACTGCTGTATATAAACGAATGAAGTCTTTTATATGCAATTGTACTCACGGGGTGCAGTTGGTTACAATGAAGCGTGCTCATTCGAATATCATTAGGGTACTAATCCAATGAATTACTTCCACGTAAAGATTTGAATAACGTTATAGATAAATATATAAGCTATTGTAACATACCCATACATAAATAAGCTGTATATAAACAAATCAAGTCTTTTATATGCAATTATACTCACGGGTGCAGTTGGTTACAATGAAGCGTGCTCATTCGAATATCATTAGGGTACTCATCTAATGAATTAATTTCACGTATAGATTTGAGTAACGTCTTAGAATAATATATTTTCTATTGTAACCTGCCCATACATAAATAATCTGTATATTAACAATTGAAGATTTTATATGCAATTAAACTTACGCTTTCCAGTTGGTTACAACGAGGCGTGCTCATTTGATTATCATTAGTGTACTCAGGTAATGAATTTTTACAACGTATAGATTTGAATAACGTCGTGGAATAATATATTAGCTATTGTAACCTGCCCATACCTACGACTGCTGTATATAAACGAATGAAGTCTTTTATATGCAATTGTACTCACGGGGTGCAGTTGGTTACAATGAAGCGTGCTCATTCGAATATCATTAGGGTACTTATCCAATGAATTTCTTCCACGTACAGATTTGAATAACGTTATAGATAAATATATAAGCTATTGTAACATACCCATACATAAATAAGCTGTATATAAACAAATCAAGTCTTTTATATGCAATTATACTCACGGGTGCAGTTGGTTACAATGAAGCGTGCTCATTCGAATATCATTAGGGTACTCATCTAATGAATTAATTTCACGTATAGATTTGAGTAACGTCTTAGAATAATATATTTTCTATTGTAACCTGCCCATACATAAATAATCTGTATATTAACAATTGAAGATTTTATATGCAATTAAACTTACGCTTTCCAGTTGGTTACAACGAGGCGTGCTCATTTGATTATCATTAGTGTACTCAGTTAATGAATTTCTACAACGTATAGATTTGAATAACGTCGAGGAATAATATATTAGCTATTGTAACCTACCCATACCTACGACTGCTGTATATAAACGAATGAAGTCTTTTATATGCAATTGTACTCACGGGGTGCAGTTGGTTACAATGAAGCGTGCTCATTCGAATATCATTAGGGTACTTATCCAATGAATTTCTTCCACGTACAGATTTGAATAACGTTATAGATAAATATATAAGCTATTGTAACATACCCATACATAAATAAGCTGTATATAAACAAATCAAGTCTTTTATATGCAATTATACTCACGGGTGCAGTTGGTTACAATGAAGCGTGCTCATTCGAATATCATTAGGGTACTCATCTAATGAATTAATTTCACGTATAGATTTGAGTAACGTCTTAGAATAATATATTTTCTATTGTAACCTGCCCATACATAAATAATCTGTATATTAACAATTGAAGATTTTATATGCAATTAAACTTACGCTTTCCAGTTGGTTACAACGAGGCGTGCTCATTTGATTATCATTAGTGTACTCAGATTAATGAATTTCTACCACGTATAGATTTGAATAACGTCGTGGAATAATATATTAGCTATTGTAACCTGCCCATACCTACGACTGCTGTATATAAACGAATGAAGTCTTTTATATGCAATTGTACTCACGGGGTGCAGTTGGTTACAATGAAGCGTGCTCATTCGAATATCATTAGGGTACTTATCCAATGAATTTCTTCCACGTACAGATTTGAATAACGTTATAGATAAATATATAAGCTATTGTAACATACCCATACATAAATAAGCTGTATATAAACAAATCAAGTCTTTTATATGCAATTATACTCACGGGTGCAGTTGGTTACAATGAAGCGTGCTCATTCGAATATCATTAGGGTACTCATCTAATGAATTAATTTCACGTATAGATTTGAGTAACGTCTTAGAATAATATATTTTCTATTGTAACCTGCCCATACATAAATAATCTGTATATTAACAATTGAAGATTTTATATGCAATTAAACTTACGCTTTCCAGTTGGTTACAACGAGGCGTGCTCATTTGATTATCATTAGTGTACTCAGTTAATGAATTTCTACAACGTATAGATTTGAATAACGTCGAGGAATAATATATTAGCTATTGTAACCTACCCATACCTAAGACTGCTGTATATAAACGAATGAAGTCTTTTATATGCAATTGTACTCACGGGGTACAGTTGGTTACAATGAAGCGTGCTCATTCGAATATCATTAGGGTACTTATCCAATGAATTTCTTCCACGTACAGATTTGAATAACGTTATAGATAAATATATAAGCTATTGTAACATACCCATACATAAATAAGCTGTATATAAACAAATCAAGTCTTTTATATGCAATTATACTCACGGGTGCAGTTGGTTACAATGAAGCGTGCTCATTCGAATATCATTAGGGTACTCATCTAATGAATTAATTTCACGTATAGATTTGAGTAACGTCTTAGAATAATATATTTTCTATTGTAACCTGCCCATACATAAATAATCTGTATATTAACAATTGAAGATTTTATATGCAATTAAACTTACGCTTTCCAGTTGGTTACAACGAGGCGTGCTCATTTGATTATCATTAGTGTACTCAGTTAATGAATTTCTACAACGTATAGATTTGAATAACGTCGAGGAATAATATATTAGCTATTGTAACCTACCCATACCTAAATAAGCTGTATATACACAAATCAAGCTTTTTATATGCAATTACACTTACGGGGACCAGTTGGTTACTGCGAGGCGTGCTCATTTGATTATGATTAGAGTACGAAGTTAATGAATTTCTACCACGTATAGATTTGAATAACGTCGTAGAATAATATATTAGCTATTGTAACCTGCCCATACGAAAAATAAGCTGTATATTAACAAATGAAGTATTTATATGCAATTTAACGTACGCTTTCCAGTTGGTTACAACGAGGCGTGCTCATTTGATTATGATTAGTGTACTCAGTTAATGAATTTCTACAACGTATAGATTTGAATAACGTCGAGGAATAATATATAAGCTATTGGAACATACCCATACCTAAATAAGCTGTATATACACAAATCAAGCTTTTTATATGCAATTACACTTAAGGGGTCTTGTTGGTTACAACGAGGCGTGCTCATTTGATTATAATTAGGGTCCTCAGTTAATGAATATCTTCCACGTATAGATTTGAATAACGTCATAGAATAATATATTAGCTATTGTAACCTACCCATACCTAAATCAGCTGTATATAAACAAATCAAGTCTTTTGTATTCAATTACACTTACGGGGACCAGTTGGTTACTGCGAGGCGTGCGCATTTGACTATGATTAGGGTACTAAGTTAATAAATTTCTTACCACGTGCAGATTTGAATAACGTCGTAGAATAATATATCAGCTATTGTAACCTACGCATACCTAAATAAGCTGTATATAAACAAATCAAGACTTTTATATGCAAATACACTTATGTGGACCAGTTGGTTACTGCGAGGCGTGCTCATTTGATTATGATTAGAGTCCAAAGTTAATAAATTTTCAACACGTACAGATTTGAATAACGTGGTAGAATAATATATAAGCTATTGTAACCTACCCATACCTAAATAAGCTGTATATAAACAAATCAAGACTTTTATATGCAATTACACTTACGGGGACCAGTTGGTTACTGCGAGGCGTGCTCATTTGATTATGATTAGAGTACTAAGTTAATAAATTTCTACCACGTACAGATTTGAATAAAGTGGTAGAATAATATATTGGCTATTGTAACCTACCCATATCTAAATCAGCTGTATATAAACAAATCAAGTCTTTTATATGCAATTACACTTACGGGGTCCAGTTGGTTACTGCGAGGCGTGCTCACTTGATTATGATTAGGGTACTAAGTTAATAAATTTCTACCACGTACAGATTTGAATAACGTCATAGAATAATATATCAGCTATTGTAACCTACCCATACCTAAATAAGCTGTATATACACAAATCAAGCTTTTTATATGCAATTACACTTACGGGGACCAGTTGGTTACTGCGAGGCGTGCTCATTTGATTATGATTAGAGTACTAAGTTAATGAATTTCTACCACGTATAGATTTGAATAACGTAGTAGAATAATATATTAGCTATTGTAACCTACCCATACCTAAATCAGCTGTATATAAACGAATGAAGTCTTTTATATGCAATTATACTCACGGTGTACAGTTGGTTACAATGAAGCGTGCTCATTCGAATATCATGAGGGTACTTATCCAATGAATTTCTTCCACGTAAAGATTTGAATAACGTTATAGATAAATATATAAGCTATTGTAACATACCCATACATAAATAAGCTGTATATAAACAAATCAAGTCTTTTATATGCAATTATACTCACGGGTGCAGTTGGTTACAATGAAGCGTGCTCATTCGAATATCATTAGGGTACTCATCTAATGAATTAATTTCACGTATAGATTTGAGTAACGTCTTAGAATAATATATTTTCTATTGTAACCTGCCCATACATAAATAATCTGTATATTAACAATTGAAGATTTTATATGCAATTAAACTTACGCTTTCCAGTTGGTTACAACGAGGCGTGCTCATTTGATTATCATTAGTGTACTCAGTTAATGAATTTCTACAACGTATAGATTTGAATAACGTCGAGGAATAATATATTAGCTATTGTAACCTACCCATACCTAAGACAGCTGTATATAAACGAATGAAGTCTTTTTTATATGCAATTATACTCACGGTGTACAGTTGGTTACAATGAAGCGTGCTCATTCGAATATCATGAGGGTACTTATCCAATGAATTTCTTCCACGTACAGATTTGAATAACGTTATAGATAAATATATAAGCTATTGTAACATACCCATACATAAATAAGCTGTATATAAACAAATCAAGTCTTTTATATGCAATTATACTCACGGGTGCAGTTGGTTACAATGAAGCGTGCTCATTCGAATATCATTAGGGTACTCATCTAATGAATTAATTTCAAGTATAGATTTAAGTAACGTCTTAGAATAATATATTTTCTATTGTAACCTGCCCATACATAAATAATCTGTATATTAACAATTGAAGATTTTATATGCAATTGAACTTACAATTTCCAGTTGGTTACAACGAGGCGTGCTCATTTGATTATCATTAGTGTACTCAGTTAATGAATTTCTACAACGTATAGATTTGAATAACGTCGTGGAATAATATATTAGCTATTGTAACCTGCCCATACCTACGACTGCTGTATATAAACGAATGAAGTCTTTTATATGCAATTGTACTCACGGGGTGCAGTTGGTTACAATGAAGCGTGCTCATTCGAATATCATTAGGGTACTTATCCAATGAATTTCTTCCACGTACAGATTTGAATAACGTTATAGATAAATATATAAGCTATTGTAACATACCCATACATAAATAAGCTGTATATTAACAAATCAAGTCTTTTATATGCAATTATACTCACGGGTGCACTTGGTTACAATGAAGCGTGCTCATTCGAATATCATTAGGGTACTCATCTAATGAATTAATTTCACGTATAGATTTGAGTAACGTCTTAGAATAATATATTTTCTATTGTAACCTGCCCATACATAAATAATCTGTATATTAACAATTGAAGATTTTATATGCAATTAAACTTACGCTCTCCAGTTGGTTACAACGAGGCGTGCTCATTTGATTATCATTAGTGTACTCAGTTAATGAATTTCTACAACGTATAGATTTGAATAACGTCGTGGAATAATATATTAGCTATTGTAACCTACCCATACCTAAATAAGCTGTATATACACAAATCAAGATTTTTATATGCAATTACACTTAAGGGGTCTTGTTGGTTACAACGAGGCGTGCTCATTTGATTATAATTAGGGTCCTCAGTTAATGACTTTCTTCCACGTACAGATTTGAATAACGTTATAGATAAATATATAAGCTATTGTAACATACCCATACATAAATAAGATGTATATAAACAAATCAAGTCTTTAATATGCAATTATACTCACGGGTGCACTTGGTTACAGTGAAGCGTGCTCATTCGAATATCATTAGGGTACTCATCTAATGAATTAATTTCACGTATAGATTTGAGTAACGTCTTAGAATAATATATTTTCTATTGTAACCTGCCCATACATAAATAATCTGTATATTAACAATTGAAGATTTTATATGCAATTAAACTTACGCTTTCCAGTTGGTTACAACGAGGCGTGCTCATTTGATTATCATTAGTGTACTCAGTTAATGAATTTCTACAACGTATAGATTTGAATAACGTCGTGGAATAATATATTAGCTATTGTAACCTACCCATACCTAAGACTGCTGTATATAAACGAATGAAGTCTTTTATATGCAATTATACTCACGGTGTACAGTTGGTTACAATGAAGCGTGCTCATTCGAATATCATGAGGGTACTTATCCAATGAATTTCTTCCACGTACAGATTTGAATAACGTTATAGATAAATATATAAGCTATTGTAACATACCCATACATAAATAAGCTGTATATAAACAAATCAAGTCTTTTATATGCAATTATACTCACGGGTGCAGTTGGTTACAATGAAGCGTGCTCATTCGAATATCATTAGGGTACTCATCTAATGAATTAATTTCAAGTATAGATTTAAGTAACGTCTTAGAATAATATATTTTCTATTGTAACCTGCCCATACATAAATAATCTGTATATTAACAATTGAAGATTTTATATGCAATTGAACTTACAATTTCCAGTTGGTTACAACGAGGCGTGCTCATTTGATTATCATTAGTGTACTCAGTTAATGAATTTCTACAACGTATAGATTTGAATAACGTCGTGGAATAATATATTAGCTATTGTAACCTGCCCATACCTAAGACTGCTGTATATAAACGAATGAAGTCTTTTATATGCAATTGTACTCACGGGGTGCAGTTGGTTACAATGAAGCGTGCTCATTCGAATATCATTAGGGTACTTATCCAATGAATTTCTTCCACGTACAGATTTGAATAACGTTATAGATAAATATATAAGCTATTGTAACATACCCATACATAAATAAGCTGTATATTAACAAATCAAGTCTTTTATATGCAATTATACTCACGGGTGCAGTTGGTTACAATGAAGCGTGCTCATTCGAATATCATTAGGGTACTCATCTAATGAATTAATTTCACGTATAGATTTGAGTAACGTCTTAGAATAATATATTTTCTATTGTAACCTGCCCATACATAAATAATCTGTATATTAACAATTGAAGATTTTATATGCAATTAAACTTACGCTCTCCAGTTGGTTACAACGAGGCGTGCTCATTTGATTATCATTAGTGTACTCAGTTAATGAATTTCTACAACGTATAGATTTGAATAACGTCGTGGAATAATATATTAGCTATTGTAACCTACCCATACCTAAATAAGCTGTATATACACAAATCAAGCTTTTTATATGCAATTACACTTAAGGGGTCTTGTTGTTTACAACGAGGCGTGCTCATTTGAATATCATTAGGGTACTTATCCAATGAATTTCTTCCCCGTACAGATTTTAATAACGTCATAGTATAATATATAAGCTTTTGTACCATACCCATACATAAATAAGATGTATATAAACAAATCAAGTCTTTAATATGCAATTATACTCACGGGCGCACTTGGTTACAATGAAGCGTGCTCATTCGAATATCATTAGGGTACTCATCTAATGAATTAATTTCACGTATAGATTTGAGTAACGTCTTAGAATAATATATTTTCTATTGTAACCTGCCCATACATAAATAATCTGTATATTAACAATTGAAGATTTTATATGCAATTACACTTAAGGGGTCTTGTTGGTTACAACGAGGCGTGCTCATTTGATTATCATTAGTGTACTCAGTTAATGAATTTCTACAACGTATAGATTTGAATAACGTCGTGGAATAATATATTAGCTATTGTAACCTACCCATACCTAAATAAGCTGTATATACACAAATCAAGCTTTTTATATTCAATTACACTTAAGGGGTCTTGTTGTTTACAACGAGGCGTGCTCATTTGATTATCATTAGTGTACTAAGTTAATGAATTTCTACCACGTATAGATTTGAATAACGTCGTAGAATAATATATCAGCTATTGTAACCTACCCATACCTAAATAAGCTGTATATAAACAAATCAAGACTTTTATATGCAATTACACTTACGGGGACCAGTTGGTTACTGCGAAGCGTGCTCATTCGAATATCATGAGGGTACTCATCCAATGAATTTCTTCCACGTATAGATTTGAATAACGTCGTAGAATAACGTATTAGCTATTGTAACCTACCCATCCCTAAATAAGCTGTATATAAACAAGGCAAGTCTTTTGTATGCAAATACACTTACGGGGTCGATTTGGTTACAACTAGGCGTGCTCATTTGGTTATTATTAGCGAATTTAGTTAATATATTTTTTCCACCTATAGATTTAAACAAGGTCGTAGAATAAAATATCAGCTATTGTAACCTACCCATACCTAAATAAGCTGTATATAAACAAATCAAGACTTTTATATGCAATTACACTTACGGGGACCAGTTGGTTACTGCGAGGCCTGCTCATTTTATTATGATTAGAGTACTAAGTTAATAAATTTCTACCACGTACAGATTTGAATAAATTCGTAGAATAATATATCAGCTATTGTAACCTACCCATACCTAAATAAGCTGTATATAAACAAATCAAGACTTTTATATGCAATTACAGTTACGGGGACCAGTTGGTTACTGCGAGGCCTGCTCATTTGATTATGATTAGAGTACTAAGTTAATAAATTTCTACCACGTACAGATTTGAATAACGTCGTAGAATAATATATTAGCTATTGTAAACTACCCATACATAAATAAGCTGTATATAAACAAATCCAGTTTTTTATATGCAATTACGCTTACGGGTTACAGTTGGTTACTGCGAGGCATGCTCATTTGATTATGATTAGAGTACTAAGTTAATGAATTTCTACCATGTACAGTTTGAATAACGTCGTAGAATATTATCTCAGCTATTGTAATCTACCCATACATAAATAAGCTGTATATACACAAATCAAGTCTTTTGTATGCAATTACACTTACGGGGACCAGATGGCTACTGCGAGGCGTGCTCATTTGATTATGATTAGAGTACTAAGTTAATAAATTTCTACCACGTACAGATTTGAATAACGTGGTAGAATAATATATCAGCTATTGTAACCTACCCATACCTAAATAAGCTGTATATAAACAAATCAAGACTTTTATATGCAATTACACTTACCGGGACCAGTTGGTTACTGCGAGGCGTGCTCATTTGATTATGATTAGAGTACTAAGTTAATGAATTTCTACCACGTACAGATTTGAATAAAGTCGTGAAAAATATATTAGCTATTGTAACCTACCCATACCTAAATCAGCTGTATATAAACAAATCAAGTCTTTTATATGCAATTACACTTACGAAAACCAGTTGGTTACTGCGAGGCGTGCTCGTTTGATTATGATTAATGTACTAAGTTAATAAATTTGTACCACGTACAGATTTGAATAAACGTTATAGATAAATATATAAGCTATTGTAACATACCCATACATAAATAAGCTGTATATAAACAAATCAAGTCTTTTATATGCAATTACACTTACGGGGACCAGTTGGTTACTGCGAGGCGTGCTCATTTGATTATGATTAGAGTACTAAGTTAATGAATTTCTACCACGTATAGATTTGAATAACGTCGTAGAATAATATATTAGCTATTGTAACCTACCCATACCTAAGACTGCTGTATATAAACGAATGAAGTCTTTTATATGCAATTGTACTCACGGGGTGCAGTTGGTTACAATGAAGCGTGCTCATTCGAATATCATTAGGGTACTCATCTAATGAATTAATTACACGTACAGATTTGAATAACGTTATAGATAAATATATAAGCTATTGTAACATACCCATACATAAATAAGCTGTATATAAACAAATCAAGTCTTTTATATGCAATTATACTCACGGGTGCAGTTGGTTACAATGAAGCGTGCTCATTCGAATATCATTAGGGTACTCATCTAATGAATTAATTTCACGTATAGATTTGAGTAACGTCTTAGAATAATATATTTTCTATTGTAACCTGCCCATACATAAATAATCTGTATATTAACAATTGAAGATTTTATATGCAATTAAACTTACGCTTTCCAGTTGGTTACAACGAGGCGTGCTCATTTGATTATCATTAGTGTACTCAGTTAATGAATTTCTACAACGTATAGATTTGAATAACGTCGAGGAATAATATATTAGCTATTGTAACCTACCCATACCTAAGACTGCTGTATATAAACGAATGAAGTCTTTTATATGCAATTGTACTCACGGGGTGCAGTTGGTTACAATGAAGCGTGCTCATTCGAATATCATTAGGGTACTTATCCAATGAATTTCTTCCACGTACAGATTTGAATAACGTTATAGATAAATATATAAGCTATTGTAACATACCCATACATAAATAAGCTGTATATAAACAAATCAAGTCTTTTATATGCAATTATACTCACGGGTGCAGTTGGTTACAATGAAGCGTGCTCATTCGAATATCATTAGGGTACTCATCTAATGAATTAATTTCACGTATAGATTTGAGTAACGTCTTAGAATAATATATTTTCTATTGTAACCTGCCCATACATAAATAATCTGTATATTAACAATTGAAGATTTTATATGCAATTAAACTTACGCTTTCCAGTTGGTTACAACGAGGCGTGCTCATTTGATTATCATTAGTGTACTCAGTTAATGAATTTCTACAACGTATAGATTTGAATAACGTCGTGGAATAATATATTAGCTATTGTAACCTACCCATACCTACGACTGCTGTATATAAACGAATGAAGTCTTTTATATGCAATTGTACTCACGGGGTGCAGTTGGTTACAATGAAGCGTGCTCATTCGAATATCATTAGGGTACTTATCCAATGAATTTCTTCCACGTACAGATTTGAATAACGTTATAGATAAATATATAAGCTATTGTAACATACCCATACATAAATAAGCTGTATATAAACAAATCAAGTCTTTTATATGCAATTATACTCACGGGTGCAGTTGGTTACAATGAAGCGTGCTCATTCGAATATCATTAGGGTACTCATCTAATGAATTAATTTCACGTATAGATTTGAGTAACGTCTTAGAATAATATATTTTCTATTGTAACCTGCCCATACATAAATAATCTGTATATTAACAATTGAAGATTTTATATGCAATTAAACTTACGCTTTCCAGTTGGTTACAACGAGGCGTGCTCATTTGATTATCATTAGTGTACTCAGTTAATGAATTTCTACAACGTATAGATTTGAATAACGTCGAGGAATAATATATTAGCTATTGTAACCTACCCATACCTACGACTGCTGTATATAAACGAATGAAGTCTTTTATATGCAATTGTACTCACGGGGTGCAGTTGGTTACAATGAAGCGTGCTCATTCGAATATCATGAGGGTACTTATCCAATGAATTTCTTCCACGTACAGATTTGAATAACGTTATAGATAAATATATAAGCTATTGTAACATACCCATACATAAATAAGCTGTATATAAACAAATCAAGTCTTTTATATGCAATTATACTCACGGGTGCAGTTGGTTACAATGAAGCGTGCTCATTCGAATATCATTAGGGTACTCATCTAATGAATTAATTTCACGTATAGATTTGAGTAACGTCTTAGAATAATATATTTTCTATTGTAACCTGCCCATACATAAATAATCTGTATATTAACAATTGACGATTTTATATGCAATTAAACTTACGCTTTCCAGTTGGTTACAACGAGGCGTGCTCATTTGATTATCATTAGTGTACTCAGTTAATGAATTTCTACAACGTATAGATTTGAATAACGTCGAGGAATAATATATTAGCTATTGTAACCTACCCATACCTAAATAAGCTGTATATACACAAATCAAGCTTTTTATATGCAATTACACTTACGGGGACCAGTTGGTTACTGCGAGGCGTGCTCATTTGATTATGATTAGAGTACGAAGTTAATGAATTTCTACCACGTATAGATTTGAATAACGTCGTAGAATAATATATTAGTCATTGTAACCTGCCCATACCAAAATAATCTGTATATTAACAATTGAAGAATTTATATGCAATTTAACGTACGCTTTCCAGTTGTTTACAACGAGGCGTGCTCAATTGATTACCATTAGGGTACTCAGTTAATGAATTTCTACAACGTATAGATTTGAATAACGTCGAGGAATAATATATAAGCTATTGTAACATACCCATACATAAATAAGCTGTATATACACAAATCAAGCTTTTTATATGCAATTACACTTAAGGGGTCTTGTTGGTTACAACGAGGCGTGCTCATTTGATTATAATTAGGGTCCTCAGTTAATGAATATCTTCCACGTATAGATTTGAATAACGTCATAGAATAATATATTAGCTATTGTACCCTACCCATACCTAAATCAGCTGTATATAAACAAATCAAGTCTTTTATATGCAATTACACTTACGGGGTCCAGTTGGTTACTGCGAGGCGTGCGCATTTGACTATGATTAGGGTACTAAGTTAATAAATTTCTACCACGTGCAGATTTGAATAACGTCGTAGAATAATATATCAGCTATTGTAACCTACGCATACCTAAATAAGCTGTATATAAACAAATCAAGACTTTTATATGCAAATACACTTATGGGGACCAGTTGGTTACTGCGAGGCGTGCTCATTTGATTATGATTAGAGTCCAAAGTTAATAAATTTTCAACACGTACAGATTTGAATAACGTGGTAGAATAATATATCAGCTATTGTATTCTACCCATACCTAAATAAGCTGTATATAAACAAATCAAGACTTTTATATGCAATTACACTTACGGGGACCAGTTGGTTACTGCGAGGCGTGCTCATTTGATTATGATTAGAGTACTAAGTTAATAAATTTCTACCACGTACAGATTTGAATAAAGACGTAGAAAAATATATCAGCTATTGTAACCTACCCATACCTAAATCAGCTGTATATAAACAAATCAAGTCTTTTATATGCAATTACACTTACGGGGTCCAGTTGGTTACTGCGAGGCGTGCTCATTTGATTATGATTAGAGTACTAAGTTAATAAATTTCTACCACGTACAGATTTGAATAACGTCGTAGAATAATATATCAGCTATTGTAACCTACCCATACCTAAATAAGCTGTATATACACAAATCAAGCTTTTTATATGCAATTACACTTACGGGGACCAGTTGGTTACTGCGAGGCGTGCTCATTTGATTATGATTAGAGTACTAAGTTAATGAATTTCTACCACGTATAGATTTGAATAACGTAGTAGAATAATATATTAGCTATTGTAACCTACCCATACCTAAGACTGCTGTATATAAACGAATGAAGTCTTTTATATGCAATTGTACTCACGGGGTGCAGTTGGTTACAATGAAGCGTGCTCATTCGAATATCATGAGGGTACTTATCCAATGAATTTCTTCCACGTACAGATTTGAATAACGTTATAGATAAATATATAAGCTATTGTAACATACCCATACATAAATAAGCTGTATATAAACAAATCAAGTCTTTTATATGCAATTATACTCACGGGTGCAGTTGGTTACAATGAAGCGTGCTCATTCGAATATCATTAGGGTACTCATCTAATGAATTAATTTCACGTATAGATTTGAGTAACGTCTTAGAATAATATATTTTCTATTGTAACCTGCCCATACATAAATAATCTGTATATTAACAATTGAAGATTTTATATGCAATTAAACTTACGCTTTCCAGTTGGTTACAACGAGGCGTGCTCATTTGATTATCATTAGTGTACTCAGTTAATGAATTTCTACAACGTATAGATTTGAATAACGTCGAGGAATAATATATTAGCTATTGTAACCTGCCCATACCTACGACTGCTGTATATAAACGAATGAAGTCTTTTATATGCAATTGTACTCACGGGGTGCAGTTGGTTACAATGAAGCGTGCTCATTCGAATATCATTAGGGTACTTATCCAATGAATTTCTTCCACGTACAGATTTGAATAACGTTATAGATAAATATATAAGCTATTGTAACATACCCATACATAAATAAGCTGTATATAAACAAATCAAGTCTTTTATATGCAATTATACTCACGGGTGCAGTTGGTTACAATGAAGCGTGCTCATTCGAATATCATTAGGGTACTCATCTAATGAATTAATTTCACGTATAGATTTGAGTAACGTCTTAGAATAATATATTTTCTATTGTAACCTGCCCATACATAAATAATCTGTATATTAACAATTGAAGATTTTATATGCAATTAAACTTACGCTTTCCAGTTGGTTACAACGAGGCGTGCTCATTTGATTATCATTAGTGTACTCAGTTAATGAATTTCTACAACGTATAGATTTCAATAACGTCGAGGAATAATATATTAGCTATTGTAACCTACCCATACCTAAATAAGCTGTATATACACAAATCAAGCTTTTTATATGCAATTACACTTAAGGGGTCTTGTTGGTTACAACGAGGCGTGCTCATTTGATTATAATTAGGGTCCTCAGTTAATGAATTTCCTCCACGTATAGATTTGAATAACGTCGTAAAATAATATATCAGCTATTGTAACCTACCCATACCTAAATAAGCTGTATATACACAAATCAAGCTTTTTATATGCAATTACACTTACGGGGACCAGTTGGTTACTGCGAGGCGTGCTCATTTGATTATGATTAGAGTACGAAGTTAATGAATTTGTACCACGTACAGATTTGAATAACGTCGTAGAATAATATATTAGCTATTGTATCCTGCCCATACATAAATAATCTGTAAATTAACAATTGAAGATTTTATATGCAATTAAACGTACGCTTTCCAGTTGGTTACTGCGTGGCGTGCTCATTTGATTATGATGAGGGTACTAAGTTAATAAATTTGTACCACGTACAAATTTGAATAACGTCGTAGAATAATATATAAGCTATTGTAACATACCCATACATCAATAAGCTGTATATACACAAATCAAGCTTTTTATATGTAATTACACTTAAGGGGTCCTGTTGGTTACAACGAGGCGTGCTAATTTGATTATAATTAGGGTCCTCAGTTAATGAATATCTTCCACGTATAGATTTGAATAACGTCATAGAATAATATATTAGCTATTGTAACCTACCCATACCTATATCAGCTGTATATAAACAAATCAAGTCTTTTATATTCAATTACACTTACGGGGTCCAGTTGGTTACTGCGAGGCGTGCGCATTTGACTATGATTAGGGTACTAAGTTAATAAATTTCTACCACGTACAGATTTGAATAACGTCGTAGAATAATATATTAGCTATTGTAACCTACCCATACCTAAATAAGCTGTATATAAACAAATCAAGACTTTTATATGCAAATACACTTACGGGGACCAGTTGGTTACTGCGAGGCGTGCTCATCTGATTATGATTAGAGTACTAAGTTAATGAATTTCTACCACGAATAGATTTGAATAACGTCGTAGAATAATATATTAGCTATTGTAACCTACCCATACCTAAATCAGCTGTATATAAACAAATCAAGTCTTTTATATGCAATTACACTTGCGGGGTCCAGTTGGTTACTGCGAGGCGTGCTCATTTAATTATGATTAGGGTAATAAGTTAATAAATTTGTACCACGTACAGATTTGAATATCGTCATAGAATAATATATAAGCTATTGTGACATACCCATACCTAAATAAGCTGTATATAAACAAATCAAGACTTTTATATGCAAATACACTTACGGGGACCAGTTGGTTACTGCGAGGCGTGCTCATTTGATTATGATTAGACTACTAAGTTAATAAATTTGTACCACGTACAGATTTGAATAACGTCATAGATAAATATATAAGCTATTGTAACATACCCATACATAAATAAGCTGTATATAAACAAATCAAGTCCTTTATATGCAATTATACTCACGGTGTACAGTTGGTTACAATGAAGCGTGCTCATTCGAATATCATGAGGGTACTCATCCAATGAATTTCTTCCACGTATAGATCTGAATAACGTCTTTGAATGATATATTTTCTATTGTAACCTGCCCATACCTAAATAAGCTGTACATAAACAATTTAAGTTTTTATATGCAATTAAACTTACGCTTTCCAGTTGGTTACAACGAGGCTTGCTCATTTTATTATCATTAGGGTACTCAGTTATTGAATTTCAACCACGTATAGATTTGAATAACGTCGTAGAATAATATATCAGTTATTGTAACCTACCCATACCTAAATAAGCTGTATATAAACAAATCAAGACTTTTATATGCAATTACACTTACGGGGTCCAGTTGGTTACTGCGAGGCGTGCTCATTTAATTATGATTAGGGTACTAAGTTAATAAATTTCTACCACGTACAGATTTGAATAACGTAGTACAATAATATATCAGCTATTGTAACCTACCCATACCTAAATAAGCTGTATATACACAAATCAAGCTTTTTATATGCAATTACACTTACGGGGACCAGTTGGTTACTGCGAGGCGTGCTCATTTGATTATGATTAGAGTACTAAGTTAATAAATTTCTACCACGTACAGATTTGAATAACGTGGTAGAATAATATATCAGCTATTGTAACCTACCCATACCTAAATAAGCTGTATATACACAAATCAAGCTTTTTATATGCAATTACACTTACGGGGTCCAGTTGGTTACTGCGAGGCGTGCTCATTTGATTATGATTAGGGTACTAAGTTAATAAATTTGTACCACGTACAGATTTGAATAACGTCATAGATAAATATATAAGCTATTGTAACATACCCATACATAAATAAGCTGTATATAAACAAATCAAGTCTTTTATATGCAATTATACTCACGGGGTGCAGTTGGTTACAATGAAGCGTGCTCATTCGAATATCATTAGGGTACTCATCCAATGAATTTCTTCCACGTACAGATTTGAATAACGTTATAGATAAATATATAAGCTATTGTAACATACCCATACATAAATAAGATGTATATAAACAAATCAAGTCTTTAATATGCAATTATACTCACGGGTGCACTTGGTTACAGTGAAGCGTGCTCATTCGAATATCATTAGGGTACTCATCTAATGAATTAATTTCACGTATAGATTTGAGTAACGTCTTAGAATAATATATTTTCTATTGTAACCTGCCCATACATAAATAATCTGTATATTAACAATTGAAGATTTTATATGCAATTAAACTTACGCTTTCCAGTTGGTTACAAAGAGGCGTGCTCATTTGATTATCATTAGTGTACTCAGTTAATGAATTTCTACAACGTATAGATTTGAATAACGTCGTGGAATAATATATTAGCTATTGTAACCTACCCATACCTAAATAAGCTGTATATACACAAATCAAGCTTTTTATATGCAATTACACTTAAGGGGTCTTGTTGGTTACAACGAGGCGTGCTCATTTGATTATAATTAGGGTCCTCAGTTAATGACTATCTTCCACGTATAGATTTGAATAACGTCGTAGAATAATATATTAGCTATTGTAACCTACCCATACCTAAATCAGCTGTATATAAACAAATCAAGTCTTTTATATGCAATTACACTTGCGGGGTCCAGTTGGTTACTGCGAGGCGTGCTCATTTAATTATGATTAGGGTAATAAGTTAATAAATTTCTACCACGTACAGATTTGAATAACGTCGTAGAATAATATATTAGCTATTGTAACCTACCCATACCTAAATCAGCTGTATATAAACAAATCAAGTCTTTTGTATGCAATTACACTTACGGGGACCAGTTGGTTACTGCGAGGCGTGCTCATTTGATTATGATTAGAGTACTATCTTAATAAATTTGTACCACGTACAGATTTGAATAACGTCGTAGAATAATATATCAGCTATTGTAACCTACCCATACCTAAATAAGCTGTATATACACAAATCAAGCTTTTTATATGCAATTACACTTACGGGGACCAGTTGGTTACTGCGAGGCGTGCTCATTTAATTATGATTAGGGTAATAAGTTAATAAATTTGTACCACGTACAGATTTGAATAACGTCGTAGAATAATATATTAGCTATTGTAACCTACCCATACCTAAATAAGCTGTATATAAACAAATCAAGACTTTTATATGCAATTACACTTACGGGGTCCAGCGGTTACTGCGAGGCGTGCTCATTTAATTATGATTAGGGTACTAAGTTAATAAATTACTACCACGTACAGATTTGAATAACGTCGTAGTATAACATATCAGCTATTGTAACCTACGCATACCTAAATAAGCTGTATATACACAAATCAAGCTTTTTATATGCAATTACACTTACGGGGACCAGTTGGTTACTGCGAGGCGTGCTCATTTGATTATGATTAGAGTACTAAGTTAATAAATTTCTACCACGTACAGATTTGAATAACGTAGTACAATAATATATCAGCTATTGTAACCTACCCATACCTAAATAAGCTGTATATACACAAATCAAGCTTTTTATATGCAATTACACTTACGGGGTCCAGTTGGTTACTGCGAGGCGTGCTCATTTGATTATGATTAGGGTACTAAGTTAATAAATTTGTACCACGTACAGATTTGAATAACGTCATAGATAAATATATAAGCTATTGTAACATACCCATACATAAATAAGCTGTATATAAACAAATCAAGTCTTTTATATGCAATTGTACTCACGGGGTGCAGTTGGTTACAATGAAGCGTGCTCATTCGAATATCATTAGGGTACTCATCCAATGAATTTCTTCCACGTACAGATTTGAATAACGTTATAGATAAATATATAAGCTATTGTAACATACCCATACATAAATAAGATGTATATAAACAAATCAAGTCTTTAATATGCAATTATACTCACGGGTGCACTTGGTTACAGTGAAGCGTGCTCATTCGAATATCATTAGGGTACTCATCTAATGAATTAATTTCACGTATAGATTTGAGTAACGTCTTAGAATAATATATTTTCTATTGTAACCTGCCCATACATAAATAATCTGTATATTAACAATTCAAGATTTTATATGCAATTAAACTTACGCTTTCCAGTTGGTTACAAAGAGGCGTGCTCATTTGATTATCATTAGTGTACTCAGTTAATGAATTTCTACAACGTATAGATTTGAATAACGTCGAGGAATAATATATTAGCTATTGTAACCTACCCATACCTAAATAAGCTGTATATACACAAATCAAGCTTTTTTTATGCAATTACACTTAAGGGGTCTTGTTGGATACAACGAGGCGTGCTCATTTGATTATAATTAGGGTCCTCAGTTAATGAATTTCTTCCACGTATAGATTTGAATAACGTCGTAGAATAATATATTAGCTATTGTAACCTACCCATACCTAAATCAGCTGTATATAAACAAATCAAGTCTTTTATATGAAATTACACTTACGGCGTCCAGTTGGTTAATGCGAGGCGTGCTCATTTCATTATGATTAGGGTAATAAGTTAATAAATTTCTACCACGTACAGATTTGAATAACGTCGTAGAATAATATATTAGCTATTGTAACCTACCCATACCTAAATCAGCTGTATATAAACAAATCAAGTCTTTTGTATGCAATTACACTTACGGGGACCAGTTGGTTACTGCGAGGCGTGCTCATTTGATTATGATTAGAGTACTATGTTAATAAATTTGTACCACGTACAGATTTGAATAACGTCGTGGCGTGCTCATTTGATTATAATTAGGGTCCTCAGTTAATGAATTTCTTCCACGTATAGATTTGAATAACGTCGTAGAATAATATATTAGCTATTGTAACCTACCCATACCTAAATCAGCTATATATAAACAAATCAAGACTTTTATATGCAATTACACTTACGGGGACCAGTTGGTTACTGCGAGGCGTGCTCATTTGATTATGATTAGAGTACAAAGTTAATAAATTTGTACCACGTACAGATTTGAATAACGTCGTAGAATAATATATTAGCTATTGTAACAAACCCATACCTAAATCAGCTTTATACAAACAAATCAAGACTTTTATATGCAATTACACTTACGGGGACCAGTTGGTTACTGCGAGGCGTTGCTCATTTGATTATGATTAGAGTACGAAGTTAATGAATTTCTACCACGTATAGATTTGAATAACGTCGCAGAATAATATATTAGTCATTGTAATCTACCCATACCTAAATAAGCTGTATATACACAAATCAAGATTTTTATATGCAATTACACTTAAGGGGTCTTGTTGGTTACAACGAGGCGTGCTCATTTGATTATGATTAGAGTACTAAGTTAATAAATTTGTACCACGTACAGATTTGAATAACGTCATAGAATAATATATAAGCTATTGTAACATACCCATACATAAATAAGCTGTATATACACAAATCAAGCTTTTTATATGCAATTACACTTAAGGGGTCTTGTTGGTTACAACGAGGCGTGCTCATTTGATTATAATTAGGGTCCTCAGTTAATGAATATCTTCCACGTATAGATTTGAATAACGTCATAGAATAATATATTAGCTATTGTAACCTACCCATACCTAAATAAGCTTTATATAAACAAATCAAGTCTTTTATATGCAATTACACTTACGCGGACCAGTTGGTTACTGCGAGGCGTGCTCATTTAATTATGATTAGGGTAATAAGTTAATAAATTTGTACCACGTACAGATTTGAATATCGTCATAGAATAATATATAAGCTATTGTGACATACCCATACCTAAATCAGCTGTATATAAACAAATCAAGTCTTTTATATGCAATTACACTTGCGGGGTCCAGTTGGTTATTGCGAGGCGTGCTCATTTGACTATGATTAGAGTACTAAGTTAATAAATTTCTACCACGTACAGATTTGAATAACGTCGTAGAATAATATATCAGCTATTGTAACCTACCCATACCTAAATAAGCTGTATATAAACAAATCAAGTCTTTTATATGCAATTACACTTACGGGGTCCAGTTGTTTACTGCGAGGCGTGCTCATTTAATTATGATTAGGGTAATAAGTTAATAAATTTGTACCACGTATAGATTTGAATAACGTCGTAGAATAATATATTAGCTATTGTAACCTACCCATACCTAAATCAGCTGTATATAAACAAATCAAGTCTTTTATATGCAATTACACTTGCGGGGTCCAGTTGGTTACTGCGAGGCGTGCTCATTTAATTATGATTAGGGTAATAAGTTAATAAATTTGTACCACGTACAGATTTGAATATCGTCATAGAATAATATATAAGCTATTGTAACCTAACCATACCTAAATAAGCTGTATATACACAAATCAAGCTTTTTATATGCAATTACACTTACGGGGACCAGTTGGTTACTGCAGAGAGCGTGCTCATTTGATTATGATTAGAGTACTAAGTTAATGAATTTCTACCACGTATAGATTTGAATAACGTCGTAGAATAATATATTAGCTATTGTAACCTACCCATACCTAAATAAGCTGTATATACACAAATCAAGATTTTTATATGCAATTACACTTAAGGGGTCTTGTTGGTTACAACGAGGCGTGCTCATTTGATTATGATTAGAGTACTAAGTTAATAAATTTGTACCACGTACAGATTTGAATAACGTCATAGAATAATATATAAGCTATTGTAACATACCCATACATAAATAAGCTGTATATAAACAAATCAAGACTTTTATATGCAATTACACTTACGGGGTCCAGTTGGTTACTGCGAGGCCTGCTCATTTGATTATGATTAGAGTACTAAGTTAATAAATTTCTACCACGTACAGATTTGAATAACGTGGTAGAATAATATATTAGCTATTGTAAACTACCCATACGTAAATAAGCTGTATATAAACAAATCAAGTTTGTTATATGCAATTACCCTTACGGGGTACAGTTGGTTAATGCGAGGCGTGCTCATTTGATTATGATTAGAGTACTAAGTTAATGAATTTCTACCATGTACAGTTTGAATAACGTCGTAGAATATTATCTCAGCTATTGTAATCTACCCATACATAAATAAGCTGTATATACACAAATCAAGTCTTTTGTATGCAATTACACTTACGGGGACCAGTTGGTTACTGCGAGGCGTGCTCATTTGATTATGATTAGAGTCCTAAGTTAGTAAATTTTCACCACGTACAGATTTGAATAACGTGGTAGAATAATATATCAGCTATTGTAACCTACCCATACCTAAATAAGCTGTATATAAACAAATCAAGACTTTTATATGCAATTACACTTACGGGGACCAGTTGGTTACTGCGAGGCGTGCTCATTTGATTATGATTAGAGTACTAAGTTAATAAATTTCTACAACGTACAGATTTGAATAAAGTCGTAGAATAATATATAAGCTATTGTAACCTACCCATACCTAAATCAGCTGTATATAAACAAATCAAGTCTTTTATATGCAATTACACATACGGTATCCAGTTGGTTACTGCGAGGCGTGCTCACTTGATTATGATTAGGGTACTAAGTTAATAATTTTCTACCACGTACAGATTTGAATAACGTCGTAGAATAATATATCAGCTATTGTAACCCACCCATACCTAAATAAGCTGTATATACACAAATCAAGCTTTTTATATGCAATTACACTTACGGGGACCAGTTGGTTACTGCGAGGCGTGCTCATTTGATTATGATTAGAGTACTAAGTTAATGAATTTCTACCACGTATAGATTTGAATAACGTCGTAGAATAATATATTAGCTATTGTAACATACCCATACCTACGACTGCTGTATATAAACGAATGAAGTCTTTTATATGCAATTGTACTCACGGTGTACAGTTGGTTACAATGAAGCGTGCTCATTCGAATATCATGAGGGTACTTATCCAATGAATTTCTTCCACGTACAGATTTGAATAACGTTATAGATAAATATATAAGCTATTGTAACATACCCATACATAAATAAGCTGTATATAAACAAATCAAGTCTTTTATATGCAATTATACTCACGGGTGCAGTTGGTTACAATGAAGCGTGCTCATTCGAATATCATTAGGGTACTCATCTAATGAATTAATTTCACGTATAGATTTGAGTAACGTCTTAGAATAATATATTTTCTATTGTAACCTGCCCATACATAAATAATCTGTATATTAACAATTGAAGATTTTATATGCAATTAAACTTACGCTTTCCAGTTGGTTACAACGAGGCGTGCTCATTTGATTATCATTAGTGTACTCAGTTAATGAATTTCTACAACGTATAGATTTGAATAACGTCGAGGAATAATATATTAGCTATTGTAACCTGCCCATACCTACGACTGCTGTATATAAACGAATGAAGTCTTTTATATGCAATTGTACTCACGGGGTGCAGTTGGTTACAATGAAGCGTGCTCATTCGAATATCATTAGGGTACTTATCCAATGAATTTCTTCCACGTACAGATTTGAATAACGTTATAGATAAATATATAAGCTATTGTAACATACCCATACATAAATAAGCTGTATATAAACAAATCAAGTCTTTTATATGCAATTATACTCACGGGTGCAGTTGGTTACAATGAAGCGTGCTCATTCGAATATCATTAGTGTACTCATCTAATGAATTAATTTCACGTATAGATTTGAGTAACGTCTTAGAATAATATATTTTCTATTGTAACCTGCCCATACATAAATAATCTGTATATTAACAATTGAAGATTTTATATGCAATTAAACTTACGCTTTCCAGTTGGTTACAACGAGGCGTGCTCATTTGATTATCATTAGTGTACTCAGTTAATGAATTTCTACAACGTATAGATTTGAATAACGTCGAGGAATAATATATTAGCTATTGTAACCTACCCATACCTAAATAAGCTGTATATACACAAATCGAGACTTTTATATGCAAATACACTTACGGGGACCAGTTGGTTACTGCGAGGCGTGCTCATTTGATTATGATTAGAGTACGAAGTTAATGAATTTCTACCACGTATAGATTTGAATAACGTCGTAGAATAATATATTAGCTATTGTATCCTGCCCATACATAAATAATCTGTAAATTAACAATTGAAGATTTTATATGCAATGAAACGTACGCGTTCCAGTTGGGTACAACGAGGCGTGCTCATTTGTACCACGTACAGATTTGAATAACGTCATAGATAAATATATAAGCTATTGTAACATACCCATACATAAATAAGCTGTATATAAACAAAACAAGTCTTTTATATGCAATTGTACTCACGGGGTGCAGTAGGTTACAACGAGGGCGTGCTCATTTGATTATAATTAGGGTCCTCAGTTAATGACTATCTTCCACGTATAGATTTGAATAACGTCGTAGAATAATATATTAGCTATTGTAACCTACCCATACCTAAATCAGCTGTATATAAACGAATCAAGTCTTTTATATGCAATTACACTTACGGGGTCCAGTTGGTTACTGCGAGGCGTGCTCATTTAATTATGATTAGGGTACTAAGTTAATAAATTTCTACCACGTACAGATTTGAATAACGTCGTAGAATAATATATTAGCTATTGTAACCTACCCATACCTAAATCAGCTGTATATAAACAAATCAAGTCTTTTGTATGCAATTACACTTACGGGGACCAGTTGGTTACTGCGAGGCGTGCTCATTTGATTATGATTAGAGTACTATGTTAATAAATTTGTACCACGTACAGATTTGAATAACGTCGTAGAATAATATATCAGCTATTGTAACCTACCCATACCTAAATAAGCTGTATATACACAAATCAAGCTTTTTATATGCAATTACACTTACGGGGACCAGTTGGTTACTGCGAGGCGTGCTCATTTGATTATGATTAGAGTACTAAGTTAATGAATTTCTACCACGTATAGATTTGAATAACGTCGTAGAATAATATATTAGCTATTGTAATCTACCCATACCTAAATAAGCTGTATATACACAAATCAAGATTTTTATATGCAATGTCACGAACGGGGTCTTGTTGGTTACAACGAGGCGTGCTCATTTGATTATGATTAGAGTACTAAGTTAATAAATTTGTACCACGTACAGATTTGAATAACGTCATAGAATAATATATAAGCTATTGTAACATACCCATACATAAATAAGCTGTATATAAACAAATCAAGAATTTTATATGCAATTACACTTACGGGGACCAGTTGGTTACTGCGAGGCGTGCTCATTTGATTATGATTAGAGTACTAAGTTAATAAATTTCTACCACGTACAGATTTGAATAACGTCGTAGAATAATATATTAGCTATTGTAACCTACCCATACCTAAATCAGCTTTATATAAACAAATCAAGTCTTTTATATGCAATTACACTTACGGGGACCAGTTGGTTACTGCGAGGCGTGCTCATTTGATTATGATTAGAGTACTAAGTTTATAAATATCTACCGCGTATAGATTTGAATAACGTCGTAGAATAATATATTAGTCATTGTAATCTACCCATACCTAAATAAGCTGTATATACACAAATCAAGATTTTTATATGCAATTACACTTAAGGGGTCTTGTTGGTTACAACGAGGCGTGCTCATTTGATTATGATTAGAGTACTAAGTTAATAAATTTGTACCACGTACAGATTTGAATAACGTCATAGAATAATATATAAGCTATTGTAACATACCCATACCTAAATAAGCTGTATATACACAAATCAAGCTTTTTATATGCAATTACACTTAAGGGGTCTTGTTGGTTACAACGAGGCGTGCTCATTTGATTATAATTAGGGTCCTCAGTTAATGAATATCTTCCACGTATAGATTTGAATAACGTCATAGAATAATATATTAGCTATTGTAACCTACCCATACCTAAATCAGCTGTATATAAACAAATCAAGTCTTTTATATGCAATTACACTTACGGGGACCAGTTGGTTACTGCGAGGCGTGCTCATTTGATTATGATTAGAGTAATAAGTTAATAAATTTGTACCACGTACAGATTTGAATAACGTCGTGGAATAATATATTAGCTATTGTAACCTACCCATACCTAAATAAGCTGTATATACACAAATCAAGATTTTTATATGCAATTACACTAAAGGGGTCTTGTTCGTTACAACGAGGCGTGCTCATTTGATTATCATTAGTGTACTCAGTTAATGAATTTCTACAACGTATAGATTTGAATAACGTCGTGGAATAATATATTAGCTATTGTAACATACCCATACATAAATAAGCTGTATATACACAAATCAAGCTTTTTATATGCAATTACACTTAAGGGGTCTTGTTGGTTACAACGAGGCGTGCTCATTTGATTATAATTAGGGTCCTCAGTTAATGAATATCTTCCAAGTATAGATTTGATTAACGTCATAGAATAATATATTAGCTATTGTAACCTACCCATACCTAAATCAGCTGTATATAAACAAATCAAGTCTTTTATATGCAATTACACTTACGGGGACCAGTTGGTTACTGCGAGGCGTGCTCATTTGACTATGATTAGGGTACTAAGTTAATAAATTTCTACCACGTACAGATTTGAATAACGTCATAGAATAATATATCAGCTATTGTAACCTACGCATACCTAAATAAGCTGTATATAAACAAATCAAGACTTTTATATGCAAATACACTTACGGGGACCAGTTGGTTACTGCGAGGCGTGCTCATCTGATTATGATTAGAGTACTAAGTTAATGAATTTCTACCACGAATAGATTTGAATAACGTCGTAGAATAATATATTAGCTATTGTAACCTACCCATACCTAAATCAGCTGTATATAAACAAATCAAGTCTTTTATATGCAATTACACTTGCGGGGTCCAGTTGGTTACTGCGAGGCGTGCTCATTTAATTATGATTAGGGTAATAAGTTAATAAATTTGTACCACGTACAGATTTGAATAACGTCATAGATAAATATATAAGCTATTGTAACATACCCATACATAAATAAGCTGTATATAAACAAATCAAGTCCTTTATATGCAATTATACTCACGGTGTACAGTTGGTTACAATGAAGCGTGCTCATTCGAATATCATGAGGGTACTCATCCAATGAATTTCTTCCACGTATAGATCTGAATAACGTCTTTGAATGATATATTTTCTATTGTAACCTGCCCATACCTAAATAAGCTGTACATAAACAATTTAAGTTTTTATATGCAATTAAACTTACGCTTTCCAGTTGGTTACAACGAGGCTTGCTCATTTTATTATCATTAGGGTACTCAGTTATTGAATTTCAACCACGTATAGATTTGAATAACGTCGTAGAATAATATATCAGTTATTGTAACCTACCCATACCTAAATAAGCTGTATATAAACAAATCAAGACTTTTATATGCAATTACACTTACGGGGTCCAGCGGTTACTGCGAGGCGTGCTCATTTAATTATGATTAGGGTACTAAGTTAATAAATTACTACCACGTACAGATTTGAATAACGTCGTAGAATAACATATCAGCTATTGTAACCTACCCATACCTAAATAAGCTGTATATACACAAATCGAGCTTTTTATATGCAAATACACTTACGGGGACCAGTTGGTTACTGCGAGGCGTGCTCATTTAATTATGATTAGGGTACTAAGTTAATAAATTACCACCACGTACAGATTTGAATAACGTCGTAGTATAACATATCAGCTATTGTAACCTACCCATACCTAAATAAGCTGTATATACACAAATCAAGCTTTTTATATGCAATTACACTTACGGGGTCCAGTTGGTTACTGCGAGGCGTGCTCATTTGATTATGATTAGGGTACTAAGTTAATAAATTTGTACCACGTACAGATTTGAATATCGTCATAGATAAATATATACGCTATTGTAACATACCCATACATAAATAAGCTGTATATAAACAAAACAAGTCTTTTATATGCAATTGTACTCACGGGGTGCAGTTGGTTACAATGAAGCGTGCTCATTCGAATATCATTAGGGTACTCATCCAATGAATTTCTTCCACGTACAGATTTGAATAACGTTATAGATAAATATATAAGCTATTGTAACATACCCATACATAAATAAGATGTATATAAACAAATCAAGTCTTTAATATTCAATTATACTCACGGGTGCACTTGGTTACAGTGAAGCGTGCTCATTCGAATATCATTAGGGTACTCATCTAATGAATTAATTTCACGTATAGATTTGAGTAACGTCTTAGAATAATATATTTTCTATTGTAACCTGCCCATACATAAATAATCTGTATATTAACAATTGAAGATTTTATATGCAATTAAACTTACGCTTTCCAGTTGGTTACAACGAGGCGTGCTCATTTGATTATCATTAGTGTACTCAGTTAATGAATTTCTACAACGTATAGATTTGAATAACGTCGTGGAATAATATATTAGATATTGTAACCTACCCATACCTAAATAAGCTGTATATACAAAAATCAAGCTTTTTTATATGCAATTACACTTAAGGGGTCTTGTTGGTTACAACGAGGCGTGCTCATTTGATTATAATTAGGGTCCTCAGTTAATGACTATCTTCCACGTATAGATTTGAATAACGTCGTAGAATAATATATTAGCTATTGTAACCTACCCATACCTAAATCAGCTGTATATAAACAAATCAAGTCTTTTATATGCAATTACACTTGCGGGGTCCAGTTGGTTACTGCGAGGCGTGCTCATTTAATTATGATTAGGGTAATAAGTTAATAAATTTGTACCACGTATAGATTTGAATAACGTCGTAGAATAATATATTAGCTATTGTAACCTACCCATACCTAAATCAGCTGTATATAAACAAATCAAGTTTTTTGTATGCAATTACACTTACGGGGACCAGTTGGTTACTGCGAGGCGTGCTCATTTGATTATGATTAGAGTACTATGTTAATAAATTTGTACCACGTACAGATTTGAATAACGTCGTAGAATAATATATCAGCTATTGTAACCTACCCATACCTAAATAAGCTGTATATACACAAATCAAGCTTTTTATATGCAATTACACTTACGGGGACCAGTTGGTTACTGCGAGGCGTGCTCATTTGATTATGATTAGAGTACTAAGTTAATGAATTTCTACCACGTATAGATTTGAATAACGTCGTAGAATAATATATTAGCTATTGTAACCTACCCATACCTAAATAAGCTGTATATACACAAATCAAGCTTTTTATATGCAATTACACTTAAGGGGTCTTGTTGGTTACAACGAGGCGTGCTCATTTGATTATGATTAGAGTACTAAGTTAATAAATTTGTACCACGTACAGATTTGAATAACGTCATAGAATAATATATAAGCTATTGTAACATACCCATACATAAATAAGCTGTATATAAACAAATCAAGTTTTTTATATGCAATTACACTTACGGGGACTAGTTGGTTACTGCGAGGCGTGCTCATTTGATTATGATTAGAGTACTAAGTTAATAAATTTCTACCACGTACAGATTTGAATAACGTCGTAGAATAATATATTAGCTATTGTAACCTACCCATACCTAAATCAGCTGTATATAAACAAATCAAGTCTTTTATATGCAATTACACTTACGGGGACCAGTTGGTTACTGCGAGGCGTGCTCATTTGACTATGATTAGTGTAATAAGTTAATAAATTTCTACCACGAATAGATTTGAATAACGTCGTAGAATAATATATTAGCTATTGTAACCTACCCATACCTAAATAAGCTGTATATACACAAATCAAGCTTTTTATATGCAATTACACTTAAGGGGTCTTGTTGGTTACAACGAGGCGTGCTCATTTGATTATGATTAGAGTACTAAGTTAATAAATTTGTACCACGTACAGATTTGAATAACGTCATAGAATAATATATAAGCTATTGTAACATACCCATACATAAATAAGCTGTATATACACAAATCAAGCTTTTTATATGCAATTACACTTAAGGGGTCTTGTTTGTTACAACGAGGCGTGCTCATTTGATTATAATTAGGGTCCTCAGATAATGAATATCTTCCACGTATAGATTTGAATAACGTCATAGAATAATATATTAGCTATTGTAACCTACCCATACTTAAATCAGCTGTATATAAACAAATCAAGTCTTTTATATGCAATTACACTTACGGGGTCCAGTTGGTTACTGCGAGGCGTGCTCATTTAATTATGATTAGGGTAATAAGTTAATAAACTTCTACCACGTACAGATTTGAATAACGTCGTAGAATAATATATTAGCTATTGTAACCTACCCATACCTAAATCAGCTGTATATAAACAAATCAAGTCTTTTATATGCAATTACACTTACGGGGTCCAGTTGGTTACTGCGAGGCGTGCTCATTTGATTATGATTAGTGTACTAAGTTAATAAATTTCTACCACGTACAGATTTGAATAACGTCGTAGTATAATATATCAGCTATTGTAACCTACCCATACCTAAATAAGCTGTATATACACAAATCAATTCCTTTATATGCAATTATACTCACGGTGTACAGTTGGTTACAACGAGGCGTGCTCATTTGATTATGATTAGAGTACTAAGTTAATGAATATCTACCACGTATAGATTTGAATAACGTCGTAGAATAATATATTAGCTATTGTAACCTACCCATACCTAAATCAGCTGTATATAAACAAATCAAGTCTTTTATATGCAATTACACTTACGGGGTCCAGTTGGTTACTGCGAGGCGTGCTCATTTAATTATGATTAGGGTACTAAGTTAATAAATTACTACCACGTACAGATTTGAATAACGTCGTAGTATAACATATCAGCTATTGTAACCTACCCATACCTAAATAAGCTGTATATACACAAATCAAGCTTTTTATATGCAATTACACTTACGGGGACCAGTTGGTTACTGCGAGGCGTGCTCATTTGATTATGATTAGAGTACTAAGTTAATGAATTTCTACCACGTATAGATTTGAATAACGTCGTAGAATAATATATTAGCTATTGTAATCTACCCATACCTAAATAAGCTGTATATACACAAATCAAGATTTTTATATGCAATTACACTTAAGGGGTCTTGTTGGTTACAACGAGGCGTGCTCATTTGATTATGATTAGAGTACTAAGTTAATAAATTTGTACCACGTACAGATTTGAATAACGTCATAGAATAATATATAAGCTATTGTAACATACCCATACATAAATAAGCTGTATATAAACAAATCAAGACTTTTATATGCAATTACACTTACGGGGACCAGTTGGTTACTGCGAGGCGTGCTCATTTGATTATGATTAGAGTACTAAGTTAATAAATTTCTACCACGTACAGATTTGAATAACGTCGTAGAATAATATATTAGCTATTGTAACCTACCCATACCTAAATCAGCTTTATATAAACAAATCAAGTCTTTTATATGCAATTACACTTACGGGGACCAGTTGGTTACTGCGAGGCGTGCTCATTTGATTATGATTAGAGTACTAAGTTAATGACTTTCTACCACGTATAGATTTGAATAACGTCGTAGAATAATATATTAGTCATTGTAATCTACCCATACCTAAATAAGCTGTATATACACAAATCAAGATTTTTATATGCAATTACACTTAAGGGGTCTTGTTGGTTACAACGAGGCGTGCTCATTTGATTATGATTAGAGTACTAAGTTAATAAATTTGTACCACGTACAGATTTGAATAACGTCATAGAATAATATATAAGCTATTGTAACATACCCATACATAAATAAGCTGTATATACACAAATCAAGCTTTTTATATGCAATTACACTTAAGGGGTCTTGTTGGTTACAACGAGGCGTGCTCATTTGATTATAATTAGGGTCCTCAGATAATGAATATCTTCCACGGATAGATTTGAATAACGTCATAGAATAATATATTAGCTATTGTACCCTACCCATACCTAAATCAGCTTTATATAAACAAATCAAGTCTTTTATATGCAATTACACTTACGGGGACCAGTTGGTTACTGCGAGGCGTGCTCATTTAATTATGATTAGGGTAATAAGTTAATAAATTTCTACCACGTATAGATTTGAATAACGTCGTAGAATAATATATTAGCTATTGTAACCTACCCATACCTAAATCAGCTGTATATAAACAAATCAAGTCTTTTATATGCAATTACACTTACGGGGTCCAGTTGGTTACTGCGAGGCGTGCTCATTTGACTATGATTAGTGTAATAAGTTAATAAATTTCTACCACGTACAGATTTGAATAACGTCGTAGAATAATATATCAGCTATTGTAACCTACCCATACCTAAATAAGCTGTATATAAACAAATCAAGTCTTTTATATGCAATTACACTTACGGGGTCCAGTTGGTTACTGCGAGGCGTGCTCATTTAATTATGATTAGGGTAATAAGTTAATAAATTTGTACCACGTATAGATTTGAATAACGTCGTAGAATAATATATTAGCTATTGTAACCTACCCATACCTAAATCAGCTGTATATAAACAAATCAAGTCTTTTATATGCAATTACACTTGCGGGGTCCAGTTGGTTACTGCGAGGCGTGCTCATTTAATTATGATTAGGGTAATAAGTTAATAAATTTCTACCACGTATAGATTTGAATAACGCCGTAGTATAACATATCAGCTATTGTAACCTACCCATACCTAAATAAGCTGTATATACACAAATCAAGCTTTTTATATGCAATTACACTTACGGGGACCAGTTGGTTACTGCGAGGCGTGCTCATTTGATTATGATTAGAGTACTAAGTTAATGAATTTCTACCACGTATAGATTTGAATAACGTCGTAGAATAATATATTAGTTATTGTAATCTACCCATACCTAAATAAGCTGTATATACACAAATCAAGATTTTTATATGCAATTACACTTAAGGGGTCTTGTTGGTTACAACGAGGCGTGCTCATTTGATTATGATTAGAGTACTAAGTTAATAAATTTGTACCACGTACAGATTTGAATAACGTCATAGAATAATATATAAGCTATTGTAACATACCCATACATAAATAAGCTGTATATAAACAAATCAAGACTTTTATATGCAATTACACTTACGGGGACCAGTTGGTTACTGCGAGGCGTGCTCATTTGATTATGATTAGAGTACTAAGTTAATAAATTTCTACCACGTACAGATTTGAATAACGTCGTAGAATAATATATTAGCTATTGTAACCTACCCATACCTAAATCAGCTTTATATAAACAAATCAAGTCTTTTATATGCAATTACACTTACGGGGACCAGTTGGTTACTGCGAGGCGTGCTCATTTGATTATGATTAGAGTACTAAGTTAATAAATTTGTACCACGTACAGATTTGAATAACGTCGTAGAATAATATATTAGCTATTGTAATCTACCCATACCTAAATAAGCTGTATATACACAAATCAATTCTTTTATATGCAATTACACTTGCGGGGTCTTGTTGGTTACAACGAGGCGTGCTCATTTGATTATGATTAGAGTACTAAGTTAATAAATTTGTACCACGTACAGATTTGAATAACGTCATAGAATAATATATAAGCTATTGTAACCTACCCATACCTAAATAAGCTGTATATACACAAATCAAGCTTTTTATATGCAATTACACTTAAGGGGTCTTGTTGGTTACAACGAGGCGTGCTCATTTGATTATAATTAGGGTCCTCAGTTAATGAATTTCTTCCACGTATAGATTTGAATAACGTCGTAGAATAATATATTAGCTATTGTAACCTACCCATACCTAAATCAGCTGTATATAAACAAATCAAGTCTTTTATATGCAATTACACTTACGTGGTCCAGTTGGTTACTGCGAGGCGTGCTCATTTGATTATGATTAGAGTACTAAGTTAATAAACTTCTACCACGTACAGATTTGAATAACGTCGTAGAATAATATATTAGCTATTGTAACCTACCCATACCTAAATCAGCTGTATATAAACAAATCAAGTCTTTTATATGCAATTACACTTACGGGGTCCAGTTGGTTACTGCGAGGCGTGCTCATTTGATTATGATTAGGGTACTAAGTTAATAAATTTCTACCACGTACAGATTTGAATAATGTCGTAGAATAATATATCACCTATTGTAACCTACCCATACCTAAATAAGCTGTATATAAACAAATCAAGTCTTTTATATGCAATTACACTTACGGGGTCTTGTTGGTTACAACGAGGCGTGCTCATTTGATTATGATTAGAGTACTAAGTTAATAAATTTCTACCACGTACAGATTTGAATAATGTCGTAGAATAATATATCAGCTATTGTAACCTACCCATACCTAAATAAGCTGTATATAAACAAATCAAGTCTTTTATATGCAATTACACTTACGGGGTCCAGTTGGTTACTGCGAGGCGTGCTCATTTGATTATGATTAGGGTACTAAGTTAATAAATTTCTACCACGTACAGACTTGAATAATGTCGTAGAATAACATATTAGCTATTGTAACCTACCCATACCTAAATAAGCTGTATATAAACAAATCAAGACTTTTATATGCAATTACACTTACGGGGACCAGTTGGTTACTGCGAGGCGTGCTCATTTGATTATGATTAGAGTACTAAGTTAATAAATTTCTACCACGTACAGATTTGAATAATGTCGTAGAATAATATATCAGCTATTGTAACCTACCCATACCTAAATAAGCTGTATATAAACAAATCAAGACTTTTAGATGCAATTACACTTACGGGGACCAGTTGGTTACTGCTAGGCGTGCTCATTTGATTATGATTAGAGTACTAAGTTAATCAATTTCTACCACCTACAGATTTGAATAACGTCGTAGAATAACGTATTAGCTATTGTAACCTACCGATCCCTAAATAAGCTGTATATAAACAAATCAAGACTTTTATATGCAATTACACTTACGGGGTCCGGTTGGTTACTGCGAGGCATGCTCATTTGATTATGATTAGAATAATAAGTTAATGAATTTCTACCATGTACAGTTTGAATAACGTCGTAGAATATTATCTCAGCTATTGTAATCTACCCATACCTAAATACGCTGTATATACAAATCACGTCTTTTATATGCAATTACACTTACGGGGTCCAGTTGGATACTGCTAGGCGTGCTCATTTGATTATGATTAGGGTACTAAGTTAATAAATTTCTACCACGTACAGATTTGAATAACGTCGTAGAATAACATATTAGCTATTGTAACCTACCCATACCTAAATAAGCTGTATATAAACAAATCAAGACTTTTATATGCAATTACACTTACGGGGACCAGTTGGTTACTGCGAGGCGTGCTCATTTGATTATGATTAGAGTACTAAGTTAATAAATTTCTACCACGTACAGATTTGAATAACGTCGTAGAATAATATATCAGCTATTGTAACCTACCCATACCTAAATAAGCTGTATATAAACAAATCAAGACTTTTATATGCAATTACACTTACGGGGTCTTGTTGGTTACAACGAGGCGTGCTCATTTGATTATGATTAGAGTACTAAGTTAATAAATTTCTACCACGTACAGACTTGAATAACGTCGTAGAATAATATATCAGCTATTGTAACCTACCCATACCTAAATAAGCTGTATATAAACAAATCAAGTCTTTTATATGCAATTACACTTACGGGGTCCAGTTGGTTACTGCGAGGCGTGCTCATTTGATTATGATTAGGGTACTAAGTTAATAAATTTCTACCACGTACAGATTTGAATAACGTCGTAGAATAACGTATCAGCTATTGTAACCTACCCATACCTAAATAAGCTGTATATAAACAAATCAAGACTTTTATATGCAATTACACTTACGGGGACCAGTTGGTTACTGCGAGGCGTGCTCATTTGATTATGATTAGAGTACTAAGTTAATAAACTTCTACCACGTACAGATTTGAATAACGTCGTAGAATAACGTATTAGCTATTGTAACCTACCCATCCCTAAATAAGCTGTATATAAACAAATCAAGACTTTTATATGCAATTACACTTACGGGGTCCAGTTGGTTACTGCGAGGCCTGCTCATTTGATTATGATTAGAATAATAAGTTAATGAATTTCTACCATGTACAGTTTGAATAACGTCGTACAATATTATCTCAGCTATTGTAATCTACCCATACCTAAATACGCGGTATATACAAATCACGTCTTTTATATGCAATTACACTTACGGGGTCCAGTTGGATACTGCTAGGCGTGCTCATTTGATTATGATTAGGGTACTAAGTTAATAAATTTCTACCACGTACAGATTTGAATAAAGTCGTAGAATAACGTATTAGCTATTGTAACCTACCCATCCCTAAATAAGCTGTATATAAACAAATCAAGTCTTTTATATGCAATTACACTTACGGGGACCAGTTGGTTACTGCGAGGCGTGCTCATTTGATTATGATTAGAGTACTAAGTTAATAAATTTCTACCACGTACAGATTTGAATAACGTCGTAGAATAATATATCACCTATTGTAACCTACCCATCCCTAAATAAGCTATATATAAACAAATCAAGACTTTTATATGCAATTACACTTACGGGGACCAGTTGGTTACTGCTAGGAGTTCTCATTTGATTATGATTAGGGTACTAAGTTAATAAATTTCTACCACGTACAGACTTGAATAACGTCGTAGAATAACGTATTAGCTATTGTAACCTACCCATCCCTAAATAAGCTGTATATAAACAAATCAAGACTTTTATATGCAATTACACTTACGGGGTCCAGTTGGTTACTGCGAGGCATGCTCATTTGATTATGATTAGAATACTAAGTTAATGAATTTCTACCATGTACAGTTTGAATAACGTCGTAGAATATTATCTCAGCTTTTGTAATCTACCCATACCTAAATAAGCTGTATATACAAATCACGTATTTTATATGCAATTACACTTACGGGGTGCAGTTGGTTACAAAGAAGCGTGCTTATTCGAATATCATTAGGGTATACATCTAATGAATTTCTTTCACGTATAGATTTGAATAACGTCTTAGAATAACGTATTAGCTATTGTAATCTACCCATCCCTAAATAAGCTGTATATAAACAAGGCAAGTCTTTTGTATGCAATTACACTTACGGGGTCGATTTGGTTACAACTAGGCGTGCTCATTTGGTTATTATTAGCGAATTTAGTTAATATATTTTTTCCACCTATAGATTTAAACAAGGTCGTAGAATAAAATATTAGCTATTGTACCCTACCCATACGTAAAGAAGCTGTATATAAACAATCAAGTTTTTTATATTCAATTACACTTACGGGGTCCAGTTGGTTACAACGAGGCGTGCTCATTTGATTATGATTAGAGTACTAAGTTAATAAATTTGTACCACGTAAAGATTTGAATAACGTCGTAGAATAATATATAAGCTATTGTAACCTACCCATACCTAAATAAGCTGTATATACACAAATCAATCTTTTTTTATGCAATTACACTTAAGGGGTCTTGTTGGATACAACGAGGCGTGCTCATTTGATTATAATTAGGGTCCTCAGTTAATGAATTTCTTCCACGTATAGATTTGAATAACGTCGTAGAATAATATATTAGCTATTGTAACCTACCCATACCTAAATCAGCTTTATATAAACAAATCAAGTCTTTTATATGCAATCACACTTACGGGGTCCAGTTGGTTACTGCGAGGCGTGCTCATTTGATTATGATTAGAGTACTAAGTTATTAAATTTCTACAACGTACAGATTTGAATAACGTCGTAGAATAATATATCAGATATTGTAACCTACCCATACCTAAATAAGCTGTATATAAACAAATCAAGTTTTTTATATTCAATTACGCTTACGGGGTACAGTTGGTTACTGCGAGGCATGCTCATTTGATTATGATTAGAGTCCTAAGTTAATAAATTTCTACCATGTACAGTTTGAGTAACGTCGTAGAATATTATATCAGCTATTGTAATCTACCCATACATAAATAAGCTGTATATACACAAATCAAGTCTTTTGTATGCAATTACACTTACGGGGACCAGTTGGTTACTGCGAGGCGTGCTCATTTGATTATGATTAGAGTCCTAAGTTAATAAATTTCTACCACGTACAGATTTGAATAACGTCGTAGAATAATATGTCAGCTATTGTAACCTACCCATACCTAAATAAGCTGTATATAAACAAATCAAGACTTTTATATGCAATTACACTTACCGGGACCAGTTGGTTACTGCGAGGCGTGCTCATTTGATTATGATTAGAGTACTAAGTTAATAAATTTCTACCACGTACAGATTTGAATAACGTCGTAGAATAATATATTAGCTATTGTAACCTACCCATCCCTAACTAAGCTCTATATAAACAAATCAAGACTTTTATATGCAATTACACTTACGGGGACCAGTTGGTTACTGCGAGACGTGAACATTTGTTTAGGATTAGGGTACTAAGTTAATAAATTTCTACCACGTACAGATTTGAATAACGTCGTAGAATAACATATTAGCTATTGTAACCTACCCATACCTAAATCAGCTGTATATAAACAAATCAAGACTTTTATATGCAATTACACTTACGGGGTCCAGTTGGTTACTGCGAGGCCTGCTCATTTGATTATGATTAGAGTACTAAGTTAATAAATTTCTACCACGTACAGATTTGAATAACGTCGTAGAATAATATATCAGCTATTGTAACCTACCCATACCTAAATAAGCTGTATATAAACAAATCAAGACTTTTATATGCAATTACACTTACGGGGACCAGTTGGTTACTGCGAGGCGTGCACATTTGATTGTGATTAGAGTACTAAGTTAATGAATTTCTACCACGTATAGATTTGAATAACGTCGTAGAATAATATATTAGCTATTGTAAACTACCCATACGTAAATAAGCTGTATATAAACAAATCAAGTTTTTTATATTCAATTACACTTACGGGGTACAGTTGGTTAATGCGAGGCGTGCTCATTTGATTATGATTAGAGTACTAAGTTAATGAATTTCTACCATGTACAGTTTGAATAACGTCGTAGAATATTATATCAGCTATTGTAAACTACCCATACATAAATAAGCTGAATATACACAAATCAAGAGTTTTGTATGCAATTACACTTACCGGGACCATTTGGTTACTGCGAGGCGTGCTCATTTGATTATGATTAGAGTACTAAGTTAATAAACTTCTACCACGTACAGATTTGAATAACGTGGTAGAATAATATGTCAGCTATTGTAACCTACCCATACCTAAATAAGCTGTATATAAACAAATCAAGACTTTTATATGCAATTACACTTACGGGGACCAGTTGGTTACTGCGAGGCGTGCTCATTTGATTATGATTAGGGTACTAAGTTAATAAATTTCTACCACGTACAGATTTGAATAACGTCGTAGAATAATATATCAGCTATTGTAACCTACCCTTACCTAATTATGCTTTATATAAACAAATCACTACTTTTGTATAAAATTACACTTACGGGGACCTGTTGGTTACTGTAGGCGTGCTCATTTGATTATGATTAGAGTACTAAGTTAATAAATTTCTACCACGTACAGATTTGGATAACGTCGTAGAATAATTTATTAGCTATTGTAACCTACCCATACCTAAATAAGCTGTATATAAACAAATCAAGACTTTTATATGCAATTACACTTACCGGACCCAGTTGGTTACTGCGAGGCGTGCTCATTTGATTATGATTAGAATACTAAGTTAATGAATTTCTACCATGTACAGTTTGAATAACGGCGTAGAATATTATCTCAGCTATTGTAATCTACCCATACCTAAATAAGCTGTATATACAAATCACGTCTTTTATATGCAATTACACTTACGGGGTGCATGTGGTTACAAAGAAGCGTGCTTATTCGAATATCATTAGGGTATACATCTAATGAATTTCTTTCACGTACAGATTTGAATAACGTCTTAGAATAATATATTAGCCATTATATTCTGAGCACACGTAATCAAGCTGTATATAAACAAATCACTTCTTTTATATGCAATTGCACTTAAGGGGTCCATTTGTTTACTGCGAGGCGTGCTTATTTGATTATGATTAGGGTACTAAGTTAATAAATTTCTACCACGTACAGATTTGAATAACGTCGTAGAATAATATATCAGCTATTGTAACCTACCCATACCTAAATAAGCTGTATATAAACAAATCAAGACTTTTATATGCAATTACACTTACGGGGACCAGTTGGTTACTGCGAGGCGTGCTCATTTGATTATGATTAGAGTACTAAGTTAATAAATTTCTACCACGTACAGATTTGAATAACGTCGTAGAATAATATATCAGCTATTGTAACCTACCCATACCTAAATAAGCTGTATATAAACAAATCAAGTCTTTTATATGCAATTACACTTACGGGGTCCAGTTGGTTACTGCGAGGCGTGCTCATTTGATTATGATTACGGTACTAAGTTAATAAATTTCTACCACGTACAGATTTGAATAACGTCGTAGAATAAAATATTAGCTATTGTACCCTACCCATACGTAAATAAGCTGTATATAAACAAATCAAGTTTTTTATATTCAATTACACTTACGGGGTCCAGTTGGTTACTGCGAGGCCTGCTCATTTGATTATGATTAGAGTACTAAGTTAATAAATTTCTACCACGTACAGATTTGAATAACGTCGTAGAATAATATATCAGCTATTGTAACCTACCCATACCTAAATAAGCTGTATATAAACAAATCAAGACTTTTATATGCAATTACACTTACGTGGACCAGTTGGTTACTGCGAGGCGTGCTCATTTGATTATGATTAGAGTACTAAGTTAATGAATTTCTACCACGTATAGATTTGAATAACGTCGTAGAATAAAATATTGCTTTTGTACCCTACCCATACGTAAATTAGCTGTATAAAAACAAATCAAGTTTTTTATATGCAATTACGCTTACGGGGTCCAGTTGGTTACTGCAAAGCATGCTCAGTTGATTATTAATATGGTACTTAGTCAATAAATTTCTACCACGTACAGATTTGAATAACGTCGTAGAATAATATATTAGCTATTGTAACCTACCCATACCTAAATAAGCTGTATATAAACAAATCAAGACTTTTATATGCAATTACACTTACGGGGTCCAGTTGGTTACTGCGAGGCATGCTCATTTGATTATGATTAGAATACTAAGTTAATGAATTTCTACCATGTACAGTTTGAATAACGTCGTAGAATATTATCTCAGCTATTGTAATCTACCCATACCTAAATAAGCTGTATATACAAATCACGTATTTTATATGCAATTACACTTACGGGGTGCAGTTGGTTATAAAGAAGCGTGCTTATTCGAATATCATTAGGGTATACATCTAATGAATTTCTTTCACGTATAGATTTGAATAACGTCGTAGAATAACGTATTAGCTATTGTAACCTACCCATCCCTAAATAAGCTGTATATAAACAAGGCAAGTCTTTTGTATGCAAATACACTTACGGGGTCGATTTGGTTACAACTAGGCGTGCTCATTTGATTATTATTAGCGAATTTAGTTAATATATTTTTTCCACCTATAGATTTAAACAAGGTCGTAGAATAAAATATCAGCTATTGTAACCTACCCATACGTAAATAAGCTGTATATAAACAATCAAGTTTTTTATATTCAATTACACTTACGGGGTCCAGTTGCTTACAACGAGGCGTGCTCATTAGATTATGATTAGGGTACTAATTTAATAAATTACTACCAAGTAAATATTTGAATAACGTCGTAGTATAATAAATAAGCTCTTGTAACAAACCCATACAAAAATAAGCTGTATATACACAAATCAATCTTTTTATATGCAATTACACTTAAGGGGTCTTGTTGGTTACAACGAGGCGTGCTCATTTGATTATAATTAGGGTCCTCAGTTAATGAATATCTTCCACGTATAGATTTGAATAACGTCGTAGAATAATATATTAGCTATTGTAACCTACCCATACCTAAATCAGCTGTATATAAACAAATCAAGTCTTTTATATGCAATTACACTTACGGGGTCCAGTTGGTTACTGCGAGGCGTGCTCATTTAATTATGATTAGAGTACTAAGTTAATAAATTTCTACCACGTACAGATTTGAATAACGTCGTAGAATAATATATCAGCTATTGTAACCTACCCATACCTAAATAAGCTGTATATAAACAAATCAAGACTTTTATATGCAATTATACTTACGGGGAACAGTTGGTTACTGCGAGGCGTGCTCATTTGATTATGATTAGAGTACTAAAATAATGAATTTCTACCACGTATAGATTTGAATAACGTCGTAGAATAATATATTAGCTATTGTAACCTACCCATACCTAAATCAGCTGTATATAAACAAATCAAGTCTTTTATATGCAATTACGCTTACGGGGTACAGTTGGTTACTGCGAGGCATGCTCATTTGATTATGTTTAGAGTACTAAGTTAATCAATTTCTACCAAGTACAGATTTGAATAACGTCGTAGAATAACGTATTAGCTATTGTAACCTACCCATCCCTAAATAAGCTGTATATAAACAAATCAAGACTTTTATATGCAATTACACTTACGGGGTCCAGTTGGTTACTGCGAGGCATGCTCATTTGATTATGATTAGAATACTAAGTTAATGAATTTCTACCATGTACAGTTTGAATAACGTCGTAGAATATTATCTCAGCTATTGTAATCTACCCATACCTAAATAAGCTGTATATACAAATCACGTATTTTATATGCAATTACACTTACGGGGTGCAGTTGGTTATAAAGAAGCGTGCTTATTCGAATATCATTAGGGTATACATCTAATGAATTTCTTTCACGTATAGATTTGAATAACGTCTTAGAATAACGTATTAGCTATTGTAATCTACCCATCCCTAAATAAGCTGTATATAAACAAGGCAAGTCTTTTGTATGCAAATACACTTACGGGGTCGATTTGGTTACAACTAGGCGTGCTCATTTGATTATTATTAGCGAATTTAGTTAATATATTTTTTTCCACCTATAGATTTAAACAAGGTCGCAGAATAAAATATTAGCTATTGTACCCTACCCATACGTAAAGAAGCTGTATATAAACAATCAAGTTTTTTATATTCAATTACACTTACGGGGTCCAGTTGCTTACAACGAGGCGTGCTCATTTGATTATGATTAGAGTACTAAGTTAATAAATTTGTACCACGTAAAGATTTGAATAACGTCATAGAAAAATAAATAGGCTAGTGTAACCTACCCATACCTAAATAAGCTGTATATACACAAATCAATCTTTTTATATACAATTACACTTAAGGGGTCTTGTTGGTTACAACGAGGCGTGCTCATTTGATTATAATTAGGGTCCTCAGTTAATGAATATCTTCCACGTATAGATTTGAATAACGTCGTAGAATAATATATTAGCTATTGTAACCTACCCATACCTAAATCAGCTTTATATAAACAAATCAAGTCTTTTATATGCAATCACACTTACGGGGTCCAGATGGTTATTGCGAGGCGTGCTCATTTAATTATGATTACAGTACTAAGTTAATAAATTTCTACCATGTACAGATTTGAATAACGTCGTAGAATAATATATGAGCTATTGTAAACTACCCATACCTAAATAAGCTGTATATAAACAAATCAAGTTTTTTATATTCAATTACCCTTACGGGGTACAGTTGGTTACTGCGAGGCGTGCTCATTTGATTATGATTAGAGTCCTAAGTTAATAAATTTCTACCATGTACAGTTTGAATAACGTCGTAGAATATTATCTCAGCTATTGTAATCTACCCATACATAAATAAGCTGTATATACACAAATCAAGTCTTTTGTATGCAATTACACTTACGGGGACCAGTTGGTTACTGCGAGGCGTGCTCATTTGATTATGATTAGAGTCCTAAGTTAATAAATTTCTACCACGTACAGATTTGAATAACGTGGTAGAATAATATGTCAGCTATTGTAACCTACCCATACCTAAATAAGCTGTATATAAACAAATCAAGACTTTTATATGCAATTACACTTACGGGGACCAGTTGGTTACTGCGAGGCGTGCTCATTTGATTATGATTAGAGTACTAAGTTAATAAATTTCTACCACGTACAGATTTGAATAACGTCGTAGAATAATATATCAGCTATTGTAACCTACCCATCCCTAAATAAGCTATATATAAACAAATCAAGACTTTTATATGCAATTACACTTACGGGGACCAGTTGGTTACTGCTAGGCGTGCTCATTTGATTATGATTAGGGTACTAAGTTAATAAATTTCTACCACGTACAGATTTGAATAACGTCGTAGAATAATATATCAGCTATTGTAACCTACCCATACCTAAATAAGCTGTATATAAACAAATCAAGACTTTTATATGCAATTACACTTACGGGGTCCAGTTGGTTACTGCGAGGCCTGCTCATTTGATTATGATTAGAGTACTAAGTTAATAAATTTCTACCACGTACAGATTTGAATAACGTCGTAGAATAATATATCAGCTATTGTAACCTACCCATACCTAAATAAGCTGTATATAAACAAATCAAGACTTTTATATGCAATTACACTTACGGGGACCAGTTGGTTACTGCGAGGCGTGCACATTTGATTGTGATTAGAGTACTAAGTTAATGAATTTCTACCACGTATAGATTTGAATAACGTCGTAGAATAATATATTAGCTATTGTAAACTACCCATACATAAATAAGCTGTATATAAACAAATCCAGTTTTTTATATGCAATTACGCTTACGGGGTACAGTTGGTTACTGCGAGGCATGCTCATTTGATTATGATTAGAGTACTAAGTTAATGAATTTCTACCATGTACAGTTTGAGTAACGTCGTAGAATATTATATCAGATATTTTAATCTACCAATACATAAATAAGCTGTATATACAAAAATCAAGTATTTTGTATGAAATTACACTTACTTGGACCATTTGGTTACTGCGAGGCGTGCTCATTTGATTATGATTAGAGTCCTAAGTTAATAAATTTCTACAACGTACAGATTTGAATAACGTGGTAGAATAATATGACAGCCATTGTAACCTACCCATACCTAAATAAGCTGTATATAAACAAATCAAGACTTTTATATGCAATTACACTTACGGGGACCAGTTGGTTACTGCGAGGCGTGCTCATTTGATTATGATTAGAGTACTAAGTTAATAAATTTCTACCACGTACAGATTTGAATAACGACGTAGAATAATATATCAGCTATTGTAACCTACGCATCCCTAAATAAGCTATATATAAACAAATCAAGACTTTTATATGCAATTACACTTACGGGGACCAGTTGGTTACTGCTAGGCGTGCTCATTTGATTATGATTAGGGTACTAAGTTAATAAATTTCTACCACGTACAGATTTGAATAACGTCGTAGAATAACGTATTAGCTATTGTAACCTACCCATACGTAAATCACTGTATATAAACAAATCAAGCTTTTTATATGCAATTACACTTACGGGGTCCAGTTGGTTACTGCGAGGCATGCTCATTTGATTAGGATTAGAATACTAAGTTAATGAATTTCTACCATGTACAGTTTGAATAACGGCGTAGAATATTATCTCAGCTATTGTAATCTACCCATACCTAAATAAGCTGTATATACAAATCACGTCTTTTATATGCAATTACACTTACGGGGTGCATGTGGTTACAAAGAAGCGTGCTTATTCGAATATCATTAGGGTATACATCTAATGAATTTCTACCACGTACAGATTTGAATAACGTGGTAGAATAATATATCAGCCATTATATTCTGAGCACACGTAATCAAGCTGTATATAAACAAATCACTTCTTTTATATGCAATTGCACTTAAGGGGTCCATTTGTTTACTGCTAGGCGTGCTCATTTGATTATGATTAGGGTACTAAGTTAATAAATTTCTACCACGTACAGATTTGAATAACGTCGTAGAATAATATATCAGCTATTGTAACCTACCCATACCTAAATAAGCTGTATATAAACAAATCAAGACTTTTATATGCAATTACACTTACGGGGACCAGTTGGTTACTGCGAGGCGTGCTCATTTGATTATGATTAGAGTACTAAGTTAATAAATTTCTACCACGTACAGATTTGAATAACGACGTAGAATAATATATCAGCTATTGTAACCTACCCATACCTAAATAAGCTGTATATAAACAAATCAAGTTTTTTATATGCAATTACACTTACGGGGTCCAGTTGGTTACTGCGAGGCGTGCTCATTTGATTATGATTAGGGTACTAAGTTAATAAATTTCTACCACGTACAGATTTGAATAACGTCGTAGAATAAAATATTAGCTATTGTACCCTACCCATACGTAAATAAGCTGTATATAAACAAATCAAGTTTTTTATATTCAATTACACTTACGGGGTCCAGTTGGTTACTGCGAGGCCTGCTCATTTGATTATGATTAGAGTACTAAGTTAATGAATTTCTACCACGTACAGATTTGAATAACGTCGTAGAATAATATATCAGCTATTGTAACCTACCCATACCTAAATAAGCTGTATATAAACAAATCAAGACTTTTATATGCAATTACACTTACGGGGACCAGTTGGTTACTGCGAGGCGTGCTCATTTGATTATGATTAGAGTACTAAGTTAATGAATTTCTAAAACTTATAGATTTTAATAACGTAGTAGAATAATATATTAGCTATTGTAAACTACCCATACATAAATAAGCTGTATATAAACAAATCCAGTTTTTTATATGCAATTACGCTTACGGGGTCCAGTTGGTTACTGCGAGGCATGCTCATTTGATTATGATTAGAGTACTAAGTTAATGAATTTCTACCATGTACAGTTTGAGTAACGTCGTAGAATATTATATTAGCTATTGTAATCTACCCATACATAAATAAGCTGTATATACACAAATCAAGTCTTTTGTATGCAATTACACTTACGGGGACCAGTTGGTTACTGCGAGGCGTGCTCATTTGATTATGATTAGAGTACTAAGTTAATAAATTTCTACCACGTACAGATTTGAATAACGTAGTAGAATAATATATCAGCTATTGTAACTTACCCATACCTATATAAGCTGTATATAAACAAATCAAGACTTTTATATGCAATTACACTTACGGGGACCAGTTGGTTACTGCGAGGCGTGCTCATTTGATTATGATTAGAGTACTAAGTTAATAAATTTCTACCACGTACAGATTTGAATAACGTCGTAGAATAATATATTAGCTATTGTAACCTACCCATACCTAAATAAGCTGTATATACACAAATCAAGATTTTTATATGCAATTACACTTAAGGGGTCTTGTTGGTTACAACGAGGCGTGCTCATTTGATTATGATTAGAGTACTAAGTTAATAAATTTGTACCACGTACAGATTTAAATAACGTCATAGAATAATATATAAGCTATTGTAACATACCCATACATAAATAAGCAGTATATACACAAATCAAGCTTTTTATATGCAATTACACTTAAGGGGTCTTGTTGGTTACAACGAGGCGTGCTCATTTGATTATAATTAGGGTCCTCAGTTAATGACTATCTTCCACGTATAGATTTGAATAACGTCGTAGAATAATATATTAGCTATTGTAATCTACCCATACCTAAATAAGCTGTATATACACAAATCAAGATTTTTATATGCAATTACACTTAAGGGGTCTTGTTGGTTACAACGAGGCGTGCTCATTTGATTATGATTAGAGTACTAAGTTAATGAATTTCTACCACGAATAGATTTGAATAACGTCGTAAAATAATATATTAGCTATTGTAACCTACCCATACCTAAATAAGCTGTATATAAACAAATCAAGACTTTTATATGCAATTACACTTACGGGGACCAGTTGGTTACTGCGAGGCGTGCTCATTTGATTATAATTAGGGTCCTCAGTTAATGAATTTCTACCACGTATAGATTTGAATAACGTCGTAGAATAATATATTAGTCATTGTAATCTACCCATACCTAAATAAGCTGTATATACACAAATCAAGATTTTTATATGCAATTACACTTAAGGGGTCTTGTTGGTTACAACGAGGCGTGCTCATTTGATTATGATTAGAGTACTAAGTTAATAAATTTGTACCACGTACAGATTTAAATAACGTCATAGAATAATATATAAGCTATTGTAACATACCCATACATAAATAAGCTGTATATACACAAATCAAGCTTTTTATAAGCAATTACACTTAAGGGGTCTTGTTGGTTACAACGAGGCGTGCTCATTTGATTATAATTAGGGTCCTCAGTTAATGAATATCTTCCACGTATAGATTTGAATAACGTCATAGAATAATATATTAGCTATTGTAACCTACCCATACCTAAATCAGCTGTATATAAACAAATCAAGTCTTTTATATGCAATTATACTCACGGGTGCAGTTGGTTACAATGAAGCGTGCTCATTCGAATATCATGAGGGTAATCATCCAATGAATTTCTTCCACGTATAGATCTGAATAACGTCTTTGAATGATATATTTTCTATTGTAACCTGCCCATACCTAAATAAGCTGTACATAAACAATTTAAGTTTTTATATCCAATTAAACTTACGCTTTCCAGTTGGTTACAACGAGGCGTGCTCATTTGATTATAATTAGGGTCCTCAGTTAATGAATATCTTCCACGTATAGATTTGAATAACGTCGTAGAATAATATATTAGCTATTGTAACCTACCCATACCTAAATAAGCTGTATATACACAAATCAAGATTTTTATATGCAATTACACTTAAGGGGTCTTTTGTTGGTTACAACGAGGCGTGCTCATTTGATTATGATTAGAGTACTAAGTTAATAAATTTGTACCACGTACAGATGTGAATAACGTTATAGATAAATATATAAGCTATTGTAACATACCCATACATAAATAAGCTGTATATACACAAATCAAGCTTTTTATATTCAATTACACTTAAGGGGTCTTGTTGGTTACAACGAGGCGTGCTCATTTGATTATAATTAGGGTCCTCAGTTAATGAATATCTTCCACGTATACATTTGAATAACGTCGTAGAATAATATATTAGCTATTGTAACCTACCCATACCTAAATCAGCTGTATATTAACAAATCAAGTCTTTTATATGCAATTATACTCACGGGTGCAGTTGGTTACAAAGAAGCGTGCTCATTCGATTATCATTAGGGTACTCATCTAATGAATTAATTTCAGGTATAGATTTGAGCAATGTCTTAGAATAATATATTTTCTATTGTATCCTGCCCATACATAAATAATCTGTATATTAACAATTGAAGATTTTATATGCAATTAAACTTACGCTTTCCAGTTGGTTACAACGAGGCGTGCTCATTTGATTATAATTAGGGTCCTCAGTTAATGAATATCTTCCACGTATAGATTTGAATAACGTCGTAGAATAATATATTAGCTATTGTAATCTACCCATACCTAAATAAGCTGTATATACACAAATCAAGATTTTTATATGCAATTACACTTAAGGGGTCTTGTTGGTTACAACGAGGCGTGCTCATTTGATTATGATTAGAGTACTATGTTAATGAATTTCTACTACGTATAGATTTGAATAACGTGGTAGAATAATATATCAGCTATTGTAACTTACCCATACCTAAATAAGCTGTATATAAACAAATCACGACTTGTATATGCAATTACACTTACGGGGACCAGTTGGTTACTGCGAGGCGTGCTCATTTGATTATGATTAGGGTCCTCAGTTAATGAATTTCCTCCACGTATAGATTTGAATAACGTCGTAGAATAATTTATTAGCTATTGTAACCTACCCATACCTAAATAAGCTGTATATACACAAATCAAGATTTTTATATGCAATTACACTTAAGGGGTCTTGTTGGTTACAACGAGGCGTGCTCATTTGATTATGATTAGAGTACTAAGTTAATAAATTTGTACCACGTACAGATTTAAATAACGTCATAGAATAATATATAAGCTATTGTAACATACCCATACATAAATAAGCTGTATATACACAAATCAAGCTTTTTATAAGCAATTACACTTAAGGGATCTTGTTGGTTACAACGAGGCGTGCTCATTTGATTATAATTAGGGTCCCCAGTTAATGAATATCTTCCACGTATAGATTTGAATAACGTCGTAGAATAATATATCAGCTATTGTAACCTACCCATACCTAAATAAGCTGTATATAAACAAATCAAGTCTTTTATATGCAATTATACTCACGGGTGCAGTTGGTTACAATGAAGCGTGCTCATTCGCATATCATGAGGGTACTCATACAATGAATTTCTTCCACGTATAGATCTAAATAATGTCTTTGAATGATATATTTTCTATTGTAACCTGCTCATACATAAATAAGCTGTATACAAACAATTTATGTTTTTATATGCAATTAAACTTACGCTTTCCAGTTGGTTACAACGAGGCGTGCTCATTTGATTATCATTAGTGTACTCAGTTAATGAATTTCTACCACGTATAGATTTGAATAACGTCGTGGAATAATATATTAGCTATTATAACCTACCCATACCTAAATAAGCTGTATATAAACAAATCAAGTCTTTTATATGCAATTACACTTACGGGGTCCAGTTGGTTACTGAAGGCGTGCTCATTTGATTATGATTAGAGTACTAAGTTAATGAATTTCTACTACGTATAGATTTGAATAACGTCGTAGAATAATATATTAGCTATTGTCACCTACCCATACCTAAATAAGCTGTATATAAACAAATCAAGACTTTTATATGCAATTACACTTACGGGGACCAGTTGGTTACTGCGAGGCGTGCTCATTTGATTATGATTAGGGTCCTCAGTTAATGAATTTCTTCCACGTATAGATTTGAATAACGTCGTAGAATAATATATTAGCTATTGTCACCTACCTATACCTAAATACGCTGTATATACACAATTCAAGGTTTTTATATGCAATTACACTTAAGGGGTCTTGTTGGTTACAACGAGGCGTGCTCATTTGATTATGATTAGAGTACTAAGTTAATAAACTTCTACCAAGTACAGATTTGAATAACGTCGTAGAATAATATATCAGCTATTGTAACCTACCTATACCTAAATCAGCTGTATATAAACAAATCAAGTCTTTTATATGCAATTACACTTACGGGGTCCAGTTGGTTACTGCGAGGCCTGCTCATTTGATTATGATTAGAGTACTAAGTTAATGAATTTCTACCATGTACAGTTTGAATAACGTCGGAGAATATTATCTCAGCTATTGTAATCTACCCATACCTAAATAAGCTGTATATACAAATCACGTCTTTTATATGCAATTACACTTACGGGGTCCAGTTGGTTACTGAAAGCGTGCTCATTTGATTATGATTAGAGTACTTAAGTTGATAAACTTCTACCACGTACATATTTGAATAACTTAGTAGAATAATATATCAGCTATTGTAACCTACCCATACCTAAATAAGCTGTATATAAACAAATCAAGTCTTTTATATGCAATTACACTTACGGGGTCTTGTTGGTTACAACGAGGCGTGCTCATTTGATTATAATTAGGGTCCTCAGTTAATGAATTTCTTCCACGTATAGATTTGAATAACGTCGTAGAATAATATATCAGCTATTGTAACCTACCCATACCTAAATAAGCTGTATATAAACAAATCAAGTCTTTTATATGCAATTACACTTACGGGGTCCAGTTGGTTACTGCGAGGCCTGCTCATTTGATTATGATTAGAGTACTAAGTTAATGAATTTCTACAAGGTATAGATTTGAATAACGTCGTGAAATAATATATTGGCTATTGTAACCTACCCATACCTAAATAAGCTGTATATACACAAATCAAGCTTTTTATATTCAATTACACTTAAGGGGTCTTGTTGTTTACAACGAGGCGTGCTCACTTGATTATAATTAGGGTCCTCAGTTAATGAATTTCCTCCACGTATTGATTTGAATAACGTCGTAGAATAATATATTAGCTATTGTAACCTACCCATACCTAAATCAGCTGTATATAAACAAATCAAGTTTTTTGTATGCAATTACACTTACGGGGACCAGTTGGTTACTGCGAGGCGTGCTCATTTGATTATGATTAGAGTACTATGTTAATAAATTTGTACCACGTACAGATTTGAATAACGTCGTAGAATAATATATCAGCTATTGTAACCTACCCATACCTAAATAAGCTGTATATACACAAATCAAGCTTTTTATATGCAATTACACTTACGGGGACCAGTTGGTTACTGCGAGGCGTGCTCATTTGATTATAATTAGGGTCCTCAGTTAATGAATTTCTTCCACGTACAGATTTTAATAACGTCGTAGAATAATATATCAGCTATTGTAACCTACCCATACCTAAATAAGATGTATATAAACAAATAAATTCTTTTATATGCAATTACACTTACAGGGTCCAGTTGGTTACTGCGAGGCGTGCTAATTTGATTACGATTAGGGTACTAAGTTAATAAATTTCTACCACGTACAGATTTGAATATCGTCGTAGAATAATATATCAGGTATTGTAACCTACCCTTACCTAAATAAGCTGTATATAAACAAATCAAGTCTTTTATATGCAATTACACTTACGGGGTCTTGTTGGTTACAACGAGGCGTGCTCATTTGATTATAATTAGGGTCCTCAGTTTATGAATTTCTTCCACGTATAGATTTGAATAACGCAGTAGAATAACATATTAGCTACTGTAACCTACCCATACCTAAATAAGCTGTATATACACAAATCAAGTCTTTTATATGAAATTACACTTACGGCGTCCAGTTGGTTAATGCGAGGCGTGCTCATTTCATTATGATTAGGGTAATAAGTTAATAAATTTCTACCACGTACAGATTTGAATAACGTCGTAGTATAATATATCAGCTATTGTAACGTACCCATACCTAAATAAGCTGTATATAAACAAATCAAGACTTTTATATGCAATTACACTTACGGGGACCAGTTGGTTACTGCGAGGCGTGCTCATTTGATTATGATTAGAGTACTAAGTTAATAAATTTGTAACACGTACAGATTTGAATAACGTCATAGATAAATATATAAGCTATTGTAACATACCCATACCTAAATCAGCTGTATATAAACAAATCAAGACTTTTATATGCAATTACACTTACGGGGTCCAGTTGGTTACTGCGAGGCGTGCTCATTTGATTATCATTAGGGTACTCAGTTATTGAATTTCTACCACGTACGGATTTGAATAATGTCGTAGAATAATATATCAGCTATTGTAACCTGCCCAAACCTAAATAAGCTGTACATAAACAATTGAAGTTTTTATATGCAATTAAACTTACGCTTTCCAGTTGGTTACAACGAGGCGTGCTCATTTGATTATAATTAGGGTCCTCAGTTAATGAATATCTTCCACGTATAGATTTGAATAACGTCGTAGAATAATATATCAGCTATTGTAACCTACCCATACCTAAATCAGCTTTATATAAACAAATCAAGTCTTTTATATGCAATCACACTTACGGGGTCCAGTTGGTTACTATGAGGCGTGCTCATTTGATTATGATTAGGGTACTAAGTTAATAAATTTCTACCACGTACAGATTTGAATAACATCGTAAAATAATATATCAGCTATTGTAACCTACCCATACCTAAATAAGCTGTATATAAACAAATCTAGACTTTTATATGCAATTACACTTACGGGGACTAGTTGGTTACTGCGAGGCGTGCTCATTTGATTATGATTAGTGTACTAAGTTAATAAATTTGTACCACGTACAGATTTGAATATCGTCATAGAATAATATATAAGCTATTGTAACATACCCATACATAAATAAGCTGTATATACACAAATCAAGCTTTTCATCTGCAATTACACTGAAGGGGTTGTGTTGGTTACAACGAGGCGTGCTCATTTGATTATAATTAGGGTCCTCAGTTAATGAATATCTTCCACGTACAGATTTGAATAACGTCGTAAAATAATATATCAGCTATTGTAACCTACCCATACCTAAATCAGCTTTATATAAACAAATCAAGTCTTTTATATGCAATCACACTTACGGGGTCCAGTTGGTTACTATGAGGCGTGCTCATTTGATTATGATTAGGGTACTAAGTTAATAAATTTCTACCACGTACAGATTTGAATAACATCGTAAAATAATATATCAGCTATTGTAACCTACCCATACCTAAATAAGCTGTATATAAACAAATCTAGACTTTTATATGCAATTACACTTACGGGGACTAGTTGGTTACTGCGAGGCGTGCTCATTTGATTATGATTAGAGTACTAAGTTAATAAATTTCTACCACGTACAGATTTGAATAAACGTTATAGATAAATATATAAGCTATTGTAACATACCCATACGTAAATAAGCTGTATATAAACAAATCAAGTCTTTTATATGCAATTACACTTACGGGGTCCAGTTGGTTACTGCGAGGCGTGCTCATTTGATTATGATTAGAGTACTAAGTTAATGAATATCTACCACGTATAGATTTGAATAACGTCGTAGAATAATATATTAGCTATTGTAATCTACCCATACCTAAATAAGCTGTATATACACAAATCAAGATTTTTATATGCAATTACACTTAAGGGGTCTTGTTGGTTACAACGAGGCGTGCTCATTTGATTATAATTAGGGTACTCAGTTAATGAATTTCTTCCACGTATAGATTTGGATAACGTCGTAGAATAATACATTAGCTATTGTAACCTACCCATACCTAAATCAGCTGTATATAAACAAATCAAGTCTTTTGTATGCAATTACACTTACGGGGTCCAGTTGGTTACTATGAGGCGTGCTCATTTTATTATGATTAGAGTACTATGTTAATAATTTTGTACCACGTATAGATTTGAATAACGTCATAGAATAATATATAAGCTATTGTAATCTACCCATACCTAAATAAGCTGTATATACACAAATCAAGATTTTTATATGCAATTACACTTAAGGGGTCTTGTTGGTTACAACGAGGCGTGCTCATTTGATTATAATTAGGGTCCTCAGTTAATGACTATCTTCCACGTATAGATTTGAATAACGTCGTAGAATAATATATTAGCTATTGTAACCTACCCATACCTAAATCAGCTGTATATAAACGAATCAAGTCTTTTATATGCAATTACACTTACGGGGTCCAGTTGGTTACTATGAGGCGTGCTCATTTGATTATGATTAGAGTACTAAGTTAATGAATATCTACCACGTATAGATTTGAATAACGTCGTAGAATAATATATTAGCTATTGTAACCTACCCATACCTAAATCAGCTGTATATAAACAAATCAAGTCTTTTGTATGCAATTACACTTACGGGGACCAGTTGGTTACTGCGAGGCGTGCTCATTTGATTATGATTAGAGTACTATCTTAATAAATTTGTACCACGTACAGATTTGAATAACGTGGTAGAATAATATATCAGCTATTGTAACCTACCCATACCTAAATAAGCTGTATATACACAAATCAAGACTTTTATATGCAATTACACTTACGGGGACCAGTTGGTTACTGCGAACCGTGCTCATTTGATTATGATTAGAGTACTAAGTTAATGAATTTCTACCACGTATAGATTTGAATAACGTCGTAGAATAATATATTAGTTATTGTAATCTACCCATACCTAAATAAGCTGTATATACACAAATCAAGATTTTTATATGCAATTACACTAAAGGGGTCTTGTTCGTTACAACGAAGCGTGCTCATTTGATTATGATTAGAGTACTAAGTTAATAAATTTGTACCACGTACAGATTTGAATATCGTCATAGAATAATATATAAGCTATTGTAACATACCCATACATAAATAAGCTGTATATACACAAATCAAGCTTTTTATATGCAATTACACTTAAGGGGTCTTGTTGGTTACAACGAGGCGTGCTCATTTGATTATAATTAGGGTCCTCAGTTAATGAATATCTTCCACGTATAGATTTGAATAACGTCGTAGAATAATATATTAGCTATTGTAACCTACCCATACCTAAATCAGCTTTATATAAACAAATCAAGTCTTTTATATGCAATTACACTTACGGGGTCCAGTTGGTTACTATGAGGCGTGCTCATTTGATTATGATTAGAGTACTATATTAATAAATTTCTACCACGTACAGATTTGAATAACGTCATAGAATAATATATCAGCTATTGTAACCTACCCATACCTAAATCAGCTGTATGTAAACAAATCAAGTCTTTTGTATTCAATTACACTTACGGGGACCAGTTGGTTACTGCGAGGCGTGCTCATTTGATTATGATTAGAGTACTATCTTAATAAATTTGTACCACGTACAGATTTGAATAACGTAGTACAATAATATATCAGCTATTGTAACCTACCCATACCTAAATAAGCTGTATATACACAAATCAAGCTTTTTATATGCAATTACACTTACGGGGACCAGTTGGTTACTGCGAGGCGTGCTCATTTGATTATGATTAGAGTACTATCTTAATAAATTTGTACCACGTACAGATTTGAATAACGTGGTAGAATAATATATCAGCTATTGTAACCTACCCATACCTAAATAAGCTGTATATACACAAATCAAGCTTTTTATATGCAATTACACTTACGGGGACCAGTTGGTTACTGCGAGGCGTGCTCATTTGATTATGATTAGAGTACTAAGTTAATGAATATCTACCACGTATAGATTTGAATAACGTCGTAGAATAATATATTAGCTATTGTAATCTACCCATACCTAAATAAGCTGTATATACACAAATCAAGATTTTTATATGCAATTACACTTAAGGGGTCTTGTTGGTTACAACGAGGCGTGCTCATTTGATTATGATTAGAGTACTAAGTTAATAAATTTGTACCACGTACAGATTTGAATAACGTCATAGAATAATATATAAGCTATTGTAACATACCCATACATAAATAAGCTGTATATACACAAATCAAGCTTTTTATATGCAATTACACTTAAGGGGTCTTGTTGGTTACAACGAGGCCTGCTCATTTGATTATAATTAGGGTCCTCAGTTAATGAATTTCTTCCACGTATAGATTTGAATAACGTCGTAGAATAATATATTAGCTATTGTAACCTACCCATACCTAAATCAGCTGTATATAAACAAATCAAGTCTTTTGTATTCAATTACACTTACGGGGACCAGTTGGTTACTGCGAGGCGTGCTCATTTGATTATGATTAGAGTACTAAGTTAATAAATTTGTACCACGTACAGATTTGAATAACGTCTTTGAATGATATATTTTCTATTGTAACCTGCCAATACCTAAATAAGCTGTACATAAACAATTTTAGTTTTTATATGCAATTAAACTTACGCTTTCCAGTTGGTTACAACGAGGCGTGCTCATTTGATTATCATTAGTGTACTCAGTTAATGAATTTCTACCACGTATAGATTTGAATAACGTCGTGGAATAATATATTAGCTATTATAACCTACCCATACCTAAATAAGCTGTATATAAACAAATCAAGTCTTTTATATGCAATTACACTTACGGGGTCCAGTTGGTTACTGAAGGCGTGCTCATTTGATTATGATTAGAGTACTAAGTTAATGAATTTCTACTACGTATAGATTTGAATAACGTCGTAGAATAATATATTAGCTATTGTCACCTACCCATACCTAAATAAGCTGTATATAAACAAATCAAGACTTTTATATGCAATTACACTTACGGGGACCAGTTGGTTACTGCGAGGCGTGCTCATTTGATTATGATTAGAGTACTAAGTTAATAAACTTCTACCACGTATAGATTTGAATAACGTCGTAGAATAATATATTAGCTATTGTAACCTAACCATACCTAAATAAGCTGTATATACACAATTCAAGGTTTTTATATGCAATTACACTTAAGGGGTCTTGTTGGTTACAACGAGGCGTGCTCATTTGATTATGATTAGGGTACTAAGTTAATAAATTTCTACCACGTACAGATTTGAATAACGTCGTAGAATAATATATCAGCTATTGTAACCTACCCATACCTAAATCAGCTGTATATAAACAAATCAAGTCTTTTATATGCAATTACACTTACGGGGTCCAGTTGGTTACTGCGAGGCCTGCTCATTTGATTATGATTAGGGAACTAAGTTAATGAATTTTTACCATGTACAGTTTGAATAACGTCGGAGAATATTATCTCAGCTATTGTAATCTACCCATACCTAAATAAGCTGTATAAACAAATCAAGTCTTTTATATGCAATTACACTTACGGGGTCCAGTTGGTTACTGCGAGGCCTGCTCATTTGATTATGATTAGAGTACTAAGTTAATAAACTTCTACCACGTACAGATTTGAATAACGTCGTAGAATAATATATCAGCTATTGTAACCTACCTATACCTAAATAAGCTGTATATAAACAAATCAAGTCTTTTATATGCAATTACACTTACGGGGTCTTGTTGGTTACAACGAGGCGTGCTCATTTGATTATAATTAGGGTCCTCAGTTAATGAATTTCTTCCACGTATAGATTTGAATAACGTCGTAGAATAATATATTAGCTATTATAACCTACCCATACCTAAATAAGCTGTATATAAACAAATCAAGTCTTTTTTATGCAATTACACTTACGGGGTCCAGTTGGTTACTGCGAGGCCTGCTCATTTGATTATGATTAGAGTACTAAGTTAATAAACTTCTACCACGTACAGATTTGAATAACGTCGTGGAATAATATATTAGCTATTGTAACCTACCCATACCTAAATAAGCTGTATATACACAAATCAAGCTTTTTATATTCAATTACACTTAAGGGGTCTTGTTGTTTACAACGAGGCGTGCTCACTTGATTATAATTAGGGTCCTCAGTTAATGAATTTCCTCCACGTATTGATTTGAATAACGTCGTAGAATAATTTGTTAGCTATTGTAACCTACCCATACCTAAATAAGCTGTATATACACAAATCAAGATTTTTATATGCAATTACACTAAAGGGGTCTTGTTCGTTACAACGAAGCGTGCTCATTTAATTATGATTAGGGTAATAAGTTAATAAATTTGTACCACGTACATATTTGAATATCGTCATAGAATAATATATAAGCTATTGTGACATACCCATACCTAAATAAGCTGTATATAAACAAATCAAGCTTTTTATATGCAATTACACTTACGGGGACCAGTTGGTTACTGCGAGGCGTGCTCATTTGATTATGATTAGAGTACTAAGTTAATGAATTTCTACCACGTATAGATTTGAATAACGTCGTAGAATAATATATTAGTTATTGTAATCTACCCATACCTAAATAAGCTGTATATACACAAATCAAGATTTTTATATGCAATTACACTTAAGGGGTCTTGTTCGTTACAACGAGGCGTGCTCATTTGATTATGATTAGAGTACTAAGTTAATAAATTTGTACCACGTACAGATTTGAATATCGTCATAGAATAATATATAAGCTATTGTAACATACCCATACATAAATAAGCTGTATATACACAAATCAAGCTTTTTATATGCAATTACACTTAAGGGGTTTTGTTGGTTACAACGAGGCGTTCTCATTTGATTATAATTAGGGTCCTCAGTTAATGAATTTCTTCCACGTATAGATTTGAATAACGTCGTAGAATAATATATTAGCTATTGTAACCTACCCATACCTAAATCAGCTGTATATAAACAAATCAAGTCTTTTGTATGCAATTACACTTACGGGGACCAGTTGGTTACTGCGAGGCGTGCTCATTTGATTATGATTAGAGTACTAAGTTAATAAATTTGTACCACGTACAGATTTGAATAACGTTATAGATAAATATATAAGCTATTGTAACATATCCATACATAAATAAGCTGTATATAAACAAATCAAGTCTTTTATATGCAATTATACTCACGGGTGCAGTTGGTTACAATGAAGCGTGCTCATTCGCATATCATGAGGGTACTCATCCAATGAATTTCTTCCACGTATAGATCTGAATAACGTCTTTGAATGATATATTTTCTATTGTAACCTGCCCATACCTAAATAAGCTGTACATAAACAATTTAAGTTTTTATATTCAATTAAACTTACGCTTTCCAGTTGGTTACCACGAGGCGTGCTCATTTGATTATCATTAGTGTACTCAGTTAATGAATTTCTACCACGTATAGATTTGAATAACGTCGTGGAATAATATATTAGCTATTATAACCTACCCATACCTAAATAAGCTGTATATAAACAAATCTATTCTTTTATATGCAATTACAGTTACCGGGTCCAGTTGGTTACTGAAGGCGTGCTCATTTGATTATGATTAGAGTACTAAGTTAATGAATTTCTACTACGTATAGATTTGAATAACGTCGTAGAATAATATATTAGCTATTGTCACCTACCCATACCTAAATAAGCTGTATATAAACAAATCAAGACTTTTATATGCAATTACACTTACGGGGACCAGTTGGTTACTGCGAGGCGTGCTCATTTGATTATGATTAGGGTCCTCAGTTAATGAATTTCTTCCACGTATAGATTTGAATAACGTCGTAGAATAATATATCAGCTATTGTAACCTACCTATACCTAAATAAGCTGTATATACACAATTCAAGGTTTTTATATGCAATTACACTTAAGGGGTCATGTTGGTTACAACGAGGCGTGCTCATTTGATTATGATTAGAGTACTAAGTTAATAAATTTCTACCACGTATAGATTTGAATAACGTCGTAGAATAATATATAAGCTATTGTAACATACCCATACATAAATAAGCTGTATATAAACAAATCAAGTCTTTTATATGCAATTACACACTTACAAAAAGCGCAGGGGGCCACCGCCACTCCTAAGTCGAAGCGCTCTACGCCCGCCAGGTCGGGCGACGCCATCAAGGTGTCGGCGAAGGACGGCCAGTCCTACGCCGACATCTTGAAGGAAATGAAGGCGAAGGTCGACCCCCGGAAGGCAGGACTTGAGGTCCTGTCTATCCGGAGGACCAGGAAGGAAGAAGTCCTTCTGGTCCTCAAAAAGGGGGGAGACGTTTCGGCCTTCCGAAAGGAGCTCGACCTGGCGGTCGGAGAAAGGGCGCAAATTTCAGCCCTGGTCTCGACGAGGTCCCTCGAAATTAGGGACCTCGACGAGACCGTTGAAAAAGAGGAGGTTGTGTCTGCCCTGTGCTTGGCACTGGACAGACCGGCTTTTGAGGGGTCCTGCAGGCTCTTCACCCGCTTTGGTGGGGTGAAGACTGCAGTGATCCGCCTGGCTGAGGCAGACGCCGCGCGTCTGCTTCAGCTAGGTAAGCTGAGGATCGGGTGGGTCGCGTGCCGCATTCGCGGGCACGTGGAAGTCGCCCGCTGCTTCAGGTGCCTTGGGTACGGCCACGGGTCCCGGGGCTGCAGCAACCCCGACAGAAAAAACGTCTGTTGGAGATGTGGCGCCACGGGACACTTGGCCAGGAGTTGTAAGGCGCCACCAAGGTGCCTGACATGCATAGACAGGGGCGAAAAAGATGTCGCACATGTGTCAGGGAGCGGCTCCTGCCCGGTCTTCCGGGAAGAGCTTCGGAGGTTGAGAGGCAGGAATTGAAGTTCCTGCAGCTCAACCTCGGAAGGGAGGGATGCCCAGGACCTCCTGATGCAGACTGCCAGGGAGAGGGGGGCCGATGTGCTGCTCATTAGTGAGCAGTACAAGTGGTCCGAAAACTCTGCTTGGTATCAGGATGCATCAAGGAGGGCCGGCATTCTTGTTTGTAACCCTGATTTGGGCGTCGGAGACTTCCTGGAGACCGACGCGGGGTTCGTTTGGGTGGAGGTGGCGGGTGTGCGTGTGTACAGCTGCTACTTCTCCCCCGGCGATCCCTTCGATGTCTTTGAGACCCAGATCCTCCTCCTTGAGGAAAGCCTCAGTGAGGCCATCGGGCGATCCCTCATAGGGGGTGACTTCAACAGTAAATCGCCCGAGTGGTGTGAGGCCCGCCTAGATAGGAGGGGAATCTTGGTTGGCGAGATGGTCGCTAGGAACGACCTGATCGTCCTGAATCAGGGCGGGGATTTCACGTTCAGACGAGGAGCGGGAGGGTCAATAATTGACCTCACGGTCGCCGCACCTCGCCTCGCTTCAAGGATAAGCGACTGGTCGGTCCTCGAGGTAATAACCTTGAGTGACCACCGGTGCATCTAATTTAGAATAGAACAAGGGTGCCAAGCGGTGGAAAAGGGTAGGGGCGGCGAAGGAAGGAGCCCCTCCTGGAACACGAGACGACTCAGCAGGGAAAGACTTCGCGAACACCTCGAAGAAACCAGGCTCATGGATGAGCTTGGTTGGGTCTGCCCTGCTGGGTCGTACGAAGCTGCTGTGCGGGCGGCGAGGCGGAAAGTGGTCGCGGCTTGTGACTACTCGATGCCTCGCCGTAAGCGCAGGGAAGCCAAGGGTTCGATGTACTGGTGGAACGACCAGTTAGCAGCCCTACGTCGAGAATGCCTCGCAGCGCGGCGAAAATTCACCCGTTCAAAGGGGGATGCTACGCTGCACGAGGCATGGAAAGGGGCAAAAACAGCTTTGAGGCGAGGCATAAAGAAAAGCCGACTTCAATGCTGGAAAGACTTGATCGGTGAGGTCGAGAAGGATCCATGGGGTCTCGCCTTTCAAAATAGTCACCAAGAGATTGGTGACTAGAAGAAAGACCCCGGGCCTGGATAATCCCGATCGAGTCAAGTACATTGTGCGAAGCTTGTTTCCACACGTGGAGCCGTTCCAAAGACAGGACCGAAGTTCCTGCGTGGTCCGGCGCGAAGAACTCTTCACTCTCGAAGAACTAAAGAGAGCGGGTGGAAGGCTTAAGGCAAATACAGCGCCGGGTATCGACGGGGTGCCGAACGAGATCCTCAAAGAGATGATCGGGGCATACCCGGAGATCCTCCTAGAAGCCTTTAACTCCTGTCTTCGGGATGGGAGGTTCTTCGCAGATTGGAAGAAGCAGAGGTTGGTCCTGCTGAGGAAGGGCAACAAACCTCTAGGGGTTGCCTCGTCGTATAGACCAATATGCTTATTGGATACGATGGGGAAGCTTCTGGAGGAGTTGATTCTACAACGGCTTCAGGCTCTCTTGGTCGGGGAGAACGAGCTCTCGGAAAGCCAGTTCGGATTCAGGAAAGGCAGATCCACTGTGGACGCCATCCAAGCTGTGGTTAACATCGCCACAAATGCAAGAAAAGGAACTGGTAAGCGTAAGGGATTCTGTGCGTTGATTAGCATTGACATACGCAATGCGTTCAATACCGCGAGATGGGACATCTGCATCGAGGCGATGATGCGGAAAAAGGTTCCAGACTACCTGTTGCGAATGATGGATGACTATCTGAGCGACAGGTGGGTGATATACGAGGGCGACAAATGGTCTCTCCAAAGAAGAGATGACATGTGGCGCTCCTCAAGGGTCGCGGGTGGGTCCACTCGTTTGGAACATCATGTATGATGACTTCCTGCGCATGGACCTGCCTGCTGGAACGAGCATCGTCGGCTTCGCGGATGACGCACTTGTCGTGTGCGCCGCTGACGACGTCGGAATCCTAGAGCTGAGGATCAATGAAAGTCTGTGGCGAGCAAGGCGCTGGTTGGATGGCAGGGGTCTTAAAATGGCCCCTGAGAAAACCGAGGCTTTGCTCGTGACGGACAGGAGATCCTTCCAATACCCGAGGATCTTTCTCGGAGAGCATGAAGTCGAGTGGAAAACAAGCATTAAGTACCTGGGGGTGCAGCTGGATCGTAGGCTTAGCTTTGGCGAACATCTAAAGATCGCAGCTGCCAAAGCCATCCAATGTGGAGCGAATTTGGCCCGGCTTATGCCAAACATTGGTGGACCCAAGGAAGCGAAAAGAAGATTGGTGGCGAGCGTGGTCCATTCGAAGCTGCTTTACGCAGCTCCGGTCTGGGCCAATGCTTTGCAAAACCATGCTATCCAGAAGAAGCTGTTCTCGGCGCAGAGACTTGTCGCGCTGAGAATAGTTTCGGCATATAGAACTATCTCGACGAACGCTGTGCTGGTCCTGGCGAGCGTCCCGCCAATAGATTTATTGGCGGAGGAAAGGCAGGAAACCTTTAAGCTTCGCAAGGAGCTTACCTGCGCCGACCTGCAGGAAATCGCTCGCGCGAAGGAGGCCATCCGCAAGGATGGAAGGCGCAGACTCGTCGAGAAATGGCAGATGAGATGGCATGGTGAGCAGACAGGGAGATGGACCTACCGCCTGATCCCGGAGCTCGCCACCTGGCTGAACAGAAAGCACGGGGAAGTCGGCTTTTACTTGGCGCAAGCGCTCTCGGGCCATGGCTGTTTTAACGCGTACCTGAGGCGCTTTAAGAAGAGAGACGAGGAGACGTGTTGCTACTGCGAATCCCCGGTGGATAACGCAGAGCACGCACTCTTCGTCTGCGCAAAATGGGGTGTGGCTAGGGGGGTCCTCGGTCAGTCGGTGGGTTCCGAACTTACTCCTGACACGATAGTCCCCCTCATGCTCCAGTCTGAACGGTTCTGGACGCTCATCGAGTCATTCGTCACACTTGTGATGAAGACGAGAGAGCTTGATGGGCGTCGAGAGCGAAACAACGGGGAGGGCCAGTAGAAATCGCATCGGGGCCGGCACCCGCGGTCCTGCGTCTCGGGTAGACTTGGCTGTCCGCGTCGTTCGGGGAGGGAATCTATTTGTTTCTCCCCTGGGTGGCGCGGCTCGTCGGTTCTCCTAGTGGGCGTGTGGCCGCGGGTGGGAGTTCTGAGCGAACGGATGACGGAAGAGTCGTACGCGACTTTAATGGAACCAACCACCCGTGAAGTTTAAAGCCGAAAGGCGGTCCCGCGGGTGGTGTATTGGTTCGAGAGAGGGGGTTTTTTGGTTTTAACAGGTATGCCTAGACCCGTCCTAGGAGAGTCCTGTACAACGTCTATAAAAGATTTTGCCATTTTTCCTCCTCACCAAAAAAAAAAAAAAAAAAAAAAAAAAAAAATAACGTCATAGAATAATATATCAGTTATTGTAACCTACCCATATCTAAATAAGCTGTATATAAACAAACCAAGACTTTTATATGCAATTACACTTACGGGGTCCAGTTGGTTACTGCGAGGCCTGCTCATTTGATTATGATTAGAGTACTAAGTTAATAAACTTCTACCACGTACAGATTTGAATAACGTCGTAAAATAATATATTAGCTATTGTAACCTACCCATACCTAAATCAGCTGTATATAAACAAATCAAGTCTTTTATATGCAATTACACTTACGGGGTCCAGTTGGTTACTGCGAGGCCTGCTCATTTGATTATGATTAGAGTACTAAGTTAATAAACTTCTACCACGTACAGATTTGAATAACGTCGTAGAATAATATATTAGCTATTGTAACCTACCCATACCTAAATAAGCTGTATATACACAAATCAAGCTTTTTATATTCAATTACACTTAAGGGGTCTTGTTGGTTACAACGAGGCGTGCTCATTTGATTATAATTAGGGTCCTCAGTTAATGAATTTCTTCCACGTATAGATTTGAATAACGTCGTAGAATAATATATTAGCTATTGTAACCTACCCATACCTAAATCAGCTGTATATAAACAAATCAAGTCTTTTGTATGCAATTACACTTATGGGGACCAGTTGGTTACTGCGAGGCGTGCTCATTTGATTATGATTAGAGTACTATCTTAATAAATTTGTACCACGTACAGATTTGAATAACGTGGTAGAATAATATATCAGCTATTGTAACCTACCCATACTTAAATAAGCTGTAATTACACAAATCAAGCTTATTATATGCAATTACACTTACGGGGACCAGTTGGTTACTGCGAGGCGTGCTCATTTGATTATAATTAGGGTCCTCAGTTAATGAATTTCTTCCACGTATAGATTTGAATAACGTCGTAGAATAATATATCAGCTATTGTAACCTACCCATACCTAAATAAGCTGTATATAAACAAATCAAGTCTTTTATATGCAATTACACTTACGGGGTCCAGTTGGTTACTATGAGGCGTGCTCATTTGATTATGATTAGGGTACTAAGTTAATAAATTTCTACCACGTACAGATTTGAATAACATCGTAAAATAATATATCAGCTATTGTAACCTACCCATACCTAAATAAGCTGTATATAAACAAATCAAGTCTTTTATATGCAATTACACTTACGGGGTCTTGTTGGTTACAACGAGGCGTGCTCATTTGATTATAATTAGGGTCCTCAGTTTATGAATTTCTTCCACGTATAGATTTGAATAACGCCGTAGAATAACATATTAGCTATTGTAACCTACCCATACCTAAATAAGCTGTATATAAACAAATCAAGACTTTTATATGCAATTACACTTACGGGGTCCAGTTGGTTACAACGAGGCGTGCTCATTTGATTATCATTAGGGTACTCAGTTAATAAATTTCTACCACGTATAGATTTGAATAACGTCGTGGAAAATATATTAGCTACTGTAACCTACCCATACCTAAATAAGCTGTATATACACAAATCAAGCTTTTTATATGCAATTACACTTACGGGGACCAGTTGGTTACTGCGAGGCGTGCTCATTTGATTATGATTAGAGTACTAAGTTAATGAATTTCTACCACGTACAGATTTGAATAACGTCGTAGAATAATATATTGGCTATTGTAATCTACCCATACCTAAATCAGCTTTATATAAACAAATCAAGTCTTTTATATGCAATTACACTTACGGGGTCCAGTTGGTTACTATGAGGCGTGCTCATTTGATTATGATTAGGGTACTAAGTTAATAAATTTCTACCACGTACAGATTTGAATAACATCGTAAAATAATATATCAGCTATTGTAACCTACCCATACCTAAATAAGCTGTATATAAACAAATCTAGACTTTTATATGCAATTACACTTACGAGGACTAGTTGGTTACTGCGAGGCGTGCTCATTTGATTATGATTACTGTACTAAGTTAATAAATTTGTACCACGTACAGATTTGAATAACGTTATAGATAAATATATAAGCTATTGTAACATATCCATACATAAATAAGCTGTATATAAACAAATCAAGTCTTTTATATGCAATTATACTCACGGGTGCAGTTGGTTACAATGAAGCGTGCTCATTCGCATATCATGAGGGTACTCATCCAATGAATTTCTTCCACGTATAGATCTGAATAACGTCTTTGAATGATATATTTTCTATTGTAACCTGCCCATACCTAAATAAGCTGTACATAAACAATTTAAGTTTTTATATTCAATTAAACTTACGCTTTCCAGTTGGTTACCACGAGGCGTGCTCATTTGATTATCATTAGTATACTCAGTTAATGAATTTCTACCACGTATAGATTTGAATAACGTCGTAGAATAATATATTAGCTATTGTAACCTACCCATACCTAAATCAGCTGTATATAAACAAATCAAGTCTTTTATATGCAATTACACTTACGGGGTCCAGTTGGTTACTGAAGGCGTGCTCATTTGATTATGATTAGAGTACTAAGTTAATGAATTCATACTACGAACAGATTTGAATAACGTCGTAGAATAATATATTAGCTATTGTCACCTACCCATACCTAAATAAGCTGTATATAAACAAATCAAGACTTTTATATGCAATTACACTTACGGGGACCAGTTGGTTACTGCGAGGCGTGCTCATTTGATTATGATTAGAGTACTAAGTTAATAAACTTCTACCACGTACAGATTTGAATAACGTCGTAGAATAATATATCAGCTATTGTAACCTACCTATACCTAAATAAGCTGTATATACACAATTCAAGGTTTTTATATGCAATTACACTTAAGGGGTCTTGTTGGTTACAACGAGGCGTGCTCATTTGATTATAATTAGGGTCCTCAGTTAATGAATTTCTTCCACCTATAGATTTGAATAACGTCGTAGAATAACATATTAGCTATTGTAACCTACCCATACCTAAATCAGCTGTATATAAACAAATCAAGACTTTTATATGCAATTACACTTACGGGGTCCAGTTGGTTACTGCGAGGCGTGCTCATTTGATTATGATTAAGGTAATAAGTTAATAAATTTCTACCACGTACAGATTTGAATAACGTCATAGAATAATATATCAGCTATTGTAACCTACCCATACCTAAATAAGCTGTATATAAACAAATCAAGTCTTTTATATGCAATTACACTTACGGGGTCCAGTTGGTTACTGCGAGGCCTGCTCATTTGATTATGATTAGAGTACTAAGTTAATAAACTTCTACCACGTACAGATTTGAATAACGTCGTAGAATAATATATCAGCTATTGTAACCTACCCATACCTAAATAAGCTGTATATAAACAAATCAAGTCTTTTATATGCAATTACACTTACGGGGTCTTGTTGGTTACAACGAGGCGTGCTCATTTGATTATAATTAGGGTCCTCAGTTAATGAATTTCTTCCACGTATAGATTTGAATAACGTCGTAGAATAATATATTAGCTATTGTAACCTACCCATACCTAAATAAGCTGTATATACACAAATCAAGCTTTTTATATTCAATTACACTTAAGGGGTCTTGTTGGTTACAACGAGGTGTGCTCATTTGGTTATGATTAGAGTACTAAGTTAATAAATTTGTACCACGTACAGATTTGAATATCGTCATAGAATAATATATAAGCTATTGTAACATACCCATACCTAAATAAGCTGTATATAAACAAATCAAGCTTTTTTTATGCAATTACACTTAAGGGGTCTTGTTGGTTACAACGAGGCGTGCTCATTTGATTATAATTAGGGTCCTCAGTTAATGAATTTCTTCCACGTATAGATTTGAATAACGTCGTAGAATAATATATTAGCTATTGTAACCTACCCATACCTAAATCAGCTGTATATAAACAAATCAAGTCTTTTATATGCAATTACACTTACGGGGTCCAGTTGGTTACTGCGAGGCCTGCTCATTTGATTATGATTAGAGTACTAAGTTAATGAATTTCTACCACGTATAGATTTGAATAACGTCGTAGAATAATATATCAGCTATTGTAACCTACCCATACCTAAATAAGCTGTATATAAACAAATCAAGTCTTTTATATGCAATTACACTTACGGGGTCTTGTTGGTTACAACGAGGCGTGCTCATTTGATTATGATTAGAGTACTAAGTTAATAAATTTCTACCACGTACAGATTTGAATAACGTCGTAGAATAATATATCAGCTATTGTAACCTACCCATACCTAAATAAGCTGTATATAAACAAATCAAGTCTTTTATATGCAATTACACTTACGGGGTCCAGTTGGATACTGCTAGGCGTGCTCATTTGATTATGATTAGGGTACTAAGTTAATAAATTTCTACCACGTACAGATTTGAATAACGTCGTAGAATAATGTATTAGCTATTGTAACCTACCCATACCTAAATAAGCTGTATATAAACAAATCAAGTCTTTTATATGCAATTACACTTACGGGGTCCAGTTGGTTACTGCGAGGCGTGCTCATTTGATTATGATTAGAGTACTAAGTTAATAAATTTCTAACACGTACGGATTTGAATAATGTCGTAGAATAATATATCAGCTATTGTAACCTGCCCAAACCTAAATAAGCTGTATATAAACAAATCAAGTCTTTTGTATTCAATTACACTTACGGGGACCAGTTGGTTACTGAAGGCGTGCTCATTTGATTATGATTAGGGTACTAAGTTAATAAATTTCTACCACGTACAGACTTGAATAACGTCGTAGAATAACATATTAGCTATTGTAACCTACCCATACGTAAATAAGCTGTATATAAACAAATCAAGCTTTTTATATGCAATTACACTTACGGGGTCCAGTTGGTTACTGCGAGGCATGCTCATTTGATTATGATTAGAATACTAAGTTAATGAATTTCTACCATGTACAGTTTGAATAACGTCGTAGAATATTATCTCAGCTATTGTAATCTACCCATACCTAAATAAGCTGTATATACAAATCACGTCTTTTATATGCAATTACACTTACGGGGTCCAGTTGGTTACTATGAGGCGTGCTCATTTGATTATGATTAGAGTACTATGTTAATAAATTTCTACCACGTACAGATTTGAATAACGTCATAGAATAATATATCAGCTATTGTAACCTACCCATACCTAAATCAGCTGTATGTAAACAAATCAAGTCTTTTGTATTCAATTACACTTACGGGGACCAGTTGGTTACTGAAGGCGTGCTCATTTGATTATGATTAGGGTACTAAGTTAATAAATTTCTACCACGTACAGACTTGAATAACGTCGTAGAATAATATATCACCTATTGTAACCTACCCATACCTAAATAAGCTGTATATAAACAAATCAAGTCTTTTATATGCAATTACACTTACGGGGTGCAGTTGGTTACAACGATGCGTGCTCATTCGAATATCATTAGGGTACTCATCCAATGAATTCCTTCCACGTATAGATTTGAATAACGTCGTAGAATAACGTATTAGCTATTGTAACCTACCCATCCCTAAATAAGCTGTATATAAACAAGGCAAGTCTTTTGTATGCAAATACACTTACGGGGTCGATTTGGTTACAACTAGGCGTGCTCATTTGATTATTATTAGCGAATTTAGTTAATATATTTTTTCCACCTATAGATTTAAACAAGGTCGTAGAATAAAATATTAGCTATTGTACCCTACCCATACGTAAATAAGCTGTATATAAACAAATCAAGTTTTTTATATTCAATTACACTTACGGGGTCCAGTTGCTTACTGCGAGGCGTGCTCATTTGATTATGATTAGAGTACTAAGTTAATAAACTTCTACCACGTACAGATTTGAATAACGTGGTAGAATAATATATCAGCTATTGTATCCTACCCATACCTAAATAAGCTGTATATAAACAAATCAAGACTTTTATATGCAATTACACTTACGAAAACCAGTTGGTTACTGCGAGGCGTGCTCGTTTGATTATGATTAATGTACTAAGTTAATGAATTTCTACCACGTATAGATTTGAATAACGTCGTAGAATAATATATTAGCTATTGTAAACTACCCATACGTAAATAAGCTGTATATAAACAAATCAAGTTTTTTATATGCAATTACCCTTACGGGGTACAGTTGGTTAATGCGAGGCGTGCTCATTTGATTATGATTAGAGTACTAAGTTAATGAATTTCTACCATGTACAGTTTGAATAACGTCGTAGAATATTATCTCAGCTATTGTAATCTACCCATACATAAATAAGCTGTATATACACAAATCAAGTCTTTTGTATGCAATTACACTTACGGGGACCAGTTGGTTACTGCGAGGCGTGCTCATTTGATTATGATTAGAGTCCTAAGTTAATAAATTTCTACCACGTACAGATTTGAATAACGTGGTAGAATAATATATCAGCTATTGTAACCTACCCATACCTAAATAAGCTGTATATAAACAAATCAAGACTTTTATATGCAATTACACTTACGGGGACCAGTTGGTTACTGCGAGGCGTGCTCATTTGATTATGATTAGAGTACTAAGTTAATGAATTTCTACCACGTATAGATTTGAATAACGTCGTAGAATAATATATTGGCTATTGTAATCTACCCATACCTAAATAAGCTGTATATACACAAATCAAGATTTTTATATGCAATTACACTTAAGGGGTCTTGTTGGTTACAACGAGGCGTGCTCATTTGATTATGATTAGAGTACTAAGTTAATAAATTTGTACCACGTACAGATTTAAATAACGTCATAGAATAATATATAAGCTATTGTAATATACCCATACATAAATAAGCTGTATATACACAAATCAAGCTTTTTATATGCAATTACACTTACGGGGACCAGTTGGTTACTGCGAGGCGTGCTCATTTGATTATGATTAGAGTACTAAGTTAATGAATTTCTACCACGTATAGATTTGAATAACGTCGTAGAATAATATATTAGCTATTGTAACCTACCCATACCTAAATCAGCTGTATATAAACAAATCAAGTCTTTTATATGCAATTACACTTACGGGATCCAGTTGGTTACTGCGAGGCGTGCTCATTTGATTATGATTAGGGTACTAAGTTAATAAATTACTACCACGTACAGATTTGAATAACGTCGTACTATAATATACCAGCTATTGTAACCTACCCATACCTAAATAAGCTGTATATACACAAATCAAGCTTTTTATATGCAATTACACTTACGGGGACCAGTTGGTTACAATGAAGCGTGCTCATTCGAATATCATGAGGGTACTTATCCAATGAATTTCTTCCACGTACAGATTTGAATAACGTTATAGATAAATATATAAGCTATTGTAACATACCCATACATAAATAAGCTGTATATAAACAAATCAAGTCTTTTATATGCAATTATACTCACGGGTGCAGTTGGTTACAATGAAGCGTGCTCATTCGAATATCATTAGGGTACTCATCTAATGAATTAATTTCACGTATAGATTTGAGTAACGTCTTAGAATAATATATTTTCTATTGTAACCTGCCCATACATAAATAATCTGTATATTAACAATTGAAGATTTTATATGCAATTAAACTTACGCTTTCCAGTTGGTTACAACGAGGCGTGCTCATTTGATTATCATTAGTGTACTCAGTTAATGAATTTCTACAACGTATAGATTTGAATAACGTCGAGGAATAATATATTAGCTATTGTAACCTACCCATACCTAAGACAGCTGTATATAAACAAATCAAGATTTTTATATGCAATTACACTTAAGGGGTCCAGCGGTTACTGCGAGGCGTGCTCATTTGATTATGATTAGGATACTAAGTTAATAAATTACTACCACGTACAGATTTGAATAACGTCATAGAATAATATATAAGCTATTGTAACATACCCATACATAAGTAAGCTGTATATAAACAAATCAAGTCTTTTATATGCAATTACACTTACGGGGTGCAGTTGGTTACAACGATGCGTGCTCATTCGAATATCATTAGGGTACTCATCCAATGAATTTCTTCCACGTATAGATTTGAATAACGTCGTAGAATAACGTATTAGCTATTGTAACCTACCCATCCCTAAATAAGCTGTATATAAACAAGGCAAGTCTTTTGTATGCAAATACACTTACGGGGTCGATTTGGTTACAACTAGGCGTGCTCATTTGGTTATTATTAGCGAATTTAGTTAATATATTTTTTCCACCTATAGATTTAAACAAGGTCGTAGAATAAAATATTAGCTATTGTACCCTACCCATACGTAAATAAGCTGTATATAAACAAATCAAGTTTTTTATATTCAATTACACTTACGGGGTCCAGTTGGTTACTGCGAGGCCTGCTCATTTGATTATGATTAGAGTACTAAGTTAATAAATTTCTACCACGTACAGATTTGAATAACGTCGTAGAATAATATATCAGCTATTGTAACCTACCCATACCTAAATAAGCTGTATATAAACAAATCAAGACTTTTATATGCAATTACACTTACGGGGACCAGTTGGTTACTGCGAGGCGTGCTCATTTGATTGTGATTAGAGTACTAAGTTAATGAATTTCTACCACGTATAGATTTGAATAACGTCGTAGAATAATATATTAGCTATTGTAAACTACCCATACATAAATAAGCTGTATATAAACAAATCAAGTTTTTTATATGCAATTACACTTACGGGGTACAGTTGGTTACTGCGAGGCATGCTCATTTGATTATGATTAGAGTACTAAGTTAATGAATTTCTACCATGTACAGTTTGAATAACGTCGTAGAATATTATCTCAGCTATTGTAATCTACCCATACATAAATAAGCTGTATATACACAAATCAAGTCTTTTGTATGCAATTACACTTACGGGGACCAGTTGGTTACTGCGAGGCGTGCTCATTTGATTATGATTAGAGTCCTAAGTTAATAAATTTCTACCACGTACAGATTTGAATAACGTGGTAGAATAATATATCAGCTATTGTAACCTACCCATACCTAAATAAGCTGTATATAAACAAATCAAGACTTTTATATGCAATTACACTTACGGGGACCAGTTGGTTACTGCGAGGCGTGCTCATTTGATTATGATTAGAGTACTAAGTTAATAAATTTCTACCACGTACAGATTTGAATAACGTCGTAGAATAATATATCAGCTATTGTAACCTACCCATACCTAAATAAGCTGTATATACACAAATCAAGATTTTTATATGCAATTACACTTAAGGGGTCTTGTTGGTTACAACGAGGCGTGCTCATTTGATTATGATTAGAGTACTAAGTTAATAAATTTGTACCACGTACAGATTTGAATAACGTCATAGAATAATATATAAGCTATTGTAACATACCCATACATAAATAAGCTGTATATACACAAATCAAGCTTTTTATATGCAATTACACTTACGGGGACCAGTTGGTTACTGCGAGGCGTGCTCATTTGATTATGATTAGAGTACTAAGTTAATGAATTTCTACCACGTATAGATTTGAATAACGTCGTAGAATAATATATTAGCTATTGTAACCTACCCATACCTAAATCAGCTGTATATAAACAAATCAAGTCTTTTATATGCAATTACACTTACGGGGTCCAGTTGGTTACTGCGAGGCGTGCTCATTTGATTATGATTAGGGTACTAAGTTAATAAATTTCTACCACGTACAGATTTGAATAACGTCATAGAATAATATATCAGCTATTGTAACCTACCCATACCTAAATAAGCTGTATATACACAAATCAATTCCTTTATATGCAATTATACTCACGGTGTACAGTTGGTTACAATGAAGCGTGCTCATTCGAATATCATGAGGGTACTTATCCAATGAATTTCTTCCACGTACAGATTTGAATAACGTTATAGATAAATATATAAGCTATTGTAACATACCCATACATAAATAAGCTGTATATAAACAAATCAAGTCTTTTATATGCAATTATACTCACGGGTGCAGTTGGTTACAATGAAGCGTGCTCATTCGAATATCATTAGTGTACTCATCTAATGAATTAATTTCACGTATAGATTTGAGTAACGTCTTAGAATAATATATTTTCTATTGTAACCTGCCCATACATAAATAATCTGTATATTAACAATTGAAGATTTTATATGCAATTAAACTTACGCTTTCCAGTTGGTTACAACGAGGCGTGCTCATTTGATTATCATTAGTGTACTCAGTTAATGAATTTCTACAACGTATAGATTTGAATAACGTCGAGGAATAATATATTAGCTATTGTAACCTGCCCATACCTACGACTGCTGTATATAAACGAATGAAGTCTTTTATATGCAATTGTACTCACGGGGTGCAGTTGGTTACAATGAAGCGTGCTCATTCGAATATCATTAGGGTACTTATCCAATGAATTTCTTCCACGTACAGATTTGAATAACGTTATAGATAAATATATAAGCTATTGTAACATACCCATACATAAATAAGCTGTATATAAACAAATCAAGTCTTTTATATGCAATTATACTCACGGGTGCAGTTGGTTACAATGAAGCGTGCTCATTCGAATATCATTAGGGTACTCATCTAATGAATTAATTTCACGTATAGATTTGAGTAACGTCTTAGAATAATATATTTTCTATTGTAACCTGCCCATACATAAATAATCTGTATATTAACAATTGAAGATTTTATATGCAATTAAACTTACGCTTTCCAGTTGGTTACAACGAGGCTTGCTCATTTTATTATCATTAGGGTACTCAGTTATTGAATTTCAACCACGTATAGATTTGAATAACGTCGTGGAAAATATATTAGCTACTGTAACCTACCCATACCTAAATAAGCTGTATATACACAAATCAAGCTTTTTATATGCAATTACACTTAAGGGGTCTTGTTGGTTATAACGAGGCGTGCTCATTTGATTATAATTAGGGTACTAATCCAATGAATTTCTTCCACGTATAGATTTGAATAACGTCATAGAATAATATATAAGCTATTGTAACATACCCATACATAAATAAGCTGTATATAAACAAATCAAGTCTTTTATATGCAATTACACTTACGGGGACCAGTTGGTTACTGCGAGGCGTGCTCATTTGATTATGATTAGAGTACTAAGTTAATAAATTTGTACCACGTACAGATTTGAATAACGTCGTAAAATAATATATCAGCTATTGTAACCTACCCATACCTAAATAAGCTGTATATAAACAAATCAAGTCTTTTATATGCAATTATACTCACGGGTGCAGTTGGTTACAATGAAGCGTGCTCATTCGAATATCATGATGGTACTTATCCAATGAATTTCTTCCACGTACAGATTTGAATAACGTTATAGATAAATATATAAGCTATTGTAACATACCCATACATAAATAAGCTGTATATAAACAAATCAAGTCTTTTATATGCAATTGTACTCATGGGGTGCAGTTGGTTACAATGAAGCGTGCTCATTCGAATATCATTATGGTACTCATCTAATGAATTAATTTCACGTATAGATTTGAGTAACGTCTTAGAATAATATATTTTCTATTGTAACCTGCCCATACATAAATAATCTGTATATTAACAATTGACGATTTTATATGCAATTAAACTTACGCTTTCCAGTTGGTTACGACGAGGCGTGCTCATTTGATTATCATTAGTGTACTCAGTTAATGAATTTCTACAACGTATAGATTTGAAAAACGTTGTAGAATAATATATTAGCTATTGTAACCTACCCATACCTAAATAAGCTGTATATACACAAATCAAGGTTTTTATATGCAATTACACTTAAGGGGTCTTGTTGGTTACAACGAGGCGTGCTCATTTGATTATAATTAGGGTACTCAGTTATTGAATTTCTACCACGTACAGATTTGAATAACGTCGTAGAATAATATATCAGTTATTGTAACCTACCCATACCTAAATAAGCTGTATATTAACAAATCAAGACTTTTATATGCAATTACACTGACGGGGACCAGTTGGTTACTGCGAGGCGTGCTCATTCGAATATCATTAGGGTACTCATCCAATGAATTTCTTCCACGTATAGATTTGAATAACGTCGTAGTATAAAATATTAGCGATTGTAACCTACCCATGGCTAAATAAGCTGTATATAAACAAGTCAAGTCTTTTGTATGCAAATACACTTACGGGGTCGATTTGGTTACAACTAGGCGTGCTCATTTGATTATTATTAGCGAATTTAGTTAATATATTTTTTCCACCTATAGATTTAAACAAGGTCGTAGAATAAAATATTAGCTATTGTACCCTACCCATACGTAAATAAGCTGTATATAAACAAATCAAGTTTTTTATATGCAATTACACTTACGGGGTCCAGTTGTTTACTGCGAGGCGTGCTCATTTGATTATGATTAGAGTACTAAGTTAATAAATTTCTACCACGTACAGATTTGAATAACGTCGTAGAATAATATATAAGCTATTGTAACCTACCCATACCTAAATGAGCTGTATATAAACAAATCAAGACTTTTATATGCAATTACACTTACGGGGACCAGTTGGTTACTGCGAGGCCTGCTCATTTGATTATGATTAGAGTACTAAGTTAATAAAATTCTACCACGTACAGATTTGAATAACGTCGTAGAATAATACATTGGCTATTGTAAACTACCCATACGTAAATAAGCTGTATATAAACAAATCAAGTTTTATATATGCAATTACGCTTACGGGGTACAGTTGGTTACTGCAAGGCATGCTTATTTGATTATGATTAGAGTACTAAGTTAATGAATTTCTATCATGTACAGTTTGAATATCGTCGTAGAATATTATCTCAGCTATTGTAATCTACCCATACATAAATAAGCTGTATATACACAAATCAAGTCTTTTGTATGCAATTACACTTACGGGGTCCAGTTGGTTACTGCGAGGCGTGCTCATTTGATTATGATTAGGGTACTAAGTTAATAAATTTCTACCACGTACAGATTTGAATAACGGCGTAGAATAATATATTAGCTATTTTAACCTACCCATACCTAAATCTGCTGTATATAAACAAATCAAGTCTTTTATATGCAATTACACATACGGTATCCAGTTGGTTACTGCGAGGCGTGCTCACTTGATTATGATTAGGGTACTAAGTTAATAAATTTCTACCACGTACAGATTTGAATAACGTCGTAGAATAATATATCAGCTATTGTAACCTACCCATACCTAAATAAGCTGTATATACACAAATCAAGCTTTTTATATGCAATTACACTTACGGGGACCAGTTGGTTACTGCGAGGCGTGCTCATTTGATTATGATTAGAGTACTAAGTTAATGAATTTCTACCACGTATAGATTTGAATAACGTCGTAGAATAATATATTAGCTATTGTAACCTACCCATACCTAAGACAGCTGTATATAAACGAATGAAGTCTTTTATATGCAATTGTACTCACGGGGTGCAGTTGGTTAAAATGAAGCGTGCTCATTCGAATATCATTAGGGTACTTATCCAATGAATTTCTTCCACGTACAGATTTGAATAACGTTATAGATAAATATATAAGCTATTGTAACATACCCATACATAAATAAGCTGTATATAAACAAATCAAGTCTTTTATATGCAATTATACTCACGGGTGCAGTTGGTTACAATGAAGCGTGCTCATTCGAATATCATTAGGGTACTCATCTAATGAATTAATTTCACGTATAGATTTGAGTAACGTCTTAGAATAATATATTTTCTATTGTAACCTGCCCATACATAAATAATCTGTATATTAACAATTGAAGATTTTATATGCAATTAAACTTACGCTTTCCAGTTGGTTACAACGAGGCGTGCTCATTTGATTATCATTAGTGTACTCAGTTAATGAATTTCTACAACGTATAGATTTGAATAACGTCGTGGAATAATATATTAGCTATTGTAACCTACCCATACCTAAATAAGCTGTATATACACAAATCAAGCTTTTTATATGCAATTACACTTAAGGGGTCTTGTTGGTTACAACGAGGCGTGCTCATTTGATTATGATTAGGGTACTAAGTTAATAAATTTCTACCACGTACAGATTTGAATAACGTCGTAGAATAATATATCAGCTATTGTAACCTACCCATACCTAAATAAGCTGTATATAAACAAATCAAGACTTTTATATGCAATTACACTTACGGGGACCAGTTGGTTACTGCGAGGCGTGCTCATTCGAATATCATTAGGGTACTCATCCAATGAATTTCTTCCACGTATGGATTTGAATAACGTCGTAGAATAACGTATTAGCTATTGTAACCTACCCATCCCTAAATAAGCTGTATATAAACAAGGCAAGTCTTTTGTATGCAAATACACTTACGGGGTCGATTTGGTTACAACTAGGCGTGCTCATTTGGTTATTATTAGCGAATTTAGTTAATATATTTTTTCCACCTATAGATTTAAACAAGGTCGTAGAATAAAATATCAGCTATTGTAACCTACCCATACCTAAATAAGCTGTATATAAACAAATCAAGTTTTTTATATTCAATTACACTTACGGGGTCCAGTTGCTTACTGGGAGGCCTGCTCATTTGATTATGATTAGAGTACTAAGTTAATAAATTTCTACCACGTACAGATTTGAATAACGTCATAGAATAATATATCAGCTATTGTAACCTACCCATACCTAAATAAGCTGTATATAAACAAATCAAGACTTTTATATGCAATTACACTTACGGGGACCAGTTGGTTACTGCGAGGCCTGCTCATTTGATTATGATTAGAGTACTAAGTTAATAAATTTCTACCACGTACAGATTTGAATAACGTCGTAGAATAATATATTAGCTATTGTAAACTACCCATACATAAATAAGCTGTATATACACAAATCAAGACTTTTATATGCAATTACACTTACGGGGTACAGTTGGTTACTGCGAGGCATGCTCATTTGATTATGATTAGAGTACTAAGTTAATGAATTTCTACCATGTACAGTTTGAATAACGTCGTAGAATATTATCTCAGCTATTGTAATCTACCCATACATAAATAAGCTGTATATACACAAATCAAGTCTTTTGTATGCAATTACACTTACGGGGACCAGTTGGTTACTGCGAGGCGTGCTCATTTGATTATGATTAGAGTACTAAGTTAATAAATTTCTACCACGTACAGATTTGAATAACGTGGTAGAATAATATATCAGCTATTGTAACCTACCCATACCTAAATAAGCTGTATATAAACAAATCAAGACTTTTATATGCAATTACACTTACGGGGACCAGTTGGTTACTGCGAGGCGTGCTCATTTGATTATGATTAGAGTACTAAGTTAATAAATTTCTACCACGTACAGATTTGAATAACGTCGTAGAATAATATATTAGCTATTGTAACCTACCCATACCTAAATCAGCTGTATATAAACAAATCAAGTCTTTTATATGCAATTACACATACGGTATCCAGTTGGTTACTGCGAGGCGTGCTCACTTGATTATGATTAGGGTACTAAGTTAATAAATTACTACCACGTACAGATTTGAATAACGTCGTAGTATAACATATCAGCTATTGTAACCTACCCATACCTAAATAAGCTGTATATACACAAATCAAGCTTTTTATATGCAATTACACTTACGGGGACCAGTTGGTTACTGCGAGGCGTGCTCATTTGATTATGATTAGAGTACTAAGTTAATGAATTTCTACCACGTATAGATTTGAATAACGTCGTAGAATAATATATTAGCTATTGTAACCTACCCATACCTACGACTGCTGTATATAAACGAATGAAGTCTTTTATATGCAATTGTACTCACGGGGTGCAGTTGGTTACAATGAAGCGTGCTCATTCGAATATCATTAGGGTACTTATCCAATGAATTTCTTCCACGTACAGATTTGAATAACGTTATAGATAAATATATAAGCTATTGTAACATACCCATACATAAATAAGATGTATATAAACAAATCAAGTCTTTAATATGCAATTATACTCACGGGTGCACTTGGTTACAGTGAAGCGTGTTCATTCGAATATCATTAGGGTACTCATCTAATGCATTAATTTCACGTATAGATTTGAGTAACGTCTTAGAATAATATATTTTCTATTGTAACCTGCCCATACATAAATAATCTGTATATTAACAATTGAAGATTTTATATGCAATTAAACTTACGCTTTCCAGTTGGTTACAACGAGGCGTGCTCATTTGATTATCATTAGTGTACTCAGTTAATGAATTTCTACAACGTATAAATTTGAATAACGTCGTGGAATAATATATTAGCTATTGTAACCTACCCATACCTAAATAAGCTGTATATACACAAATCAAGCTTTTTATATTCAATTACACTTAAGGGGTCTTGTTGGTTACAACGAGGCGTGCTCATTCGAATATCATGATGGTACTTATCCAATGAATTTCTTCCACGTACAGATTTGAATAACGTTATAGATAAATATATAAGCTATTGTAATCTACCCATACCTAAATAAGCTGTATATACACAAATCAAGATTTTTATATGCAATTACACTTACGGGGACCAGTTGGTTACTGCGAGGCGTGCTCATTTGATTATGATTAGAGTACTATGTTAATAAATTTGTACCACGTACAGATTTGAATAACGTCGTAAAATAATATATCAGCTATTGTAACCTACCCATACCTAAATAAGCTGTATATAAACAAATCAAGTCTTTTATATGCAATTGTACTCATGGGGTGCAGTTGGTTACAATGAAGCGTGCTCATTCGAATATCATTATGGTACTTATCCAATGAATTTCTTCCACGTACAGATTTGAATAACGTTATAGATAAATATATAAGCTATTGTAATCTACCCATACCTAAATAAGCTGTATATACACAAATCAAGTCTTTTATATGCAATTATACTCACGGGTGCACTTGGTTACAATGAAGCGTGCTCATTCGAATATCATTATGGTACTCATCTAATGAATTAATTTCACGTATAGATTTGAGTAACGTCTTAGAATAATATATTTTCTATTGTAACCTGCCCATACATAAATAATCTGTATATTAACAATTGACGATTTTATATGCAATTAAACTTACGCTTTCCAGTTGGTTACAACGAGGCGAGCTCATTTGATTATCATTAGTGTACTCAGTTAATGAATTTCTACAACGTATAGATTTGAATAAAGTCGAGGAATAATATATTAGCTATTGTAACCTACCCATACCTAAATAAGCTGTATATACACAAATCAAGCTTTTTATATGCAATTACACTTAAGGGGTCTTGTTGGTTACAACGAGGCGTGCTCATTTGATTATGATTAGGGTACTAAGTTATTAAATTTCAACCACGTACAGATTTAAATAACGTCGTAGAATAATATATCAGTTACTGTAACCTACCCATACCTAAATAAGCTGTATATAAACAAACCAAGACTTTTATATGCAATTACACTTACGGGGACCAGTTGGTTACTGAAGGCGTGCTCATTCGAATATCATTAGGGTACTCATCCAATGAATTTCTTCCACGTATAGATTTGAATAACGTCGTAGAATAACGTATTAGCTATTGTAACCTACCCATCCCTAAATAAGCTGTATATAAACAAGGCGTCTTTTGTATGCATATACACTTACGGGGTCGATTTGGTTACAACTAGGCGTGCTCATTTGATTATTATTAGCGAATTTAGTTAATATATTTTTTCCACCTATAGATTTAAACAAGGTCGTAGAATAAAATATTAGCTATTGTACCCTACCCATACGTAAATAAGCTGTATATAAACAAATCAAGTTTTTTATATTCAATTACACTTACGGGGTCCAGTTGGTTACTGCGAGGCCTGCTCATTTGATTATGATTAGAGTACTAAGTTAATAAATTTCTACCACGTACAGATTTGAATAACGTGGTAGAATAATATATCAGCTATTGTAACCTACCCATACCTAAATAAGCTGTATATAAACAAATCAAGACTTTTATATGCAATTACACTTACGGGGACCTGTTGGTTACTGCGAGGCCTGCTCATTTGATTATGATTAGAGTACTAAGTTAATAAATTTCTACCACGTACAGATTTGAATAACGTGGTAGAATAATATATTGGCTATTGTAAACTACCCATACGTAAATAAGCTGTATATAAACAAATCAAGTTTTATATATGCAATTACGCTTACGGGGTACAGTTGGTTACTGCGAGGTGTGCTCATTTGATTATGATTAGAGTACTAAGTTAATGAATTTCTACCATGTACAGTTTGAATATCGTCGTAGAATATTATCTCAGACATTGTAATCTACCCATACATAAATAAGCTGTATATACACAAATCAAGTCTTTTGTATGCAATTACACTTACCGGGACCAGTTGGTTACTGCGAGGCGTGCTCATTTGATTATGATTAGAGTACTAAGTTAATAAACTTCTACCACGTACAGATTTGAATAACGTGGTAGAATAATATATCAGCTATTGTAACCTACCCATACCTAAATAAGCTGTATATAAACAAATCAAGACTTTTATATGCAATTACACTTACCGGGACCAGTTGGTTACTGCGAGGCGTGCTCATTTGATTATGATTAGAGTACTAAGTTAATAAATTTCTACCACGTACAGATTTGAATAACGTCGTAGAATAATATATTAGCTATTGTAACCTACCCATACCTAAATCAGCTGTATATAAACAAATCAAGTCTTTTATATGCAATTACACTTACGGGGTCCAGTTGGTTACTGCGAGGCGTGCTCATTTGATTATGATTAGGGTACTAAGTTAATAAATTTCTACCACGTACAGATTTGAATAACGTCATAGAATAATATAATAGCTATTGTAACCTACCCGTACCTAAGACAGCTGTATATAAACGAATGACGTCTTTTATATGCAATTATACTCACGGTGTACAGTTGGTTACAATGAAGCGTGCTCATTCGAATATCATGAGGGTACTTATCCAATGAATTTCTTCCACGTACAGATTTGAATAACGTTATAGATAAATATATAAGCTATTGTAACATACCCATACATAAATAAGCTGTATATAAACAAATCAAGTCTTTTATATGCAATTATACTCACGGGTGCAGTTGGTTACAATGAAGCGTGCTCATTCGAATATCATTAGGGTACTCATCTAATGAATTAATTTCACGTATAGATTTGAGTAACGTCTTAGAAAAATATATATTCTATTGTAACCTGCCCATACATAAATAATCTGTATATTAACAATTGAAGATTTTATATGCAATTAAACTTACGCTTTCCAGTTGGTTACAACGAGGCGTGCTCATTTGATTATCATTAGTGTACTCAGTTAATGAATTTCTACAACGTATAGATTTGAATAACGTCGAGGAATAATATATTAGCTATTGTAACCTACCCATACCTAAGACAACTGTATATAAACGAATGAAGTCTTTTATATGCAATTGTACTCACGGTGTACAGTTGGTTACAATGAAGCGTGCTCATTCGAATATCATGAGGGTACTTATCCAATGAATTTCTTCCACGTACAGATTTGAATAACGTTATAGATAAATATATAAGCTATTGTAACATACCCATACATAAATAAGCTGTATATAAACAAATCAAGTCTTTAATATGCAATTATACTCACGGGTGCACTTGGTTACAGTGAAGCGTGCTCATTCGAATATCATTAGGGTACTCATCTAATGAATTAATTTCACGTATAGATTTGAGTAACGTCTTAGAATAATATATTTTCTATTGTAACCTGCCCATACATAAATAATCTGTATATTAACAATTGAAGATTTTATATGCAATTAAACTTACGCTTTCCAGTTGGTTACAACGAGGCGTGCTCATTTGATTATCATTAGTGTACTCAGTTAATGAATTTCTACAACGTATAGATTTGAATAACGTCGTGGAATAATATATTAGCTATTGTAACCTACCCATACCTAAATAAGCTGTATATACACAAATCAAGCTTTTTATATTCAATTACACTTAAGGGGTCTTGTTGTTTACAACGAGGCGTGCTCACTTGATTATAATTAGGGTCCTCAGTTAATGAATTTCCTCCACGTATTGATTTGAATAACGTCGTAGAATAATATATTAGCTATTGTAACCTACCCATACCTAAATCAGCTGTATATAAACAAATCAAGTTTTTTGTATGCAATTACACTTACGGGGACCAGTTGGTTACTGCGAGGCGTGCTCATTTGATTATGATTAGAGTACTATGTTAATAAATTTGTACCACGTACAGATTTGAATAACGTCGTAAAATAATATATCAGCTATTGTAACCTACCCATACCTAAGACAGCTGTATATACACAAATCAATTCCTTTATATGCAATTATACTCACGGTGTACAGTTGGTTACAATGAAGCGTGCTCATTCGAATATCATGATGGTACTTATCCAATGAATTTCTTCCACGTACAGATTTGAATAACGTTATAGATAAATATATAAGCTATTGTAACATACCCATACATAAATAAGCTGTATATAAACAAATCAAGTCTTTTATATGCAATTATACTCACGGGTGCAGTTGGTTACAATGAAGCGTGCTCATTCGAATATCATTAGGGTACTCATCTAATGAATTAATTTCACGTATAGATTTGAGTAACGTCTTAGAATAATATATTTTCTATTGTAACCTGCCCATACATAAATAATCTGTATATTAACAATTGAAGATTTTATATGCAATTAAACTTACGCTTTCCAGTTGGTTACAACGAGGCGTGCTCATTTGATTATCATTAGTGTACTCAGTTAATGAATTTCTACAACGTATAGATTTGAATAACGTCGAGGAATAATATATTAGCTATTGTAACCTACCCATACATAAGAAAGCTGTATATAAACGAATGTAGTCTTTTAGATGCAATTGTACTCACGGGGTGAAGTTGTATACAATGAAGCGTGCTCATTCGAATATCATTAGGGTACTTATCCAATGAATTTCTTCCACGTACAGATTTGAATAACGTTATAGATAAATATATAAGCTATTGTAACATACCCATACATAAATAAGCTGTATATAAACAAATCAAGTCTTTTATATGCAATTATACTCACGGGTGCAGTTGGTTACTATGTAGCGTGCTCATTCGAATATCATTAGGGTACTCATCTAATGAATTAATTTCACGTATAGATTTGAGTAACGTCTTAGAATAATATATTTTCTATTGTAACCTGCCCATACATAAATAATCTGTATATTAACAATTGAAGATTTTATATGCAATTAAACTTACGCTTTCCAGTTGGTTACAACGAGGCGTGCTCATTTGATTATCATTAGTGTACTCAGTTAATGAATTTCTACAACGTATAGATTTGAATAACGTCGAGGAATAATATATTAGCTATTGTAACCTACCCATACCTAAATAAGCTGTATATACACAAATCAAGCTTTTTATATTCAATTACACTTAAGGGGTCTTGTTGGTTACAACGAGGCGTGCTCATTTGATTATAATTAGGGTCCTCAGTTAATGAATTTCCTCCACGTATAGATTTGAATAACGTCGTAGAATAATATATTAGCTATTGTAACCTACCCATACCTAAATAAGCTGTATATACACAAATCAAGCTTTTTATATGCAATTACACTTACGGGGACCAGTTGGTTACTGCGAGGCGTGCTCATTTGATTATGATTAGAGAACGAAGTTAATGAATTTCTACCACGTATAGATTTGAATAACGTCTTGGAATAATATATTAGCTATTGTAACCTGCCCATACATAAATAATCTGTATATTAACAATTGAAGATTTTATATGCAATTTAACGTACGCTTTCCAGTTGGTTACAACGAGGCGTGCTCATTTGATTATCATTAGTGTACTCAGTTAATGAATTTCTACAACGTATAGATTTCAATAACGTCGAGGAATAATATATTAGCTATTGTAACATACCCATACATAAATAAGCTGTATATACACAAATCAAGCTTTTTATATGCAATTACACTTAAGGGGTCTTGTTGGTTACAACGAGGCGTGCTCATTTGATTATAATTAGGGTCCTCAGTTAATGAATATCTTCCAAGTATAGATTTGATTAACGTCATAGAATAATATATTAGCTATTGTAACCTAACCATACCTATATCAGCTGTATATAAACAAATCAAGTCTTTTATATGCAATTACACTTACGGGGTCCAGTTGGTTACTGCGAGGCGTGCTCATCTGACTATGATTAGGGTACTAAGTTAATAAATTGCTACCACGTGCAGATTTGAATAACGTCGTAGAATAATATATCAGCTATTGTAACCTACGCATACCTAAATAAGCTGTATATAAACAAATCAAGACTTTTATATGCAAATACACTTATGGGGACCAGTTGGTTACTGCGTTGCGTGCTCATTTGATTATGATTAGAGTACTAAGTTAATGAATTTCTACCACGAATAGATTTGAATAACGTCGTTCAATAATACATTAGCTATTGTAAACTACCCATACCTAAATCAGCTGTATATAAACAAATCAAGTCTTTTATATGCAATTACACTTGCGGGGTCCAGTTGGTTACTGCGAGGCGTGCTCATTTAATTATCATTAGGGTAATAAGTTAATAAACTTCTACCACGTACAGACTTGAATAACGTCGTAGAATAATATATCAGCTATTGTAACCTACCTATACCTACATAAGATGTATATACACAAATCAAGTCCTTTATATGCAATTATACTCACGGTGTACAGTTGGTTACAATGAAGCGTGCTCATTCGAATATCATGAGGGTACTCATCCAATGAAATTCTTCCACGTATAGATCTGAATAACGTCTTTGAATGATATATTTTCTATTGTAACCTGCCCATACCTAAATAAGCTGTACATAAACAATTGAAGTTTTTATATGCAATTAAACTTACGCTTTCCAGTTGGTTACAACGAGGCTTGCTCATTTTATTATCATTAGGGTACTCAGTTATTGAATTTCAACCACGTATAGATTTGAATAACGTCGTAGAATAATATATCAGTTATTGTAACCTACCCATACCTAAATAAGCTGTATATAAACAAATCAAGACTTTTATATGCAATTACACTTACGGGGTCCAGTTGGTTACTGCGAGGCGTGCTCATTTGATTATGATTAGGGTACTAAGTTAATAAATTTCTACCACGTACAGATTTGAATAACGTCGTAGAATAATATATCAGCTATTGTAACCTACCCATACCTAAATAAGCTGTATATACACAAATCAAGCTTTTTATATGCAATTACACTTACGGGGACCAGTTGGTTACTGCGAGGCGTGCTCATTTGATTATGATTAGAGTACTAAGTTAATAAATTTCTACCACGTACAGATTTGAATAATGTCGTAGAATAATATATCAGCTATTGTAACCTACCCATACCTGAATAAACTGTATATACACAAATCAAGCTTTTTATATGCAATTACACTTACGGGGTCCAGTTGGTTACTGCGAGGCGTGCTCATTTGATTATGATTAGGGTACTAAGTTAATAAATTTCTACCACGTACAGATTTGAATAACGTCGTAGAATAATATATCAGCTATTGTAACCTACCCATACCTAAATAAGCTGTATATACACAAATCAAGCTTTTTATATGCAATTACACTTACGGGGACCAGTTGGTTACTGCGAGGCGTGCTCATTTGATTATGATTAGAGTACTAAGTTAATAAATTTCTACCACGTACAGATTTGAATAACGTCGTAGAATAATATATCAGCTATTGTAACCTACCCATACCTGAATAAACTGTATATACACAAATCAAGCTTTTTATATGCAATTACACTTACGGGGTCCAGTTGGTTACTGCGAGGCGTGCTCATTTGATTATGATTAGGGTACTAAGTTAATAAATTTGTACCACGTACAGATTTGAATAACGTCATAGATAAATATATAAGCTATTGTAACATACCCATACATAAATAAGCTGTATATAAACAAATCAAGTCCTTTATATGCAATTATACTCACGGGGTACAGTTGGTTACAATGAAGCGTGCTCATTCGAATATCATTAGGGTACTCATCTAATGAATTAATTTCACGTATAGATTTGAGTAACGTCTTAGAATAATATATTTTCTATTGTAACCTGCCCATACATAAATAATCTGTATATTAACAATTGAAGATTTTATATGCAATTAAACTTACGCTTTCCAGTTGGTTACAACGAGGCGTGCTCATTTGATTATCATTAGTGTACTCAGTTAATGAATTTCTACAACGTATAGATTTGAATAACGTCGTGGAATAATATATTAGCTATTGTAACCTACCCATACCTAAATAAGCTGTATATACACAAATCAAGCTTTTTATATGCAATTACACTTAAGGGGTCTTGTTGGTTACAACGAGGCGTGCTCATTTGATTATAATTAGGGTCCTCAGTTAATGAATATCTTCCACGGATAGATTTGAATAACGTCATAGAATAATATATTAGCTATTGTAACCTACCCATACCTAAATAAGCTTTATATAAACAAATCAAGTCTTTTATATGCAATTACACTTGCGGGGTCCAGTTGGTTACTGCGAGGCGTGCTCATTTAATTATGATTAAGGTAATAAGTTAATAAATTTCTACCACGTACAGATTTGAATAACGTCGTAGAATAATATATTAGCTATTGTAACCTACCCATACCTAAATCAGCTGTATATAAACAAATCAAGTCTTTTGTATGCAATTACACTTACGGGGACCAGTTGGTTACTGCGAGGCGTGCTCATTTGATTATGATTAGAGTACTATGTTAATAAATTTGTACCACGTACAGATTTGAATAACGTCATAGAATAATATATAAGCTATTGTAACATACCCATACATAAATAAGCTGTATATAAACAAATCAAGACTTTTATATGCAATTACACTTACGGGGACCAGTTGGTTACTGCGAGGCGTGCTCATTTGATTATGATTAGAGTACTAAGTTAATAAATTTCTACCACGTACAGATTTGAATAACGTCGTAGAATAATATATCAGCTATTGTAACCTACCCATACCTAAATAAGCTGTATATAAACAAATCAAGACTTTTATATGCAATTACACTTACGGGGACCTGTTGGTTACTGCGAGGCCTGCTCATTTGATTATGATTAGAGTACTAAGTTAATAAATTTCTACCACGTACAGATTTGAATAACGTGGTAGAATAATATATTGGCTATTGTAAACTACCCATACGTAAATAAGCTGTATATAAACAAATCAAGTTTTATATATGCAATTACGCTTACGGGGTACAGTTGGTTACTGCGAGGCATGCTCATTTGATTATGATTAGAGTACTAAGTTAATGAATTTCTACCATGTACAGTTTGAATATCGTCGTAGAATATTATCTCAGATATTGTAATCTACCCATACATAAATAAGCTGTATATACACAAATCAAGTCTTTTGTATGCAATTACACTTACGGGGACCAGTTGGCTACTGCGAGGCGTGCTCATTTGATTATGATTAGAGTCCTAAGTCAATAAATTTCTACCACGTACAGATTTGAATATCGTGGTAGAATAATATATCAGCTATTGTAAAATACCCATACCTAAATAAGCTGTATATAAACAAATCAAGACTTTTATATGCAATTACACTTACGGGGACCAGTTGGTTACTGCGAGGCGTGCTCATTTGATTATGATTAGAGTACTAAGTTAATAAATTTCTACCACGTACAGATTTGAATAACGTCGTAGAATAATATATTAGCTATTGTAACCTACCCATACCTAAATCAGCTGTATATAAACAAATCAAGTCTTTTATATGCAATTACACTTACGGGATCCAGTTGGTTACTGGGAGGCGTGCTCATTTGATTATGATTAGGGTACTAAGTTAATAAATTTCTACCACGTACAGATTTGAATAACGTCGTAGAATAATATAATAGCTATTGTAACCTACCCGTACCTAAGACAGCTGTATATAAACGAATGAAGTCTTTTATATGCAATTATACTCACGGTGTACAGTTGGTTACAATGAAGCGTGCTCATTCGAATATCATTAGGGTACTTATCCAATGAATTTCTTCCACGTACAGATTTGAATAACGTTATAGATAAATATATAAGCTATTGTAACATACCCATACATAAATAAGCTGTATATAAACAAATCAAGTCTTTTATATGCAATTATACTCACGGGTGCAGTTGGTTACAATGAAGCGTGCTCATTCGAATATCATTAGGGTACTCATCTAATGAATTAATTTCACGTATAGATTTGAGTAACGTCTTAGAATAATATATTTTCTATTGTAACCTGCCCATACATAAATAATCTGTATATTGACAATTGAAGATTTTATATGCAATTAAACTTACGCTTTCCAGTTGGTTACAACGAGGCGTGCTCATTTGATTATCATTAGTGTACTCAGTTAATGAATTTCTACAACGTATAGATTTGAATAACGTCGAGGAATAATATATTAGCTATTGTAACCTACCCATACCTACGACTGCTGTATATAAACGAATGAAGTCTTTTATATGCAATTGTACTCACGGGGTGCAGTTGGTTACAATGAAGCGTGCTCATTCGAATATCATTAGGGTACTTATCCAATGAATTTCTTCCACGTACAGATTTGAATAACGTTATAGATAAATATATAAGCTATTGTAACATACCCATCCATAAATAAGCTGTATATAAAAAAATCAAGTCTTTTTATATGCAATTATACTCACGGGTGCAGATGGTTACAATGAAGCGTGCTCATTAGATTATCATTATCGTACTCATATAATAAATTTATAACACGTATAGATTTTAGTAACGTCATAGAAAAATATATTTTCTATTGTAACCTGCCCATACATAAATAATCTGTATATTGACAATTGACGATTTTATATGCAATTAAACTTACGCTTTCCAGTTGGTTACAACGAGGCGTGCTCATTTGATTATCATTAGTGTACTCAGTTAATGAATTTCTACAACGTATAGATTTGAATAACGTCGAGGAATAATATATTAGCTATTGTAACCTAACCATACCTAAGACAGCTGTATATAAACGAATGAAGTCTTTTATATGCAATTATACTCATGGGGTGCAGTTGGTTACAATGAAGCGTGCTCATTCGAATATCATTAGGGTACTTATCCAATGAATTTCTTCCACGTACAGATTTGAATAACGTTATAGATAAATATATAAGCTATTGTAACATACCCATACATAAATAAGCTGTATATAAACAAATCAAGTCTTTTGTATGCAATTACACTTACGGGGACCAGTTGGTTACTGCGAGGCGTGCTCATTTGATTATGATTAGAGTACTATCTTAATAAATTTGTACCACGTACAGATTTGAATAACGTCGTAAAATAATATATCAGCTATTGTAACCTACCCATACCTAAGACAGCTGTATATAAACGAATGAAGTCTTTTATATGCAATTGTACTAACGGGGTGCAGTTGGTTACAATGAAGCGTGCTCATTTGATTATGATTAGGGTACTTATCCAATGAATTTCTTCCACGTACAGATTTGAGTAACGTTATAGATAAATATATAAGCTATTGTAACATACCCATACATAAATAAGCTGTATATAAACAAATCAAGTCTTTTATATGCAATTATACTCACGGGTGCAGTTGGTTACAATGAAGCGTGCTCATTCGAATATCATTAGTGTACTCATCTAATGAATTAATTTCACGTATAGATTTGAGTAACGTCTTAGAATAATATATTTTCTATTGTAACCTGCCCATACATAAATAATCTGTATATTAACAATTGAAGATTTTATATGCAATTAAACTTACGCTTTCCAGTTGGTTACAACGAGGCGTGCTCATTTGATTATCATTAGTGTACTCAGTTAATGAATTTCTACAACGTATAGATTTGAATAACGTCGAGGAATAATATATTAGCTATTGTAACCTACCCATACCTAAGACAGCTGTATATAAACGAATGAAGTCTTTTATATGCAATTGTACTCACGGGGTGCAGTTGGATACAATGAAGCGTGCTCATTCGAATATCATGAGGGTACTTATCCAATGAATTTCTTCCACGTACAGATTTGAATAACGTTATAGATAAATATATAAGCTATTGTAACATACCCATACATAAATAAGCTGTATATAAACAAATCAAGTCTTTTATATGCAATTATACTCACGGGTGCAGTTGGTTACAATGAAGCGTGCTCATTCGAATATCATTAGGGTACTCATCTAATGAATTAATTTCACGTATAGATTTGAGTAACGTCTTAGAATAATATATTTTCTATTGTAACCTGCCCATACATAAATAATCTGTATATTAACAATTGAAGATTTTATATGCAATTAAACTTACGCTTTCCAGTTGGTTACAACGAGGCGTGCTCATTTGATTATCATTAGTGTACTCAGTTAATGAATTTCTACAACGTATAGATTTGAATAACGTCGTGGAATAATATATTAGCTATTGTAACCTACCCATACCTAAATAAGCTGTATATACACAAATCAAGCTTTTTATATTCAATTACACTTAAGGGGTCTTGTTGTTTACAACGAGGCGTGCTCACTTGATTATAATTAGGGTCCTCAGTTAATGAATTTCCTCCACGTATAGATTTGAATAACGTCTTAGAATAATATATCAGCTATTGTAACCTACCCATACCTAAATAAGCTGTATATACACAAATCAAGCTTTTTATATGCAATTACACTTACGGGGACCAGTTGGTTACTGCGAGGCGTGCTCATTTGATTATGATTAGAGAACGAAGTTAATGAATTTCTACCACGTATAGATTTGAATAACGTCATAGAATAATATATAAGCTATTGTAACATACCCATACATAAATAATCTGTATATTAACAATTGAAGATTTTATATGCACTTAAACTTACGCTTTCCAGTTGGTTACAACGAGGCGTGCTCATTTGATTATCATTAGTGTACTCAGTTAATGAATTTCTATAAGGTATAGATTTGAATAACGTCGTGGAATAATATATATGATATTGAAACAAACCCATACAAAAAAAAGCTGTATAAACACAAATCAAGCTTTTTTATATGTAATTACACTTAAGGGGTATTTTTGGATACATCGATGCTTGCTAATTTGATTATAATTAGGTTCATCAGTTAATTAATTTCTTCCACGTATAGTTTTGGATATCTTATTATAATAATATATTAGCTATTGTAACCTAACCATACCTATATCAGCTGTATATAAACAAATCAAGTCTTTTATATGCAATTACACTTACGGGGTCCAGTTGGTTACTGCGAGGCGTGCTCATTTGACTATGATTAGGGTACTAAGTTAATAAATTGCTACCACGTACAGACTTGAATAATGTCGTAGAATAATATATCAGCTATTGTAACCTACGCATACCTAAATAAGCTGTATATAAACAAATCAAGACTTTTATATGCAAATACACTTATGGGGACCAGTTGGTTACTGCGTTGCGTGCTCATTTGATTATGATTAGAGTACTAAGTTAATAAATTTCTACCACGTATAGTTTTGCATAACGTCGTAGAATAATATATTAGCTATTGTAACCTACCCATACCTAAATAAGCTGTATATACACAAATCAATCTTTTTATATGCAATTACACTTACGGGGTCCAGTTGGTTACTGGGAGGCGTGCTCATTTGATTATGATTAGAGTACTAAGTTAATAAACTTCTACCACGTACAGATTTGAATAACGTCGTAGAATAATATATCAGCTATTGTAACCTACCTATACCTAAATAAGCTGTATATAAACAAACCAAGACTTTTATATGCAATTATACTCACGGGGTACAGTTGGTTACAATGAAGCGTGCTCATTCGAATATCATGAGGGTACTCATCCAATGAATTTCTTCCACGTATAGATCTGAATAACGTCTTTGAATGATATATTTTCTATTGTAACCTGCCCATACCTAAATAAGCTGTACATAAACAATTTTAGTTTTTATATGCAATTAAACTTACGCTTTCCAGTTGGTTACAACGAGGCTTGCTCATTTGATTATCATTAGGGTACTCAGTTATTGAATTTCAACCACGTACAGATTTGAATAACGTCGTAGAATAATATATCAGTTATTGTAACCTACCCATACCTAAATGAGCTGTATATAAACAAATCAAGACTTTTATATGCAATTACACTTACGGGTACCAGTTGGTTACTGCGAGGCGTGCTCATTTGATTATGATTAGGGGTACTAAGTTAATAAATTTCTACCACGTACAGATTTGAATAACGTCGTAGAACAATATATCAGCTATTGTAACCTACCCATACCTAAATAAGCTGTATATACACAAATCAAGCTTTTTATATGCAATTACACTTACGGGGACCAGTTGGTTACTGCGAGGCGTGCTCATTTGATTATGATTAGAGTACTAAGTTAATAAATTTCTACCACGTACAGATTTGAATAACGTCGTAGAATAATATATCAGCTATTGTAACCTACCCATACCTAAATAAGCTGTATATACACAAATCAAGCTTTTTATATGCAATTACACTTACGGGGTCCAGTTGGTTACTGCGAGGCGTGCTCATTTGATTATGATTAGAGTACTAAGTTAATAAATTAGTACCACGTGCAGATTTGAATAACGTCATAGATAAATATATAAGCTATTGTAACATACCCATACATAAATAAGCTGTATATAAACAAATCAAGTCTTTTATATGCAATTATACTCACGGGTGCAGTTGGTTACAATGAAGCGTGCTCATTCGAATATCATTAGGGTACTCATCCAATGAATTTCTTCCACGTACAGATTTGAATAACGTTATAGATAAATATATAAGCTATTGTAACATACCCATACATAAATAAGATGTATATAAACAAATCAAGTCTTTAATATGCAATTATACTCACGGGTGCACTTGGTTACAGTGAAGCGTGCTCATTCGAATATCATTAGGGTACTCATCTAATGAATTAATTTCACGTATAGATTTGAGTAACGTCTTAGAATAATATATTTTCTATTGTAACCTGCCCATACATAAATAATCTGTATATTAACAATTGAAGATTTTATATGCAATTAAACTTACGCTTTCCAGTTGGTTACAACGAGGCGTGCTCATTTGATTATCATTAGTGTACTCAGTTAATGAATTTCTACAACGTATAGATTTGAATAACGTCGTGGAATAATATATTAGCTATTGTAACCTACCCATACCTAAATAAGCTGTATATACACAAATCAAGCTTTTTATATTCAATTACACTTAAGGGGTCTTGTTGTTTACAACGAGGCGTGCTCACTTGATTATAATTAGGGTCCTCAGTTAATGAATATCTTCCACGTATAGATTTGAATAACGTCGTAGAATAATATATTAGCTATTGTAACCTACCCATACTAAATCAGCTTTATATAAACAAATCAAGTCTTTTATATGCAATTACACTTACGGGGTCCAGTTGGTTACTGCGAGGCGTGCTCATTTGATTATGATTAGAGTACTAAGTTAATAAATTTCTACCACGTACAGATTTGAATAACGTCGTAGAATAATATATTAGCTATTGTAACCTACCCATACCTAAATCAGCTGTATATAAACAAATCAAGTCTTTTGTATGCAATTACACTTACGGGGACCAGTTGGTTACTGCGAGGCGTGCTCATTTGATTATGATTAGAGTACTATGTTAATAAATTTGTACCACGTACAGATTTGAATAACGTCGTAGAATAATATATTAGCTATTGTAAAATACCAATACATAAATAAGCTGTATATAAACAAATCAAGACTTTTATATGCAATTACACTTACGGGGACCAGTTGGTTACTGCGAGGCGTGCTCATTTGATTATGATTAGAGTACTAAGTTAATAAATTTCTACCACGTACAGATTTGAATAACGTCGTAGAATAATATATTAGCTATTGTAACCTACCCATACCTAAATCAGCTTTATATAAACAAATCAAGTCTTTTATATGCAATTACACTTACGGGGACCAGTTGGTTACTGCGAGGCGTGCTCATTTGATTATGATTAGAGTACTAAGTTAATAAATTTCTACCACGTACAGATTTGAATAACATCGTAAAATAATATATCAGCTATTGTAACCTACCCATACCTAAATAAGCTGTATATAAACAAATCAAGTCTTTTATATGCAATTGTACTCATGGGGTGCAGTTGGTTACAATGAAGCGTGCTCATTCGAATATCATTAGGGTACTTATCCAATGAATTTCTTCCACGTACAGATTTGAGTAACGTTATAGATAAATATATAAGCTATTGTAACATACCCATACATAAATAAGCTGTATATAAACAAATCAAGTCTTTTATATGCAATTATACTCACGGGTGCAGTTGGTTACAATGAAGCGTGCTCATTCGAATATCATTAGGGTACTCATCTAATGAATTAATTTCACGTATAGATTTGAGTAACGTCTTAGAATAATATATTTTCTATTGTAACCTGCCCATACATAAATAATCTGTATATTAACAATTGAAGATTTTATATGCAATTAAACTTACGCTTTCCAGTTGGTTACAACGAGGCGTGCTCATTTGATTATCATTAGTGTACTCAGTTAATGAATTTCTACAACGTATAGATTTGAATAACGTCGAGGAATAATATATTAGCTATTGTAACCTACCCATACCTAAATAAGCTGTATATACACAAATCAAGCTTTTTATATTCAATTACACTTAAGGGGTCTTGTTGTTTACAACGAGGCGTGCTCATTTGATTATAATTAGGGTCCTCAGTTAATGAATTTCCTCCACGTATAGATTTGAATAACGTCGTAGAATAATATATTAGCTATTGTAACCTACCCATACCTAAATAAGCTGTATATACACAAATCAAGCTTTTTATATGCAATTACACTTACGGGGACCAGTTGGTTACTGCGAGGCGTGCTCATTTGATTATGATTAGAGTACGAAGTTAATGAATTTCTACCACGTATAGATTTGAATAACGTCATAGAATAATATATAAGCTATTGTAACATACCCATACATAAATAATCTGTATATTAACAATTGAAGATTTTATATGCAATTAAACTTACGCTTTCCAGTTGGTTACAACGAGGCGTGATCATTTGATTATAATTAGGGTCATCAGTTAATGAATATCTTCCACGTATGGATTTGAAAAACGTCGAGGAATAATATATAAGCTATTGTAACATAACCATACATAAATAAGCTGTATATACACAAATCAAGCTTTTTATATGCAATTACACTTAAGGGGTCTTGTTGGTTACAACGAGGCGTGCTCATTTGATTATAATTAGGGTCCTCAGTTAATGAATATCTTCCACGTATAGATTTGAATAACGTCATAGAATAATATATTAGCTATTGTAACCTACCCATACCTAAATCAGCTGTATATAAACAAATCAAGTCTTTTATATGCAATTACACTTACGGGGTCCAGTTGGTTACTGCGAGGCGTGCTCATTTGACTATGATTAGGGTACTAAGTTAATAAATTTCTACCACGTACAGATTTGAATAACGTCGTAAAATAATATATTAGCTATTGTAACCTACCCATACCTAAATAAGCTGTATATAAACAAATCAAGACTTTTATATGCAAATACACTTACGGGGACCAGTTGGTTACTGCGAGGCGTGCTCATTTGATTATGATTAGAGTACTAAGTTAATGAATTTCTACCACGAATAGATTTGAATAACGTCGTAGAATAATATATTAGCTATTGTAACCTACCCATACCTAAATCAGCTGTATATAAACAAATCAAGTCTTTTATATGCAATTACAATTGCGGGGTCCAGTTGGTTACTGCGAGGCGTGCTCATTTGATTATGATTAGAGTACTAAGTTAATAAACTTCTACCACGTACAGACTTGAATAACGTCGTAGAATAATATATCAGCTATTGTAACCTACCTATACCTACATAAGATGTATATACACAAATCAAGTCCTTTATATGCAATTATACTCACGGGGTACAGTTGGTTACAATGAAGCGTGCTCATTCGAATATCATGAGGGTACTCATCCAATGAATTTCTTCCACGTATAGATCTGAATAACGTCTTTGAATGATATATTTTCTATTGTAACCTGCCCATACCTAAATAAGCTGTACATAAACAATTTAAGTTTTTATATGCAATTAAACTTACGCTTTCCAGTTGGTTACAACGAGGCTTGCTCATTTTATTATCATTAGGGTACTCAGTTATTGAATTTCAACCACGTATAGATTTGAATAACGTCGTAGAATAATATATCAGTTATTGTAACCTACCCATACCTAAATAAGCTGTATATAAACAAATCAAGACTTTTATATGCAATTACACTTACGGGGTCCAGTTGGTTACTGCGAGGCGTGCTCATTTGATTATGATTAGGGTACTAAGTTAATAAATTTCTACCACGTACAGATTAGAACACCGTCATAGAATCATATACCAGCTATTGTAACCTACGCATACCTAAATAAGCTGTATATACACAAATCAAGCTTTTTATATGCAATTACACTTACGCGGACCAGTTGGTTACTGCGAGGCGTGCTCATTTTATTATGATTAGAGTACTAAGTTAATAAATTTCTACCACGTACAGATTTGAATAACGTCGTAGAATAATATATCAGCTATTGTAACCTACCCATACCTAAATAAGCTGTATATACACAAATCAAGCTTTTTATATGCAATTACACTTACGGGGTCCAGTTGGTTACTGCGAGGCGTGCTCATTTGATTATGATTAGGGTACTAAGTTAATAAATTTGTACCACGTACAGATTTGAATAACGTCATAGATAAATATATAAGCTATTGTAACATACCCATACATAAATAAGCTGTATATAAACAAATCAAGTCTTTTATATGCAATTGTACTCACGGGGTGCAGTTGGTTACAATGAAGCGTGCTCATTCGAATATCATTAGGGTACTCATCCAATGAATTTCTTCCACGTACAGATTTGAATAACGTTATAGATAAATATATAAGCTATTGTAACATACCCATACATAAATAAGATGTATATAAACAAATCAAGTCTTTAATATGCAATTATACTCACGGGTGCACTTGGTTACAGTGAAGCGTGCTCATTCGAATATCATTAGGGTACTCATCTAATGAATTAATTTCACGTATAGATTTGAGTAACGTCTTAGAATAATATATTTTCTATTGTAACCTGCCCATACATAAATAATCTGTATATTAACAATTGAAGATTTTATATGCAATTAAACTTACGCTTTCCAGTTGGTTACAACGAGGCGTGCTCATTTGATTATCATTAGTGTACTCAGTTAATGAATTTCTACAACGTATAGATTTGAATAACGTCGTGGAATAATATATTAGCTATTGTAACCTACCCATACCTAAATAAGCTGTATATACACAAATCAAGCTTTTTATATGCAATTACACTTAAGGGGTCTTGTTGGTTACAACGAGGCGTGCTCATTTGATTATAATTAGGGTCCTCAGTTAATGACTATCTTCCACGTATAGATTTGAATAACGTCGTAGAATAATATATTAGCTATTGTAACCTACCCATACCTAAATCAGCTGTATATAAACAAATCAAGTCTTTTATATGCAATTACACTTACGGGGTCCAGTTGGTTACTGCGAGGCGTGCTCATTTAATTATGATTAGGGTAATAAGTTAATAAATTTCTACCACGTATAGATTTGAATAACGTCGTAGAATAATATATTAGCTATTGTAACCTACCCATACCTAAATCAGCTGTATATAAACAAATCAAGTTTTTTGTATGCAATTACACTTACGGGGACCAGTTGGTTACTGCGAGGCGTGCTCATTTGATTATGATTAGAGTACTATGTTAATAAATTTGTACCACGTACAGATTTGAATAACGTCGTAGAATAATATATCAGCTATTGTAACCTACCCATACCTAAATAAGCTGTATATACACAAATCAAGCTTTTTATATGCAATTACACTTACGGGGACCAGTTGGTTACTGCGAGGCGTGCTCATTTGATTATGATTAGAGTACTAAGTTAATGAATTTCTACCACGTATAGATTTGAATAACGTCGTAGAATAATATATTAGTCATTGTAATCTACCCATACCTAAATAAGCTGTATATACACAAATCAAGATTTTTATATGCAATTACACTTAAGGGGTCTTGTTGGTTACAACGAGGCGTGCTCATTTGATTATGATTAGAGTACTAAGTTAATAAATTTGTACCACGTACAGATTTGAATAACGTCATAGAATAATATATAAGCTATTGTAACATACCCATACATAAATCAGCAGTATATGAACAAATCAAGTCTTTAAAATGCAATTACACTTACGCGGACCAGTTGGTTACTGCGAGGCGTGCTCATTTGATTATGATTAGAGTACTAAGTTAATAAATTTCTACCACGTACAGATTTGAATAACGTCGTAGAATAATATATTAGCTATTGTAACCTACCCATACCTAAATCAGCTTTATATAAACAAATCAAGTCTTTTATATGCAATTACACTTACGGGGACCAGTTGGTTACTGCGAGGCGTGCTCATTTGATTATGATTAGAGTACGAAGTTAATGAATTTCTACCACGTATAGATTTGAATAACGTCGTAGAATAATATATTAGTCATTGTAATCTACCCATACCTAAATAAGCTGTATATACACAAATCAAGATTTTTATATGCAATTACACTTAAGGGGTCTTGTTGGTTACAACGAGGCGTGCTCATTTGATTATGATTAGAGTACTAAGTTAATAAATTTGTACCACGTACAGATTTGAATAACGTCATAGAATAATATATAAGCTATTGTAACATACCCATACATAAATAAGCTGTATATACACAAATCAAGCTTTTTATATGCAATTACACTTAAGGGGTCTTGTTGGTTACAACGAGGCGTGCTCATTTGATTATAATTAGGGTCCTCAGTTAATGAATATCTTCCACGTATAGATTTGAATAACGTCGTAGAATAATATATTAGCTATTGTAACCTACCCATACCTAAATAAGCTGTATATACACAAATCAAGCTTTTTATATGCAATTACACTTACGGGGACCAGTTGGTTACTGCGAGGCGTGCTCATTTGATTATGATTAGAGTACGAAGTTAATGAATTTCTACCACGTATAGATTTGAATAACGTCGTAGAATAATATATAAGCTATTGTAACCTGCCCATACATAAATAATCTGTATATTAACAATTGAAGATTTTATATGCAATTAAACTTACGCTTTCCAGTTGGTTACAACGAGGCGTGCTCATTTGATTATCATTAGTGTACTCAGTTAATGAATTTCTACAACGTATAGATTTGAATTACGTCGAGGAATAATATATAAGCTATTGTAACATACCCATACATAAATAAGCTGTATATACACAAATCAAGCTTTTTATATGCAATTACACTTAAGGGGTCTTGTTGGTTACAACGAGGCGTGCTCATTTGATTATAATTAGGGTCCTCAGTTAATGAATATCTTCCACGTATAGATTTGAATAACGTCATAGAATAATATATTAGCTATTGTAACCTACCCATACCTAAATCAGCTGTATATAAACAAATCAAGTCTTTTATATGCAATTACACTTACGGGGTCCAGTTGGTTACTGCGAGGCGTGCTCATTTGACTATGATTAGGGTACTAAGTTAATAAATTTCTACCACGTACAGATTTGAATAACGTCATAGAATAATATATCAGCTATTGTAACCTACCCATACCTAAATAAGCTGTATATAAACAAATCAAGACTTTTATATGCAAATACACTTACGGGGACCAGTTGGTTACTGCGAGGCGTGCTCATTTGATTATGATTAGATTACTAAGTTAATGAATTTCTACCACGAATAGATTTGAATAACGTCGTAGTATAATATATTAGCTATTGTAACCTACCCATACCTAAATCAGCTGTATATAAACAAATCAAGTCTTTTATATGCAATTACACTTGCGGGGTCCAGTTGGTTACTGCGAGGCGTGCTCATTTAATTATGATTAGGGTAATAAGTTAATAAATTTCTACCACGTACAGATTTGAATAACGTGGTAGAATAATATATCAGTTATTGTAACCTACCCATACCTAAATAAGCTGTATATAAACAAACCAAGACTTTTATATGCAATTATACTCACGGGGTACAGTTGGTTACAATGAAGCGTGCTCATTCGAATATCATGAGGGTACTCATCCAATGAATTTCTTCCACGTATAGATCTGAATAACGTCTTTGAATGATATATTTTCTATTGTAACCTGCCCATACCTAAATAAGCTGTACATAAACAATTTAAGTTTTTATATGCAATTAAACTTACGCTTTCCAGTTGGTTACAACGAGGCTTGCTCATTTTATTATCATTAGGGTACTCAGTTATTGAATTTCAACCACGTACAGATTTGAATAACGTGGTAGAATAATATATCAGCTATTGTAACCTACCCATACCTAAATAAGCTGTATATAAACAAATCAAGACTTTTATATGCAATTACACTTACGGGGTCCAGCGGTTACTGCGAGGCGTGCTCATTTAATTATGATTAGGGTACTAAGTTAATAAATTACTACCACGTACAGATTTGAATAACGTAGTACAATAATATATCAGCTATTGTAACCTACCCATACCTAAATAAGCTGTATATACACAAATCAAGCTTTTTATATGCAATTACACTTACGGGGACCAGTTGGTTACTGCGAGGCGTGCTCATTTGATTATGATTAGAGTACTAAGTTAATAAATTTCTACCACGTACAGATTTGAATAACGTAGTAGAATAATATATCAGCTATTGTAACCTACCCATACCTAAATAAGCTGTATATAAACAAATCAAGACTTTTATATGTAATTACACTTACGGGGTCCAGTTGGTTACTGCGAGGCGTGCTCATTTGATTATGATTAGGGTACTAAGTTAATAAATTTGTACCACGTACAGATTTGAATAACGTCATAGATAAATATATAAGCTATTGTAACATACCCATACATAAATAAGCTGTATATAAACAAATCAAGTCTTTTATATGCAATTGTACTCACGGGGTGCAGTTGGTTACAATGAAGCGTGCTCATTCGAATATCATTAGGGTACTCATCCAATGAATTTCTTCCACGTACATATTTGAATAACGTTATAGATAAATATATAAGCTATTGTAACATACCCATACATAAATAAGATGTATATAAACAAATCAAGTCTTTAATATGCAATTATACTCACGGGTGCACTTGGTTACAGTGAAGCGTGCTCATTCGAATATCATTAGGGTACTCATCTAATGAATTAATTTCACGTATAGATTTGAGTAACGTCTTAGAATAATATATTTTCTATTGTAACCTGCCCATACATAAATAATCTGTATATTAACAATTGAAGATTTTATATGCAATTAAACTTACGCTTTCCAGTTGGTTACAACGAGGCGTGCTCATTTGATTATCATTAGTGTACTCAGTTAATGAATTTCTACAACGTATAGATTTGAATAACGTCGTGGAATAATATATTAGCTATTGTAACCTACCCATACCTAAATAAGCTGTATATACACAAATCAAGCTTTTTATATGCAATTACACTTAAGGGGTCTTGTTGGTTACAACGAGGCGTGCTCATTTGATTATAATTAGGGTCCTCAGTTAATGAATATCTTCCACGTATAGATTTGAATAACGTCGTAGAATAATATATTAGCTATTGTAACCTACCCATACCTAAATCAGCTGTATATAAACAAATCAAGTCTTTTATATGCAATTACACTTACGGGGTCCAGTTGGTTACTGCGAGGCGTGCTCATTTGATTATGATTAGGGTACTAAGTTAATAAATTTCTACCACGTACAGATTTGAATAACGTCGTAGAATAATATATTAGCTATTGTAACCTACCCATACCTAAATCAGCTGTATATAAACAAATCAAGTCTTTTGTATGCAATTACACTTACGGGGACCAGTTGGTTACTGCGAGGCGTGCTCATTTGATTATGATTAGAGTACTAAGTTAATGAATTTCTACCACGTATAGATTTGAATAACGTCGTAGAATAATATATTAGTTATTGTAATCTACCCATACCTAAATAAGCTGTATATACACAAATCAAGATTTTTATATGCAATTACACTTAAGGGGTCTTGTTGGTTACAACGAGGCGTGCTCATTTGATTATGATTAGAGTACTAAGTTAATAAATTTGTACCACGTACAGATTTGAATAACGTCATAGAATAATATATAAGCTATTGTAACATACCCATACATAAATCAGCAGTATATGAACAAATCAAGTCTTTAAAATGCAATTACACTTACGCGGACCAGTTGGTTACTGCGAGGCGTGCTCATTTGATTATGATTAGAGTACTAAGTTAATAAATTTCTACCACGTACAGATTTGAATAACGTCGTAGAATAATATATCAGCTATTGTAACCTACCCATACCTAAATCAGCTGTATATAAACAAATCAAGTCTTTTATATGCAATTACACTTACGGGGACCAGTTGGTTACTGCGAGGCGTGCTCATTTGATTATGATTAGAGTACTAAGTTAATAAATTTCTACCACGTATAGATTTGAATAACGTCGTAGAATAATATATTAGTCATTGTAATCTACCCATACCTAAATAAGCTGTATATACACAAATCAAGATTTTTATATGCAATTACACTTAAGGGGTCTTGTTGGTTACAACGAGGCGTGCTCATTTGATTATGATTAGAGTACTAAGTTAATAAATTTGTACCACGTACAGATTTGAATAACGTCATAGAATAATATATAAGCTATTGTAACCTACCCATACCTAAATAAGCTGTATATAAACAAATCAAGTTTTTTATATGCAATTACACTTAAGGGGTCTTGTTGGTTACAACGAGGCGTGCTCATTTGATTATAATTAGGGTCCTCAGTTAATGAATATCTTCCACGTATAGATTTGAATAACGTCGTAGAATAATATATTAGCTATTGTAACCTACCCATACCTAAATCAGCTGTATATAAACAAATCAAGTCTTTTATATGCAATTACACTTACGGGGTCCAGTTGGTTACTGCGAGGCCTGCTCATTTGATTATGATTAGGGTAATAAGTTAATAAATTTGTACCACGTACAGATTTGAATAACGTCGTAAAATAATATATCAGCTATTGTAACCTACCCATACCTAAATCAGCTGTATATAAACAAATCAAGTCTTTTATATGCAATTACACTTACGGGGTCCAGTTGGTTACTGCGAGGCGTGCTCATTTGATTATGATTAGTGTAATAAGTTAATAAATTTCTACCACGTACAGATTTGAATAACGTCGTAGAATAATATATCAGCTATTGTAACCTACCCATACCTAAATAAGCTGTATATAAACAAATCAAGACTTTTATATGCAATTACACTTACGGGGTCCAGTTGGTTACTGCGAGGCGTGCTCATTTAATTATGATTAGGGTACTAAGTTAATAAATTTCTACCACGTACAGATTTGAATAACGTCGTAGAATAATATATTAGCTATTGTAACCTACCCATACCTAAATCAGCTGTATATAAACAAATCAAGTCTTTTATATGCAATTACACTTGCGGGGTCCAGTTGGTTACTGCGAGGCGTGCTCATTTAATTATGATTAGGGTAATAAGTTAATAAATTTCTACCACGTACAGATTTGAATAACGTAGTACAATAATATATCAGCTATTGTAACCTACCCATACCTAAATAAGCTGTATATACACAAATCAAGCTTTTTATATGCAATTACACTTACGGGGACCAGTTGGTTACTGCGAGGCGTGCTCATTTGATTATGATTAGAGTACTAAGTTAATAAATTTCTACCACGTACAGATTTGAATAACGTCGTAGAATAATATATTAGCTATTGTAACCTACCCATACCTAAATCAGCTGTATATAAACAAATCAAGTCTTTTATATGCAATTACACTTACGGGGACCAGTTGGTTACTGCGAGGCGTGCTCATTTGATTATGATTAGAGTACTAAGTTAATAAATTTCTACCACGTACAGATTTGAATAACGTCGTAGAATAATATATTAGCTATTGTAATCTACCCATACCTAAATAAGCTGTATATACACAAATCAAGATTTTTATATGCAATTACACTTAAGGGGTCTTGTTGGTTACAACGAGGCGTGCTCATTTGATTATGATTAGAGTACTAAGTTAATAAATTTGTACCACGTACAGATTTGAATAACGTTATAGATAAATATATTAGCTATTGTAATCTACCCATACCTAAATAAGCTGTATATACACAAATCAAGATTTTTATATGCAATTACACTTAAGGGGTCTTGTTGGTTACAACGAGGCGTGCTCATTTGATTATAATTAGGGTCCTCAGTTAATGACTATCTTCCACGTATAGATTTGAATAACGTCGTAGAATAATATATTAGCTATTGTAACCTACCCATACCTAAATCAGCTGTATATAAACAAATCAAGTCTTTTATATGCAATTACACTTACGGGGTCCAGTTGGTTATTGCGAGGCATGCTAATTTAATTATGATTAGGGTAATAAGTTAATAAATTTGTACCACGTACAGATTTGAATAACGTCGTAAAATAATATATCAGCTATTGTAACCTACCCATATCTAAATCAGCTGTATATAAACAAATCAAGTCTTTTATATGCAATTACACTTACGCGGACCAGTTGGTTACTGCGAGGCGTGCTCATTTGACTATGATTAGTGTAATAAGTTAATAAATTTCTACCACGTACAGATTTGAATAACGTCGTAGAATAATATATCAGCTATTGTAACCTACCCATACCTAAATAAGCTGTATATAAACAAATCAAGTCTTTTATATGCAATTACACTTACGGGGTCCAGTTGGTTACTGCGAGGCGTGCTCATTTAATTATGATTAGGGTACTAAGTTAATAAATTTCTACCACGTATAGATTTGAATAACGTCGTAGAATAATATATTAGCTATTGTAACCTACCCATACCTAAATCAGCTGTATATAAACAAATCAAGTCTTTTATATGCAATTACACTTGCGGGGTCCAGTTGGTTACTGCGAGGCGTGCTCATTTAATTATGATTAGGGTACTAAGTTAATAAATTACTACCACGTACAGATTTGAATAACGTCGTAGTATAACATATCAGCTATTGTAACCTACCCATACCTAAATAAGCTGTATATACACAAATCAAGCTTTTTATATGCAATTACACTTACGGGGACCAGTTGGTTACTGCGAGGCGTGCTCATTTGATTATGATTAGAGTACTAAGTTAATAAATTTCTACCACGTACAGATTTGAATAACGTCGTAGAATAATATATTAGCTATTGTAACCTACCCATACCTAAATCAGCTTTATATAAACAAATCAAGTCTTTTATATGCAATTACACTTACGGGGACCAGTTGGTTACTGCGAGGCGTGCTCATTTGATTATGATTAGAGTACTAAGTTAATAAATTTCTACCACGTACAGATTTGAATAACGTCATAGAATAATATATCAGCTATTGTAACCTACCCATACCTAAATAAGCTGTATATACACAAATCAAGCTTTTTATATGCAATTACACTTAAGGGGTCTTGTTGGTTACAACGAGGCGTGCTCATTTGATTATGATTAGAGTACTAAGTTAATAAATTTCTACCACGTACAGATTTGAATAACGTCGTAGAATAATATATCAGCTATTGTAACCTACCCATACCTAAATAAGCTGTATATAAACAAATCAAGTCTTTTATATGCAATTACACTTACGGGGTCCAGTTGGTTACTGCGAGGCGTGCTCATTTAATTATGATTAGGGTAATAAGTTAATAAATTTCTTCCACGTATAGATTTGAGTAACGTCTTAGAATAATATATCAGCTATTGTAACCTACCCATACCTAAATAAGCTGTATATAAACAAATCAAGTCTTTTATATGCAATTACACTTACGGGGTCTTGTTGGTTACAACGAGGCGTGCTCATTTGATTATGATTAGAGTACTAAGTTAATAAATTTCTACCACGTACAGATTTGAATAACGTCGTAGAATAATATATTAGCTATTGTAACCTACCCATACCTAAATCAGCTTTATATAAACAAATCAAGTCTTTTATATGCAATTACACTTACGGGGTCCAGTTGGTTACTGCGAGGCGTGCTCATTTGATTATGATTAGGGTACTAAGTTAATAAATTTGTACCACGTACAGATTTGAATAACGTCGTAAAATAATATATTAGCTATTGTAACCTACCCATACCTAAATCAGCTGTATATAAACAAATCAAGTCTTTTATATGCAATTACACTTACGGGGTCCAGTTGGTTACTGCGAGGCGTGCTCATTTGATTATGATTAGTGTACTAAGTTAATAAATTTCTACCACGTACAGATTTGAATAACGTCGTAGAATAATATATCAGCTATTGTAACCTACCCATACCTAAATAAGCTGTATATAAACAAATCAAGTCTTTTATATGCAATTACACTTACGGGGTCCAGTTGGTTACTGCGAGGCGTGCTCATTTAATTATGATTAGGGTAATAAGTTAATAAATTTCTACCACGTACAGATTTGAATAACGTCGTAGAACAATATATTAGCTATTGTAACCTACCCATACCTAAATCAGCTGTATATAAACAAATCAAGTCTTTTATATGCAATTACACTTACGGGGTCCAGTTGGTTACTGCGAGGCGTGCTCATTTAATTATGATTAGGGTAATAAGTTAATAAATTTGTACCACGTATAGATTTGAATAACGCCGTAGTATAACATATCAGCTATTGTAACCTACCCATACCTAAATAAGCTGTATATACACAAATCAAGCTTTTTATATGCAATTACACTTACGGGGACCAGTTGGTTACTGCGAGGCGTGCTCATTTGATTATGATTAGAGTACTAAGTTAATAAATTTCTACCACGTACAGATTTGAATAACGTCGTAGAATAATATATTAGCTATTGTAACCTACCCATACCTAAATCAGCTGTATATAAACAAATCAAGTCTTTTATATGCAATTACACTTACGGGGACCAGTTGGTTACTGCGAGGCGTGCTCATTTGATTATGATTAGAGTACTATGTTAATAAATTTATACCACGTATAGATTTGAATAACGTCGTAGAATAATATATTAGTCATTGTAATCTACCCATACCTAAATAAGCTGTATATACACAAATCAAGATTTTTATATGCAATTACACTTAAGGGGTCTTGTTGGTTACAACGAGGCGTGCTCATTTGATTATGATTAGAGTACTAAGTTAATAAATTTGTACCACGTACAGATTTGAATAACGTCATAGAATAATATATAAGCTATTGTAACATACCCATACATAAATAAGCTGTATATACACAAATCAAGCTTTTTATATGCAATTACACTTAAGGGGTCTTGTTGGTTACAACGAGGCGTGCTCATTTGATTATAATTAGGGTCCTCAGTTAATGAATATCTTCCACGTATAGATTTGAATAACGTCGTAGAATAATATATTAGCTATTGTAACCTACCCATACCTAAATCAGCTGTATATAAACAAATCAAGTCTTTTATATGCAATTACACTTACGGGGTCCAGTTGGTTACTGCGAGGCGTGCTCATTTGATTATGATTAGGGTACTAAGTTAATAAATTTCTACCACGTACAGATTTGAATAACGTCGTACAATAATATATCAGCTATTGTAACCTACCCATACCTAAATAAGCTGTATATACACAAATCAAGCTTTTTATATGCAATTACACTTACGGGGACCAGTTGGTTACTGCGAGGCGTGCTCATTTGATTATGATTAGAGTACTAAGTTAATAAATTTCTACCACGTACAGATTTGAATAACGTCGTAGAATAATATATTAGCTATTGTAACCTACCCATACCTAAATCAGCTGTATATAAACAAATCAAGTCTTTTATATGCAATTACACTTACGGGGACCAGTTGGTTACTGCGAGGCGTGCTCATTTGATTATGATTAGAGTACTAAGTTAATAAATTTCTTCCACGAATAGATTTGAATAACGTCTTTGAATGATATATCAGCTATTGTAATCTACCCATACCTAAATAAGCTGTATATACACAAATCAAGATTTTTATATGCAATTACACTTAAGGGGTCTTGTTGGTTACAACGAGGCGTGCTCATTTGATTATAATTAGGGTCCTCAGTTAATGACTATCTTCCACGTATAGATTTGAATAACGTCGTAGAATAATATATTAGCTATTGTAACCTACCCATACCTAAATCAGCTGTATATAAACAAATCAAGTCTTTTATATGCAATTACACTTACGGGGACCAGTTGGTTACTGCGAGGCGTGCTCATTTAATTATGATTAGGGTAATAAGTTAATAAATTTCTACCACGTACAGATTTGAATAACGTCGTAGAATAATATATTAGCTATTGTAACCTACCCATACCTAAATCAGCTGTATATAAACAAATCAAGTCTTTTATATGCAATTACACTTGCGGGGTCCAGTTGGTTACTGCGAGGCGTGCTCATTTAATTATGATTAGGGTAATAAGTTAATAAATTTGTACCACGTATAGATTTGAATAACGTCGTAGAATAATATATTAGCTATTGTAATCTACCCATACCTAAATAAGCTGTATATACACAAATCAAGATTTTTATATGCAATTACACTTAAGGGGTCTTGTTGGTTACAACGAGGCGTGCTAATTTGATTACGATTAGAGTACTAAGTTAATAAATTTGTACCACGTACAGATTTGAATAACGTCATAGAATAATATATAAGCTATTGTAACCTACCCATACCTAAATAAGCTGTATATACACAAATCAAGCTTTTTATATGCAATTACACTTAAGGGGTCTTGTTGGTTACAACGAGGCGTGCTCATTTGATTATAATTAGGGTCCTCAGTTAATGACTATCTTCCACGTATAGATTTGAATAACGTCGTAGAATAATATATCAGCTATTGTAACCTACCCATACCTAAATCAGCTGTATATAAACGAATCAAGTCTTTTAAATGCAATTACACTTTACGGGGTCCAGTTGGTTACTGCGAGGCGTGCTCATTTAATTATGATTAGGGTAATAAGTCAATAAATTTCTACCACGTACAGATTTGAATAACGTCGTAGAATAATATATCAGCTATTGTAACCTACCCATACCTAAATAAGCTGTATATAAACAAATCAAGACTTTTATATGCAATTACACTTACGGGGTCCAGTTGGTTACTGCGAGGCGTGCTCATTTAATTATGATTAGTGTAATAAGTTAATAAATTTCTACCACGTACAGATTTGAATAACGTCGTAGAATGATATATTAGCTATTGTAACCTACCCATACCTAAATCAGCTTTATATAAACAAATCAAGTCTTTTATATGCAATTACACTTACGGGGTCCAGTTGGTTACTGCGTGGCGTGCTCATTTGATTATGATGAGGGTACTAAGTTAATAAATTTCTACCACGTACAGATTTGAATAACGTCGTAGAATAATATATTAGCTATTGTAACCTACCCATACCTAAATCAGCTGTATATAAACAAATCAAGTCTTTTATATGCAATTACACTTGCGGGGTCCAGTTGGTTACTGCGAGGCGTGCTCATTTAATTATGATTAGGGTAATAAGTTAATAAATTTCTACCACGTACAGATTTGAATAACGTCGTAGAATAATATATCAGCTATTGTAACCTACCCATACCTAAATAAGCTGTATATAAACAAATCAAGACTTTTATATGCAATTACACTTACGGGGTCTTGTTGGTTACAACGAGGCGTGCTCATTTGATTATGATTAGAGTACTAAGTTAATAAATTTCTACCACGTACAGATTTGAATAACGTCGTAGAATAATATATCAGCTATTGTAACCTACCCATACCTAAATAAGCTGTATATAAACAAATCAAGTCTTTTATATGCAATTACACTTACGGGGACCAGTTGGTTACTGCGAGGCGTGCTCATTTGATTATGATTAGAGTACTAAGTTAATAAATTTCTACCACGTACAGATTTGAATAACGTCGTAGAATAATATATTAGTCATTGTAATCTACCCATACCTAAATAAGCTGTATATACACAAATCAAGATTTTTATATGCAATTACACTTAAGGGGTCTTGTTGGTTACAACGAGGCGTGCTCATTTGATTATGATTAGAGTACTAAGTTAATAAATTTGTACCACGTACAGATTTGAATAACGTCATAGAATAATATATCAGCTATTGTAACCTACCCATACCTAAATAAGCTGTATATACACAAATCAAGCTTTTTATATGCAATTACACTTAAGGGGTCTTGTTGGTTACAACGAGGCGTGCTCATTTGATTATAATTAGGGTCCTCAGTTAATGAATATCTTCCACGTATAGATTTGAATAACGTCGTAGAATAATATATTAGCTATTGTAACCTACCCATACCTAAATCAGCTGTATATAAACAAATCAAGTCTTTTATATGCAATTACACTTACGGGGTCCAGTTGGTTACTGCGAGGCGTGCTCATTTAATTATGATTAGGGTACTAAGTTAATAAATTTCTACCACGTACAGATTTGAATAACGTAGTACAATAATATATCAGCTATTGTAACCTACCCATACCTAAATAAGCTGTATATACACAAATCAAGCTTTTTATATGCAATTACACTTACGGGGACCAGTTGGTTACTGCGAGGCGTGCTCATTTGATTATGATTAGAGTACTAAGTTAATAAATTTCTACCACGTACAGATTTGAATAACGTCGTAGAATAATATATTAGCTATTGTAACCTACCCATACCTAAATCAGCTGTATATAAACAAATCAAGTCTTTTATATGCAATTACACTTACGGGGACCAGTTGGTTACTGCGAGGCGTGCTCATTTGATTATGATTAGAGTACTAAGTTAATAAATTTCTACCACGTACAGATTTGAATAACGTCATAGAATAATATATAAGCTATTGTAATCTACCCATACCTAAATAAGCTGTATATACACAAATCAAGATTTTTATATGCAATTACACTTAAGGGGTCTTGTTGGTTACAACGAGGCGTGCTCATTTGATTATAATTAGGGTCCTCAGTTAATGACTATCTTCCACGTATAGATTTGAATAACGTCGTAGAATAATATATTAGCTATTGTAACCTACCCATACCTAAATCAGCTGTATATAAACAAATCAAGTCTTTTATATGCAATTACACTTGCGGGGTCCAGTTGGTTACTGCGAGGCGTGCTCATTTAATTATGATTAGGGTAATAAGTTAATAAATTTGTACCACGTATAGATTTGAATAACGTCGTAGAATAATATATTAGCTATTGTAACCTACCCATACCTAAATCAGCTGTATATAAACAAATCAAGTCTTTTATATGCAATTACACTTACGGGGTCCAGTTGGTTACTGCGAGGCGTGCTCATTTAATTATGATTAGGGTAATAAGTTAATAAATTTGTACCACGTATAGATTTGAATAACGTCGTAGAATAATATATTAGCTATTGTAATCTACCCATACCTAAATAAGCTGTATATACACAAATCAAGATTTTTATATGCAATTACACTTAAGGGGTCTTGTTGGTTACAACGAGGCGTGCTCATTTGATTATGATTAGAGTACTAAGTTAATAAATTTGTACCACGTACAGATTTGAATAACGTCATAGAATAATATATAAGCTATTGTAACCTACCCATACCTAAATAAGCTGTATATACACAAATCAAGCTTTTTATATGCAATTACACTTAAGGGGTCTTGTTGGTTACAACGAGGCGTGCTCATTTGATTATAATTAGGGTCCTCAGTTAATGACTATCTTCCACGTATAGATTTGAATAACGTCGTAGAATAATATATCAGCTATTGTAACCTACCCATACCTAAATCAGCTGTATATAAACGAATCAAGTCTTTTATATGCAATTACAGTTACGGGGTCCAGTTGGTTACTGCGAGGCGTGCTCATTTAATTATGATTAGGGTACTAAGTTAATAAATTTCTACCACGTACAGATTTGAATATCGTCGTAGAATAATATATCAGGTATTGTAACCTACCCTTACCTAAATAAGCTGTATATAAACAAATCAAGTCTTTTATATGCAATTACACTTACGAGGTCCAGTTGCTTACTGCGAGGCGTGCTCATTTGATTATGATTAGGGTACTAAGTTAATAAATTTCTACCACGTACAGATTTGAATAACGTCGTAGAATAATATATTAGCTATTGTAACCTACCCATACCTAAATCAGCTTTATATAAACAAATCAAGTCTTTTATATGCAATTACACTTACGGGGTCCAGTTGGTTACAGCGAGGCGAGCTCATTTAATTATGATAAGGGTAATAAGTTAATAAATTTCTACCACGTACAGATTTGAATAACGTCGTAGAATAATATATTAGCTATTGTAACCTACCCATACCTAAATCAGCTGTATATAAACAAATCAAGTCTTTTATATGCAATTACACTTGCGGGGTCCAGTTGGTTACTGCGAGGCGTGCTCATTTAATTATGATTAGGGTAATAAGTTAATAAATTTCTACCACGTACAGATTTGAATAACGTCGTAGAATAATATATCAGCTATTGTAACCTACCCATACCTAAATAAGCTGTATATAAACAAATCAAGTCTTTTATATGCAATTACACTTACGGGGTCTTGTTGGTTACAACGAGGCGTGCTCATTTGATTATGATTAGAGTACTAAGTTAATAAATTTCTACCACGTACAGATTTGAATAACGTCGTAGAATAATATATCAGCTATTGTAACCTACCCATACCTAAATAAGCTGTATATAAACAAATCAAGTCTTTTATATGCAATTACACTTACGGGGTCTTGTTGGTTACAACGAGGCGTGCTCATTTGATTATGATTAGAGTACTAAGTTAATAAATTTCTACCACGTACAGATTTGAATAACGTCGTAGAATAATATATCAGCTATTGTAACCTACCCATACCTAAATAAGCTGTATATAAACAAATCAAGTCTTTTATATGCAATTACACTTACGGGGTCCAGTTGGATACTGCTAGGCGTGCTCATTTGATTATGATTAGGGTACTAAGTTAATAAATTTCTACCACGTACAGATTTGAATAACGTCGTAGAATAATATATTAGCTATTGTAACCTACCCATACCTAAATAAGCTGTATATAAACAAATCAAGACTTTTATATGCAATTACACTTACGGGGACCAGTTGGTTACTGCGAGGCGTGCTCATTTGATTATGATTAGAGTACTAAGTTAATAAATTTCTACCACGTACAGATTTGAATAACGTCGTAGAATAATATATCAGCTATTGTAACCTACCCATACCTAAATAAGCTGTATATAAACAAATCAAGACTTTTATATGCAATTACACTTACGGGGACCAGTTGGTTACTGCGAGGCGTGCTCATTTGATTATGATTAGTGTACTAAGTTAATAAATTTCTACCACGTACAGATTTGAATAACGTCTTAGAATAACGTATTAGCTATTGTAACCTACCCGTCCCTAAATAAGCTGTATATAAACAAATCAAGACTTTTATATGCAATTACACTTACGGGGTCCAGTTGGTTACTGCGAGGCATGCTCATTTGATTATGATTAGAATAATAAGTTAATGAATGTCTACCATGTACAGTTTGAATAACGTCGTAGAATATTATCTCAGCTATTGTAATCTACCCATACCTAAATACGCTGTATATACAAATCACGTCTTTCATATGCAATTACACTTACGGGGTCCAGTTGGATACTGCTAGGCGTGCACATTTGATTATGATTAGGGTACTAAGTTAATAAATTTCTACCACGTACAGATTTGAATAACGTCGTAGAATAACGTATTAGCTATTGTAACCTACCCATCCCTAAATAAGCTGTATATAAACAAATCAAGACTTTTATATGCAACTACACTTACGGGGTCCAGTTGGTTACTGCGAGGCATGCTCATTTGATTATGATTAGAATACTAAGTTAATGAATTTCTACCATGTACAGTTTGAATAACGTCGTAGAATATTATCTCAGCTATTGTAATCTACCCATACCTAAATAAGCTGTATATACAAATCACGTCTTTTATATGCAATTACACTTACGGGGTGCAGTTGGTTTCAAAGAAGCGTGCTTATTCGAATATCATTAGGGTATACATCTAATGAATTTCTTTCACGTATAGATTTGAATAACGTCTTAGAATAATATATTAGCCATTATATTCTGAGCACACGTAATCAAGCTGTATATAAACAAATCACTTCTTTTATATGCAATTGCACTTAAGGGGTCCATTTGTTTACTGCGAGGCGTGCTCATTTGATTATGATTAGGGTACTAAGTTAATAAATTTCTACCACGTACAGATTTGAATAACGTCGTAGAATAATATATCAGCTATTGTAACCTACCCATACCTAAATAAGCTGTATATAAACAAATCAAGACTTTTATATGCAATTACACTTACGGGGACCAGTTGGTTACTGCGAGGCGTGCTCATTTGATTATGATTAGAGTACTAAGTTAATAAATTTCTACCACGTACAGATTTGAATAACGTCGTAGAATAATATATTAGCTATTGTAACCTACCCATACCTAAATAAGCTGTATATAAACAAATCAAGACTTTTATATGCAATTACACTTACGGGGACCAGTTGGTTACTGCGAGGCGTGCTCATTTGATTATGATTAGAGTACTAAGTTAATAAATTTCTACCACGTACAGATTTGAATAACGTCGTAGAATAATATATCAGCTATTGTAACCTATCCATACCTAAATAAGCTATATATAAACAAATCAAGACTTTTCTATGCAATTACACTTACGGGGACCAGTTGGTTACTGCGAGGCGTGCTCATTTGATTATGATTAGAGTACTAAGTTAATAAACTTCTACCACGTACAGATTTGAATAACGTCGTAGAATAACATATTAGCTATTGTAACATACCCATACCTAAATCAGCTGTATATAAACAAATCAAGACTTTTATATGCAATTACACTTACGGGGTCCAGTTGGTTACTGCGAGGCATGCTCATTTGATTATCATTAGAATAATAAGTTAATGAATTTCTACCATGTACAGTTTAAATAACGTCGTAGAATATTATCTCAGCTATTGTAATCTACCCATACCTAAATACGCTGTATATACAAATCACGTCTTTTATATGCAATTACACTTACGGGGTCCAGTTGGATACTGCTAGGCGTGCTCATTTGATTATGAATAGGGTACTAAGTTAATAAATTTCTACCACGTACAGATTTGAATAACGTCGTAGAATAACGTATTAGCTATTGTAACCTACCCATACGTAAATCAGCTGTATATAAACAAATCAAGCTTTTTATATGCAATTACACTTACGGGGTCCAGTTGGTTACTGCGAGGCATGCTCATTTGATTATGATTAGAATACTAAGTTAATGAATTTCTACCATGTACAGTTTGAATAACGTCGTAGAATATTATCTCAGCTATTGTAATCTACCCATACCTAAATAAGCTGTATATACAAATCACGTCTTTTATATGCAATTACACTTACGGGGTGCAGTTGGTTTCAAAGAAGCGTGCTTATTCGAATATCATTAGGGTATACATCTAATGAATTTCTTTCACGTATAGATTTGAATAACGTCTTAGAATAATATATTAGCCATTATATTCTGAGCACACGTAATCAAGCTGTATATAAACAAATCACTTCTTTTATATGCAATTGCACTTAAGGGGTCCATTTGTTTACTGCGAGGCGTGCTCATTTGATTATGATTAGGGTACTAAGTTAATAAATTTCTACCACGTACAGATTTGAATAACGTCGTAGAATAATATATCAGCTATTGTAACCTACCCATACCTAAATAAGCTGTATATAAACAAATCAAGACTTTTATATGCAATTACACTTACGGGGACCAGTTGGTTACTGCGAGGCGTGCTCATTTGATTATGATTAGAGTACGAAGTTAATAAATTTCTACCACGTACAGATTTGAATAACGTCGTAGAATAATATATCAGCTATTGTAACCTACCCATACCTAAATAAGCTGTATATAAACAAATCAAGTCTTTTGTATGCAATTACACTTACGAGGTCCAGTTGCTTACTGCGAGGCGTGCTCATTTGGTTATGATTAGAGTACTAAGTTAATGAATTTCTACCACGTATAGATTTGAATAACGTCGTAGAATAATATATTAGTTATTGTAATCTACCCATACCTAAATAACCTGTATATACACAAATCAAGATTTTTATATTCAATTACACTTAATGGGTACAGTAGTTTACTTCGAGGCGTGCTCATATGAATATGAAAAGGGTACTAAGTTAATAAATTTCTACAAAGTACAGAATTGAATAATTTCGTAGAATAATATATTAGTTATTGTAATCTACCCATACCTAAATAAGCTGTATATAAACAAATCAAGACTTTTATATGCAATTACACTTACGGGGTCCAGCTGGTTACTGCGAGGCGTGCTCATTTGATTATGATTAGGGTACTAAGTTAATAAATTACTACCACGTATAGATTTGAATAACGTCGTAGAATAATATATTAGCTATTGTAATCTACCCATACCTAAATAAGCTGTATATACACAAATCAAGATTTTTATATGCAATTACACTTAAGGGGTCTTGTTGGTTACAACGAGGCGTGCTCATTTGATTATAATTAGGGTCCTCAGTTAATGACTATCTTCCACGTATAGATTTGAATAACGTCGTAGAATAATATATCAGCTATTGTAACCTACCCATACCTAAATCAGCTGTATATAAACAAATCACTTCTTTTTTATGCAATTGCACTTAAGGGGTCCATTTGTTTACTGCGAGGCGTGCTCATTTGATTATGATTAGAGTACTAAGTTAATGAATTTCTACCATGTACAGTTTGAATAACGTCGTAGAATATTATCTCAGCTATTGTAAACTACCCATACCTAAATAAGCTGTATATAAACAAATCAAGACTTTTATATGCAATTACACTTACGGGGAACAGTTGGTTACTGCGAGGCGTGCTCATTTGATTATGATTAGAGTACTAAGTTAATAAATTTCTACCACGTACAGATTTGAATAACGTCGTAGAATAATATATCAGCTATTGTAACCTACCCATACCTAAATAAGCTGTATATAAACAAATCAAGACTTTTATATGCAATTACACTTACGGGGACCAGTTGGTTACTGCGAGGCGTGCTTATTCGAATATCATTAGGGTATACATCTAATGAATTTCTTTCACGTATAGATTTGAATAACGTCTTAGAATAATATATTAGCCATTATATTCTGAGCACACGTAATCAAGCTGTATATAAACAAATCATTTTTTTTTATATGCAATTACACTTACGGGGTCCATTTGTTTACTGCGAGGCGTGCTAATTTGATTATGATTAGAGTACTAAGTTAATAAATTTCTACCACGTACAGATTTGAATAATGTCGTAGAATAATATATCAGCTATTGTAACCTACCCATACCTAAATAAGCTGTATATAAACAAATCAAGACTTTTATATGCAATTACACTTACGGGGACCAGTTGGTTACTGCGAGGCGTGCTCATTTGATTATGATTAGAGTACTAAGTTAATAAATTTGTACCAGGTACAGATTTGAATAACGTCATAGATAAATATATAAGCTATTGTAACATACCCATACATAAATAAGCTGTATATAAACAAATCAAGTTTTTTATATGCAATTACACTTACGGGGTTTAGTTGGTTACTGCGAGGCGTGCTAATTTGATTATGATTAGAGTACTAAGTTAATAAATTTCTACCACGTACAGATTTGAATAATGTCGTAGAATAATATATCAGCTATTGTAACCTACCCATACCTGAATAAACTGTATATACACAAATCAAGCTTTTTATATGCAATTACACTTAAGGGGTCTTGTTGGTTACAACGAGGCGTGCTCATTTGATTATGATTAGAGTACTAAGTTAATGAATTTCTACCACGTATAGATTTGAATAACGTCGTAGAATAATATATTAGCTATTGTAACCTACCCATACCTAAATAAGCTGTATATAAACAAGTAAAGTCTTTTATATGCAATTACACTTACGGGGTCCAGTTGGTTACTGCGAGGCGTGCTCATTTGATTATGATTAGAGTACTAAGTTAATAAATTTCTACCACGTACAGATTTGAATAACGTCGTAGAATAATATATCAGCTATTGTAACCTACCCATACCTAAATAAGCTGTATATAAACAAATCAAGTCTTTTATATGCAATTACACTTACGGGGTCCAGTTGGTTACTGCGAGGCGTGCTCATTTGATTATGATTAGAGTACTAAGTTAATGAATTTCTACCACGTATAGATTTGAATAACGTCGTAGAATAATATATTAGCTATTTTAACCTACCCATACCTAAATCTGCTGTATATAAAAAAATCAAGTCTTTTGTATGCAATTAAACTTACAGATGCCAATTAGTTACAACGAGGCGTGCTCATTTGATTATGATTAGGCTGCTCAGTTAATGAATTTTTAACAAGTATAGATTTAAAAAATTTCGTAGAATAATATATTAGCCATTATATTCTGACCATATGTAGTTATGCTGTATATAAACAAATCAAGTTTTTTATATGCAATTACACTTACGGGGTCCAGTTGGTTACTGCGAGGCGTGCTCATTTGATTATGATTAGAGTACTAAGTTAATCAATTTCTACCACGTACAGATTTGAATAACGTCGTAGAATAATATATCAGCTATTGTAACCTACCCATACCTAAATAAGCTGTATATAAACAAATCAAGTCTTTTATATGCAATTACACTTACGGGGTCCAGTTGGTTACTGCGAGGCGTGCTCATTTGATTATGATTAGGGTACTAAGTTAATAAATTTCTACCACGTACAGATTTGAATAACGGCGTAGAATAATATATCAGCTATTGTAACCTACCCATACCTAAATAAGCTGTATATAAACAAATCAAGACTTTTATATGTAATTACTCTTACGGGGACCAGTTGGTTACTGCGAGGCGTGCTCATTTGATTATGATTAGAGTACTAATTAATGAATTTCTACCACGTATAGATTTGAATAAAGTCGTAGAATAATATATTAGCTACTGTAACCTACCCATACCTAAATAAGCTGTATATAAACAAGTAAAGTCTTTTATATGCAATTGCACTTACGGGGTCCAGTTGGTTACTGCGAGGCGTGCTCATTTGATTATGATTATCTACTCACTTAATGTATTTCTTCCACGTATAGATTTGAACAACGTCGTAGAATAATATATTAGCTATTGTAACCTACCCATACCTAAATCAGCTGTATATAACAAATCAAGTCTTTTTTATCCAATTAAACTTACAGATGCCAATTATTTACAACGAGGCGTTCTCCTTTGGTTACGATTAGGCTACTCAGTTAAGGAATTTTTAACAAGTATAGATTTAAAAAACTTCGTAGAATAATATATTAGCCATTATATTCTGACCACACGTAATTAAGCTCTATATACAAATCACTTCTTTTATATGCAATTGCACTTAAGGGGTCTTGTTTGTTACAACGAGGCGTGCTCATTTGATTATAATTAGGGTCCTCAGTTAATGAATATCTTCCACGTATAGATTTGAATAACCTCGTAGAATAACATATTAGCTATTGTAACATACTCATACCTAAATAAGCTGTATATAAACAAATCAAGACTTTTATATGCAATTACACTTACGGGGACCAGTTGGTTACTGCGAGGCGTGCTCATTTGATTATGATTAGAGTACTAAGTTAATGAATTTCTACCACGTATAGATTTGAATAACGTTGTAGAATAATATATTAGCTATTGTAACCTACCCATACCTAAATAAGCTGTACATACACAAATCAAGCTTTTTATATGGAATTACCTTAAGGGGTCTTGTTGGTTACTGACTAGGGTACTAAGTTAATAAATTTCTACCACGTACAGACTTGAATAACGTCGTAGAATAATATATCACCTATTGTAACCTAGCCATACCTAAATATGCTGTATATAAACAAATCAAGACTTTTATATGCATTTACTCTTACGGGGACCAGTTGGTTACTGCGAGGCGTGCTCATTTGATTATGATTAGAGTACTAAGTTAATAAATTTCTACCACGTACAGATTTGAATAACGTCATAGAATAATATATCAGCTATTGTAACCTACCCATACCTAAATAAGCTGTATATAAACAAATCAAGACTTTTATATGCAATTACACTTACGGGGTCTTGTTGGTTACAACGATGCGTGCTCATTTGATTATTATTAGGGTACTCAGTTAATGAATTTCTTACACGTACAGATTTGAATAACGTCGTAGAATAATATATCAGCTATTGTAACCTACCCCTACCTAAATAAGCTGTATATAAACAAATAAAGTCTTTTATATGCAATTGCACTTACGGGGTCCAGTTGTTTACTGCGAGGCGTGCTCATTTGATTATGATTAGGGCATTAAGTTAATAAATTTCTACCACGTGCAGATTTGAATAACGTCATAGATAAATATATAAGCTATTGTAACCTACCCATACCTAAATAAGCTGTATATAAACAAATCAAGACTTTTATATGCAATTACACTTACCGGGACCAGTTGGTTACTGCGAGGCATGCTCATTTGATTATGATTAGGGTCCTCAGTTAATGAATTTCTTCCACGTACAGATTTAAATAACGTCATAGATAATTATATAAGCTATTGTAACATACCCATACCTAAATAAGATGTATATAAACAAATCAAGACTTTTATATGCAATTACACTTACGGGGTCCAGTTGGTTACTGCGAGGCGTGCTCATTTGATTATAATTATCTACTCACTTAATGAATTTCTTCCACGTATAGATTTGAACAACGTCGTAGAATAATATATTAGCTATTGTAACCTACCCATACCTAAATCAGCTGTATATAAACAAATCAAGTCTTTTTTATGCAATTAAACTTACAGATGCCAATTATTTACAACGAGGCGTGCTCCTTTGGTTACGATTAGGCTACTCAGTTAAGGAATTTTTAACAAGTATAGATTTAAAAAATTTCGTAGAATAATATATTAGCCATTATATTCTGACCACACGTAATTAAGCTCTATATACAAATCACTTCTTTTATATGCAATTACACTTAAGGGGTCTTGTTGGTTACAACGAGGCGTGCTCATTTGATTATAATTAGGGTCCTCAGTTAATGAATTTCTTCCACGTACAGATTTGAATAACGTCATAGATAAATATATAAGCTATTGTAACATACCCATACGTAAATAAGCTGTATATAAACAAATCAAGACTTTTATATGCAATTACACTTACGGGGTCCAGTTGGTTACTGCGAGGCGTGCTCATTTGATTATAATTATCTACTCACTTAATGAATTTCTTCCACGTATAGATTTGAACAACGTCGTAGAATAATATATTAGCTATTGTAACCTACCCATACCTAAATCAGCTGTATATAAACAAATCAAGTCTTTTTTATGCAATTAAACTTACAGATGCCAATTATTTACAACGAGGCGTGCTCCTTTGGTTACGATTAGGCTACTCAGTTAAGGAATTTTTAACAAGTATAGATTTAAAAAATTTCGTAGAATAATATATTAGCCATTATATTCTGACCACACGTAATTAAGCTCTATATACAAATCACTTCTTTTATATGCAATTACACTGAAGGGGTCTTGTTCGTTACAACGAGGCGTGCTCATTTGATTATAATTAGGGTCCTCAGTTAATGAATATCTTCCACGTATAGATTTGAATAACGTCGTAGAATAATATATTAGCTATTGTAACCCACCCATACCTAAATAAGCTGTATATAAACAAATCAAGACTTTTATATGCAATTACACTTACGGGGACCAGTTGGTTACTGCGAGGCGTGCTCATTTGATTATGATTAGAGTACTAAGTTAATGAATTTCTACCACGTATAGATTTGAATAACGTTGTAGAATAATATATTAGCTATTGTAACCTACCCATACCTAAATAAGCTGTACATACACAAATCAAGCTTTTTATATGGAATTACACTTAAGGGATTTTGTTGGTTACAACGAGGCGTGCTCATTTGATTATGATTAGGGTACTAAGTTAATAAATTTCTACCACGTACAGACTTGAATAACGTCGTAGAATAATATATCAGCTATTGTAACCTACGCATACCTAAATAAGCTGTACATAAACAAATCAAGACTTTTTATATGCAATTACACTTAAAGGGTCTTGTTGGTTACAACGAGGCGTGCCCATTTGTTTATAATTAGGGTCCTCAGTTAATGAATTTCTTACACGTACAGATTTGAATAACGTCGTAGAATAATATATCAGCTATTGTAACCTACCCATACCTAAATAAGCTGTATATAAACAAATCAAGACTTTTATATGCGTAATTACACTTACGGGGACCAGTTGGTTTCTGCGAGCCATGCTCATTTGATTATGATTAGGGTCCTCAGTTAATGAATTTTTAACAAGTATAGATTTTAAAAATTTCGTAGAATAATATATTAGCCATTATATTCTGACCATATGTAGTTATCATGTATATAAACAAATCAAGTTCTTTATATGCAATTACACTTACGGGGTCCAGTTGGTTACTGCGAGGCGTGCTCATTTGATTATGATTAGGGCATTAAGTTAATAAATTTCTACCACGTGCAGATTTGAATAACGTCATAGATAAATATATAAGCTATTGTAACCTACCCATACCTAAATAAGCTGTATATAAACAAATCAAGACTTTTATATGCAATTACACTTACGGGGACCAGTTGGTTTCTGCGAGCCATGCTCATTTGATTATGATTAGGGTCCTCAGTTAATGAATTTCTTCCACGTACAGATTTAAATAACGTCATAGATAAATATATAAGCTATTGTAACATACCCATACCTAAATAAGCTGTATATAAACAAATCAAGTCTTTTTTATGCAATTAAACTTACAGATGCCAATTATTTACAACGAGGCGTGCTCCTTTGGTTACGATTAGGCTACTCAGTTAAGGAATTTTTAACAAGTATAGATTTAAAAAATTTCGTAGAATAATATATTAGCAATTATATTCTGAACACACGTAATTAAGCTCTATATACAAATCACTTCTTTTATATGCAATTACACTTAAGGGGTCTTGTTCGTTACAACGAGGCGTGCTCATTTGATTATAATTAGGGTCCTCAGTTAATGACTATCTTCCACGTATAGATTTGAATAACGTCGTAGAATAATATATTAGCTATTGTAACCTACCCATACCTAAATAAGCTGTATATAAACAAATCAAGACTTTTATATGCAATTACACTTACGGGGACCAGTTGGTTACTGCGAGGCGTGCTCATTTGATTATGATTAGAGTACTAAGTTAATGAATTTCTACCACGTATAGATTTGAATAACGATGTAGAATAACATATTAGCTTTTGTAACCTACCCATACCTAAATAAGCTGTACATACACAAATCAAGCTTTTTATATGGAATTACCTTAAGGGGTCTTGTTGGTTACTGACTAGGGTACTAAGTTAAAAAATTTCTACCACGTACAGATTTGAATAACGTCGTAGAATAATATATCACCTATTGTAACCTACCCATACCTAAATAAGCTGTATATAAACAAATCAAGAGTTTTATATGCATTTACTCTTACGGGGACCAGTTGGTTACTGCGAGACCTGCTCATTTGATTATGATTAGAGTACTAAGTTAATAAATTCCTACCACGTACAGATGAGAATAACGTCCTAGAATAATATATCAGCTATTGTAACCTACCCATACCTAAATAAGCTGTATATAAACAAATCAAGACTTTTTATATGCAATTACACTTAAGGGGTCTTGTTGGTTACAGCGAGGCGTGCCCATTTGTTTATAATTAGGGTCCTCAGTTAATGAATTTCTTCCACGTACAGATTTGAATAACGTCGTAGAATAATATATCAGCTATTGTAACCTACCCATACCTAAATAAGCTGTATAAAAACAAATAAAGCCTTTTATATGCAATTACACTTACCGGGTCCAGTTGTTTACAGCGAGGCGTGCTAATTTGATTATGATTAGGGCATTAAGTTAATAAATTTCTACCACGTGCAGATTTGAATAAAGTCATAGATAAATATATAAGCTACTGTAACCTACCCATACCTAAATAAGCTGTATATAAACAAATCAAGACTTTTATATGCAATTACACTTACGGGGACCAGTTGGTTACAGCGAGGCGTGCTCATTTGATTATGATAAGGGTATTTAGTTAATAAACTTCTACCACGTACAGATTTGAATAACGTCGTAGAATAATATATCAGCTATTGTAACCTACCCATACCTAAATCATCTGTATATAAACAAATCAAGACTTTTATATGCAATTACACTTACGGGGTCCAGTTGGTTACTGCGAGGCGTGCTCATTTGATTATAATTATCTACTCACTTAATGAATTTCTTCCACGTATAGATTTGAACAACGTCGTAGAATAATATATTAGCTATTGTAACCTACCCATACCTAAATCAGCTGTATATAAACAAATCAAGTCTTTTTTATCCAATTAAACTTACAGATGCCAATTATTTACAACGAGGCGTTCTCCTTTGGTTACGATTAGGCTACTCAGTTAAGGAATTTTTAACAAGTATAGATTTAAAAAACTTCGTAGAATAATATATTAGCCATTATATTCTGACCACACGTAATTAAGCTCTATATACAAATCACTTCTTTTATATGCAATTGCACTTAAGGGGTCTTGTTCGTTACAACGAAGCGTGCTCATTTGATTATCATTAGGGTCCTCAGTTAATGAATATCTTCCACCTATAGATTTGAATAACGTCGTAGAATAACATATTAGCTTTTGTAACCTACACATACCTAAATAAGCTGTATATAAACAAATCAAGACTTTTATATGCAATTACACTTACGGGGACCAGTTGGTTACTGCGAGGCGTGCTCATTTGATTATGATTAGAGTACTAAGTTAATGAATTTCTACCACGTATAGATTTGAATAACGTTGTAGAATAATATATTAGCTATTGTAACCTACCCATACCTAAATAAGCTGTACATACACAAATCAAGCTTTTTATATGGAATTACCTTAAGGGGTCTTGTTGGTTACTGACTAGAGTACTAACTTAATGAATTTCTACCACGTATAGATTTGAATAACGTCGTAGAATAATATATCACCTATTGTAACCTACCCATACCTAAATAAGCTGTATATAAACAAATCAAGACTTTTATATGCATTTACTCTTACGGGGACCAGTTGGTTACTGCGAGGCGTGCTCATTTGATTATGATTAGAGTACTAAGTTAATAAATTTCTACCACGTACAGATTTGAATAACGTCGTAGAATAATATATCAGCTATTGTAACCTACCCATACCTAAATAAGCTGTATATAAACAAATCAAGACTTTTTATATGCAATTACACTTAAGGGGTCTTGTTGGTTACAACGAGGCGTGCCCATTTGTTTATAATTAGGGTCCTCAGTTAATGAATTTCTTACACGTACAGATTTGAATAACGTCGTAGAATAATATATCAGCTATTGTAACCTACCCCTACCTAAATAAGCTGTATATAAACAAATAAAGTCTTTTATATGCAATTGCACTTACGGGGTCCAGTTGTTTACTGCGAGGCGTGCTCATTTGATTATGATTAGGGCATTAAGTTAATAAATTTCTACCACGTGCAGATTTGAATAACGTCATAGATAAATATATAAGCTATTGTAACCTACCCATACCTAAATAAGCTGTATATAAACAAATCAAGACTTTTATATGCAATTACACTTACCGGGACCAGTTGGTTACTGCGAGGCGTGCTCATTTGAGTATAATTAGGGTCCTCAGTTAATGAATTTCTTCCACGTACAGATTTAAATAACGTCATAGATAATTATATAAGCTATTGTAACATACCCATACCTAAATAAGATGTATATAAACAAATCAAGACTTTTATATGCAATTACACTTACGGGGTCCAGTTGGTTACTGCGAGGCGTGCTCATTTGATTATAATTATCTACTCACTTAATGAATTTCTTCCACGTATAGATTTGAACAACGTCGTAGAATAATATATTAGCTATTGTAACCTACCCATACCTAAATCAGCTGTATATAAACAAATCAAGTCTTTTTTATGCAATTAAACTTACAGATGCCAATTATTTACAACGAGGCGTGCTCCTTTGGTTACGATTAGGCTACTCAGTTAAGGAATTTTTAACAAGTATAGATTTAAAAAATTTCGTAGAATAATATATTAGCCATTATATTCTGACCACACGTAATTAAGCTCTATATACAAATCACTTCTTTTATATGCAATTACACTTAAGGGGTCTTGTTAGTTACTACGAGGCGTGCTCATTTGATTATGATAAGTGTCGGCAGTTAATGAATTTCTTGGACGTACAGATTTGAATAACGTCATAGATAAATATATAAGCTATTGTAACATACCCTTACTTAAATAAGCTGTATATAAACAAATCAAGACTTTTATATGCAATTACACTTACGGGGTCCAGTTGGTTACTGCGAGGCGTGCTCATTTGATTATAATTATCTACTCACTTAATGAATTTCTTCCACGTATAGATTTGAACAACGTCGTAGAATAATATATTAGCTATTGTAACCTACCCATACCTAAATCAGCTGTATATAAACAAATCAAGTCTTTTTTATGCAATTAAACTTACAGATGCCAATTATTTACAACGAGGCGTGCTCCTTTGGTTACGATTAGGCTACTCAGTTAAGGAATTTTTAACAAGTATAGATTTAAAAAATTTCGTAGAATAATATATTAGCCATTATATTCTGACCACACGTAATTAAGCTCTATATACAAATCACTTCTTTTATATGCAATTACACTGAAGGGGTCTTGTTCGTTACAACGAGGCGTGCTCATTTGATTACAATTAGGGTCCTCAGTTAATGAATATCTTCCACGTATAGATTTGAATAACGTCGTAGAATAATATATTAGCTATTGTAACCCACCCATACCTAAATAAGCTGTATATAAACAAATCAAGACTTTTATATGCAATTACACTTACGGGGACCAGTTGGTTACTGCGAGGCGTGCTCATTTGATTATGATTAGAGTACTAAGTTAATGAATTTCTACCACGTATAGATTTGAATAACGTTGTAGAATAATATATTAGCTATTGTAACCTACCCATACCTAAATAAGCTGTACATACACAAATCAAGCTTTTTATATGGAATTACACTTAAGGGATCTTGATGGTTACAACGAGGCGTGCTCATTTGATTATGATTAGGGTACTAAGTTAATAAATTTCTACCACGTACAGACTTGAATAATGTCGTAGAATAATATATCACCTATTGTAACCTACCCATACCTAAATAAGCTGGACATAAACAAATCAAGTTTTTATATGCAATTACACTTAAGGGGTCTTGTTGGTTACAACGAGGCGTGCCCATTTGATTATAATTAGGGTCCTCAGTTAATGAATTTCTTCCACGTACAGATTTGAATAACGTCGTAGAATAATATATCAGCTATTGTAACCTACCCATACCTAAATAAGCTGTATATAAACAAATCAAGACTTTTATATGCAATTACACTTACGGGGACCAGTTGGTTTCTGCGAGACGTGCTCATTTGATTATGATTAGGGTCCTCAGTTAATGAATTTTTAACAAGTATAGATTTTAAAAATTTCGTAGAATAATATATTAGCCATTATATTCTGACCATATGTAGTTATCATGTATATAAACAAATCAAGTTCTTTATATGCAATTACACTTACGGGGTCCAGTTGGTTACTGCGAGGCGTGCTCATTTGATTATGATTAGGGCATTAAGTTAATAAATTTCTACCACGTGCAGATTTGAATAACGTCATAGATAAATATATAAGCTATTGTAACCTACCCATACCTAAATAAGCTGTATATAAACAAATCAAGACTTTTATATGCAATTACACTTACGGGGACCAGTTGGTTTCTGCGAGCCATGCTCATTTGATTATGATTAGGGTCCTCAGTTAATGAATTTCTTCCACGTACAGATTTAAATAACGTCATAGATAAATATATAAGCTATTGTAACATACCCATACCTAAATAAGCTGTATATAAACAAATCAAGTCTTTTTTATGCAATTAAACTTACAGATGCCAATTATTTACAACGAGGCGTGCTCCTTTGGTTACGATTAGGCTACTCAGTTAAGGAATTTTTAACAAGTATAGATTTAAAAAATTTCGTAGAATAATATATTAGCAATTATATTCTGAACACACGTAATTAAGCTCTATATACAAATCACTTCTTTTATATGCAATTACACTTAAGGGGTCTTGTTCGTTACAACGAGGCGTGCTCATTTGATTATAATTAGGGTCCTCAGTTAATGAATATCTTCCACGTATAGATTTGAATAACGTCGTAGAATAATATATTAGCTATTGTAATCTACACATACCTAAATAAGCTGTATATAAACAAATCTAGACTTTTATATGCAATTACACTTACGGGGACCAGTTGGTTACTGCGAGGCGTGCTCATTTGATTATGATTAGAGTACTAAGTTAATGAATTTCTACCACGTATAGATTTGAATAACGTTGTAGAATAATATATTAGCTATTGTAACCTACCCATACCTAAATAAGCTGTACATACACAAATCAAGCTTTTTATATGGAATTACCTTAAGGGGTCTTGTTGGTTACTGACTAGAGTACTAACTTAATGAATTTCTACCACGTATAGATTTGAATAACGTCGTAGAACAATATATTATCTATTGTAACCTACCCATACCTAAATAAGCTGTATATAAACAAATCAAGCTTTTTATATGCATTTACTCTTACGGGGACCAGTTGGTTACTGCGAGGCGTGCTCATTTGATTATGATTAGAGTACTAAGTTAATAAATTCCTACCACGTACAGATGAGAATAACGTCCTAGAATAATATATTAGCTATTGTAACCTACCCATACCTAAATAAGCTGTATATACACAAATCAATCTTTTTATATGCAATTACACTTAAGGGGTCTTGTTGGTTACAGCGAGGCGTGCCCATTTGTTTATAATTAGGGTCCTCAGTTAATGAATTTCTTCCACGTACAGATTTGAATAACGTCGTAGAATAATATATCAGCTATTGTAACCTACCCATACCTAAATAAGCTGTATATAAACAAATAAAGTCTTTTATATGCAATTGCACTTACGGGATCCAGTTGTTTACTGCGAGGCGTGCTCATTTGATTATGATTAGGGTATTAAGTTAATAAATTTCTACCACGTGCAGATTTGAATAAAGTCATAGATAAATATATAAGCTACTGTAACCTACCCATACCTAAATAAGCTGTATATAAACAAATCAAGTCTTTTATATGCAATTACACTTACGGGGACCAGTTGGTTACATCGAGGCGTGCTCATTTGATTATAATTAGGGTACTCAGTTAATAAATTTCTACCACGTACAGATTTGAATAACGTCGTAGAATAATATATCAGCTATTGTAACCTACCCATACCTAAATAAGCTGTATATAAACAAATCAAGACTTTTATATGCAATTACACTTACGGGGTCCAGTTGGTTACTGCGAGGCGTGCTCATTTGATTATAATTATCTACTCACTTAATGAATTTCTTCCACGTATAGATTTGAACAACGTCGTAGAATAATATATTAGCTATTGTAACCTACCCATACCTAAATCAGCTGTATATAAACAAATCAAGTCTTTTTTATGCAATTAAACTTACAGATGCCAATTATTTACAACGAGGCGTGCTCCTTTGGTTACGATTAGGCTACTCAGTTAAGGAATTTTTAACAAGTATAGATTTAAAAAATTTCGTAGAATAATATATTAGCCATTATATTCTGACCACACGTAATTAAGCTCTATATACAAATCACTTCTTTTATATGCAATTACACTGAAGGGGTCTTGTTCGTTACTGCGAGGCGTGCTCATTTGATTATAATTAGGGTCCTCAGTTAATGAATATCTTCCACGTATAGATTTGAATAACGTCGTAGAATAATATATCAGCTATTGTAACCCACCCATACCTAAATAAGCTGTATATAAACAAATCAAGACTTTTATATGCAATTACACTTACGGGGACCAGTTGGTTACTGCGAGGCGTGCTCATTTGATTATGATTAGAGTACTAAGTTAATGAATTTCTACCACGTATAGATTTGAATAACGTTGTAGAATAATATATTAGCTATTGTAACCTACCCATACCTAAATAAGCTGTACATACACAAATCAAGCTTTTTATATGGAATTACACTTAAGGGATTTTGTTGGTTACAACGAGGCGTGCTCATTTGATTATGATTAGGGTACTAAGTTAATAAATTTCTACCACGTACAGACTTGAATAATGTCGTAGAATAATATATCACCTATTGTAACCTACCCATACCTAAATCAGCTGTATATAAACAAATCAAGTCTTTTGTATGCAATTAAACTTACATATGCCAATTAGTTACAACGAGGCGTGCTCATTTGATTATGATTAGGCTACTCAGTTAATGAATTTTTAACAAGTATAGATATAAAAAATTTCGTAGAATAATATATTAGCCATTATATTCTGACCACATGTAATTAAGCTCTATATACAAATCACTTCTTTTATATGCAATTACACTGAAGGGGTCTTGTTCGTTACAACGAGGCGTGCTCATTTGATTATAATTAGGGTCCTCAGTTAATGAATATCTTCCACGTATAGATTTGAATAACGTCGTAGAAGAATATATTAGCTATTGTAACCTACACATACCTAAATAAGCTGTATATAAACAAATCAAGACTTTTATATGCAATTACACTTACGGGGACCAGTTGGTTTCTGCGAGCCATGCTCATTTGATTATGATTAGGGTCCTCAGTTAATTAATTTTTAACAAGTATAGATATTAATAATTTCGTAGAATAATATATTAGCTATTTTATTCTTACCATACGTAATTAAGCTGTATATAAACAAATCAAGACTTTTATATGCAATTACACTTACGGGGTCTTGTTGGTTACTGCGAGGCGTGCTCATTTGATTATGATTAGGGCATTAAGTTAATAAATTTCTACCACGTGCAGATTTGAATAACGTCATAGATAAATATATAAGCTATTGTAACCTACCCATACCTAAATAAGCTGTATATAAACAAATCAAGACTTTTATATGCAATTACACTTACGGGGACCAGTTGGTTTCTGCGAGCCATGCTCATTTGATTATAATTAAGGTCCTCAGTTAATGAATTTCTTCCACGTACAGATTTGAATAACGTCATCGATAAATATATAAGCTATTGTAACATACCCATACGTAAATAAGCTGTATATAAACAAATCAAGTCTTTTATATGCAATTACACTTACAGATGCCAATTATTTACAACGAGGCGTGCTCCTTTGGTTACGATTAGGCTACTCAGTTAAGGAATTTTTAACAAGTATAGATTTAAAAAATTTCGTAGAATAATATATTAGCAATTATATTCTGAACACACGTAATTAAGCTCTATATACAAATCACTTCTTTTATATGCAATTACACTTAAGGGGTCTTGTTCGTTACAACGAGGCGTGCTCATTTGATTATAATTAGGGTCCTCAGTTAATGAATATCTTCCACGTATAGATTTGAATAACGTCGTAGAAGAATATATTAGCTATTGTAACCTACACATACCTAAATAAGCTGTATATAAACAAATCAAGACTTTTATATGCAATTACACTTACGGGGACCAGTTGGTTACTGCGAGGCGTGCTCATTTGATTATGATTAGAGTACTTAAGTTAATGAATTTCTACCACGTATAGATTTGAATAACGATGTAGAATAACATATTAGCTTTTGTAACCTACCCATACCTAAATAAGCTGTACATACACAAATCAAGCTTTTTATATGGAATTACCTTAAGGGGTCTTGTTGGTTACTGACTAGAGTACTAAGTTAATAAATTTCTACCACGTACAGACTTGAATAACGTCGTAGAATAATATATCACCTATTGTAACCTACCCATACCTAAATAAGCTGTATATAAACAAATCAAGACTTTTATATGCATTTACTCTTACGGGGACCAGTTGGTTACTGCGAGGCGTGCTCATTTGATTATGATTAGAGTACTAAGTTAATAAATTCCTACCACGTACAGATGAGAATAACGTCCTAGAATAATATATCAGCTATTGTAACCTACCCATACCTAAATAAGCTGTATATAAACAAATCAAGACTTTTTATATGCAATTACACTTAAGGGGTCTTGTTGTTTACAACGAGGCGTGCCCATTTGATTATAATTAGGGTCCTCAGTTAATGAATTTCTTCCACGTACAGATTTTAATAACGTCGTAGAATAATATATCAGCTATTGTAACCTACCCATACCTAAATAAGCTGTATATAAACAAATAAATTCTTTTATATGCAATTACACTTACAGGGTCCAGTTGGTTACTGCGAGGCGTGCTAATTTGATTATGATTAGAGTACTAAGTTAATGAATTTCTACTACGTATAGATTTGAGTAACGTCGTAGAATAATATGTCAGCTATTGTAACCTACCCATACCTAAATAAGCTGTATATAAACAAATCACTTCTTTTATATGCAATTGCACTTAAGGGGTCCATTTGTTTACTGCGAGGCGTGCTCATTTGATTATGATTAGAATAATAAGTTAATGAATTTCTACCATGTACAGTTTGAATAACGTCGTAGAATATTATCTCAGCTATTGTAATCTACCCATACCTAAATACGCTGTATATAAACAAATCAAGACTTTTATATGCAATTACACTTACGGGGACCAGTTGGTTACTGCGAGGCGTGCTCATTTGATTATGATTAGAGTACTAAGTTAATAAATTTCTACCACGTACAGATTTGAATAACGTCGTAGAATAATATATCAGCTATTGTAACCTACCCATACCTAAATAAGCTGTATATAAACAAATCAAGACTTTTATATGCAATTACACTTACGGGGACCAGTTGGTTACTGCGAGGCGTGCTCATTTGATTATCATTAGGGTATACATCTAATGAATTTCTTTCACGTACAGATTTGAATAACGTCTTAGAATAATATATTAGCCATTATATTCTGAGCACACGTAATCAAGCTGTATATAAACAAATCACTTCTTTTATATGCAATTGCACTTAAGGGGTCCATTTGTTTACTGCGAGGCGAGTTAATTTGATTATGATTAGAGTACTAAGTTAATAAATTTCTACCACGTACAGATTTGAATAATGTCGTAGAATAATATATCAGCTATTGTAACCTACCCATACCTAAATAAGCTGTATATAAACAAATCAAGACTTTTATATGCAATTACACTTACGGGGACCAGTTGGTTACTGCGAGGCGTGCTCATTTGATTATGATTAGAGTACTAAGTTAATAAATTTGTACCAGGTACAGATTTGAATAACGTCATAGATAAATATATAAGCTATTGTAACATACCCATACATAAATAAGCTGTATATAAACAAATCAAGTTTTTTATATGCAATTACACTTACGGGGTTTAGTTGGTTACTGCGAGGCGTGCTAATTTGATTATGATTAGAGTACTAAGTTAATAAATTTCTACCACGTACAGATTTGAATAATGTCGTAGAATAATATATCAGCTATTGTAACCTACCCATACCTGAATAAACTGTATATACACAAATCAAGCTTTTTATATGCAATTACACTTAAGGGGTCTTGTTGGTTACAACGAGGCGTGCTCATTTGATTATGATTAGAGTACTAAGTTAATGAATTTCTACCACGTATAGATTTGAATAAAGTCGTAGAATAATATATTAGCTATTGTAACCTACCCATACCTAAATAAGCTGTATATAAACAAGTAAAGTCTTTTATATGCAATTGCACTTACGGGGTCCAGTTGGTTACTGCGAGGCGTGCTCATTTGATTATGATTAGAGTACTAAGTTAATAAATTTCTACCACGTACAGATTTGAATAACGTCGTAGAATAATATATCAGCTATTGTAACCTACCCATACCTAAATAAGCTGTATATAAACAAATCAAGTCTTTTATATGCAATTACACTTACGGGGTCCAGTTGGTTACTGCGAGGCGTGCTAATTTGATTATGATTAGAGTACTGAGTTAATGAATTTCTTCCACGTATAGATTTGAATAACGTCGTAGAATAATATATTAGCTATTGTAACCTACCCATACCTAAATCTGCTGTATATAAAAAAATCAAGTCTTTTGTATGCAATTAAACTTACAGATGCCAATTAGTTACAACGAGGCGTGCTCATTTGATTATGATTAGGCTGCTCAGTTAATGAATTTTTAACAAGTATAGATTTAAAAAATTTCGTAGAATAATATATTAGCCATTATATTCTGACCATATGTAGTTATGCTGTATATAAACAAATCAAGTTTTTTATATGCAATTACACTTACGGGGTCCAGTTGGTTACTGCGAGGCGTGCTCATTTGATTATGATTAGAGTACTAAGTTAATCAATTTCTACCACGTACAGATTTGAATAACGTCGTAGAATAATATATCAGCTATTGTAACCTACCCATACCTAAATAAGCTGTATATAAACAAATCAAGTCTTTTATATGCAATTACACTTACGGGGTCCAGTTGGTTACTGCGAGGCGTGCTCATTTGATTATGATTAGGGTACTAAGTTAATAAATTTCTACCACGTACAGATTTGAATAACGTCGTAGAATAATATATCAGCTATTGTAACCTACCCATACCTAAATAAGCTGTATATAAACAAATCAAGACTTTTATATGCAATTACACTTACGGGGACCAGTTGGTTACTGCGAGGCGTGCTCATTTGATTATGATTAGAGTACTAAGTTAATGAATTTCTACCACGTATAGATTTGAATAACGTCGTAGAATAATATATCACCTATTGTAACCTACCCATACCTAAATAAGCTGTATATAAACAAATCAAGAGTTTTATATGCATTTACTCTTACGGGGACCAGCAGTTTACTGCGAGTCGTGCTCATTTGATTATGATTAGAGTACTAAGTTAATAAATTTCTACCACGTACAGATTTGAATAACGTCATAGAATAATATATCAGCTATTGTAACCTACCCATACCTAAATAAGCTGTATATAAACAAATCAAGCTTTTTATATTCAATTACACTTAAGGGGTCTTGTTGTTTACTTCGAGGCGTGCCCATTTGATTATAATTAGGGTCCTCAGTTAATGAATTTCTTCCACGTACAGATTTGAATAACGTCGTAGAATAATATATCAGCTATTGTAACCTACCCATACCTAAATAAGCTGTATATAAACAAATAAAGTCTTTTATATGCAATTGCACTTACGGGATCCAGTTGTTTACTGCGAGGCGTGCTCATTTGATTATGATTAGGGCATTAAGTTAATAAATTTCTACCACGTGCAGATTTGAATAAAGTCATAGATAAATATATAAGCTACTGTAACCTACCCATACCTAAATAAGCTGTATATAAACAAATCAAGACTTTTATATGCAATTACACTTTACGGGGACCAGTTGGTTACAGCGAGGCGTGCTCATTTGATTATGATTAGAGTACTAAGTTAATAAATTTCTACCACGTACAGATTTGAATAACGTGGTAGAATAATATATCAGTTATTGTAACCTACCCATACCTAAATAAGCTGTATATAAACAAACCAAGACTTTTATATGCAATTACACTTACGGGGACTAGTTGGTTACTGCGAGGCGTGCTCATTTGATTACGATTAGAGTACTAAGTTAATAAATTTCTTCCAAGTATAGATCTGAATAACGTCGTATAACAATATATTAGATATTGTAAACTACCCATACCTAAATAAGATGTAAATAAACAAATCACTTCTTTTATATGCAATTGCACTTAAGGGGTCCATTTGTTTACTGCGAGGCGTGCTCATTTGATTATGATTAGAATAATAAGTTAATGAATTTCTACCATGTACAGTTTGAATAACGTCGTAGAATATTATCTCAGCTATTGTAACCTACCCATACCTAAATAAGCTGTATATAAACAAATCAAGACTTTTATATGCAATTACACTTACGGGGACCAGTTGGTTACCGCGAGGCGTGCTCATTTGATTATGATTAGAGTACTAAGTTAATAAATTTCTACCACGTACAGATTTGAATAACGTCGTAGAATAATATATCAGCTATTGTAACCTACCCATACCTAAATAAGCTGTATATAAACAAATCAAGACTTTTATATGCAATTACACTTACGGGGACCAGTTGTTTACTGCGAGGCGTGCTTATTCGAATATCATTAGGGTATACATCTAATGAATTTCTTTCACGTACAGATTTGAATAACGTCTTAGAATAATATATTAGCCATTATATTCTGAGCACACGTAATCAAGCTGTATATAAACAAATCACTTCTTTTATATGCAATTACACTTAAGGGGTCCAGTTGGTTACTGCGAGGCGTGCTAATTTGATTATGATTAGAGTACTAAGTTAATAAATTTCTACCACGTACAGATTTGAATAATGTCGTAGAATAATATATCAGCTATTGTAACCTACCCATACCTAAATAAGCTGTATATAAACAAATCAAGACTTTTATATGCAATTACACTTACGGGGACCAGTTGGTTACTGCGAGGCGTGCTCATTTGATTATGATTAGAGTACTAAGTTAATAAATTTGTACCAGGTACAGATTTGAATAACGTCATAGATAAATATATAAGCTATTGTAACATACCCATACATAAATAAGCTGTATATAAACAAATCAAGTTTTTTATATGCAATTACACTTACGGGGTTTAGTTGGTTACTGCGAGGCGTGCTAATTTGATTATGATTAGAGTACTAAGTTAATAAATTTCTACCACGTACAGATTTGAATAATGTCGTAGAATAATATATCAGCTATTGTAACCTACCCATACCTGAATAAACTGTATATACACAAATCAAGCTTTTTATATGCAATTACACTTAAGGGGTCTTGTTGGTTACAACGAGGCGTGCTCATTTGATTATGATTAGAGTACTAAGTTAATGAATTTCTACCACGTATAGATTTGAATAACGTTGTAGAATAATATATTAGCTATTGTAACCTACCCATACCTAAATAAGCTGTACATACACAAATCAAGCTTTTTATATGGAATTACACTTAAGGGGTCTTGTTGGTTACTGATTAGGGTACTAAGTTAATAAATTTCTACCACGTACAGACTTGAATAATGTCGTAGAATAATATATCACCTATTGTAACCTACCCATACCTAAATAAGCTGTATATAAACAAATCAAGACTTTTATATGCATTTACTCTTACGGGGACCAGTTGGTTACTGCGAGGCGTGCTCATTTGATTATGATTAGAGTACTAAGTTAATAAATTTCTACCACGTACAGATTTGAATAACGTCGTAGAATAATATATCACCTATTGTAACCTACCCATACCTAAATAAGCTGTATATAAACAAATCAAGAGTTTTTTATATGCAATTACACTTAAGGGTTCTTGTTGGTTACAACGAGGCGTGCCCATTTGTTTATAATTAGGGTCCTCAGTTAATGAATTTCTTACACGTACAGATTTGAATAACGTCGTAGAATAATATATCAGCTATTGTAACCTACCCCTACCTAAATAAGCTGTATATAAACAAATAAAGTCTTTTATATGCAATTGCACTTACGGGGTCCAGTTGTTTACTGCGAGGCGTGCTCATTTGATTATGATTAGAGTACTAAGTTAATAAATTTGTACCACGTACAGATTTGAATATCGTCATAGAATAATATATAAGCTATTGTAACATACCCATACTTAAATAAGCTGTATATAAACAAATCAAAACTTTTATATGCAAATACTCTTACGGGGACCAGTTGGTTACTGCGAGGCGAGCTCATTTGATTATGATTAGGGTCCTCAGTTAATGAATTTCTTCCACGTACAGATTTGAATAACGTCATAGATAAGTATATAAGCTATTGTAACATACCCATACCTAAATAAGCTGTATATAAACAAATCAAGACTTTTATATGCAATTACACTTACGGGGTCCAGTTGGTTACTGCGAGGCGTGCTCATTTAATTATAATTATCTACTCACTTAATGAATTTCTTCCACGTATAGATTTGAACAACGTCGTAGACTAATATATTAGCTATTGTAACCTACCCATACCTAAATCAGCTGTATATAAACAAATCAAGTCTTTTTTTATGCAATTAAACTTACAGATGCCAATTATTTACAACGAGGCGTGCTCCTTTGGTTACGATTAGGCTACTCAGTTAAGGAATTTTTAACAAGTATAGATTTAAAAAATTTCGTAGAATAATATATTAGCCATTATATTCTGACCACACGTAATTAAGCTCTATATACAAATCACTTCTTTTATATGCAATTACACTGAAGGGGTCTTGTTGGATACAACGAGGCGTGCTCATTTGATTATAATTAGGGTCCTCAGTTAATGAATTTCTTCCACGTATAGATTTGAATAACGTCGTAGAATAATATATTAGCTATTGTAACCTACCCATACCTAAATAAGCTGTATATAAACAAATCAAGACTTTTATATGCAATTACACTTACGGGGACCAGTTGGTTACTGCGAGGCGTGCTCATTTGATTATGATTAGAGTACTAAGTTAATGAATTTCTACCACGTATAGATTTGAATAACGTTGTAGAATAATATATTAGCTATTGTAACCTACCCATACCTAAATAAGCTGTACATACACAAATCAAGCTTTTTATATGGAATTACACTTAAGGGGTCTTGTTGGTTACAACGAGGCGTGCTCATTTGATTATGATTAGGGTACTAAGTTAATAAATTTCTACCACGTACAGACTTGAATAACGTCGTAGAATAATATATCACCTATTGTAACCTACCCATACCTAAATAAGCTGTATATAAACAAATCAAGTTTTTTATATGCAATTACACTTACGGGGTCTTGTTGGTTACAACGAGGCGTGCTCATTTGATTATAATTAGGGTCCTCAGTTAATGAATTTCTTCCACGTACAGATTTGAATAACGTCGTAGAATAATATATCAGCTATTGTAACCTACCCATACCTAAATAAGCTGTATATAAACAAATCAAGACTTTTATATGCAATTACACTTACGGGGACCAGTTGGTTACTGCGAGGCGTGCTCATTTGATTATGATTAGAGTACTAAGTTAATGAATTTCTACCACGTATAGATTTGAATAACGTTGTAGAACAATATATTAGCTATTGTAACCTACCCATACCTAAATAAGCTGTACATACACAAATCAAGCTTTTTATATGGAATTACACTTAAGGGATCTTGATGGTTACAACGAGGCGTGCTCATTTGATTATGATTAGAGTACTAAGTTAATGAATTTCTACCACGTATAGATTTGAATAACGTTGTAGAATAATATATTAGCTATTGTAACCTACCCATACCTAAATAAGCTGTACATACACAAATCAAGCTTTTTATATGGAATTACACTTAAGGGATTTTGTTGGTTACAAAGAGGCGTGCTCATTTGATTATGATTAGGGTACTAAGTTAATAAATTTCTACCACGTACAGACTTGAATAACGTCGTAGAATAATATATCACCTATTGTAACCTACCCATACCTAAATAAGCTGTATATAAACAAATCAAGTTTTTTATATGCAATTACACTTAAGGGGTCTTGTTGGTTACAACGAGGCGTGCCCATTTGATTATAATTAGGGTCCTCAGTTAATGAATTTCTTCCACGTACAGATTTGAATAACGTCGGAGAATAATATATCAGCTATTGTAACCCACCCATAACTAAATAAGCTGTATATAAACAAATCAAGACTTTTATATGCAATTACACTTACGGGGACCAGTTGGTTTCTGCGAGCCATGCTCATTTGATTATGATTAGGGTCCTCAGTTAATGAATTTTTAACAAGTATAGATTTTAAAAATTTCGTAGAATAATATATTAGCCATTATATTCTGACCATATGTAGTTATCATGTATATAAACAAATCAAGTTCTTTATATGCAATTACACTTACGGGGACCAGTTGGTTACAGCGAGGCGTGCTCATTTGATTATGATTAGGGTATTAAATTAATAAATTTCTACCACGTACAGATTTGAATAACGTCATAGATAAATATATAAGCTATTGTAACCTACCCATACCTAAATAAGCTGTATATACACAAATCAAGCTTTTTATATGCAATTACACTTACGGGGACCAGTTGGTTTCTGCGAGCCATGCTCATTTGATTATAATTAAGGTCCTCAGTTAATGAATTTCTTCCACGTACAGATTTGAATAACGTCATCGATAAATATATAAGCTATTGTAACATACCCATACGTAAATAAGCTGTATATAAACAAATCAAGTCTTTTTTATGCAATTAAACTTACAGATGCCAATTATTTACAACGAGGCGTGCTCCTTTGGTTACGATTAGGCTACTCAGTTAAGGAATTTTTAACAAGTATAGATTTAAAAAATTTCGTAGAATAATATATTAGCAATTATATTCTGAACACACGTAATTAAGCTCTATATACAAATCACTTCTTTTATATGCAATTACACTTAAGGGGTCTTGTTCGTTACAACGAGGCGTGCTCATTTGATTATAATTAGGGTCCTCAGTTAATGAATATCTTCCACGTATAGATTTGAATAACGTCGTAGAATAATATATTAGCTATTGTAAACTACACATACCTAAGAAAGCAGTCTATAAACTAATCTAGAAGTTTATATGCAATTACACGTACGGGGACCAGTTGGTTACTGCGAGGCGTGCTCATTTGATTATTATTAGAGTACTCAGTGAATTAATTTCTTCCTCGTATAGCTTTGAATAACGTCGTAGAATAACATATTAGCTATTGTAACCTACCCATACCTAAATAAGCTGTACATACACAAATCAAGCTTTTTATATGGAATTACACTTAAGGGATTTTGTTGGTTACAACGAGGCGTGCTTATGATTAGGGTACTAAGTTAATAAATTTCTATTACGTACAGACTTGAATAATGTCGTAGAATAATATATCACCTATTGTAACCTAAACATACCTAAATAAGCTGTATATAAACAAATCAAGACTTTTATATGCATTTACTCTTACGGGGACCAGTTGGTTACTGCGAGGCGTGCTCATTTGATTATGATTAGAGTACTAAGTTAATAAATTCCTACCACGTACAGATGAGAATAACGTCCTAGAATAATATATCAGCTATTGTAACCTACCCATACCTAAATAAGCTGTATATACACAAATCAAGCTTTTTATATGCAATTACACTTAAGGGGTCTTGTTGGTTACAACGAGGCGTGCCCATTTGATTATAATTAGGGTCCTCAGTTAATGAATTTCTTCCACGTACAGATTTGAATAACGTCGTAGAATAATATATCAGCTATTGTAACCTACCCATACCTAAATAAGCTGTATATAAACAAATCAAGACTTTTATATGCAATTACACTTACGGGGACCAGTTGGTTACTGCGAGGCGTGCTCAGTTGATTATGATTAGAGTACAAAGTTAATGAATTTCTTCCACGTATAGATTTGAATAACGTCGTAGAATAATATATCAGCTATTGTAACCTACCCATACCTAAATAAGCTGTATATACACAAATCACTTCTTTTTTATGCAATTGCACTTAAGGGGTCCATTTGTTTACTGCTAGGCGTGCTCATTTGATTATGATTAGAATAATAAGTTAATGAATTTCTACCATGTACAGTTTGAATAACGTCGTAGAATATTATCTCAGCTATTGTAATCTACCCATACCTAAATAAGCTGTATATAAACAAATCAAGACTTTTATATGCAATTACACTTACGGGGACCAGTTGGTTACTGCGAGGCGTGCTCATTTGATTATGATTAGAGTACTAAGTTAATAAATTTCTACCACGTACAGATTTGAATAACGTCGTAGAATAATATATCAGCTATTGTAACCTACCCATACCTAAATAAGCTGTATATAAACAAATCAAGACTTTTATATGCAATTACACTTACGGGGACCAGTTGGTTACTGCGAGGCGTGCTCATTCGAATATCATTAGGGTATACATCTAATGAATTTCTTTCACGTATAGATTTGAATAACGTCTTAGAATAATATATTAGCCATTATATTCTGAGCACACGTAATCAAGCTGTATATAAACAAATCACTTCTTTTATATGCAATTGCACTTAAGGGGTCCAGTTGGTTGCTGCGAGGCGTGCTAATTTGATTATGATTAGAGTACTAAGTTAATAAATTTCTACCACGTACAGATTTGAATAATGTCGTAGAATAATATATCAGCTATTGTAACCTACCCATACCTAAATAAGATGTATATAAACAAATCAAGACTTTTATATGCAATTACACTTACGGGGACCAGTTGGTTACTGCGAGGCGTGCTCATTTGATTATGATTAGAGTACTAAGTTAATAAATTTGTACCAGGTACAGATTTGAATAACGTCATAGATAAATATATAAGCTATTGTAACATACCCATACATAAATAAGCTGTATATAAACAAATCAAGTTTTTTATATGCAATTACACTTACGGGGTTTAGTTGGTTACTGCGAGGCGTGCTAATTTGATTATGATTAGAGTACTAAGTTAATAAATTTCTACCACGTACAGATTTGAATAATGTCGTAGAATAATATATCAGCTATTGTAACCTACCCATACCTGAATAAACTGTATATACACAAATCAAGCTTTTTATATGCAATTACACTTACGGGGTCTTGTTGGTTACAACGAGGCGTGCTCATTTGATTATGATTAGAGTAATAAGTTAATGAATTTCTACCACGTATAGATTTGAATAAAGTCGTAGAATAATATATTAGCTATTGTAACCTACCCATACCTAAATAAGCTGTATATAAACAAGTAAAGTCTTTTATATGCAATTGCACTTACGGGGTCCAGTTGGTTACTGCGAGGCGTGCTCATTTGATTATGATTAGAGTACTAAGTTAATAAATTTCTACCACGTACAGATTTGAATAACGTCGTAGAATAATATATCAGCTATTGTAACCTACCCATACCTAAATAAGCTGTATATAAACAAATCAAGTCTTTTATATGCAATTACACTTACGGGGTCCAGTTGGTTACTGCGAGGCGTGCTCATTTGATTATGATTAGAGTACTAAGTTAATGAATTTCTTCCACGTATAGATTTGAATAACGTCGTAGAATAATATATTAGCTATTGTAACCTACCCATACCTAAATCTGCTGTATATAAAAAAATCAAGTCTTTTGTATGCAATTAAACTTACAGATGCCAATTAGTTACAACGAGGCGTGCTCATTTGATTATGATTAGGCTGCTCAGTTAATGAATTTTTAACAAGTATAGATTTAAAAAATTTCGTAGAATAATATATTAGCCATTATATTCTGACCATATGTAGTTATGCTGTATATAAACAAATCAAGTTTTTTATATGCAATTACACTTACGGGGTCCAGTTGGTTACTGCGAGGCGTGCTCATTTGATTATGATTAGAGTACTAAGTTAATCAATTTCTACCACGTACAGATTTGAATAACGTCGTAGAATAATATATCAGCTATTGTAACCTACCCATACCTAAATAAGCTGTATATAAACAAATCAAGTCTTTTATATGCAATTACACTTACGGGGTCCAGTTGGTTACTGCGAGGCGTGCTCATTTGATTATGATTAGGGTACTAAGTTAATAAATTTCTACCACGTACAGATTTGAATAACGGCGTAGAATAATATATCAGCTATTGTAACCTACCCATACCTAAATAAGCTGTATATAAACAAATCAAGACTTTTATATGCAATTACTCTTACGGGGACCAGTTGGTTACTGCGAGGCGTGCTCATTTGATTATGATTAGAGTACTAAGTTAATGAATTTCTACCACGTATAGATTTGAATAATGTCGTAGAATAATATATCACCTATTGTAACCTACCCATACCTAAATAAGCTGTATATAAACAAATCAAGACTTTTATATGCATTTACTCTTACGGGGACCAGTTGGTTACTGCGAGGCGTGCTCATTTGATTATGATTAGAGTACTAAGTTAATAAATTTCTACCACGTACGGATTTGAATAACGTCCTAGAATAATATATCAGCTATTGTAACCTACCCATACCTAAATAAGCTGTATATAAACAAATCAAGACTTTTTATATGCAATTACACTTAAGGGGTCTTGTTGGTTACAGCGAGGCGTGCCCATTTGTTTATAATTAGGGTCCTCAGTTAATGAATTTCTTCCACGTACAGATTTGAATAACGTCGTAGAATAATATATCAGCTATTGTAACCTACCCATACCTAAATAAGCTGTATATAAACAAATAAAGTCTTTTATATGCAATTGCACTTACGGGGTCCAGTTGTTTACTGCGAGGCGTGCTCATTTGATTATGATTAGGGCATTAAGTTAATAAATTTCTACCACGTGCAGATTTGAATAAAGTCATAGATAAATATATAAGCTACTGTAACCTACCCATACCTAAATAAGCTGTATATAAACAAATCAAGACTTTTATATGCAATTACACTTACGGGGACCAGTTGGTTACAGCGAGGCGTGCTCATTTGATTATGATTAGGGTATTAAGTTAATTAATTTCTCCCACGTACAGATTTGAATAACGTCGTAGAATTATATATCAGCTATTGTAACCTACCCATACCTAAATAAGCTGTATATAAACAAATCAAGACTTTTTATATGCAATTACACTTACGGGGACTAGTTGGTTACTGCGAGGCGTCCTCAGTTGATTATGATTAGAGTACAAAGTTAATGAATTTCTTCCACGTATAGATTTGAATAACGTCGTAGAATAATATATCAGCTATTGTAACCTACCCATACCTAAATAAGCTGTATATAAACAAATCACTTCTTTTAAATGCAATTGCACTTAAGGGGTCCATTTGTTTACTGCGAGGCGTGCTCATTTGATTATGATTAGAATAATAAGTTAATGAATTTCTACCATGTACAGTTTGAATAACGTCGTAGAATATTATCTCAGCTATTGTAATCTACCCATACATAACTACGCTGTATATACAAAAATCAAGACTTTTATATGCAATTACACTTACGTGGACCAGTTGGTTACTGAGAGGCGTGCTCATTTGATTATGATTAAGGTAATAAGTTAATAAATTTCTACCACGTACAGATTTGAATAAATTCATAGAATAATGTATCAGCTATGGTAACCTACCCATACCTAAATAAGCTGTATATTAAAAAATCAAGACTTTTATATGCAATTACACTTACGGGGACCAGTTGTTTACTGCGAGGCGTGCTTATTCGAATATCATTAGGGTATACATCTAATGAATTTCTTTCACGTACAGATTTGAATAACGTCTTAGAATAATATATTAGCCATTATATTCTGAGCACACGTAATCAAGCTGTATATAAACAAATCACTTCTTTTATATGCAATTGCACTTAAGGGGTCCATTTGTTTACTGCGAGGCGTGCTAATTTGATTATGATTAGAGTACTAAGTTAATAAATTTCTACCACGTACAGATTTGAATAATGTCGTAGAATAATATATCAGCTATTGTAACCTACCCATACCTAAATAAGCTGTATATAAACAAATCAAGACTTTTATATGCAATTACACTTACGGGGACCAGTTGGTTACTGCGAGGCGTGCTCATTTGATTATGATTAGAGTACTAAGTTAATAAATTTGTACCAGGTACAGATTTGAATAACGTCATAGATAAATATATAAGCTATTGTAACATACCCATACATAAATAAGCTGTATATAAACAAATCAAGTTTTTTATATGCAATTACACTTACGGGGTTTAGTTGGTTACTGCGAGGCGTGCTAATTTGATTATGATTAGAGTACTAAGTTAATAAATTTCTACCACGTACAGATTTGAATAATGTCGTAGAATAATATATCAGCTATTGTAACCTACCCATACCTGAATAAACTGTATATACACAAATCAAGCTTTTTATATGCAATTACACTTAAGGGGTCTTGTTGGTTACAACGAGGCGTGCTCATTTGATTATGATTAGAGTACTAAGTTAATGAATTTCTACCACGTATAGATTTGAATAAAGTCGTAGAATAATATATTAGCTATTGTAACCTACCCATACCTAAATAAGCTGTATATAAACAAGTAAAGTCTTTTATATGCAATTACACTTACGGGGTCCAGTTGGTTACTGCGAGGCGTGCTCATTTGATTATGATTAGGGTACTAAGTTAATAAATTTCTACCACGTACAGATTTGAATAATGTCGTAGAATAATATATCAGCTATTGTAACCTACCCATACCTAAATAAGCTGTATATAAACAAATCAAGTCTTTTATATGCAATTACACTTACGGGGTCCAGTTGGTTACTACGAGGCGCGGTAATTTGATTATGATTAGAGTACTGAGTTAATGAATTTCTTCCACGTGTAGATTTGAATAATGTCGTAGAATAATATATCAGCTATTGTAACCTACCCATACCTAAATCAGCTGTATATAAACAAATCAAGTCTTTTGTATGCAATTAAACTTACAGATGCCAATTAGTTACAACGAGGCGTGCTCATTTGATTATGATTAGGCTGCTCAGTTAATGAATTTTTAACAAGTATAGATTTAAAAAATTTCGTAGAATAATATATTAGCCATTATATTCTGACCATATGTAGTTATGCTGTATATAAACAAATCAAGTCTTTTATATGCAATTACACTTACGGGGTCCAGTTGGTTACTGCGAGGCGTGCTCATTTGATTATAATTATCTACTCACTTAATGTATTTCTTCCACGTACAGATTTGAATAACGTCGTAGAATAATATATTAGCTATTGTAACCTACCCATACCTAAATCAGCTGTATATGAACAAATAATGTCTTTTGTATTCAATTACACTTACGGGGTCCAGTTGGTTACTGCGAGGCGTGCTAATTTGATTATGATTAGGGTACTAAGTTAATAAATTTCTAACACGTACAGATTTGAATAACGGCGTAGAATAATATATCAGCTATTGTAACCTACCCATACCTAAATAAGCTGTATATAAACAAATCAAGACTTTTATATGTAATTACTCTTACGGGGACCAGTTGGTTACTGCGAGGCGTGCTCATTTGATTATGATTAGAGTACTAATTAATGAATTTCTACCACGTATAGATTTGAATAAAGTCGTAGAATAATATATTAGCTACTGTAACCTACCCATACCTAAATAAGCTGTATATAAACAAGTAAAGTCTTTTATATGCAATTGCACTTACGGGGTCCAGTTGGTTACTGCGAGGCGTGCTCATTTGATTATAATTATCTACTCACTTAATGTATTTCTTCCACGTATAGATTTGAACAACGTCGTAGAATAAGATATTAGCTATTGTAACCTACCCATACCTAAATCAGCTGTATATAACAAATCAAGTCTTTTTATCCAATTAAACTTACAGATGCCAATTATTTACAACGAGGCGTTCTCCTTTGGTTACGATTAGGCTACTCAGTTAAGGAATTTTTAACAAGTATAGATTTAAAAAACTTCGTAGAATAATATATTAGCCATTATATTCTGACCACACGTAATTAAGCTCTATATACAAATCACTTCTTTTATATGCAATTACACTTAAGGGGTCTTGTTCGTTACAACGAGGCGTGCTCATTTGATTATAATTAGGGTCCTCAGTTAATGAATATCTTCCACGTATAGATTTGAATAACGTCGTAGAAGAATATATTAGCTATTGTAACCCACCCATACCTAAATAAGCTGTATATAAACAAATCAAGACTTTTATATGCAATTACACTTACGGGGACCAGTTGGTTACTGCGAGGCGTGCTCATTTGATTATGATTAGAGTACTAAGTTAATGAATTTCTACCACGTATAGATTTGAATAAAGATGTAGAATAACATATTAGCTTTTGTAACCTACCCATACCTAAATAAGCTGTACATACACAAATCAAGCTTTTTATATGGAATTACCTTAAGGGGTCTTGTTGGTTACTGACTAGGGTACTAAGTTAATAAATTTCTACCACGTACAGACTTGAATAACGTCGTAGAATAATATATCACCTATTGTAACCTACCCATACCTAAATAAGCTGTATATAAACAAATCAAGACTTTTATATGCATTTACTCTTACGGGGACCAGTTGGTTACTGCGAGGCGTGCTCATTTGATTATGATTAGAGTACTAAGTTAATAAATTTCTACCACGTACAGATTTGAATAACGTCGTAGAATAATATATCAGCTATTGTAACCTACCCATACCTAAATAAGCTGTATATAAACAAATCAAGACTTTTTATATGCAATTACACTTAAGGGGTCTTGTTGGTTACAACGAGGCGTGCCCATTTGTTTATAATTAGGGTCCTCAGTTAATGAATTTCTTACACGTACAGATTTGAATAACGTCGTAGAATAATATATCAGCTATTGTAACCTACCCCTACCTAAATAAGCTGTATATAAACAAATAAAGTCTTTTATATGCAATTGCACTTACGGGGTCCAGTTGTTTACTGCGAGGCGTGCTCATTTGATTATGATTAGAGTACTAAGTTAATAAATTTGTACCACGTACAGATTTGAATATCGTCATAGAATAATATATAAGCTATTGTAACATACCCATACTTAAATAAGCTGTATATAAACAAATCAAAACTTTTATATGCAAATACTCTTACGGGGACCAGTTGGTTACTGCGAGGCGAGCTCATTTGATTATGATTAGGGTCCTCAGTTAATGAATTTGTACCACGTACAGATTTGAATAACGTCATAGATAAGTATATAAGCTATTGTAACATACCCATACATAAATAAGCTGTATATAAACAAATCAAGACTTTTATATGCAATTACACTTACGGGGTCCAGCGGTTACTGCGACGCGTGCTCATTTAATTATGATTATCTACTCACTTAATGAATTTCTTCCACGTATAGATTTGAACAACGTCGTAGAATAATATATTAGCTATTGTAACCTACCCATACCTAAATCAGCTGTATATAAACAAATCAAGTCTTTTTTATGCAATTAAACTTACAGATGCCAATTATTTACAACGAGGCGTGCTCCTTTGGTTACGATTAGGCTACTCAGTTAAGGAATTTTTAACAAGTATAGATTTAAAAAATTTCGTAGAATAATATATTAGCCATTATATTCTGACCACACGTAATTAAGCTCTATATACAAATCACTTCTTTTATATGCAATTACACTGAAGGGGTCTTGTTCGTTACAACGAGGCGTGCTCATTTGATTATAATTAGGGTCCTCAGTTAATGAATATCTACCACGTATAGATTTGAATAACGTCGTAGAATAATATATTAGCTATTGTAACCCACCCATACCTAAATAAGCTGTATATAAACAAATCAAGACTTTTATATGCAATTACACTTACGAAAACCAGTTGGTTACTGCGAGGCGTGCTCATTTGATTATGATTAGAGTACTAAGTTAATGAATTTCTACCACGTATAGATTTGAATAACGTTGTAGAATAATATATCAGCTATTGTAACCTACCCATACCTAAATAAGCTGTACATACACAAATCAAGCTTTTTATATGGAATTACACTTAAGGGATCTTGATGGTTACAACGAGGCGTGCTCATTTGATTATGATTAGGGTACTAAGTTAATAAATTTCTACCACGTACAGACTTGAATAATGTCGTAGAATAATATATCAGCTATTGTAACCTGCCCAAACCTAAATAAGCTGGACATAAACAATTGAAGTTTTTATATGCAATTAAACTTAAAGGGTCTTGTTGGTTACAACGAGGCGTGCCCATTTGTTTATAATTAGGGTCCTCAGTTAATGAATTTCTTCCACGTACAGATTTGAATAACGTCGTAGAATAATATATCAGCTATTGTAACCTACCCATACCTAAATAAGCTGTATATAAACAAATAAAGTCTTTTATATGCAATTGCACTTACGGGGTCCAGTTGGTTACAGCGAGGCGTGCTCATTTGATTATGATTAGGGTATTAAGTTAATAAATTTCTACCACGTACAGATTTGAATAACGTCATAGATAAATATATAAGCTATTGTAACCTACCCATACCTAAATAAGCTGTATATAAACAAATCAAGACTTTTATATGCAATTACACTTACGGGGACCAGTTGGTTACTGCGAGGCGTGCTCATTTGATTATGATTAGGGTACTAAGTTAATAAATTTCTAACACGTACAGATTTGAATAAAGTCGTAGAATAATATATCAGCTATTGTAACCTACCCATACCTAAATAAGCTGTATATAAACAAATCAAGACTTTTATATGCAATTACACTTACGGGGACCAGTTGGTTACTGCGAGGCGTGCTCATTTGATTATGATTAGAGTACTAAGTTAATGAATTTCTACCACGTATAGATTTGAATAACGTCGTAGAATAATATATTAGCTATTGTAACCTACCCATACCTAAATCAGCTGTATATAAACAAATCTAAAGTAAAGTCTTTTGTAAAGTCTTTTGTATGCAATTAAACTTACAGATGCCAATTAGTTACAACGAGGCGTGCTCATTTGATTATGATTAGGCTGCTCAGTTAATGAATTTTTAACAAGTATAGATTTAAAAAATTTCGTAGAATAATATATTAGCCATTATATTCTGACCATATGTAGTTATGCTGTATATAAACAAATCAAGTTTTTTATATGCAATTACACTTACGGGGTCCAGTTGGTTACTGCGAGGCGTGCTCATTTGTTTATGATTAGGGTACTAAGTTAATAAATTTCTAACACGTACAGATTTGAATAACGGCGTAGAATAATATATCAGCTATTGTAACCTACCCATACCTAAATAAGCTGTATATAAACAAATCAAGACTTTTATATGTAATTACTCTTACGGGGACCAGTTGGTTACTGCGAGGCGTGCTCATTTGATTATGATTAGAGTACTAAGTTAATGAATTTCTACCACGTATAGATTTGAATAAAGTCGTAGAATAATATATTAGCTATTGTAACCTACCCATACCTAAATAAGCTGTATATAAACAAGTAAAGTCTTTTATATGCAATTGCACTTACGGGGTCCAGTTGGTTACTGCGAGGCGTGCTCATTTGATTATGATTAGAGTACTAAGTTAATAAATTTCTACCACGTACAGATGTGAATAACGTCGTAGAATAATATATCAGCTATTGTAACCTACCCATACCTAAATAAGCTGTATATAAACAAATCAAGTCTTTTATATGCAATTACACTTACGGGGTCCAGTTGGTTACTGCGAGGCGTGCTCATTTGATTATGATTAGGGTACTAAGTTAATAAATTTCTACCACGTACAGATTTGAATAACGTCGTAGAATAATGTATCAGCTATGGTAACCTACCCATACCTAAATAAGCTGTATATTAACAAATCAAGACTTTTATATGCAATTACACTTACGGGGACCAGTTGGTTACTGCGAGGCGTGCTCATTTGATTATGATTAGAGTACTAAGTTAATGAATTTCTTCCACGTATAGATTTGAATAACGTCGTAGAATAATATATTAGCTATTGTAACCTACCCATACCTAAATCAGCTGTATATAAACAAATCAAGTCTTTTGTATGCAATTAAACTTACAGATGCCAATTAGTTACAACGAGGCGTGCTCATTTGATTATGATTAGGCTGCTCAGTTAATGAATTTTTAACAAGTATAGATTTAAAAAATTTCGTAGAATAATATATTAGCCATTATATTCTGACCACATGTAATTATGGTGTATATAAACAAATCAAGTTTTTTATATGCAATTACACTTACGGGGTCCAGTTGGTTACTGCGAGGCGTGCTCATTTGATTATGATTAGAGTACTAAGTTAATGAATTTCTACCACGTACAGATTTGAATAACGTCGTAGAATAATATATCAGCTATTGTAACCTACCCATACCTAAATAAGCTGTATATAAACAAATCAAGTCTTTTATATGCAATTACACTTACGGGGTCCAGTTGGTTACTGCGAGGCGTGCTCATTTGATTATGATTAGGGTACTAAGTTAATAAATTTCTACCACGTACAGATTTGAATAACGGCGTAGAATAATATATAAGCTATTGTAACATACCCATACATAAATAAGCTGAATATAAACTCATCAAGTATTTTATATGCATTTACTCTTACGGGGACCAGTTGGTTACTGCGAGGCGTGCTCATTTGATTATGATTAGAGTACTAAGTTAATGAATTTCTACCACGTATAGATTTGAATAAAGTCGCAGAATAATATATTAGCTATTGTAACCTACCCATACCTAAATAAGCTGCATATAAACAAATCAAGACTTTTATATGCAATTACACTTACGGGGACCAGTTGGTTACTGCGAGGCGTGCTCATTTGATTATAATTAGGGTCCTCAGTTAATGAATTTCTTCCACGTACAGATTTGAATAACGTCATAGATAAATATATAAGCTATTGTAACATACCCATACGTAAATAAGCTGTATATAAACAAATCAAGTCTTTTATATGCAATTACACTTACGGGGACCAGTTGGTTTCTGCGAGCCATGCTCATTTGATTATGATTAGGGTCCTCAGTTAATGAATTTTTAACAAGTATAGATTTTAAAAATTTCGTAGAATAATATATTAGCCATTATATTCTGACCATATGTAGTTATCATGTATATAAACAAATCAAGACTTTTATATGCAATTACACTTACGGGGTCCAGTTGGTTACAGCGAGGCGTGCTCATTTGATTATGATTAGGGTATTAAATTAATAAATTTCTTCCACGTACAGATTTGAATAACGTCATCGATAAATATATAAGCTATTGTAACCTACCCATACCTAAATAAGCTGTATATAAACAAATCAAGTTTTTTATATGCAATTACACTTACGGGGACCAGTTGGTTACTGCGAGACGTGCTCATTTGATTATGATTAGGGTCCTCAGTTAATGAATTTCTTCCACGTACAGATTTAAATAACGTCATAGATAAATATATAAGCTATTGTAACATACCCATACCTAAATAAGCTGTATATAAACAAATCAAGTCTTTTTTATGCAATTAAACTTACAGATGCCAATTATTTACAACGAGGCGTGCTCCTTTGGTTACGATTAGGCTACTCAGTTAAGGAATTTTTAACAAGTATAGATTTAAAAAATTTCGTAGAATAATATATTAGCAATTATATTCTGAACACACGTAATTAAGCTCTATATACAAATCACTTCTTTTATATGCAATTACACTTAAGGGGTCTTGTTCGTTACAACGAGGCGTGCTCATTTGATTATAATTAGGGTCCTCAGTTAATGAATATCTTCCACGTGTAGATTTGAATAAAGTCGCAGAATAATATATTAGCTATTGTAACCTACCCATACCTAAATAAGCTGCATATAAACAAATCAAGACTTTTATATGCAATTACACTTACGGGGACCAGTTGGTTACTGCGAGGCGTGCTCATTTGATTATGATTAGAGTACTAAGTTAATGAATTTCTACCACGTATAGATTTGAATAACGATGTAGAATAACATATTAGCTTTTGTAACCTACCCATACCTAAATAAGCTGTACATACACAAATCAAGCTTTTTATATGGAATTACACTTAAGGGATTTTGTTGGTTACAACGAGGCGTGCTTATGATTAGGGTACTAAGTTAATAAATTTCTACCACGTACAGACTTGAATAATGTCGTAGAATAATATATCACCTATTGTAACCTACCCATACCTAAATAAGCTGTATATAAACAAATCAAGAGTTTTATATGCATTTACTCTTACGGGGACCAGTTGGTTACTGCGAGGCGTGCTCATTTGATTATGATTAGAGTACTAAGTTAATGAATTTCTACCACGTACAGATGAGAATAACGTCCTAGAATAATATATCAGCTATTGTAACCTACCCATACCTAAATAAGCTGTATATAAACAAATAAAGTCTTTTATATGCAATTGCACTTACGGGGTCCAGTTGTTTACTGCGAGGCGTGCTCATTTGATTATGATTAGGGTATTAAGTTAATAAATTTCTACCACGTACAGATTTGAATAAAGTCATAGATAAATATATAAGCTATTGTAACATACCCATACCTAAATAAGCTGTATATTAACAAATCAAGACTTTTATATGCAATTACACTTACGGGGACCAGTTGGTTACAGCGAGGCGTGCTCATTTGATTATGATTAGAGTACTAATTTAATAAATTTGTACCAGGTACAGATTTGAATAATGTCGTAGAATAATATATCAGCTATTGTAACCTACCCATACCTAAATAAGCTGTATATAAACAAATCAAGACTTTTATATGCAATTACACTTACGGGGACCAGTTGGTTACTGCGAGGCGTGCTCAGTTGATTATGATTAGAGTACAAAGTTAATGAATTTCTTCCACGTATAGATTTGAATAACGTCGTAGAATAATATATCAGCTATTGTAACCTACCCATACCTAAATAAGCTGTATATAAACAAATCAAGACTTTTATATGCAATTACACTTACGGGGACCAGTTGGTTACTGCGAGGCGTGCTCAGTTGATTATGATTAGAGTACAAAGTTAATGAATTTCTTCCACGTATAGATTTGAATAACGTTGTAGAATAATATATCAGCTATTGTAACCTACCCATACCTAAATAAGCTGAATATACACAAATCAAGCTTTTTATATGCAATTACACTTAAGGGGTCTTGTTGGTTACAACGAGGCGTGCCCATTTGTTTATAATTAGGGTCCCCAGTTAATGAATTTCTTCCACGTACCGATTTGAATAACGTCGTAGAATAATATATCACCTATTGTAACCTACCCATACCTAAATAAGCTGTATATAAACAAATCAAGACTTTTATATGCAATTACACTTACGGGGACCAGTTGGTTACTGCGAGGCGTGCTCAGTTGATTATGATTAGAGTACAAAGTTAATGAATTTCTTCCACGTATAGATTTGAATAACGTCGTAGAATAATATATCAGCTATTGTAACCTACCCATACCTAAATAAGCTGTATATAAACAAATCAAGACTTTTATATGCAATTACACTTACGGGGACCAGTTGGTTACTGCGAGGCGTGCTCATTTGATTATGATTAGGGTCCTCAGTTAATGAATCTCTTCCACGTACAGATTTAAATAACGTCACAGATAAATATATAAGCTATTGTAACATACCAATACCTAAATAAGCTGTATATAAACAAATCAAGACTTTTATATGCAATTACACTTACGGGGTCCAGTTGGTTACTGCGAGGCGTGCTCATTTGATTATAATTATCTACTCACTTAATGAATTTCTTCCACGTATAGATTTGAATAACGTCGTAGAATAATATATTAGCTATTGTAACCTACCCATACCTAAGTCTGCTGTATATAAACAAATCAAGTCTTTAGTATGCAATTAAACTTACAGATTCCAATTAGTTACAACGAGGCGTGCTCCTTTGGTTACGATTAGGCTACTCAGTTAAGGAATTTTTAACAAGTATAGATTTAAAAAATTTCGTAGAATAATATATTAGCCATTATATTCTGACCACACGTAATTAAGCTCTATATACAAATCACTTCTTTTATATGCAATTACACTTAAGGGGTCTTGTTCGTTACAACGAGGCGTGCTCATTTGATTATAATTAGGGTCCTCAGTTAATGAATATCTTCCACGTATAGATTTGAATAACGTCGTAGAATAATATATCAGCTATTGTAACCCACCCATACCTAAATAAGCTGTATATAAACAAATCAAGACTTTTATATGCAATTACACTTACGGGGACCAGTTGGTTACTGCGAGGCGTGCTCATTTGATTATGATTAGAGTACTAAGTTAATGAATTTCTACCACGTATAGATTTGAATAACGTTGTAGAATAATATATTAGCTATTGTAACCTACCCATACCTAAATAAGCTGTACATACACAAATCAAGCTTTTTATATGGAATTTCACTTAAGGGTTCTTGTTGGTTACAACGAGGCGTGCTCATTTGATTATGATTAGGGTACTAAGTTAATAAATTTCTACCACGTACAGACTTGAATAACGTCGTAGAATAATATATCACCTATTGTAACCTAGCCATACCTAAATATGCTGTATATAAACAAATCAAGACTTTTATATGCATTTACTCTTACGGGGACCAGTTGGTTACTGCGAGACCTGCTCATTTGATTATGATTAGAGTAATAAGTTAATGAATTTCTACCACGTACAGATGTGAATGAACGTCCTACAATAATATATCAGCTATTGTAACCTACCCATATCTAAATAAGCTGTATATAAACAAATCAATACTTTTTATATGCAATTACACTTAAGGGGTCTTGTTGTTTACAACGAGGCGTGCCCATTTGATTATAATTAGGGTCCTCAGTTAATGAATTTCTTCCACGTACAGATTTTAATAAAGTCGTAGAATAATATATCAGCTATTGTAACCTACCCATACCTAAATAAGATGTATATAAACAAATAAATTCTTTTATATGCAATTGCACTTACGGGGTCCAGATTGTTTCCTGCGAGGCGTGCTCATTTGATTATGATTAGGGCATTAAGTTAATAAATTTCTACCACGTGCAGATTTGAATAAAGTCATAGATAAATATATAAGCTATTGTACCCTACCCATACCTAAATCAGCTGTATATAAACAAATCAAGTCTTTTATATGCAATTACACTTACGGGGACCAGTTGGTTACGACGAGGCGTGCTCATTTGATTATAATTAAGGTCCTCAGTTAATGAATTTCTTCCACGTACAGATTTGAATAACGTCATCGATAAATATATAAGCTATTGTAACATACCCATACGTAAATAAGCTGTATATAAACAAATCAAGACTTTTATATGCAATTACACTTACGGGGTCCAGTTGGTTACTGCGAGGCGTGCTCATTTGATTATGATAAGGGTATTAAGTTAATAAATTTCTACCACGTACAGATTTGAATAACGTCGTAGAATAATATATCAGTTACTGTAACCTACCCATACCTAAATAAGCTGTATATAAACAAACCAAGACTTTTTATATGCAATTACACTTACGGGGACCAGTTGGTTACTGCGAGGCGTGCTCAGTTGATTATGATTAGAGTACAAAGTTAATGAATTTCTTCCACGTATAGATTTGAATAACGTCGTAGAATAATATATCAGCTATTGTAACCTACCCATACCTAAATAAGCTGTATATAAACAAATCAAGACTTTTATATGCAATTACACTTACGGGGACCAGTTGGTTACTGCGAGGCGTGCTCAGTTGATTATGATTAGAGTACAAAGTTAATGAATTTCTTCCACGTATAGATTTGAATAACGTCGTAGAATAATATATTAGCTATTGTAAACTACCCATACCTAAATAAGCTGAATATACACAAATCAAGCTTTTTATATGCAATTACACTTAAGGGCTCTTGTTGGTTACAACGAGGCGTGCCCATTTGTTTATAATTAGGGTCCCCAGTTAATGAATTTCTTCCACGTACAGATTTGAATAACGTCGTAGAATAATATATCACCTATTGTAACCTACCCATACCTAAATAAGCTGTATATAAACAAATCAAGAGTTTTATATGCATTTACTCTTACGGGGACCAGCAGTTTACTGCGAGTCGTGCTCATTTGATTATGATTAGAGTACTAAGTTAATGAATTTCTACCACGTATAGATTTAAATAACGTCGTAGAATAATATATCAGCTATTGTAACCCACCCAGACCTAAATAAGCTGTATAAACACAAATCAAGCTTTTTATATGCAATTACACTTAAGGGGTCTTGTTGTTTACAACGAGGCGTGCCCATTTGATTATAATTAGGGTCCTCAGTTAATGAATTTCTTCCACGTACAGATTTTAATAAAGTCGTAGAATAATATATCAGCTATTGTAACCTACCCATACCTAAATAAGATGTATATAAACAAATAAATTCTTTTATATGCAATTACACTTACAGGGTCCAGTTGGTTACTGCGAGGCGTGCTAATTTGATTATGATTAGGGTATTAAGTTAATAAATTTCTACCACGTACAGATTTGAATAACGTCATAGATAAATATATAAGCTATTGTAACCTACCCATACCTAAATAAGCTGTATATAAACAAATCAAGCTTTTTATATGCAATTACACTTAAGGGGACCTGTAGTTTACTTCGAGGCGTGCCCATTTGATTATTATTAGGGTCCTCAGTTAATGAATTTCTTCCACGTACAGATTTTAATAACGTCACAGATAAATATATAAGCTATTGTAACATACCAAATACCTAAATAAGCTGTATATAAACAAATCAAGACTTTTATATGCAATTACACTTGCGGGGTCCAGTTGGTTACTGCGAGGCGTGCTCATTTGATTATAATTATCTACTCACTTAATGAATTTCTTCCACGTATAGATTTGGATAACGTCGTAGAATAATATATTAGCTATTGTAACCTACCCATACCTAAATCAGCTGTATATAAACAAATCAAGTCTTTTGTATGCAATTAAACTTACAGATGCCAATTAGTTACAACGAGGCGTGCTCCTTTGGTTACGATTAGGCTACTCAGTTAAGGAATTTTTAACAAGTATAGATTTAAAAAATTTCGTAGAATAATATATTAGCCATTATATTCTGACCACACGTAATTAAGCTCTATATACAAATCACTTCTTTTATATGCAATTACACTTAAGGGGTCTTGTTGGATACAACGAGGCGTGCTCATTTGATTATAATTAGGGTCCTCAGTTAATGAATATCTTCCACGTATAGATTTGAATAACGTCGTAGAATAATATATTAGCTATTTTAACCTACCCATACCTAGATAAGCTGTATATAAACAAATCAAGACTTTTATATGCAATTACACTTACGGGGACCAGTTGGTTACTGCGAGGCGTGCTCATTTGATTATGATTAGAGTACTAAGTTAATGAATTTCTACCACGTATAGATTTGAATAACGTTGTAGAATAATATATTAGCTATTGTAACCTACCCATACCTAAATAAGCTGTACATACACAAATCAAGCTTTTTATATGGAATTACACTTAAGGGATTTTGTTGGTTACAACGAGGCGTGCTCATTTGATTATGATTAGGGTACTAAGTTAATAAATTTCTACCACGTACAGACTTGAATAACGTCGTAGAATAATATATCACCTATTGTAACCTAGCCATACCTAAATATGCTGTATATAAACAAATCAAGACTTTTATATGCATTTACTCTTACGGGGACCAGTTGGTTACTGCGAGACCTGCTCATTTGATTATGATTAGAGTAATAAGTTAATGAATTTCTACCACGTATAGATTTGAATAACGTCATAGATAAGTATATAAGCTATTGTAACATACCCATACATAAATAAGCTGTATATAAACAAATCAAGACTTTTATATGCAATTACACTTACGGGGTCCAGCGGTTACTGCGAGGCGTGCTCATTTAATTATGATTAGGGTACTAAGTTAATAAATTTCTAACACGTACAGATTTGAATAACGGCGTAGAATAATATATCAGCTATTGTAACCTACCCATACCTAAATAAGCTGTATATAAACAAATCAAGACTTTTATATGTAATTACTCTTACGGGGTCCAGTTGGTTACTGCGAGGCGTGCTCATTTGATTATGATTAGAGTAATAAGTTAATGAATTTCTACCACGTATAGATTTGAATAAAGTCGTAGAATAATATATTAGCTATTGTAACCTACCCATACCTAAATAAGCTGTATATAAACAAGTAAAGTCTTTTATATGCAATTGCACTTACGGGGTCCAGTTGGTTACTGCGAGGCGTGCTCATTTGATTATGATTAGAGTACTAAGTTAATAAATTTCTACCACGTACAGATGTGAATAACGTCGTAGAATAATATATCAGCTATTGTAACCTACCCATACCTAAATAAGCTGTATATAAACAAATCAAGTCTTTTACATGCAATTACACTTACGGGGTCCAGTTGGTTACTGCGAGGCGTGCTCAGTTGATTATGATTAGAGTACTAAGTTAATGAATTTCTTCCACGTATAGATTTGAATAACGTCGTAGAATAATATATTAGCTATTGTAACCTACCCATACCTAAATCTGCTGTATATAAAAAAATCAAGTCTTTTGTATGCAATTAAACTTACAGATGCCAATTAGTTACAACGAGGCGTGCTCATTTGATTATGATTAGGCTGCTCAGTTAATGAATTTTTAACAAGTATAGATTTAAAAAATTTCGTAGAATAATATATTAGCCATTATATTCTGACCATATGTAGTTATGCTGTATATAAACAAATCAAGTTTTTTATATGCAATTACACTTACGGGGTCCAGTTGGTTACTGCGAGGCGTGCTCATTTGATTATGATTAGAGTACTAAGTTAATCAATTTCTACCACGTACAGATTTGAATAACGTCGTAGAATAATATATCTGCTATTGTAACCTACCCATACCTAAATAAGCTGTATATAAACAAGTAAAGTCTTTTATATGCAATTGCACTTACGGGGTCCAGTTGGTTACTGCGAGGCGTGCTCATTTGATTATAATTATCTACTCACTTAATGTATTTCTTCCACGTATAGATTTGAACAATGTCGTAGAATAATATATTAGCTATTGTAACCTACCCATACCTAAATCAGCTGTATATAAACAAATCAAGTCTTTTTTATGCAATTAAACTTACAGATGCCAATTATTTACAACGAGGCGTGCTCCTTTGGTTACGATTAGGCTACTCAGTTAAGGAATTTTTAACAAGTATAGATTTAAAAAATTTCGTAGAATAATATATTAGCCATTATATTCTGACCACACGTAATTAAGCTCTATATACAAATCACTTCTTTTATATGCAATTACACTTAAGGGGTCTTGTTCGTTACAACGAGGCGTGCTCATTTGATTATAATTAGGGTCCTCAGTTAATGAATTTCTACCACGTATAGATTTGAATAAAGTCGCAGAATAATATATTAGCTATTGTAACCTACCCATACCTAAATAAGCTGCATATAAACAAATCAAGACTTTTATATGCAATTACACTTACGGGGACCAGTTGGTTACTGCGAGGCGTGCTCATTTGATTATGATTAGAGTACTAAGTTAATGAATTTCTACCACGTATAGATTTGAATAACGTTGTAGAATAATATATTAGCTATTGTAACCTACCCATACCTAAATAAGCTGTACATACACAAATTAAGCTTTTTATATGGAATTACACTTAAGGGGTCTTGTTGGTTACTGCGAGGCGTGCTCATTTGATTATGATTAGGGTACTAAGTTAATAAATTTCTACCACGTACAGACTTGAATAACGTCGTAGAATAATATATCACCTATTGTAACCTAGCCATACGTAAATAAGCTGTATATAAACAAATCAAGTCTTTTATATGCATTTACACTTACGGGGTCCAGTTGGTTACTGCGAGGCGTGCTCATTTAATTATGATTAGAGTACTAACTTAATGAATTTCTACCACGTACAGATTTGAATAACGTCGTAGAATAATATATCAGCTATTGTAACCTACCCATACCTAAATAAGCTGTATATAAACAAATAAAGTCTTTTATATGCAATTGCACTTACGGGGTCCAGTTGTTTACTGCGAGGCGTGCTCATTTGATTATGATTAGGGTATTAAGTTAATAAATTTCTACCACGTACAGATTTGAATAACGTCATAGATAAATATATAAGCTATTGTAACCTACCCATACCTAAATAAGCTGTATATAAACAAATCAAGACTTTTATATGCAATTACACTTACGGGGTCCAGTTGGTTACTGCGAGGCGTGCTCATTTGATTATAATTAGGGTCCTCAGTTAATGAATTTCTTCCACGTACAGATTTGAATAACGTCATAGATAAATATATAAGCTATTGTAACATACCCATACGTAAATAAGCTGTATATAAACAAATCAAGTCTTTTATATGCAATTACACTTACGGGGTCCAGTTGGTTACTGCGAGGCGTGCTCATTTAATTATGATTAGAGTACTAACTTAATGAATTTCTACCACGTATAGATTTGAACAACGTCGTAGAATAATATATTAGCTATTGTAACCTACCCATACCTAAATCAGCTGTATATAAACAAATCAAGTCTTTTTTATGCAATTAAACTTACAGATGCCAATTATTTACAACGAGGCGTGCTCCTTTGGTTACGATTAGGCTACTCAGTTAAGGAATTTTTAACAAGTATAAATTTAAAAAATTTCGTAGAATAATATATTAGCCATTATATTCTGACCACACGTAATTAAGCTCTATATACAATTCACTTCTTTTATATGCAATTACACTTAAGGGGTCTTGTTCGTTACAACGAGGCGTGCTCATTTGATTATAATTAGGGTCCTCAGTTAATGAATATCTTCCACGTATAGATTTGAATAACGTCGTAGAAGAATATATTAGCTTTTGTAACCCCACCATACCTAAATCAGCTGTATATAAACAAATCAAGTCTTTTATATGCAATTACACTTACGGGGTCTTGTTGGTTACAACGAGGCGTGCTCATTTGATTATGATTAGGGTACTAAGTTAATAAATTTGTACCACGTACAGATTTGAATAACGTCATAGATAAATATATAAGCTATTGTAACATACCCATACCTAAATAAGCTGTATATAAACAAATCAAGACTTTTATATGCAATTACACTTACGGGGTCCAGTTGGTTACTGCGAGGCGTGCTCATTTGATTATGATTAGGGTACTAAGTTAATAAATTTCTACCACGTACAGACTTGAATAATGTCGTAGAATAATATATCACCTATTGTAACCTTCCCATACCTAACTCAGCTGTATATAATCAAATCAAGTCTTTTATATGCAATTACACTTACGGGGTCCAGTTGGTTACTGCGAGGCGTGCTCATTTAATTATGATTAGGGTACTAAGTTAATAAATTTCTAACACGTACAGATTTGAATAACGGCGTAGAATAATATATCAGCTATTGTAACCTACCCATACCTAAATAAGCTGTATATAAACAAATCAAGACTTTTATATGCAATTACACTTACGGGGACCAGTTGGTTACTGCGAGGCGTGCTCAGTTGATTATGATTAGAGTACAAAGTTAATGAATTTCTTCCACGTATAGATTTGAATAACGTCGTAGAATAATATATCAGCTATTGTAAACTACCCATACCTAAATAAGCTGAATATACACAAATCAAGCTTTTTATATGCAATTACACTTAAGGGGTCTTGTTGGTTACAACGAGGCGTGCCCATTTGTTTATAATTAGGGTCCTCAGTTAACGAATTTCTTCCACATACCGATTTGAATAACGTCGTAGAATAATATATCACCTATTGTAACCTACCCATACCTAAATAAGCTGTATATAAACAAATCAAGACTTTTATATGCATTTACTCTTACGGGGACCAGTTGGTTACTGCGAGGCGTGCTCATTTGATTATGATTAGAGTACTAAGTTAATAAATTTGTACCACGTACAGATTTAAATAACGCCATAGATAAATATATAAGCTATTGTAACATACCCATACCTAAATAAGCTGTATATAAATAAATCAAGACTTTTATATGCAATTACACTTACGGGGTCCAGTTGGTTACAACGAGGCGTGCTCATTTGATTATGATAAGGGTACTAAGTTAATAAATTTCTACCACGTACAGACTTGAATAACGTCGTAGAATAATATATCAGCTATTGTAACCTTCCCATACCTAACTCAGCTGTATATAATCAAATCAAGTCTTTTATATGCAATTACACTTACGGGGTCCAGTTGGTTACTGCGAGGCGTGCTCATTTAATTATGATTAGGTACTAAGTTAATAAATTTCTAACACGTACAGATTTGAATAACGGCGTAGAATAATATATCAGCTATTGTAACCTACCCATACCTAAATAAGCTGTATATAAACAAATCAAGACTTTTATATGTAATTACTCTTACGGGGACCAGTTGGTTACTGCGAGGCGTGCTCATTTGATTATGATTAGAGTACTAAGTTAATGAATATCTACCACGTATAGATTTGAATAAAGTCGTAGAATAATATATTAGCTACTGTAACCTACCCATACCTAAATAAGCTGTATATAAACAAGTAAAGTCTTTTATATGCAATTACACTTACGGGGTCCAGTTGGTTACTGCGAGGCGTGCTCATTTGATTATGATTAGAGTACTAAGTTAATCAATTTCTACCACGTACAGATTTGAATAACGTCGTAGAATAATATATCAGCTATTGTAACCTACCCATACCTAAATAAGCTGTATATAAACAAATCAAGTCTTTTATATGCAATTACACTTACGGGGTCCAGTTGGTTACTGCGAGGCGTGCTCATTTGATTATGATTAGAGTACTAAGTTAATGAATTTCTACCACGTATAGATTTGAACAACGTCGTAGAATAATATATTAGCTATTGTAACCTACCCATACCTAAATCTGCTGTATATAAAAAAATCAAGTCTTTTGTATGCAATTAAACTTACAGATGCCAATTAGTTACAACGAGGCGTGCTCATTTGATTATGATTAGGCTACTCAGTTAATGAATTTTTAACAAGTATAGATTTAAAAAATTTCGTAGAATAATATATTAGCCATTATATTCTGACCACACGTAATTAAGCTCTATATACAAATCACTTCTTTTATATGCAATTACACTTAAGGGGTCTTGTTCGTTACAACGAGGCGTGCTCATTTGATTATAATTCTGGTCCTCAGTTAATGAATATCTTCCACGTATAGATTTGAATAACGTCGTAGAATAATATATTAGCTATTGTAACCTACCCATACCTAAATAAGCTGTATATAAACAAATCAAGACTTTTATATGCAATTACACTTACGGGGACCAGTTGGTTACTGCGAGGCGTGCTCATTTGATTATGATTAGAGTACTAAGTTAATGAATTTCTACCACGTATAGATTTGAATAACGTTGTAGAATAATATATTAGCTATTGTAACCTACCCATACCTAAATAAGCTGTACATACACAAATCAAGCTTTTTATATGGAATTACACTTAAGGGATTTTGTTGGTTACAACGAGGCGTGCTCATTTGATTATGATTAGGGTACTAAGTTAATAAATTTCTACCACGTACAGACTTGAATAACGTCGTAGAATAATATATCACCTATTGTAACCTAGCCATACCTAAATATGCTGTATATAAACAAATCAAGACTTTTATATGCATTTACTCTTACGGGGACCAGTTGGTTACTGCGAGACCTGCTCATTTGATTATGATTAGAGTACTAAGTTAATAAATTTGTACCACGTACAGATTTAAATAACGTCATAGATAAATATATAAGCTATTGTAACATACCCATACCTAAATAAGCTGTATATAAACAAATCAAGTCTTTTATATGCAATTACACTTACGGGGTCCAGTTGGTTACTGCGAGGCGTGCTCATTTAATTATGATTAGGGTACTAAGTTAATAAATTTCTAACACGTACAGATTTGAATAACGGCGTAGAATAATATATCAGCTATTGTAACCTACCCATACCTAAATAAGCTGTATATAAACAAATCAAGACTTTTATATGTAATTACTCTTACGGGGACCAGTTGGTTACTGCGAGGCGTGCTCATTTGATTATGATTAGAGTACTAAGTTAATGAATTTCTACCACGTATAGATTTGAATAAAGTCGTAGAATAATATATTAGCTATTGTAACCTACCCATACCTAAATAAGCTGTATATAAACAAGTAAAGTCTTTTATATGCAATTGCACTTACGGGGTCCAGTTGGTTACTGCGAGGCGTGCTCATTTGATTATGATTAGAGTACTAAGTTAATAAATTTCTACCACGTACAGATGTGAATAACGTCGTAGAATAATATATCAGCTATTGTAACCTACCCATACCTAAATAAGCTGTATATAAACAAATCAAGTCTTTTATATGCAATTACACTTACGGGGTCCAGTTGGTTACTGCGAGGCGTGCTCATTTGATTATGATTAGAGTACTAAGTTAATGAATTTCTACCACGTATAGATTTGAATAACGTCGTAGAATAATATATTAGCTATTGTAACCTACCCATACCTAAATCTGCTGTATATAAAAAAATCAAGTCTTTTGTATGCAATTAAACTTACAGATGCCAATTAGTTACAACGAGGCGTGCTCATTTGATTATGATTAGGCTGCTCAGTTAATGAATTTTTAACAAGTATAGATTTAAAAAATTTCGTAGAATAATATATTAGCCATTATATTCTGACCATATGTAGTTATGCTGTATATAAACAAATCAAGTTTTTTATATGCAATTACACTTACGGGGTCCAGTTGGTTACTGCGAGGCGTGCTCATTTGATTATGATTAGAGTACTAAGTTAATCAATTTCTACCACGTACAGATTTGAATAACGTCGTAGAATAATATATCAGCTATTGTAACCTACCCATACCTAAATAAGCTGTATATAAACAAATAAAGTCTTTTATATGCAATTGCACTTACGGGGTCCAGTTGGTTACAGCGAGGCGTGCTCATTTGATTATAATTATCTACTCACTTAATGTATTTCTTCCACGTACAGACTTGAATAATGTCGTAGAATAATATATCACCTATTGTAACCTACCCATACCTAAATCAGCTGTATATAAACAAATCAAGTCTTTTGTATGCAATTAAACTTACATATGCCAATTAGTTACAACGAGGCGTGCTCATTTGATTACGATTAGGCTACTCAGTTAAGGAATTTTTAACAAGTATAGATTTAAAAAATTTCGTAGAATAATATATTAGCCATTATATTCTGACCACACGTAATTAAGCTCTATATACAAATCACTTCTTTTATATGCAATTACACTTAAGGGGTCTTGTTCGTTACAACGAGGCGTGCTAATTTGATTATGATTAGAGTACTAAGTCAATGAATTTCTACCACGTGTAGATTTGAATAAAGTCGCAGAATAATATATTAGCTATTGTAACCTACCCATACCTAAATAAGCTGTATATAAACAAATCAAGACTTTTATATGCAATTACACTTACGGGGACCAGTTGGTTACTGCGAGGCGTGCTCATTTGATTATGATTAGAGTACTAAGTTAATGAATTTCTACCACGTATAGATTTGAATAACGTTGTAGAATAATATATTAGCTATTGTAACCTACCCATACCTAAATAAGCTGTACATACACAAATTAAGCTTTTTATATGGAATTACACTTAAGGGATTTTGTTGGTTACAACGAGGCGTGCTCATTTGATTATGATTAGGGTACTAAGTTAATAAATTTCTACCACGTACAGACTTGAATAACGTCGTAGAATAATATATCACCTATTGTAACCTAGCCATACCTAAATAAGCTGTATATAAACAAATCAAGTCTTTTATATGCATTTACACTTACGGGGTCCAGTTGGTTACTGCGAGGCGTGCTCATTTAATTATGATTAGAGTACCAACTTAATGAATTTCTACCACGTACAGATTTGAATAACGTCGTAGAATAATATATCAGCTATTGTAACCTACCCATACCTAAATAACCTGTATATAACCAAATCAAGCTTTTTATATGCAATTGCACTTACGGGGTCCAGTTGTTTACTGCGAGGCGTGCTCATTTGATTATGATTAGGGCATTAAGTTAATGAATTTCTTCCACGTACAGATTTGAATAACGTCATCGATAAATATATAAGCTATTGTAACCTACCCATACCTAAATAAGCTGTATATAAACAAATCAAGTTTTTTATATGCAATTACACTTACGGGGACCAGTTGGTTACGACGAGGCGTGCTCATTTGATTATAATTAAGGTCCTCAGTTAATGAATTTCTTCCACGTACAGATTTGAATAACGTCATAGATAAATATATAAGCTATTGTAACATACCCATACGTAAATAAGCTGTATATAAACAAATCAAGTCTTTTATATGCAATTACACTTACGGGGTCCAGTTGGTTACTGCGAGGGGTGCTCATTTGATTATAATTATCTACTCACTTAATGAATTTCTTCCACGTATAGATTTGAACAACGTCGTAGAATAATATATTAGCTATTGTAACCTACCCATACCTAAATCAGCTGTATATAAACAAATCAAGTCTTTTTTATGCAATTAAACTTACAGATGCCAATTATTTACAACGAGGCGTGCTCCTTTGGTTACGATTAGGCTACTCAGTTAAGGAATTTTTAACAAGTATAAATTTAAAAAATTTCGTAGAATAATATATTAGCCATTATATTCTGACCACACGTAATTAAGCTCTATATACAATTCACTTCTTTTATATGCAATTACACTTAAGGGGTCTTGTTCGTTACAACGAGGCGTGCTCATTTGATTATAATTAGGGTCCTCAGTTAATGAATATCTTCCACGTATAGATTTGAATAACGTCGTAGAAGAATATATTAGCTATTGTAACCTTCCCATACCTAACTCAGCTGTATATAATCAAATCAAGTCTTTTATATGCAATTACACTTACGGGGTCTAGTTGGTTACAACGAGGCGTGCTCATTTGATTATGATTAGACTACTAAGTTAATAAATTTGTACCACGTACAGATTTGAATAACGTCATAGATAAGTATATAAGCTATTGTAACATACCCATACATAAATAAGCTGTATATAAACAAATCAAGACTTTTATATGCAATTACACTTACGGGGTCCTGCTGGTTACTTCGAGGCGTGCTCATTTGATTATGATTAGGGTACTAAGTTAATAAATTTCTACCACGTACAGACTTGAATAATGTCGTAGAATAATATATCAGCTATTGTAACCTTCCCATACCTAACTCAGCTGTATATAAACAAATCAAGTCTTTTATATGCAATTACACTTACGGGGTCCAGTTGGTTACTGCGAGGCGTGCTCATTTGTTTATGATTAGGGTACTAAGTTAATAAATTTCTAACACGTACAGATTTGAATAACGTCGTAGAATAATATATCAGCTATTGTAACCTACCCATACCTAAATAAGCTGTATATAAACAAATCAAGACTTTTATATGCAATTACACTTACGGGGACCAGTTGGTTACTGCGAGGCGTGCTCAGTTGATTATGATTAGAGTACAAAGTTAATGAATTTCTTCCACGTATAGATTTGAATAACGTCGTAGAATAATATATCAGCTATTGTAAACTACCCATACCTAAATAAGCTGAATATACACAAATCAAGCTTTTTATATGCAATTACACTTAAGGGGTCTTGTTGGTTACAACGAGGCGTGCCCATTTGTTTATAATTAGGGTCCTCAGTTAACGAATTTCTTCCACATACCGATTTGAATAACGTCGTAGAATAATATATCACCTATTGTAACCTACCCATACCTAAATAAGCTGTATATAAACAAATCAAGACTTTTATATGCATTTACTCTTACGGGGACCAGTTGGTTACTGCGAGGCGTGCTCATTTGATTATGATTAGAGTACTAAGTTAATAAATTTGTACCACGTACAGATTTAAATAACGCCATAGATAAATATATAAGCTATTGTAACATACCCATACCTAAATAAGCTGTATATAAATAAATCAAGACTTATTATATGCAATTACACTTACGGGGTCCAGTTGGTTACAACGAGGCGTGCTCATTTGATTATGATAAGGGTACTAAGTTAATAAATTTCTACCACGTACAGACTTGAATAACGTCGTAGAATAATATATCAGCTATTGTAACCTTCCCATACCTAACTCAGCTGTATATAAACAAATCAAGTCTTTTATATGCAATTACACTTACGGGGTCCAGTTGGTTACTGCGAGGCGTGCTCATTTGATTATGATTAGAGTACTAAGTTAATAAATTTCTAACACGTACAGATTTGAATAACGGCGTAGAATAATATATCAGCTATTGTAACCTACCCATACCTAAATAAGCTGTATATAAACAAATCAAGACTTTTATATGTAATTACTCTTACGGGGACCAGTTGGTTACTGCGAGGCGTGCTCATTTGATTATGATTAGAGTACTAATTAATGAATTTCTACCACGTATAGATTTGAATAAAGTCGTAGAATAATATATTAGCTACTGTAACCTACCCATACCTAAATAAGCTGTATATAAACAAGTAAAGTCTTTTATATGCAATTGCACTTACGGGGTCCAGTTGGTTACTGCGAGGCGTGCTCATTTGATTATGATTAGAGTACTAAGTTAATAAATTTCTACCACGTACAGATTTGAATAACGTCGTAGAATAATATATCAGCTATTGTAACCTACCCATACCTAAATAAGCTGTATATAAACAAATCAAGTCTTTTATATGCAATTACACTTACGGGGTCCAGTTGGTTACTGCGAGGCGTGCTCATTTGATTATGATTAGAGTACTAAGTTAATGAATTTCTACCACGTATAGATTTGAACAACGTCGTAGAATAATATATTAGCTATTTTAACCTACCCATACCTAAATCTGCTGTATATAAAAAAATCAAGTCTTTTGTATGCAATTAAACTTACAGATGCCAATTAGTTACAACGAGGCGTGCTCATTTGATTATGATTAGGCTGCTCAGTTAATGAATTTTTAACAAGTATAGATTTAAAAAATTTCGTAGAATAATATATTAGCCATTATATTCTGACCATATGTAGTTATGCTGTATATAAACAAATCAAGTTTTTTATATGCAATTACACTTCCGGGTCCAGTTGGTTACTGCGAGGCGTGCTCATTTGATTATGATTAGAGTACTAAGTTAATCAATTTCTACCACGTACAGATTTGAATAACGTCGTAGAATAATATATCAGCTATTGTAACCTACCCATACCTAAATAAGCTGTATATAAACAAATCAAGTCTTTTATATGCAATTACACTTACGGGGTCCAGTTGGTTACTGCGAGGCGTGCTCATTTGATTATAATTATCTACTAAGTTAATGAATTTCTACCACGTATAGATTTGAACAACGTCGTAGAATAATATATTAGCTATTGTAACCTACCCATACCTAAATCTGCTGTATATAAAAAAATCAAGTCTTTTGTATGCAATTAAACTTACAGATGCCAATTAGTTACAACGAGGCGTGCTCATTTGATTATGATTAGGCTACTCAGTTAAGGAATTTTTAACAAGTATAGATTTAAAAAATTTCGTAGAATAATATATTAGCCATTATATTCTGACCACACGTAATTAAGCTCTATATACAAATCACTTCTTTTATATGAAATTACACTTAAGGGCTCTTGTTGGTTACAACGAGGCGTGCTCATTTGATTATAATTAGGGTCCTCAGTTAATGAATATCTTCCACGTATAGATTTGAATAACGTCGTAGAATAATATATTAGCTATTGTAACATACCCATACCTAAATAAGCTGTATATAAACAAATCAAGACTTTTATATGCAATTACACTTACGGGGACCAGTTGGTTACTGCGAGGCGTGCTCATTTGATTATGATTAGAGTACTAAGTTAATGAATTTCTACCACGTATAGATTTGAATAACGTTGTAGAATAATATATTAGCTATTGTAACCTACCCATACCTAAATAAGCTGTACATACACAAATCAAGCTTTTTATATGGAATTACACTTAAGGGATCTTGATGGTTACAACGAGGCGTGCTCATTTGATTATGATTAGGGTACTAAGTTAATAAATTTCTACCACGTACAGACTTGAATAATGTCGTAGAATAATATATCACCTATTGTAACCTACCCATACCTAAATAAGCTGTATATAAACAAATCAAGACTTTTATATGCATTTACTCTTACGGGGACCAGTTGGTTACTGCGAGGCGTGCTCATTTGATTATGATTAGAGTACTAAGTTAATAAATTTCTACCACGTACGGATTTGAATAATGTCGTAGAATAATATATCAGCTATTGTAACCTGCCCAAACCTAAATAAGCTGGACATAAACAATTGAAGTTTTTATATGCAATTACACTTGAGGGGTCTTGTTGGTTACAACGAGGCGTGCCCATTTGATTATAATTAGGGTCCTCAGTTAATGAATTTCTTCCACGTACAGATTTGAATAACGTCGTAGAATAATATATCAGCTATTGTAACATACCCATACCTAAATAAGCTGTATATAAACAAATCAAGTCTTTTATATGCAATTACACTTACGGGGTCCAGTTGTTTACTGCGAGGCGTGCTCATTTGATTATGATTAGGGTAGTAAGTTAATAAATTTCTGCCACGTGCAGATTTGAATAACGTCATAGATAAATATATAAGCTATTGTAACATACCCATACCTAGATAAGCTGTATATAAACAAATCAAGACTTTTATATGCAATTACACTTACGGGGACCAGTTGGTTACTGCGAGACGTGCTCATTTGATTATGATTAGGGTCCTCAGTTAATGAATTTCTTCCACGTACAGATTTGAATAACGTCATAGATAAATATATAAGCTATTGTAACATACCCATACCTAAATAAGCTTTATATAAACAAATCAAGACTTTTATATGCAATTGCACTTACGGGGTCCAGTTGGTTACTGCGAGGCGTGCTCATTTGATTATAATTATCTACTCACTTAATGAGTTTCTTCCACGTATAGATTTGAACAACGTCGTAGAATAATATATTAGCTATTGTAACCTACCCATACCTAAATCAGCTGTATATAAACAAATCAAGTCTTTTTTATGCAATTAAACTTACAGATGCCAATTATTTACAACGAGGCGTGCTCCTTTGGTTACGATTAGGCTACTCAGTTAAGGAATTTTTAACAAGTATAGATTTAAAAAATTTCGTAGAATAATATATTATCCATTATATTCTGACCACACGTAATTAAGCTCTATATACAAATCACTTCTTTTATATGCAATTACACTTAAGGGGTCTTGTTCGTTACAACGAGGCGTGCTCATTTGATTATAATTAGGGTCCTCAGTTAATGAATATCTTCCACGTATAGATTTGAATAACGTCGTAGAATAATATATTAGCTATTGTAACCCACCCATACCTAAATAAGCTGTATATAAACAAATCAAGACTTTTATATGCAATTACACTTACCGGGACCAGTTGGTTACTGCGAGGCGTGCTCATTTGATTATGATTAGAGTACTAAGTTAATGAATTTCTACCACGTATAGATTTGAATAACGTTGTAGAATAATATATTAGCTATTGTAACCTACCCATACCTAAATAAGCTGTACATACACAAATCAAGCTTTTTATATGGAATTACACTTAAGGGATCTTGATGGTTACAACGAGGCGTGCTCATTTGATTATGATTAGGGTACTAAGTTAATAAATTTCTACCACGTACAGACTTGAATAATGTCGTAGAATAATATATCACCTATTGTAACCTAAACATACCTAAATAAGCTGTATATAAACAAATCAAGACTTTTATATGCATTTACTCTTACGGGGACCAGTTGGTTACTGCGAGGCGTGATCATTTGATTATGATTAGAGTACTAAGTTAATAAATTTCTACCACGTACAGATGTGAATAACGTCCTAGAATAATATATCAGCTATTGTAACCTACCCATACCTAAATAAGCTGTATATAAACAAATCAAGACTTTTTATATGCAATTACACTTTAGGGGTCTTGTTGGTTACAACGAGGCGTGCCCATTTGTTTATAATTAGGGTCCTCATTTAATGAATTTCTTACACGTACAGATTTGAATAACGTCGTAGAATAATATATCAGCTATTGTAACCTACCCATACCTAAATAAGCTGTATATAAACAAATAAAGTCTTTTATATGCAATTGCACTTACGGGGTCCAGTTGTTTCCTGCGAGGCGTGCTCATTTGATTATGATTAGGGCATTAAGTTAATAAATTTCTACCACGTGCAGATTTGAATAACGTCATAGATAAATATATAAGCTATTGTAACCTGCCCATACCTAAATAAGCTGTATATAAACAAATCAAGACTTTTATATGCAATTACACTTACGGGGACCAGTTGGTTACTGCGAGGCATGCTCATTTGATTATGATTAGGGTCCTCAGTTAATGAATTTCTTCCACGTACAGATTTAAATAACGTCATAGATAAATATATAAACAAATCAAGACTTTTATATGCAATTACACTTACGGGGACCAGTTGGTTACTGCGAGGCGTGCTCAGTTGATTATGATTAGAGTACAAAGTTAATGAATTTCTTCCACGTATAGATTTGAATAACGTCGTAGAATAATATATCAGCTATTGTAAACTACCCATACCTAAATAAGCTGAATATACACAAATCAAGCTTTTTATATGGAATTACACTTAAGGGGTCTTGCTGGTTACAACGAGGCGTGCTCATTTGTTTATAATTAGGGTCCCCAGTTAATGAATTTCTTCCACGTACCGATTTGAATAACGTCGTAGAATAATATATCACCTATTGTAACCTACCCATACCTAAATAAGCTGTATATAAACAAATCAAGACTTTTATATGCAATTACACTTACGGGGACCAGTTGGTTACTGCGAGACGTGCTCATTTGATTATGATTAGGCTGCTCAGTTAATGAATTTCTTCCACGTACAGATTTAAATAACGTCATAGATAAATATATAAACAAATCAAGACTTTTATATGCAATTACACTTACGGGGACCAGTTGGTTACTGCGAGGCGTGCTCAGTTGATTATGATTAGAGTACAAAGTTAATGAATTTCTTCCACGTATAGATTTGAATAACGTCGTAGAATAATATATCAGCTATTGTAAACTACCCATACCTAAATAAGCTGAATATACACAAATCAAGATTTTTATATGGAATTACACTTAAGGGGTCTTGCTGGTTACAACGAGGCGTGCTCATTTGTTTATAATTAGGGTCCTCAGTTAATGAATTTCTTCCACATACCGATTTGAATGACGTCGTAGAATAATATATCACCTATTGTAACCTACCCATACCTAAATAAGCTGTATATAAACAAATCAAGACTTTTATATGCAATTACACTTACGGGGTCCAGTTGGTTACTGCGAGGCGTGCTCATTTGATTATGATTAGGGTACTAAGTTAATAAATTTCTACCACGTACAGACTTGAATAATGTCGTAGAATAATATATCAGCTATTGTAACCTTCCCATACCTAACTCAGCTGTATATAAACAAATCAAGTCTTTTATATGCAATTACACTTACGGGGTCCAGTTGGTTACTGCGAGGCGTGCTCATTTGATTATGATTAGGGTACTAAGTTAATAAATTTCTACCACGTACAGATTTGAACAACGTCGTAGAATAATATATCACCTATTGTAACCTACCCATACCTAAATAAGCTGTATATAAACAAATCAAGAGTTTTATATGCATTTACTCTTACGGGGACCAGTTGGTTACTGCGGGGCGTGCTCATTTGATTATGATTAGAGTACTAACTTAATGAATTTCTACCACTTATAGATTTCAATAACGTCGTAGAACAATATATTAGCTATTGTAACCTACCCATACCTAAATAAGCTGTATAAACACAAATCAAGCTTTTTATATGCAATTACACTTAAGGGGTCTTGTTGTTTACAACGAGGCGTGCCCATTTGATTATAATTAGGGTCCTCAGTTAATGAATTTCTTCCACGTACAGATTTTAATAAAGTCGTAGAATAATATATCAGCTATTGTAACCTACCCATACCTAAATAAGCTGTATATAAACAAATCAAGACTTTTATATGCAATTACACTTACGGGGTCCAGTTGGTTACAGCGAGGCGTGCTCATTTGATTATGATTAGGGTACTAAGTTAATAAATTTCTACCACGTACAGATTTGAATATCGTCGTAGAATAATATATCAGGTATTGTAACCTACCCTTACCTAAATAAGCTGTATATAAACAAATCAAGTCTTTTATATGCAATTACACTTACGGGGACCAGTTGGTTACTGCGAGGCGTGCTCAGTTGATTATGATTAGAGTACTAAGTTAATGACTTTCTACCACGTATAGATTTGAATAACGTTGTAGAATAATATATCAGCTATTGTAACCTACCCATACCTAAATAAGCTGAATATACACAAATCAAGCTTTTTATATGCAATTACACTTAAGGGGTCTTGTTGGTTACAACGAGGCGTGCCCATTTGTTTATAATTAGGGTCCTCAGTTAATGAATTTCTTCCACATACCGATTTGAATAACGTAGTAGAATAATATATCACCTATTGTAACCTACCCATACGTAAATAAGATGTACATTAACAAACCTAGTCTACTATACGCAATTACTCTCACGGGGTCCTGTTGGTTACACCGAGGCGTGCTCATTTGATTATGATTAGGGTATTAAGTTAATAAATTTCTACCACGTACAGATTTGAATAACGTCGTAGAATAATATATCAGCCATTGTAACATACCCATACCTAAATAAGCTGTATATAAACAAATCAAGACTTTTATATGCAATTACACTTACGGGGACCAGTTGGTTACTGCGAGGCGTGCTCAGTTGATTATGATTAGAGTACAAAGTTAATGAATTTCTTCCACGTATAGATTTGAATAACGTCGTAGAATAATATATCAGCTATTGTAACCTACCCATACCTAAATAAGCTGAATATACACAAATCAAGCTTTTTATATGCAATTACACTTAAGGGGTCTTGTTGGTTACAACGAGGCGTGCCCATTTGTTTATAATTAGGGTCCTCAGTTAATGAATTTCTTCCACATACCGATTTGAATAACGTAGTAGAATAATATATCACCTACTGTAACCTACCCATACCTAAATAAGCTGTATATAAACAAATCAAGAGTTTTATATGCATTTACTCTTACGGGGACCAGCAGTTTACTGCGAGTCGTGCTCATTTGATTATGATTAGAGTACTAAGTTAATGAATTTCTACCACGTATAGATTTATATAACGTAGTAGAATAATATATTAGCTATTGTAACCTACCCATACCTAAATAATCTGTATATAAACAAATCAAGACTTTTATATGCAATTACACTTACGGGGTCCAGTTGGTTACAGCGAGGCGTGCTCATTTGATTATGATTAGGGTACTAAGTTAATAAATTTCTACCACGTACAGATTTGAATAACGTCATAGAATAATATATCAGCTATTGTAACCTACCCATACCTAAATAAGCTGTATATAAACAAATCAAGACTTTTATATGCAATTACACTTACGGGGACCAGTTGGTTACTGCGAGGCGTGCTCATTTGATTATGATTAGAGTACAAAGTTAATGAATTTCTTCCACGTATAGATTTGAATAACGTCGTAGAATAATATATCAGTTATTGTAAACTACCCATACATTACTCAGGTGTATATAAACCAATCAAGTCTTTTATATGCAATTACACTTACGGGGTCCAGTTGGTTACTGCGAGGCGTGCTCATTTGATTATGATTAGGGTACTAAGTTAATAAATTTCTACCACGTACAGATTTGAATAACGTCGTAGAATAATATATCACCTATTGTAACCTACCCATACCTAAATAAGCTGTATATAATCAAATCAAGACTTTTATATGCAATTACACTTACGAAAACCAGTTGGTTACTGCGGGGCGTGCTCATTTGATTATGATTAGAGTACTAACTTAATGAATTTCTACCACTTATAGATTTCAATAACGTCGTAGAACAATATATTAGCTATTGTAACCTACCCATACCTACATAAGCTGTATATACACAATTCAAGCTTTTTATATGCAATTACACTTAAGGGGTCTTGTTGGTTACAACGAGGCGTGCTCATTTGATTATAATTAGGCTGCTCAGTTAATGAATTTCTTCCACATACCGACTTGAATAATTTAGTAGAATAATATATCACCTATTGTAACCTACCCATAACTAACTGAGATGTATAGAAACAAATCATGACTTTTATATGCATTTACTCTTACGGGGTCCAGTTGGTTACAGCGAGGCGTGCTCATTTGATTATGATTAGGGTACAAAGTTAATAAATTTCTACCACGTACAGATTTGAATAACGTCGTAGAATAATATATCAGCTATTGTAACCTACCCTTACCTAAATAAGCTGTATATAAACAAATCAAGACTTTTATATGCAATTACACTTACGGGGTCCAGTTGGTTACTGCGAGGCGTGCTCAGTTGATTATGATTAGAGTACTAAGTTAATGAATTTCTACCACGTATAGATTTAAATAACGTCGTAGAATAATATAACAGCTATTGTAACCTACCCATACCTAAATAAGCTGTATATAAACAAATCAAGCTTTTTTTATGCAATTACACTTAAGGGGTCTTGTTGGATACAACGAGGCGTGCTCATTTGATTATAATTATTGTCCTCAGTTAATGAATTTCTTCCACGTACCGATTTGAATAACGTAGTAGAATAATATATCACCTATTGTAACCTACCCATACCTAAATACTCTGTATATAAACAAATCAAGACTTTTATATGCATTTACTCTTACGGGGACCAGTTGGTTACTGCGAGGCGTGCTCATTTGATTATGATTAGAGTACTAAGTTAATGAATTTCTACCACGTATAGATTTGAATAACGTTGTAGAATAATATATTAGCTATTGTAACCTACCCATACCTAAATAAGCTGTATATAAACAAATCAAGACTTTAATATGCAATTACACTTACGGGGTCCAGTTGGTTACAGCGAGGCGTGCTCATTTGATCATGATTAGGGTATTAAGTTAATAAATTTCTACCACGTACAGATTTGAATAACGTCGTAGAATAATATATCAGCTATTGTAACCTACCCATACCTAAATAAGCTGTATATAAACAAATCAAGACTTTTATATGCAATTACACTTACGGGGACAAGTTGGTTACTGCGAGGCGTGCTCAGTTGATTATGATTAGAGTACAAAGTTAATGAATTTCTTCCACGTATACATTTGAATAACGTCGTAGAATAATATATCAGCTATTGTAACCTACCCATACCTAAATAAGCTGTATATACACAAATCAATCTTTTTATATGCAATTACACTTAAGGGGTCTTGTTGGTTACAGCGAGGCGTGCCCATTTGTTTATAATTAGGGTCCTCAGTTAATGAATTTCTTCCACGTACAGATTTGAATAACGTCGTAGAATAATATATCACCTATTGTAACCTACCCATACCTAAATAAGCTGTATATAAACAAATCAAGACTTTTATATGCATTTACTCTTACGGGGACCAGTTGGTTACTGCGAGACCTGCTCATTTGATTATGATTAGAGTACTAAGTTAATGAATTTCTACCACGTATAGATTTGAATAACGTCGTAGAATAATATATTAGCTATTGTAACCTACCCATACCTAAATAAGCTGTATATACACAAATCAAGCTTTTTATATGCAATTACACTTAAGGGGTCTTGTTGGTTACAACGAGGCGTGCCCATTTGATTATAATTAGGGTCCTCAGTTAATGAATTTCTACCACGTATAGATTTGAATAACGTTGTAGAATAATATATTAGCTATTGTAACCTACCCATACCTAAATAAGCTGTACATACACAAATCAAGCTTTTTATATGGAATTACACTTAAGGGGTCTTGTTGGTTACAACGAGGCGTGCTCATTTGATTATGATTAGGGTACTAAGTTAATAAATTTCTACCACGTACAGACTTGAATAATGTCGTAGAATAATATATCACCTATTGTAACCTACCCATACCTAAATAAGCTGTATATAAACAAATCAAGACTTTTATATGCATTTACTCTTACGGGGACCAGTTGGTTACTGCGAGGCGTGCTCATTTGATTATGATTAGAGTACTAAGTTAATGAATTTCTACCACGTATAGATTTGAATAACGTCGTAGAATAATATATTAGCTATTGTAACCTACCCATACCTAAATCAGCTGTATATAAACAAATCAAGTCTTTTATATGCAATTACACTTACGGGGTCCAGTTGGTTACTGCGAGGCGTGCTCATTTGATTATGATTAGGGTACTAAGTTAATAAATTTCTACCACGTACAGATTTGAATAACGTCGTAGAATAATATATTAGCTATTGTAACCTACCCATACCTAAATCAGCTGTATATAAACAAATCAAGTCTTTTATATGCAATTACACTTACGGGGTCTTGTTGGTTACAACGAGGCGTGCTCATTTGATTATAATTAGGGTCCTCAGTTAATGAATTTCTTCCACGTATAGATTTGAATAACGTCGTAGAATAATATATTAGCTATTGTAACCTACCCATACCTAAATAAGCTGTATATAAACAAATCAAGACTTTTATATGCAATTACACTTACGGGGACCAGTTGGTTACTGCGAGGCGTGCTCATTTGATTATAATTAGGGTCCTCAGTTAATGAATTTCTTCCACGTACAGATTTGAATAACGTCGTAGAATAATATATCAGCTATTGTAACCTACCCATACCTAAATAAGCTGTATATAAACAAATAAAGTCTTTTATATGCAATTGCACTTACGGGGTCCAGTTGTTTACTGCGAGGCGTGCTCATTTGATTATGATTAGAGTACTAAGTTAATAAATTTGTACCAGGTACAGATTTGAATAACGTCATAGATAAATATATAAGCTATTGTAACATACCCATACATAAATAAGCTGTATATAAACAAATCAAGTTTTTTATATGCAATTACACTTACGGGGTCTTGTTGGTTACAACGAGGCGTGCTCATTTGATTATGATTAGGGTACTAAGTTAATAAATTTCTACCACGTACAGATTTGAATAACGTCGTAGAATAATATATCAGCTATTGTAACCTACCCATACCTAAATAAGCTGTATATAAACAAATCAAGACTTTTATATGCAATTACACTTACGGGGACCAGTTGGTTACTGCGAGGCGTGCTCAGTTGATTATGATTAGAGTGCAAAGTTAATGAATTTCTTCCACGTATAGATTTGAATAACGTCGTAGAATAATATATCAGCTATTGTAAACTACCCATACCTAAATAAGCTGAATATACACAAATCAAGCTTTTTATATGCAATTACACTTAAGGGGTCTTGTTGGTTACAACGAGGCGTGCCCATTTGTTTATAATTAGGGTCCCCAGTTAATGAATTTCTTCCACGTACCGATTTGAATAACGTCGTAGAATAATATATTAGCTATTGTAACCCACCCATACCTAAATAAGCTGTATATAAACAAATCAAGACTTTTATATGCAATTACACTTACGAAAACCAGTTGGTTACTGCGGGGCGTGCTCATTTGATTATGATTAGAGTACTAACTTAATGAATTTCTACCACTTATAGATTTCAATAACGTCGTAGAACAATATATTAGCTATTGTAACCTACCCATACCTAAATAAGCTGTATATACACAAATCAAGCTTTTTATATGCAATTACACTTAAGGGGTCTTGTTGGTTACAACGAGGCGTGCTCATTTGATTATAATTAGGGTCCTCAGTTAATGAATTTCTTCCACGTACAGATTTGAATAACGTCGTAGAATAATATATCAGCTATTGTAACCTACCCATACCTAAATAAGCTGTATATAAACAAATCAAGACTTTTATATGCAATTACACTTACGGGGACCAGTTGGTTACTGCGAGGCGTGCTCATTTAATTATGATTAGAGTACCAACTTAATGAATTTCTACCACGTACAGATTTGAATAACGTCGTAGAATAATATATCAGCTATTGTAACCTACCCATACCTAAATAACCTGTATATACCCAAATCAAGCTTTTTATATGCAATTACACTTAAGGGGTCTTGTTGGTTACAACGAGGCGTGCTCATTTGATTATAATTAGGGTCCTCAGTTAATGAATTTCTTCCAAGTACAGATTTGAATAACGTCGTAGAATAATATATCACCTATTGTAACCTACCCATACCTAAATAAGCTGTATATAAACAAATCAAGACTTTTATATGCATTTACTCTTACGGGGACCAGTTGGTTACTGCGAGGCGTGCTCATTTGATTATGATTAGAGTACTAAGTTAATGAATTTCTACCACGTATAGATTTGAATAACGTCGTAGAATAATATATTAGCTATTGTAACCTACCCATACCTAAATAAGCTGTATATAAACAAATCAAGACTTTTATATGCATTTACTCTTACGGGGACCAGTTGGTTACTGCGAGGCGTGCTCATTTGATTATGATTAGAGTACTAAGTTAATGAATTTCTACCACGTATAGATTTGAATAACGTCGTAGAATAATATATTAGCTATTGTAACCTACCCATACCTAAATAAGCTGTATATAAACAAATCAAGTCTTTTATATGCAATTACACTTACGGGGTCCAGTTGGTTACTGCGAGGCGTGCTCATTTGATTATGATTAGGGTACTAAGTTAATAAATTTCTACCACGTACAGATTTGAATAATGTCGTAGAATAATATATCAGCTATTGTAACCTACCCATACCTAAATAAGCTGTATATAAACAAATCAAGCTTTTTTTATGCAATTACACTTAAGGGGTCTTGTTGGATACAACGAGGCGTGCTCATTTGATTATAATTAGGGTCCTCAGTTAATGAATTTCTTCCACGTACAGATTTGGATAACGTCGTAGAATAATATATTAGCTATTGTAACCTACCCATACCTAAATAAGCTGTATATAAACAAATCAAGACTTTTATATGCAATTACACTTACGAAAACCAGTTGGTTACTGCGGGGCGTGCTCATTTGATTATGATTAGAGTACTAACTTAATGAATTTCTACCACTTATAGATTTCAATAACGTCGTAGAACAATATATTAGCTATTGTAACCTACCCATACCTACATAAGCTGTATATACACAATTCAAGCTTTTTATATGCAATTACACTTAAGGGGTCTTGTTGGTTACGACGAGTCGTGCTCATTTGATTATAATTAAGGTCCTCAGTTAATGAATTTCTTCCACGTACAGATTTGAATAACGTCGTATAATAATATATTAGCTATTGTAACCTACCCATACCTAAATCAGCTGTATATAAACAAATGAAGACTTTTATATGCAATTACACTTACGGGGTCCAGTTTGTTACAGCGAGGCGTGCTCATTTGATTATGATTAAGGTAATAAGTTAATAAATTTCTACCACGTACAGATTTGAATAACGTCATAGAATAATATATCAGCTATTGTAACCTACCCATACCTAAATCAGCTGTATGTAAACAAATCAAGACTTTTATATGCAATTACACTTACGGGGACCAGTTGGTTACTGCGAGGCGTGCTAATTTGATTATGATTAGAGTACTAAGTTAATGAATTTCTTCCACGTATATATTTGAATAACGTCGTAGAATAATATATCAGCTATTGTAACCTACCCATACCTAAATAAGCTGTATATACACAAATCAAGCTTTTTATATTCAATTACACTTAAGGGGTCTTGTTGGTTACAACGAGGCGTGCCCATTTGTTTATAATTAGGGTCCTCAGTTAATGAATTTTTAACACGTATAGATTTGAATAACGTTGTAGAATAATATATTAGCTATTGTAACCTACCCATACCTAAATAAGCTGTACATACACAAATCAAGCTTTTTATATGGAATTACACTTAAGGGATCTTGATGGTTACAACGAGGCGTGCTCATTTGATTATGATTAGGGTACTAAGTTAATAAATTTCTACCACGTACAGACTTGAATAATGTCGTAGAATAATATATCACCTATTGTAACCTACCCATACCTAAATAAGCTGTATATAAACAAATCAAGACTTTTATATGCATTTACTCTTACGGGGACCAGTTGGTTACTGCGAGGCGTGCTCATTTGATTATGATTAGAGTACTAAGTTAATGAATTTCTACCACGTATAGATTTGAATAACGTCGTAAAATAATATATTAGCTATTGTAACCTACCCATACCTAAATAAGCTGTATATAAACAAATCAAGTCTTTTATATGCAATTACACTTACGGGGTCCAGTTGGTTACTGCGAGGCGTGCTCATTTGATTATGATTAGGGTACTAAGTTAATAAATTTCTACCACGTACAGATTTGAATAATGTCGTAGAATAATATATCAGCTATTGTAACCTACCCATACCTAAATAAGCTGTATATAAACAAATCAAGTCTTTTGTATGCAATTACACTTACGGGGACCAGTTGGTTACAACGAGGCGTGCTCATTTGATTATGATTAGGCTGCTCAGTTAATGAATTTTTAACACGTATAGATTTGAATAACGTCTTTGAATAATATATCAGCTATTGTAACCTACCCATACCTAAATAAGCTGTATATAAACAAATCAAGTCTTTTATATGCAATTATACTCACGGGGTACAGTTGGTTACAATGAAGCGTGCTCATTCGAATATCATGAGGGTACTCATCCAATGAATTTCTTCCACGTATAGATCTGAATAACGTCTTTGAATGATATATTTTCTATTGTAACCTGCCCATACCTAAATAAGCTGTATATAAACAAATCAAGTCTTTTATATGCAATTACACTTACGGGGACCAGTTGGTTACTGCGAGGCGTGCTCATTTGATTATCATTAGGGTACTCAGTTATTGAATTTCAACCACGTACAGATTTGAATAACGTCGTAGAATAATATATCAGTTATTGTAACCTACCCATACCTAAATAAGCTGTATATAAACAAATCAAGACTTTTATATGCAATTACACTTACGGGGACCAGTTGGTTACTGCGAGGCGTGCTCATTTGATTATGATTAGAGTACTAAGTTAATAAATTTGTACCACGTACAGATTTGAATAACGTCATAGATAAATATATAAGCTATTGTAACCTACCCATACCTAAATCAGCTGTATATAAACAAATCAAGTCTTTTGTATGCAATTAAACTTACAGATGCCAATTAGTTACAACGAGGCGTGCTCATTTGATTATGATTAGGCTACTCAGTTAATGAATTTTTAACAAGTATAGATTTAAAAAATTTCGTAGAATAATATATTAGCCATTATATTCTGACCACATGTAATTATGGTGTATATAAACAAATCAAGTTTTTTATATGCAATTACACTTACGGGGTCTTGTTGGTTACAACGAGGCGTGCTCATTTGATTATAATTAGGGTCCTCAGTTAATGAATTTCTTCCACGTACAGATTTGAATAACGTCGTAGAATAATATATCAGCTATTGTAACCTACCCATACCTAAATAAGCTGTATATAAACAACTCAATTCTTTTATATGCAATTACACTTACGGGGTCCAGTTGGTTACTGCGAGGCGTGCTCATTTTATTATGATTAGGGTACTAAGTTAATAAATTTGTACCACGTACAGATTTGAATAACGTCATAGATAAATATATAAGCTATTGTAACATACCCATACATAAATAAGCTGTATATAAACAAATCAAGTCTTTTATATGCAATTACACTTACGGGGTCTTGTTGGTTACAACGAGGCGTGCTCATTTGATTATAATTAGGGTCCTCAGTTAATGAATTTCTTCCACGTACAGATTTGAATAACGTCGTAGAATAATATATCAGCTATTGTAACCTACCCATACCTAAATAAGCTGTATATAAACAAATCAAGACTTTTATATGCAATTACACTTACGGGGTCCAGTTGGTTACTGCGAGGCGTGCTCATTTGATTATGATTAGGGTACTAAGTTAATAAATTTCTACCACGTACAGATTTGAATAACGTCGTAGAATAATATATCAGCTATTGTAACCTACCCATACCTAAATAAGCTGTATATAAACAAATCAAGACTTTTATATGCAATTACACTTACGGGGACCAGCAGTTTACTGCGAGTCGTGCTCAGTTGATTATGATTAGAGTACAAAGTTAATGAATTTCTTCCACGTATAGATTTGAATAACGTCGTAGAATAATATATTAGCTATTATAACCTACCCATACCTAAATAAGCTGTATATAAGCAAATCAAGACTTTTATATGCAATTACACTTACGGGGACCAATTAGTTACAACGAGGCGTGCTCATTTGATTATGATTAGGCTACTCAGTTAATGAATTTTTAACAAGTATAGATTTAAAAAATTTCGTAGAATAATATATTAGCCATTATATTCTGACCACATGTAATTATGGTGTATATAAACAAATCAAGTTTTTTATATGCAATTACACTTACGGGGTCTTGTTGGTTACAACGAGGCGTGCTCATTTGATTATAATTAGGGTCCTCAGTTAATGAATTTCTTCCACGTACAGATTTGAGTAACGTCGTAGAATAATATATCAGCTATTGTAACCTACCCATACCTAGATAAGCTGTATATAAACAAATCAAGACTTTTATATGCAATTACACTTACGGGGACCAGTTGGTTACTGCGAGACGTGCTCATTTGATTATGATTAGGGTACTAAGATAATAAATTTCTACCACGTACAGATTTGAATAACGACGTAGAAAAATATATCAGCTATTGTAACCTACCCATACCTAAATAAGCTGTATATAAACAAATCAAGACTTTTATATGCAATTACACTTACTGTGTTTATTTTGTTACTACGAGGCGTGCTCATTTGATTATGATTAGGCTACTCAGTTAATGAATTTTTAACAAGTATAGATTTAAAAAATTTCGTAGAATAATATATTAGCCATTATATTCTGACCACATGTAATTATGCTGTATATAAACAAATTAAGTTTTTTATATGCAATTACACTTAAGGGTTCTTGTTGTTTACAACGAGGCGTGCCCATTTGATTATAATTAGGGTCCTCAGTTAATGAATTTCTTCCCCGTACAGATTTTAATAACGTCGTAGAATAATATATCAGCTATTGTAACCTACCCATACCTAAATAAGCTGTATATAAACAAATAAAGTCTTTTATATGCAATTGCACTTACGGGGTCCAGTTGTTTACTGCGAGGCGTGCTCATTTGATTATGATTAATGTACTAAGTTAATAAATTTGTACCACGTACAGATTTGAATAAACGTTATAGATAAATATATAAGCTATTGTAACATACCCATACATAAATAAGCTGTATATAAACAAATCAAGTCTTTTATATGCAATTACACTTACGGGGTCTTGTTGGTTACAACGAGGCCTGCTCATTTGATTATAATTAGGGTCCTCAGTTAATGAATTTCTTCCACGTATAGATTTGAATAACGTCGTAGAATAATATATCAGCTATTGTAACCTACCCATACCTAAATAAGCTGTATGAAAACAAATCAAGTCATTTATATGCAAATACTCTTACTTGGTGCAGTTGGTTACAACGAGGCGTGCTCATTTGATTATGATTAGAGTACTAAGTTAATGAATTTCTACTACGTATAGATTTGAGTAACGTCGTAGAATAATATGTCAGCTATTGTAACCTACCCATACCTAAATAAGCTGTATATAAACAAATCAAGTCTTTTATATACAATTACACTTACGGGGTCCAGTTGGTTACTGCGAGGCGTGCTCATTTGATTATGATTAGGGTACTAAGTTAATGAATTTCTTCCACGTATAGATTTGAATAACGTCGTAGAATAATATATCAGCTATTGTAACCTACCCATACCTAAATAAGCTGTACATAAGCAAATCAAGACTTTTATATGCAATTACACTTACGGGGACCAATTAGTTACAACGAGGCGTGCTCATTTGATTATGATTAGGCTACTCAGTTAATGAATTTTTAACAAGTATAGATTTAAAAAATTTCGTAGAATAATATATTAGCCATTATATTCTGACCACATGTAATTATGGTGTATATAAACAAATCAAGTTTTTTATATGCAATTACACTTACGGGGTCTTGTTGGTTACAACGAGGCGTGCTCATTTGATTATAATTAGGGTCCTCAGTTAATGAATTTCTTCCACATACCGATTTGAATAACGTAGTAGAATAATATATCACCTATTGTAACCTACCAAGACCTAAATTAGCTGTATATAAACAAATCAAGACTTTTATATGCATTTACTCTTACGGGGACCAGTTGGTTACTGCGAGGCGTGCTCATTTGATTATGATTAGAGTACTAAGTTAATGAATTTCTACCACGTATAGATTTGAATAACGTCGTAGAATAATATATTAGCTATTGTAACCTACCCATACCTAAATAAGCTGTATATAAACAAATCAAGACTTTTATATGCAATTACACTTACGGGGACCAGTTGGTTACAGCGAGGCGTGCTCATTTGATTATGATTAGAGTACTAAGTTAATAAATTTCTACCACGTACAGATTTGAATAACGTCGTAGAATAATATATCAGCTATTGTAACCTACCCATACCTAAATAAGCTGTATATAAACAAATCAAGACTTTTATATGCAATTACACTTACGGGGACCAGTTGGTTACTGCGAGGCGAGCTCAGTTGATTATGATTAGAGTACAAAGTTAATGAATTTCTTCCACGTATATATTTGAATAACGTCGTAGAATAATATATTAGCTATTGTAACCTACCCATACCTAAATAAGCTGTATATACACAAATCAAGATTTTTATATGCAATTACACTTAAGGGGTCTTGTTGGTTACAGCGAGGCGTGCCCATTTGTTTATAATTAGGGTCCTCAGTTAATGAATTGCTACCACGTATAGATTTGAATAACGTTGTAGAATAATATATTAGCTATTGTAACCTACCCATACCTAAATAAGCTGTACATACACAAATCAAGCTTTTTATATGGAATTACACTTAAGGGATTTTGTTGGTTACAAAGAGGCGTGCTCATTTGATTATGATTAGGGTACTAAGTTAATAAATTTCTACCACGTACAGACTTGAATAACGTCGTAGAATAATATATCACCTATTGTAACCTACCCATACCTAAATAAGCTGTATATAAACAAATCAAGACTTTTATATGCATTTACTCTTACGGGGACCAGTTGGTTACTGCGAGGCGTGCTCATTTGATTGTGATTAGAGTACTAAGTTAATGAATTTCTACCACGTATAGATTTGAATAACGTTGTAGAACAATATATTAGCTATTGTAACCTACCCATACCTAAATAAGCTGTATATAAACAAATCAAGTCTTTTATATGCAATTACACTTACGGGGTCCAGTTGGTTACTGCGAGGCGTGCTCATTTGATTATGATTAGAGTACTAAGTTAATAAATTTCTACCACGTACAGATTTGAATAACGTCGTAGAATAATATATTAGCTATTGTAACCTACCCATACCTAAATCAGCTGTATATAAACAAATCAAGTCTTTTGTATTCAATTACACTTACGGGGACCAGTTGGTTACTGAAGGCGTGCTCATTTGATTATGATTAGGCTACTCAGTTAATGAATTTCTACCACGTATAGATTTGAATAACGTCGTAGAATAATATATTAGCTATTTTAACCTACCCATACCTAGATAAGCTGTATATAAACAAATCAAGACTTTTATATGCAATTACACTTACGGGGACCAGTTGGTTACTGAAGGCGTGCTCATTTGATTATGATTAGAGTACTAAGTTAATGAATTTCTACTACGTATAGATTTGAGTAACGTCGTAGAATAATATGTCAGCTATTGTAACCTACCCATACCTAAATAAGCTGTATATAAACAAATCAAGACTTTTATATGCAATTACACTTACCGGGACCAGTTGGTTACTGCGAGGCGTGCTCATTTGATTATGATTAGAGTACAAAGTTAATGAATTTCTTCCACGTATAGATTTGAATAACGTCGTAGAATAAAATATTAGCTATTGTAACCTACCCATACCTACATAAGCTGTATATACACAATTCAAGCTTTTTATATGCAATTACACTTAAGGGGTCTTGTTGGTTACAACGAGGCGTGCTCATTTGATTATGATTAGGCTACTCAGTTAATGAATTTTTAACAAGTATAGATTTAAAAAATTTCGTAGAATAATATATTAGCCATTATATTCTGACCACATGTAATTATGGTGTATATAAACAAATCAAGTTTTTTATATGCAATTACACTTACGGGGTCTTGTTGGTTACAACGAGGCGTGCTCATTTGATTATAATTAGGGTCCTCAGTTAATGAATTTCTTCCACGTACAGATTTGAATAACGTCGTAGAATAATATATCAGCTATTGTAACCTACCCATACCTAAATAAGCTGTATATAAACAAATCAAGACTTTTATATGCAATTACACTTACGGGGTCTTGTTGGTTACTGCGAGGCGTGCTAATTTGATTATGATTAGGGTACTAAGTTAATAAATTTCTACCACGTACAGATTTGAATAACGTCGTAGAATAATATATCAGCTATTGTAACCTACCCATACCTAAATAAGCTGTATATAAACAAATCAAGACTTTTATATGCAATTACACTTACGGGGTCCAGTTGGTTACTGCGAGGCGTGCTCATTTGATTATGATTAGGCTGCTCAGTTAATGAATTTTTAACAAGTATAGATTTAAAAAATTTCGTAGAATAATATATTAGCCATTATATTCTGACCACATGTAATTATGCTGTATATAAACAAATCAAGTTTTTTATATGCAATTACACTTAAGGGGTCTTGTTGTTTACAACGAGGCGTGCCCATTTGATTATAATTAGGGTCCTCAGTTAATGAATTTCTTCCACGTACAGATTTTAATAAAGTCGTAGAATAATATATCAGCTATTGTAACCTACCCATACCTAAATAAGATGTATATAAACAAATAAATTCTTTTATATGCAATTACACTTACGCGTTCCAGTTGGTTACTGCGAGGCGTGCTCGTTTGATTATGATTAATGTACTAAGTTAATAAATTTGTACCACGTACAGATTTGAATAAACGTTATAGATAAATATATAAGCTATTGTAACATACCCATACATAAATAAGCTGTATATAAACAAATCAAGTCTTTTATATGCAATTACACTTACGGGGTCTTGTTGGTTACAACGAGGCCTGCTCATTTGATTATAATTAGGGTCCTCAGTTTATGAATTTCTTCCACGTACAGATTTGAATAACGTCGTAGAATAATATATCAGTTATTGTAACCTACCCATACCTAAATAAGCTGTATATAAACAAATCAAGTCTTTTATATGCAATTACACTTACGGGGTACAGTTGGTTACTGCGAGGCGTGCTCATTTGATTATGATTAGGGTACTAAGTTAATAAATTTCTACCACGTACAGATTTGAATAACGTCGTAGAATAATATATCAGCTATTGTAACCTACCCATACCTAAATAAGCTGTATATAAACAAATCAAGACTTTTATATGCAATTACACTTACGGGGACCAGTTGGTTACTGCGAGGCGTGCTCAGTTGATTATGATTAGAGTACAAAGTTAATGAATTTCTTCCACGTATAGATTTGAATAACGTCGTAGAATAATATATCAGCTATTGTAACCTACCCATACCTAAATAAGCTGTATATAAACAAATCAAGACTTTTATATGCAATTACACTTACGGGGACCAGTTAGTTACAACGAGGCGTGCTCATTTGATTATGATTAGGCTACTCAGTTAATGAATTTTTAACAAGTATAGATTTAAAAAATTTCGTAGAATAATATATTAGCCATTATATTCTGACCACATGTAATTATGGTGTATATAAACAAATCAAGTTTTTTATATGCAATTACACTTACGGGGTCTTGTTGGTTACAACGAGGCGTGCTCATTTGATTATAATTAGGGTCCTCAGTTAATGAATTTCTTCCACGTACAGATTTGAATAACGTCGTAGAATAATATATTAGCTATTTTAAACTCACCATACCTATATATGCTGTATATAAACAAATCAAGAATTTTATATGCATTTACTCTTACGGGGACCAGTTGGTTACTGCGAGGCGTGCTCATTTGATTATGATTAGAGTACAAAGTTAATGAATTTCTTCCACGTATAGATTTGAATAACGTCGTAGAATAATATATCAGCTATTGTAACCTACCCATACCTAAATAAGCTGAATATACACAAATCAAGCTTTTTATATGCAATTACACTTAAGGGGTCTTGTTGGTTACAACGAGGCGTGCCCATTTGTTTATAATTAGGGTCCTCAGTTAATGAATTTCTACCACGTACAGACTTGAATAATGTGGTAGAATAATATATCACCTATTGTAACCTACCCATACCTAAATAAGCTGTATATAAACAAATCAAGACTTTTATATGCATTTACTCTTACGGGGACCAGTTGGTTACTGCGAGGCGTGCTCATTTGATTATGATTAGAGTACTAAGTTAATGAATTTCTACCACGAATAGATTTGAATAACGTCGTAAAATAATATATTAGCTATTGTAACCTACCCATACCTAAATAAGCTGTATATACACAAATCAAGCTTTTTATATGCAATTACACTTAAGGGGTCTTGTTGGTTACAACGAGGCGTGCACATTTGATTATAATTAGTGTACTCAGTTAATGAATTTCTACCACGTATAGATTTGAATAACGTTGTAGAATAATATATTAGCTATTGTAACCTACCCATACCTAAATAAGCTGTACATACACAAATCAAGCTTTTTATATGGAATTACACTTAAGGGATCTTGATGGTTACAACGAGGCGTGCTCATTTGATTATGATTAGGGTACTAAGTTAATAAATTTCTACCACGTACAGACTTGAATAATGTCGTAGAATAATATATCACCTATTGTAACCTACCCATACCTAAATAAGCTGTATATAAACAAATCAAGACTTTTATATGCATTTACTCTTACGGGGACCAGTTGGTTACTGCGAGGCGTGCTCATTTGATTATGATTAGAGTACTAAGTTAATGAATTTCTACCACGTATAGATTTGAATAACGTCGTAGAATAATATATTAGCTATTGTAACCTACCCATACCTAAATCAGCTGTATATAAACAAATCAAGTCTTTTATATGCAATTACACTTACGGGGTCCAGTTGGTTACTGCGAGGCGTGCTCATTTGATTATGATTAGGGTACTAAGTTAATAAATTTCTACCACGTACAGATTTGAATAACGTCGTAGAATAATATATCAGCTATTGTAACCTACCCATACCTAAATCAGCTGTATATAAACAAATCAAGTCTTTTGTATTCAATTACACTTACGGGGACCAGTTGGTTACAACGAGGCGTGCTCGTTTGATTATCATTAGGCTACTCAGTTATTGAATTTCTACCAAGTATAGATTTGAATAACGTCTTTGAATAATATATCAGCTATTGTAACCTACCCATACATAAATAAGCTGTATATAAACAAATCAAGTCTTTTATATGCAATTATACTCACGGGGTACAGTTGGTTACAATGAAGCGTGCTCATTCGAATATCATGAGGGTACTCATCCAATGAATTTCTTCCACGTATAGATCTGAATAACGTCTTTGAATGATATATCAGCTATTGTAACCTACCCATACCTAAATAAGCTGTATATATACAAATCAAGTCTTTTATATGCAATTACACTTACGCTTTCCAGTTGGTTACAACGAGGCGTGCTCAATTGATTACCATTAGGGTACTCAGTTATTGAATTTCAACCACGTATAGATTTGAATAACGTCGTAGAATAATATATCAGTTATTGTAACCTACCCATACCTAAATAAGCTGTATATAAACAAATCAAGACTTTTATATGCAATTACACTTACGGGGACCAGTTGGTTACTGCGAGGCGTGCTCATTTGATTATGATTAGAGTACTAAGTTAATAAATTTGTACCACGTACAGATTTGAATAACGTCATAGATAAATATATAAGCTATTGTAACCTACCCATACCTAAATCAGCTGTATATAAACAAATCAAGTCTTTTGTATGCAATTAAACTTACAGATGCCAATTAGTTACAACGAGGCGTGCTCATTTGATTATGATTAGGCTACTCAGTTAATGAATTTCTTCCACGTACAGATTTGAATAACGTCGTAGAATAATATATCAGCTATTGTAACCTACCCATACCTAAATAAGCTGTATATAAACAAATCAAGACTTTTATATGCAATTACACTTACGGGGTCCAGTTGGTTACAGCGAGGCGTGCTCATTTGATTATGATTAGGGTACTAAGTTAATAAATTTCTACCACGTACAGATTTGAATAACGTCGTAGAATAATATATCAGCTATTGTAACCTACCCATACCTAAATAAGCTGTATATAAACAAATCAAGACTTTTATATGCAATTACACTTACGGGGACCAGTTGGTTACTGCGAGGCGTGCTCAGTTGATTATGATTAGAGTACAAAGTTAATGAATTTCTTCGACGCATAGATTTGAATAATGTCGTAGAATAATATATCAGCTATTGTAACCTACCCATACCTACATAAGCTGTATATAAACAAATCAAGACTTTTGTATGCAATTACACTTACGGAGACCACTTAGTTACAACGACGCGAGCTCGTCGGATTATGATTAGGCTACTCAGTTAATGAATTTTTAACAAGTATAGATTTAAAAAATTTCGTAGAATAATATATTAGCCATTATATTCTGACCACATGTAATTATGGTGTATATAAACAAATCAAGTTTTTTATATGCAATTACACTTAAGGGGTCTTGTTGGTTACAACGAGGCGTGCTCATTTGATTATAATTAGGGTCCTCAGTTAATGAATTTCTTCCACGTACAGATTTGAATAACGTCGTAGAATAATATATCAGCTATTGTAACATACCCATACATAAATAAGCTGTATATAAACAAATCAAGTCTTTTATATGCAATTACACTTACGGGGTCCAGTTGGTTACTGCGAGGCGTGCTCATTTGATTATGATTAGGGTACTAAGTTAATAAATTTGTACCACGTACAGATTTGAATAACGTCATAGATAAATATATAAGCTATTGTAACATACCCATACATAAATAAGCTGTATATAAACAAATCAAGTCTTTTATATGCAATTACACTTACGGGGTCCAGTTGGTTACTGCGAGGCGTGCTCATTTGATTATAATTAGGGTCCTCAGTTAATGAATATCTTCCACGTATAGATTTGAATAACGTCGTAGAATAATATATCAGCTATTGTAACCTACCCATACCTAAATAAGCTGTATATAAACAAATCAAGACTTTTATATGCAATTACACTTACGGGGACCAGTTGGTTACTGCGAGGCGTGCTCATTTGATTATAATTAGGGACCTCAGTTAATGAATTTCTTACACGTACAGATTTGAATAACGTCGTAGAATAATATATCAGCTATTGTAACCTACCCATACCTAAATAAGCTGTATATAAACAAATCAAGTCTTTTATATGCAATTACACTTACGGGGACCAGTTGGTTACTGCGAGGCGTGCTCATTTGATTATGATTAGAGTACTAACTTAATGAATTTCTACCACGTATAGATTTGAATAACGTCGTAGAATAATATATCAGCTATTGTAACCTACCCATACCTAAATAAGCTGTATATACCCAAATCAAGCTTTTTATATGCAATTACACTTAAGGGGTCTTGTTGGTTACAACGAGGCGTGCTCATTTGATTATGATTAGGCTACTCAGTTAATGAATTTTTAACAAGTATAGATTTAAAAAATTTCGTAGAATAATATATTAGCCATTATATTCTGACCACATGTAATTATGGTGTATATAAACAAATCAAGTTTTTTATATGCAATTACACTTACGGGGTCTTGTTGGTTACAACGAGGCGTGCTCATTTGATTATAATTAGGGTCCTCAGTTAATGAATTTCTTCCACGTACAGATTTGAATAACGTCGTAGAATAATATATCAGCTATTGTAACCTACCCATACCTAAATAAGCTGTATATAAACAAATAAAGTTTTTTATATGCAATTGCACTTACGGGGTCCAGTTGTTTACTGCGAGGCGTGCTCATTTGATTATGATTAGGGTATTAAGTTAATAAATTTCTTCCACGTACAGATTTGAGTAACGTCGTAGAATAATATATCAGCTATTGTAACATACCCATACATAAATAAGCTGTATATAAACAAATCAAGTTTTTTATATGCAATTACACTTACGGGGTCCAGTTGGTTACTGCGAGGCGTGCTCATTTGATTATGATTAGAGTACTAAGTTAATGAATTTCTACCACGTATAGATTTGAATAACGTCGTAGAATAATATATTAGCTATTGTAACCTACCCATACCTAAATAAGCTGCATATAAACAAATCAAGAGTTTTATATGCAATTACACTTACGGGGACCAATTAGTTACAACGAGGCGTGCTCATTTGATTATGATTAGGCTACTCAGTTAATGAATTTTTAACAAGTATAGATATAAAAAATTTCGTAGAATAATATATTAGCCATTATATTCTGACCACATGTAATTATGGTGTATATAAACAAATCAAGTTTTTTATATGCAATTACACTTACGGGGTCTTGTTGGTTACAACGAGGCGTGCTCATTTGATTATAATTAGGGTCCTCAGTTAATGAATTTCTACCACGTACAGATGTGAATAACGTCGTAGAATAATATATCAGCTATTGTAACCTACCCATACCTAAATAAGCTGTATATAAACAAATCAAGTCTTTTATATGCATTTACACTTACGGGGTCCAGTTGGTTACTGCGAGGCGTGCTCATTTGATTATGATTAGAGTACTAAGTTAATGAATTTCTACCACGTACAGATTTGAATAACGTCGTAGAATAATATATCAGCTATTGTAACCTACCCATACCTAAATAAGCTGTATATACACAAATCAAGACTTTTATATGCAATTACACTTACGGGGACCAGTTGGTTACTGCGAGGCGTGCTCATTTGATTATGATTAGAGAACGAAGTTAATGAATTTCTTCCACGTACAGATTTGAATAACGTCGTAGAATAATATATCAGCTATTGTAACCTACCCATACCTAAATAAGCTGTATATACCCAAATCAAGCTTTTTATATGCAATTACACTTAAGGGGTCTTGTTGGTTACAACGAGGCGTGCTCATTTGATTATAATTAGGGTCCTCAGTTAATGAATTTCTTCCACGTACAGATTTGAATAACGTCGTAGAATAATATATCAGCTATTGTAACCTACCCATACCTAAATAAGCTGTATATAAACAAATCAAGTCTTTTATATGCAATTACACTTACGGGGTCCAGTTGGTTACTGCGAGGCGTGCTCATTTGATTATGATTAGGGTACTAAGTTAATAAATTTCTACCACGTACAGATTTGAATAACGTCGTAGAATAATATATCAGCTATTGTAACCTACCCATACCTAAATAAGCTGTATATAAACAAATCAAGACTTTTATATGCAATTACACTTACGGGGACCAGTTGGTTACTGCGAGGCGTGCTCATTTGATTATGATTAGAGTACTAAGTTAATGAATTTCTACCACGTATAGATTTGAATAACGTCGTAGAATAATATATTAGTTATTGTAACCTACCCATACCTAAATAAGCTGTATAAACACAAATCAAGCTTTTTATATGCAATTACACTTAAGGGGTCTTGTTGTTTACAACGAGGCGTGCCCATTTGATTATAATTAGGGTCCTCAGTTAATGAATTTCTTCCACGTACCGATTTTAATAACGTCGTAGAATAATATATCACCTATTGTAACCTACCCATACCTAAATAAGCTGTATATAAACAAATCAAGTCTTTTATATGCATTTACTCTTACGGGGACCAGTTGGTTACTGCGGGGCGTGCTCATTTGATTATGATTAGAGTACTAACTTAATGAATTTCTACCACTTATAGATTTCAATAACGTCGTAGAACAATATATTAGCTATTGTAACCTACCCATACCTAAATTAGCTGTATATACACAAATCAAGCTTTTTATATGCAATTACACTTAAGGGGTCTTGTTGGTTACAACGAGGCGTGCTCATTTGATTATAATTAGGGTCCTCAGTTAATGAATTTCTTCCACGTACAGATTTGAATAACGTCGTAGAATAATATATCAGCTATTGTAACCTACCCATACCTAAATAAGCTGTATATACAAATCAAGACTTTTATATGCAATTACACTTACGGGGTCCAGTTGGTTACAGCGAGACGTGCTCATTTGATTATGATTAGGGTACTAAGTTAATAAATTTCTACCACGTACAGATTTGAATAACGTCGTAGAATAATATATCAGCTATTGTAACCTACCCATACCTAAATAAGCTGTATATAAACAAATCAAGACTTTTATATGCAATTACACTTACGGGGACCAGTTGGTTACTGCGAGGCGTGCTCATTTGATTATGATTAGAGTACTAAGTTAATGAATTTCTTCCACGTATAGATTTGAATAACGTCGTAGAATAATATATTAGCTATTGTAACCTACCCATACCTAAATAAGCTGAATATACACAAATCAAGCTTTTTATATGCAATTACACTTAAGGGGTCTTGTTGGTTACAACGAGGCGTGCCCATTTGTTTATAATTAGGGTCCCCAGTTAATGAATTTCTTCCACGTACCGATTTGAATAACGTCGTAGAATAATATATCACCTATTGTAACCTACCCATACCTAAATAAGCTGTATATAAACAAATCAAGCTTTTTATATGCATTTACTCTTACGGGGTCCAGTTGGTTACTGCGAGGCGTGCTCATTTGATTATGATTAGGGTACTAAGTTAATAAATTTCTACCACGTACAGATTTGAATAACGTCGTAGAATAATATATCAGCTATTGTAACCTACCCATACCTAAATAAGCTGTATATAAACAAATCAAGACTTTTATATGCAATTACACTTACGGGGACCAGTTGGTTACTGCGAGGCGTGCTCATTTGATTATGATTAGAGTACAAAGTTAATGAATTTCTTCCACGTATAGATTTGAATAACGTCGTAGAATAATATATCAGCTATTGTAACCTACCCATACCTAAATAAGCTGTATAAACACAAATCAAGCTTTTTATATGCAATTACACTTAAGGGGTCTTGTTGTTTACAACGAGGCGTGCCCATTTGATTATAATTAGGGTCCTCAGTTAATGAATTTCTTCCACGTACAGATTTTAATAACGTCGTAGAATAATATATCACCTATTGTAACCTACCCATACCTAAATAAGCTGTATATAAACAAATCAAGACTTTTATATGCATTTACTCTTACGGGGACCAGTTGGTTACTGCGAGGCGTGCTCATTTGATTATGATTAGAGTACTAAGTTAATGAATTTCTACCACGTATAGATTTGAATAACGTCGTAGAATAATATATTAGCTATTGTAACCTACCCATACCTAAATAAGCTGTATATAAACAAATCAAGACTTTTATATGCAATTACACTTACGGGGTCCAGTTGGTTACAGCGAGGCGTGCTCATTTGATTATGATTAGGGTACTAAGTTAATAAATTTCTACCACGTACAGATTTGAATAACGTCGTAGAATAATATATCAGCTATTGTAACCTACCCATACCTAAATAAGCTGTATATAAACAAATCAAGACTTTTATATGCAATTACACTTACGGGGACCAGTTGGTTACTGCGAGGCGTGCTCATTTGATTATGATTAGAGTACTAAGTTAATGAATTTCTACCACGTATAGATTTGAATAACGTCGTAGAATAATATATCAGCTATTGTAACCTACCCATACCTAAATAAGCTGTATATACACAAATCAAGCTTTTTATATGCAATTACACTTAAGGGGTCTTGTTGGTTACAACGAGGCGTGCCCATTTGTTTATAATTAGGGTCCCCAGTTAATGAATTTCTTCCACGTACCGATTTGAATAACGTCGTAGAATAATATATCACCTATTGTAACCTACCCATACCTAAATAAGCTGTATATAAACAAATCAAGACTTTTATATGCATTTACTCTTACGGGGACCAGTTGGTTACTGCGAGGCGTGCTCATTTGATTATGATTAGAGTACTAAGTTAATGAATTTCTACCACGTATAGATTTGAATAACGTCGTAGAATAATATATTAGCTATTGTAACCTACCCATACCTAAATAAGCTGTATATACACAAATCAAGCTTTTTATATGCAATTACACTTAAGGGGTCTTGTTGGTTACAACGAGGCGTGCCCATTTGTTTATAATTAGGGTCCTCAGTTAATGAATTTCTACCACGTATAGATTTGAATAACGTTGTAGAATAATATATTAGCTATTGTAACCTACCCATACCTAAATAAGCTGTACATACACAAATCAAGCTTTTTATATGGAATTACACTTAAGGGATCTTGATGGTTACAACGAGGCGTGCTCATTTGATTATGATTAGGGTACTAAGTTAATAAATTTCTACCACGTACAGACTTGAATAATGTCGTAGAATAATATATCACCTATTGTAACCTACCCATACCTGAATAAACTGTATATACACAAATCAAGCTTTTTATATGCATTTACTCTTACGGGGACCAGTTGGTTACTGCGAGGCGTGCTCATTTGATTATGATTAGAGTACTAAGTTAATGAATTTCTACCACGTATAGATTTGAATAACGTCGTAGAATAATATATTAGCTATTGTAACCTACCCATACCTAAATCAGCTGTATATAAACAAATCAAGTCTTTTATATGCAATTACACTTACGGGGTCCAGTTGGTTACTGAAGGCGTGCTCATTTGATTATAATTAGGGTCCTCAGTTAATGAATTTCTTCCACGTATAGATTTGAATAACGTCGTAGAATAATATATTAGCTATTGTAACCTACCCATACCTAAATAAGCTGTATATAAACAAATCAATTCTTTTATATGCAATTACACTTACAGGGACCAGTTGGTTACTGCGAGGCGTGCTCATTTGATTATGATTAGAGTACTAAGTTAATAAATTTGTACCACGTACAGATTTGAATAACGTCATAGATAAATATATAAGCTATTGTAACATACCCATACATAAATAAGCTGTATATAAACAAATCAAGTCTTTTATATGCAATTACACTTACGGGGTCCAGTTGGTTACTGCGAGGCGTGCTCATTTGATTATGATTAGGGTACTAAGTTAATAAATTTCTACCACGTACAGATTTGAATAACGTCGTAGAATAATATATCAGCTATTGTAACCTACCCATACCTAAATAAGCTGTATATAAACAAATCAAGACTTTTATATGCAATTACACTTACGGGGACCAGTTGGTTACTGCGAGGCGTGCTCATTTGATTATGATTAGAGTACTAAGTTAATGAATTTCTTCCGCGTATAGGTTTGAATAACGTAGTACAATAATATATCAGCTATTGTAACCTACCCATACCTAAATAAGCTGTATATACACAAATCAAGCTTTTTATATGCAATTACACTTAAGGGGTCTTGTTGTTTACAACGAGGCGTGCTCACTTGATTATAATTAGGGTCCTCAGTTAATGAATTTCCTCCACATACCGATTTGAATAACGTCGTAGAATAATATATTAGCTATTGTAACCTACCCATACCTAAATAAGCTGTATATAAACAAATCAAGACTTTTATATGCAATTACACTTACGAAAACCAGTTGGTTACTGCGGGGCGTGCTCATTTGATTATGATTAGAGTACTAACTTAATGAATTTCTACCACTTATAGATTTCAATAACGTCGTAGAACAATATATTAGCTATTGTAACCTACCCATACCTACATAAGCTGTATATACACAATTCAAGCTTTTTATATGCAATTACACTTAAGGGGTCTTGTTGGTTACGACGAGGCGTGCTCATTTGATTATAATTAAGGTCCTCAGTTAATGAATTTCTTCCACGTACAGATTTGAATAACGTCGTAGAATAATATATCAGCTATTGTAACCTACCCATACCTAAATAAGCTGTATATAAACAAATCAAGTCTTTTATATGCAATTACACTTACGGGGTCCAGTTGGTTACTGCGAGGCGTGCTCATTTAATTATGATTAGAGTACTAACTTAATGAATTTCTACCACGTATAGATTTGAATAACGTCGTAGAACAATATATTAGCTATTGTAACCTACCCATACCTACATAAGCTGTATATACACAATTCAAGCTTTTTATATGCAATTACACTTAAGGGGTCTTGTTGGTTACAACGAGGCGTGCTCATTTGATTATAATTAGGGTCCTCAGTTAATGAATTTCTTCCACGTACAGATTTGAATAACGTCGTAGAATAATATATCAGCTATTGTAACCTACCCATACCTAAATAAGCTGTATATACACAAATCAAGCTTTTTATATGCAATTACACTTACGGGGACCAGTTGGTTACAACGAGGCGTGCCCATTTGTTTATAATTAGGGTCCTCAGTTAATGAATTTCTACCACGTACAGATGTGAATAACGTCGTAGAATAATATATCAGCTATTGTAACCTACCCATACCTAAATAAGCTGTATATAAACAAATCAAGTCTTTTATATGCAATTACACTTACGGGGTCCAGTTGGTTACTGCGAGGCGTGCTCATTTGATTATGATTAGAGTACTAAGTTAATGAATTTCTACCACGTATAGATTTGAATAACGTCGTAGAATAATATATTAGCTATTGTAACCTACCCATACCTAAATAAGCTGTATATAAACAAATCAAGACTTTTATATGCAATTACACTTACGGGGTCCAGTTTGTTACAGCGAGGCGTGCTCATTTGATTATGATTAGGGTACTAAGTTAATGAATTTCTACCACGTACAGATTTGAATAACGTCGTAGAATAATATATCAGCTATTGTAACCTACCCATACCTAAATAAGCTGTATATAAACAAATCAAGACTTTTATATGCAATTACACTTACGTGGACAAGTTGGTTACTGCGAGGCGTGCTCATTTGATTATGATTAGAGTAATAAGTTAATGAATTTCTTCCACGTATAGATCTGAATAACGTCGTAGAACAATATATTAGCTATTGTAACCTACCCATACCTAAATAAGCTGTATATACACAAATCAAGCTTTTTATATGCAATTACACTTAAGGGGTCTTGTTGGTTACAACGAGGCGTGCCCATTTGATTATAATTAGGGTCCTCAGTTAATGAATTTCTTCCACGTACAGATTTGAATAATGTCGTAGAATAATATATCACCTATTGTAACCTACCCATACCTAAATAAGCTGTATATAAACAAATCAAGACTTTTATATGCATTTACTCTTACGGGGACCAGTTGGTTACTGCGAGGCGTGCTCATTTGATTATGATTAGAGTACTAAGTTAATGAATTTCTACCACGTATAGATTTGAATAACGTCGTAGAATAATATATTAGCTATTGTAACCTACCCATACCTAAATAAGCTGTATATACACAAATCAAGCTTTTTATATGCAATTACACTTAAGGGGTCTTGTTGGTTACAACGAGGCGTGCTCATTTGATTATAATTAGGGTCCTCAGTTAATGAATTTCTACCACGTATAGATTTGAATAACGTTGTAGAATAATATATTAGCTATTGTAACCTACCCATACCTAAATAAGCTGTACATACACAAATCAAGCTTTTTATATGGAATTACACTTAAGGGATCTTGATGGTTACAACGAGGCGTGCTCATTTGATTATGATTAGGGTACTAAGTTAATAAATTTCTACCACGTACAGACTTGAATAATGTCGTAGAATAATATATCACCTATTGTAACCTACCCATACCTAAATAAGCTGTATATAAACAAATCAAGACTTTTATATGCATTTACTCTTACGGGGACCAGTTGGTTACTGCGAGGCGTGCTCATTTGATTATGATTAGAGTACTAAGTTAATGAATTTCTACCACGTATAGATTTGAATAACGTCGTAGAATAATATATTAGCTATTGTAACCTACCCATACCTAAATCAGCTGTATATAAACAAATCAAGTCTTTTATATGCAATTACACTTACGGGGTCCAGTTGGTTACTGCGAGGCGTGCTCATTTGATTATGATTAGGGTACTAAGTTAATAAATTTCTACCACGTACAGATTTGAATAACGTCGTAGAATAATATATTAGCTATTGTAACCTACCCATACCTAAATAAGCTGTATATAAACAAATCAAGTCTTTTATATGCAATTACACTTACGGGGTCTTGTTGGTTACAACGAGGCGTGCTCATTTGATTATAATTAGGGTCCTCAGTTAATGAATTTCTTCCACGTATAGATTTGAATAACGTCGTAGAATAATATATTAGCTATTGTAACCTACCCATACCTAAATAAGCTGTATATAAACAAATCAAGTCTTTTATATGCAATTACACTTACGGGGTCCAGTTGGTTACTGCGAGGCGTGCTCATTTGATTATGATTAGAGTACTAAGTTAATAAATTTGTACCACGTACAGATTTGAATAACGTCATAGATAAATATATAAGCTATTGTAACATACCCATACATAAATAAGCTGTATATAAACAAATCAAGTCTTTTATATGCAATTACACTTACGGGGTCCAGTTGGTTACAACGAGGCGTGCTCATTTGATTATGATTAGGGTACTAAGTTAATAAATTTCTACCACGTACAGAGTTGAATAACGTCGTAGAATAATATATCAGCTATTGTAACCTACCCATACCTAAATAAGCTGTATATAAACAAATCAAGTCTTTTATATACAATTACACTTACGGGGTCCAGTTGGTTACTGCGAGGCGTGCTCATTTGATTATGATTAGGGTACTAAGTTAATAAATTTCTACCACGTACAGATTTGAATAACGTCGTAGAATAATATATCAGCTATTGTAACCTACCCATACCTAAATAAGCTGTATATAAACAAATCAAGACTTTTATATGCAATTACACTTACGGGGACCAGTTGGTTACTGCGAGGCGTGCTCATTTGATTATGATTAGAGTGCAAAGTTAATGAATTTCTTCCACGTATAGATTTGAATAACGTCGTAGAATAATATATCAGCTATTGTAAACTACCCATACCTAAATAAGCTGAATATACACAAATCAAGCTTTTTATATGCAATTACACTTAAGGGGTCTTGTTGGTTACAACGAGGCGTGCCCATTTGTTTATAATTAGGGTCCTCAGTTAATGAATTTCTTCCACATACCGATTTGAATAACGTCGTAGAATAATATATTAGCTATTGTAACCCACCCATACCTAAATAAGCTGTATATAAACAAATCAAGACTTTTATATGCAATTACACTTACGAAAACCAGTTGGTTACTGCGGGGCGTGCTCATTTGATTATGATTAGAGTACTAACTTAATGAATTTCTACCACTTATAGATTTCAATAACGTCGTAGAACAATATATTAGCTATTGTAACCTACCCATACCTAAATTAGCTGTATATACACAAATCAAGCTTTTTATATGCAATTACACTTAAGGGGTCTTGCTGGTTACAACGAGGCGTGCTCATTTGATTATAATTAGGGTCCTCAGTTAATGAATTTCTTCCACGTACAGATTTGAATAACGTCGTAGAATAATATATCAGCTATCGTAACCTACCCATACCTAAATAAGCTGTATATAAACAAATCAAGACTTTTATATGCAATTACACTTACGGGGTCCAGTTGGTTACAGCGAGACGTGCTCATTTGATTATGATTAGGGTACTAAGTTAATAAATTTCTACCACGTACAGATTTGAATAACGTCGTAGAATAATATATCAGCTATTGTAACCTACCCATACCTAAATAAGCTGTATATAAACAAATCAAGTCTTTTATATGCAATTACACTTACGGGGACCAGTTGGTTACTGCGAGGCGTGCTCATTTGATTATGATTAGAGTACTAAGTTAATGAATTTCTACCACGTACAGATTTGAATAACGTCGTAGAATAATATATCAGCTATTGTAACCTACCCATACCTAAATAAGCTGTATATGAACAAATCAAGCTTTTTTTATGCAATTACACTTAAGGGGTCTTGTTGGATACAACGAGGCGTGCTCATTTGATTATAATTATTGTCCTCAGTTAATGAATTTCTTCCACGTACCGATTTGAATAACGTCGTAGAATAATATATCACCTATTGTAACCTACCCATACCTAAATAAGCTGTATATAAACAAATCAAGACTTTTATATGTATTTACTCTTACGGGGACCAGTTGGTTACTGCGAGGCGTGCTCATTTGATTATGATTAGAGTACTAAGTTAATGAATTTCTACCACGTATAGATTTGAATAACGTCGTAGAATAATATATTAGCTATTGTAACCTACCCATACCTAAATAAGCTGTATATAAACAAATCAAGACTTTTATATGCAATTACACTTACGGGGTCCAGTTGGTTACAGCGAGGCGTGCTCATTTGATTATGATTAGGGTACTAAGTTAATAAATTTCTACCACGTACAGATTTGAATAACGTCGTAGAATAATATATCAGCTATTGTAACCTACCCATACCTAAATAAGCTGTATATAAACAAATCAAGACTTTTATATGCAATTACACTTACGGGGACCATTTGGTTACTGCGAGGCGTGCTCATTTGATTATGATTAGAGTACAAAGTTAATGAATTTCTTCCACGTACAGATTTGAATAACGTCGTAGAATAATATATCAGCTATTGTAACCTACCCATACCTAAATAAGCTGTATATAAACAAATCAAGACTTTTATATGCAATTACACTTACGGGGACCAGTTGGTTACAACGAGGCGTGCCCATTTGTTTATAATTAGGGTCCTCAGTTAATGAATTTCTTCCACGTACCGATTTGAATAACGTCGTAGAATAATATATCACCTATTGTAACCTACCCATACCTAAATAAGCTGTATATAAACAAATCAAGACTTTTATATGCATTTACTCTTACGGGGACCAGTTGGTTACTGCGAGGCGTGCTCATTTGATTATGATTAGAGTACTAAGTTAATAAATTTCTACCACGTACAGATTTGAATAACGTCATAGATAAATATATAAGCTATTGTAACATACCCATACATAAATAAGCTGTATATAAACAAATCAAGTCTTTTATATGCAATTGTACTTACGGGGTCCAGTTGGTTACTGCGAGGCGTGCTCATTTGATTATAATTATCTACTCACTTAATGAATTTCTTCCACGTATAGATTTGGATAACGTCGTAGAATAATATATTAGCTATTGTAACCTACCCATACCTAAATCAGCTGTATATAAACAAATCAAGTCTTTTGTATGCAATTAAACTTACATATGCCAATTAGTTACAACGAGGCGTGCTCATTTGATTATGATTAGGCTACTCAGTTAATGAATTTTTAACAAGTATAGATATAAAAAATTTCGTAGAATAATATATTATCCATTATATTCTGACCACACGTAATTAAGCTCTATATACAAATCACTTCTTTTATATGCAATTACACTTAAGGGGTCTTGTTCGTTACAACGAGGCGTGCTCATTTGATTATAATTAGGGTCCTCAGTTAATGAATATCTTCCACGTATAGATTTGAATAACGTCGTAGAAGAATATATTAGCTATTGTAACCTACACATACCTAAATAAGCTGTATATAAACAAATCAAGACTTTTATATGCAATTAAACTTACCGGGACCAGTTGGTTACAACGAGGCGTGCTCATTTGATTATGAATTAGAGTACTAAGTTAATGAATTTCTACCACGTATAGATTTGAATAACGTTGTAGAATAATATATCAGCTATTGTAACCTACCCATACCTAAATAAGCTGTACATACACAAATCAAGCTTTTTATATGGAATTACACTTAAGGGATCTTGATGGTTACAACGAGGCGTGCTCATTTGATTATGATTAGGGTACTAAGTTAATAAATTTCTACCACGTACAGACTTGAATAATGTCGTAGAATAATATATCACCTATTGTAACCTAGCCCATACCTAAATAAGCTGTATATAAACAAATCAAGACTTTTATATGCATTTACTCTTACGGGGACCAGTTGGTTACTGCGAGGCGTGATCATTTGATTATGATTAGAGTACTAAGTTAATAAATTTCTACCACGTACGGATTTGAATAATGTCGTAGAATAATATATCAGCTATTGTAACCTGCCCAAACCTAAATAAGCTGGACATAAACAATTGAAGTTTTTATATGCAATTAAACTTAAGGGGTCTTGTTGGTTACAACGAGGCGTGCCCATTTGTTTATAATTAGGGTCCTCATTTAATGAATTTATTCCACGTAAATATTTGAATAACGTCGTAGAAAAATATATCAGCTATAGTAACCTACCCATACCTAAATAATCTGTATATAAACAAAAAAAGTATTTTATATGCAATTTCACTTACGGGGTCCAGTTGTTTCCTGCGAGGCGTGCTCATTTGATTATGATTAGGGCATTAAGATAATAAATTTCTACCACGTGCAGATTTGAATAACGTCATAGATAAATATATAAGCTATTGTAACCTGCCCATACCTAAATAATCTGTTTATAAACAAATCAAGACTTTTATATGCAATTACACTTACGGGGACCAGTTGGTTACTGTGAGGCATGCTCATTTGATTATGATTAGGGTCCTCAGTTAATGAATTTCTTCCACGTACAGATTTGAATAACGTCATAGATAAATATATAAGCTATTGTAACATACCCATACGTAAATAAGCTGTATATAAACAAATCAAGACTTTTATATGCAATTACACTTACGGGGTCCAGTTGGTTACTGCGAGGCGTGCTCATTTGATTATGATTAGGGTACTAAGTTAATAAATTTCTACCACGTACAGATTTGAATAACGTCATAGAATAATATATCAGCTATTGTAACCTACCCATACCTAAATAAGCTGTATATAAACAAATCAAGACTTTTATATGCAATTACACTTACGGGGACCAGTTGGTTACTGCGAGGCGTGCTCATTTGATTATGATTAGAGTACTAACTTAATGGATTTCTACCACGTATAGATTTGAATAACGTCGTAGAATAATATATCAGTTATTGTAAACTACCCATACCTAAATAAGCTGTATATAAACAAATCAAGCTTTTTATATGCAATTACACTTAAGGGGTCTTGTTGGTTACAACGAGGCGTGCCCATTTGTTTATAATTAGGGTCCTCAGTTAATGAATTTCTTCCACGTACCGATTTGAATAACGTCGTAGAATAATATATCACCTATTGTAACCTACCCATACCTAAATAAGCTGTATATAAACAAATCAAGACTTTTATATGCATTTACTCTTACGGGGACCAGTTGGTTACTGCGAGGCGTGCTCATTTGATTATGATTAGAGTACTAAGTTAATAAATTTGTACCACGTACAGATTTGAATAAGGTCATAGATAAATATATAAGCTATTGTAACATAACCATACATAAATAAGCTGTATATAAACAAATCAAGTCTTTTATATGCAATTACACTTACGGGGTCCAGTTGGTTACTGCGAGGCGTGCTCATTTGATTATGATTAGGGTACTAAGTTAATAAATTTCTACCACGTACAGACTTGAATAACTTCGTAGAATAATATATCAGCTATTGTAACCTTCCCATACCTAACTCAGCTGTATATAACCAAATCAAGTCTTTTATATGCAATTACACTTACGGGGTCCAGTTGGTTACTGCGAGGCGTGCTCATTTGATTATGATTAGGGTACTAAGTTAATAAATTTCTACCACGTACAGATTTGAATAACGTCGTAGAATAATATATCAGCTATTGTAACCTACCCATACCTAAATAAGCTGTATATAAACAAATCAAGACTTTTATATGCAATTACACTTACGGGGACCAGTTGGTTACTGCGAGGCGTGCTCAGTTGATTATGATTAGAGTACAAAGTTAATGAATTTCTTCCACGTATAGATTTGAATAACGTCGTAGAATAATATATCAGCTATTGTAAACTACCCATACCTAAATAAGCTGAATATACACAAATCAAGCTTTTTATATGCAATTACACTTAAGGGGTCTTGTTGGTTACAACGAGGCGTGCCCATTTGTTTATAATTAGGGTCCCCAGTTAATGAATTTCTTCCACGTACCGATTTGAATAACGTCGTAGAATAATATATCACCTATTGTAACCTACCCATACCTAAATAAGCTGTATATAAACAAATCAAGACTTTTATATGCATTTACTCTTACGGGGACCAGTTGGTTACTGCGGGGCGTGCTCATTTGATTATGATTAGAGTACTAACTTAATGAATTTCTACCACTTATAGATTTCAATAACGTCGTAGAACAATATATTAGCTATTGTAACCTACCCATACCTAAATTAGCTGTATATACACAAATCAAGCTTTTTATATGCAATTACACTTAAGGGGTCTTGTTGGTTACAACGAGGCGTGCTCATTTGATTATAATTAGGGTCCTCAGTTAATGAATTTCTTCCACGTACAGATTTGAATAACGTCGTAGAATAATATATCAGCTATTGTAACCTACCCATAACTAAATAAGCTGTATATACAAATCAAGACTTTTATATGCAATTACACTTACGGGGTCCAGTTGGTTACAGCGAGGCGTGCTCATTTGATTATGATTAGGGTACTAAGTTAATAAATTTCTACCACGTACAGATTTGAATAACGTCGTAGAATAATATATCAGCTATTGTAACCTACCCATACCTAAATAAGCTGTATATAAACAAATCAAGACTTTTATATGCAATTACACTTACGGGGACCAGTTGGTTACTGCGAGGCGTGCTCATTTGATTATGATTAGAGTACTAAGTTAATGACTTTCTACCACGTATAGATTTGAATAACGTTGTAGAATAATATATCAGCTATTGTAACCTACCCATACCTAAATAAGCTGAATATACACAAATCAAGCTTTTTATATGCAATTACACTTAAGGGGTCTTGTTGGTTACAACGAGGCGTGCCCATTTGTTTATAATTAGGGTCCCCAGTTAATGAATTTCTTCCACGTACCGATTTGAATAACGTCGTAGAATAATATATCACCTATTGTAACCTACCCATACCTAAATCAGCTGTATATAAACAAATCAAGACTTTTATATGCAATTACACTTACGGGGTCCAGTTTGTTACAGCGAGGCGTGCTCATTTGATTATGATTAAGGTAATAAGTTAATAAATTTCTACCACGTACAGATTTGAATAACGTCATAGAATAATATATCAGCTATTGTAACCTACCCATACCTAAATAAGCTGTATATAAACAAATCAAGACTTTTATATGCAATTACACTTACGGGGACCAGTTGGTTACTGCGAGGCGTGCTCAGTTGATTATGATTAGAGTACAAAGTTAATGAATTTCTTCCACGTATAGATTTGAATAACGTCGTAGAATAATATATCAGCTATTGTAACCTACCCATACCTAAATAAGCTGTATATGAACAAATCAAGCTTTTTTTATGCAATTACACTTAAGGGGTCTTGTTGGATACAACGAGGCGTGCTCATTTGATTATAATTATTGTCCTCAGTTAATGAATTTCTTCCAAATACAGATTTGAATAATGTCGTAGAATAATATATCAACTATTGTAACCTACCCATACCTGAATAAACTGTATATAAACAAATCAAGCTTTTTATATGCATTTACTCTTACGGGGACCAGTTGGTTACTGCGAGGCGTGCTCATTTGATTATGATTAGAGTACTAAGTTAATGAATTTCTACCACGTATAGATTTGAATAACGTCGTAGAATAATATATTAGCTATTGTAACCTACCCATACCTAAATAAGCTGTATATAAACAAATCAAGACTTTTATATGCAATTACACTTACGGGGTCCAGTTGGTTACAGCGAGACGTGCTCATTTGATTATGATTAGGGTACTAAGTTAATAAATTTCTACCACGTACAGATTTGAATAACGTCGTAGAATAATATATCAGCTATTGTAACCTACCCATACCTAAATAAGCTGTATATAAACAAATCAAGACTTTTATATGCAATTACACTTACGGGGAACAGTTGGTTACTGCGAGGCGTGCTCATTTGATTATGATTATAGTCCTCAGTTAATGAATTTCTTCCACGTATAGATTTGGATAACGTCGTAGAATAATATATTAGCTATTGTAACCTACCCATACCTAAATCAGCTGTATATAAACAAATCAAGACTTTTATATGTATTTACTCTTACGGGGACCAGTTGGTTACTGCGAGGCGTGCTCATTTGATTATGATTAGAGTACTAAGTTAATGAATTTCTACCACGTATAGATTTGAATAACGTCGTAGAACAATATATTAGCTATTGTAACCTACCCATACCTAAATAAGCTGTATATACACAAATCAAGCTTTTTATATGCAATTACACTTAAGGGGTCTTGTTGGTTACAACGAGGCGTGCTCATTTGATTATAATTAGGGTCCTCAGTTAATAAATTTCTACCACGTATAGATTTGAATAACGTTGTAGAACAATATATTAGCTATTGTAACCTACCCATACCTAAATAAGCTGTATATAAACAAATCAAGACTTTTATATGCAATTACACTTACGGGGACCAGTTGGTTACTGCGAGGCGTGCTCATTTGATTATGATTAGGGTACTAAGTTAATGAATTTCTACCACGTATAGATTTGAATAACGTCGTAAAATAATATATTAGCTATTGTAACCTACCCATACCTAAATCAGCTGTATATAAACAAATCAAGACTTTTATATGCAATTACACTTACGGGGTCCAGTTGGTTACTGCGAGGCGTGCTCATTTGATTATGATTAGGGTACTAAGTTAATAAATTTCTACCACGTACAGATTTGAATAATGTCGTAGAATAATATATCAGCTATTGTAACCTGCCCAAACCTAAATCAGCAGGACATAAACAATTGAAGTTTTTATATGCAATTACACTACACAACGAGGCGTGCTCATTTGATTATAATGAGGGTCTTTTGAATATCTTCCACGTATAGCAAAGAATATATTAGCTATTGTAACCTACCCATACCTAAATCAGCTGTATATAAACAAATCAAGTCTTTTATATGCAATTACACTTACGGGGACCAGTTGGTTACTGCGAGGCGTGCTCATTTGATTATAATTAGGGTCCTCAGTTAATGAATTTCTTCCACGTACAGATTTGAATAACGTCGTAGAATAATATATCAGCTATTGTAACCTACCCATACCTAAATAAGCTGTATATAAACAAATAAAGTCTTTTATATGCAATTGCACTTACGGGGTCCAGTTGTTTACTGCGAGGCGTGCTCATTTGATTATGATTAGACTACTAAGTTAATAAATTTGTACCACGTACAGATTTGAATATCGTCATAGAATAATATATAAGCTATTGTAACATACCCATACCTAAATAAGCTGTATATAAACAAATCAAGACTTTTATATGCAAATACACTTACGGGGACCAGTTGGTTACTGCGAGGCGTGCTCATTTGATTATGATTAGACTACTAAGTTAATTAATTTCTACCACGTACAGTTTTGAATAACGTCGTAGAATAATATATCAGCTATTGTAACCTTCCCATACCTAAATCAGCTGTATATAAACAAATCAAGTCTTTTATATGCAATTACACTTACGGGGTCCAGTTGGTTACTGCGAGGCGTGCTCATTTGATTATGATTAGGGTACTAAGTTAATAAATTTCTACCACGTACAGATTTGAATAACGTCGTAGAATAATATATCAGCTATTGTAACCTACCCATACCTAAATAAGCTGTATATAAACAAATCAAGACTTTTATATGCAATTACACTTACGGGGTCAAGTTGTTTACTCCGAGGCGTGCCCAGTTGATTATGATTAGAGAACGAAGTTAATGAATTTCTTCCACGTATAGATTTAAATAACGTCGTAGAATAATATATTAGTTATTGTAACCTACCCATACCTAAATAAGCTGTATAAACACAAATCAAGCTTTTTATATGCAATTACACTTACGGGGTCTTGTTGGTTACAACGAGGCGTGCCCATTTGATTATAATTAGGGTCCTCAGTTAATGAATTTCTTCCACGTACAGATTTGAATAACGTCGTAGAATAATATATCACCTATTGTAACCTACCCATACCTAAATAAGCTGTATATAAACAAATCAAGACTTTTATATGCATTTACTCTTACGGGGACCAGTTGGTTACTGCGAGGCGTGCTCATTTGATTATGATTAGAGTACTAAGTTAATGAATTTCTACCACGTATAGATTTGAATAACGTCGTAGAATAATATATTAGCTATTGTAACCTACCCATACCTAAATAAGCTGTATATACACAAATCAAGCTTTTTATATGCAATTACACTTAAGGGGTCTTGTTGGTTACAACGAGGCGTGCTCATTTGATTATAATTAGGGTCCTCAGTTAATGAATTTCTTCCACGTATAGATTTGAATAACGTCGTAGAATAATATATTAGCTATTGTAACCTACCCATACCTAAATAAGCTGTACATACACAAATCAAGAATTTTATATGGAATTACACTTAAGGGATCTTGATGGTTACAACGAGGCGTGCTCATTTGATTATGATTAGGGTACTAAGTTAATAAATTTCTACCACGTACAGACTTGAATAATGTCGTAGAATAATATATCACCTATTGTAACCTACCCATACCTAAATAAGCTGTATATAAACAAATCAAGACTTTTATATGCATTTACTCTTACGGGGACCAGTTGGTTACTGCGAGGCGTGCTCATTTGATTATGATTAGAGTACTAAGTTAATGAATTTCTACCACGTATAGATTTGAATAACGTAGTAAAATAATATATTAGCTATTGTAACCTACCCATACCTAAATAATCTGTATATAAACAAATCAAGTCTTTTATATACAATTACACTTACGGGGTCCAGTTGGTTACTGCGAGGCGTGCTCATTTGATTATGATTAGGGTACTAAGTTAATAAATTTCTACCACGTACAGATTTGAATAACGTCGTAGAATAATATATTAAATATTGTAACCTACCCATACCTAAATCAGCTGTTTATAAACAAATCAAGTCTTTTGTATGCAATTACACTTACGGGGACCAGTTTGTTACAACGAGGCGTGCTCAATTGATTACCATTAGGGTACTCAGTTATTGAATTTCAACCACGTATAGATTTGAATAACGTCGTAGAATAATATATCAGTTATTGTAACCTACCCATACCTAAATAAGCTGTATATAAACAAATCAAGTCTTTTATATGCAATTATACTCACGGGGTACAGTTGGTTACAATGAAGCGTGCTCATTCGAATATCATGAGGGCACTCATCCAATGAATTTCTTCCACGTATAGATCTGAATAACGTCTTTGAATGATATATTTTCTATTGTAACCTGCCCATACCTAAATAAGCTGTATATAAACAAATCAAGTCTTTTATATACAATTACACTTACGGGGACCAGCAGTTTACTGCGAGTCGTGCTCATTTGATTATCATTAGGGTACTCAGTTATTGAATTTCAACCAAGTACAGATTTGAATAACGTCGTAGAACAATATATCAGTTATTGTAACCTACCCATACCTAAATAAGCTGTATATAAACAAATCAAGAGTTTTATATGCAATTACACTTACGGGGACCAGTTGGTTACTGCGAGGCGTGCTCATTTGATTATGATTAGAGTACTAAGTTAATAAATTTCTACCACGTACAGATTTGAATAATGTCGTAGAATAATATATCAGCTATTGTAACCTACCCATACCTAAATCAGCTGTATATAAACAAATCAAGTCTTTTGTATGCAATTAAACTTACAGATGCCAATTAGTTACAACGAGGCGTGCTCATTTGATTATGATTAGGCTACTCAGTTAATGAATTTTTAACAAGTATAGATTTAAAAAATTTCGTAGAATAATATATTAGCCATTATATTCTGACCACATGTAATTATGGTGTATATAAACAAATCAAGTTTTTTATATGCAATTACACTTACGGGGTCTTGTTGGTTACAACGAGGCGTGCTCATTTGATTATAATTAGGGTCCTCAGTTAATGAATTTCTTCCACGTACAGATTTGAATAACGTCGTAGAATAATATATCAGCTATTGTAACCTACCCATACCTAAATAAGCTGTATATAAACAAATAAAGTCTTTTATATGCAATTGCACTTACGGGATCCAGTTGTTTACTGCGAGGCGTGCTCATTTTATTATGATTAGGGTACTAAGTTAATAAATTTGTACCACGTACAGATTTGAATAACGTCATAGATAAATATATAAGCTATTGTAACATACCCATACATAAATAAGCTGTATATAAACAAATCAAGTCTTTTATATGCAATTACACTTACGGGGTCTTGTTGGTTACAACGAGGCGTGCTCATTTGATTATAATTAGGGTCCTCAGTTAATGAATTTCTTCCACGTACAGATTTGAATAACGTCGTAGAATAATATATCAGCTATTGTAACCTACCCATACCTAAATAAGCTGTATATAAACAAATCAAGACTTTTATATGCAATTACACTTACGGGGTCCAGTTGGTTACTGCGAGGCGTGCTCATTTGATTATGATTAGGGTACTAAGTTAATAAATTTCTACCACGTACAGATTTGAATAATGTCGTAGAATAATATATCAGCTATTGTAACCTACCCATACCTAAATAAGCTGTATATAAACAAATCAAGACTTTTATATGCAATTACACTTACGGGGACCAGTTGGTTACTGCGAGGCGTGCTCAGTTGATTATGATTAGAGTACTAAGTTAATGAATTTCTTCCACGTATAGATTTGGATAACGTCGTAGAATAATATATTAGCTATTGTAACCTACCCATACCTAAATCAGCTGTATATAAACAAATCAAGACTTTTATATGTATTTACTCTTACGGGGACCAGTTAGTTACAACGAGGCGTGCTCATTTGATTATGATTAGGCTACTCAGTTAATGAATTTTTAACAAGTATAGATTTAAAAAATTTCGTAGAATAATATATTAGCCATTATATTCTGACCACATGTAATTATGGTGTATATAAACAAATCAAGTTTTTTATATGCAATTACACTTACGGGGTCTTGTTGGTTACAACGAGGCGTGCTCATTTGATTATAATTAGGGTCCTCAGTTAATGAATTTCTTCCACGTACAGATTTGAATAACGTCGTAGAATAATATATCAGCTATTGTAACCTACCCATACCTAAATAAGCTGTATATAAACAAATCAAGACTTTTATATGCAATTACACTTACGGGGTTTAGTTGGTTACTGCGAGACGTGCTCATTTGATTATGATTAGGGTACTAAGATAATAAATTTCTACCACGTACAGATTTGAATAACGACGTAGAAAAATATATCAGCTATTGTAACCTACGCATACCTAAATAAGCTGTATATAAACAAATCAAGTTTTTTATATGCAATTACACTTACGGGGTCCAATTAATTACAACAAGGCGTGCTCATTTGATTATGATTAGGCTACTCAGTTAATGAATTTTTAACAAGTATAGATTTAAAAAATTTCGTAGAATAATATATTAGCCATTATATTCTGACCACATGTAATTATGGTGTATATAAACAAATCAAGTTTTTTATATGCAATTACACTTAAGGGGTCTTGTTGTTTACAACGAGGCGTGCTCACTTGATTATAATTAGGGTCCTCAGTTAATGAATATCTTCCACGTACAGATTTGAGTAACGTCGTAGAATAATATATAAGCTATTGTAACATACCCATACATAAATAAGCTGTATATAAACAAATCAAGTTTTTTATATGCAATTGCACTTACGGGGTCCAGTTGTTTACTGCGAGGCGTGCTCATTTGATTATGATTAGGGTATTAAGTTAATAAATTTCTTCCACGTACAGATTTGTATAACGTTATAGATAAATATATAAGCTATTGTAACATACCCATACCTAAATAAGCTGTATATAGACAAATCAAGACTTTTATATGCAATTACACTTACGGGGTCCAGTTGGTTACAACGAGGCGTGCTCAATTGATTATAATTAGGGTCCTCAGGTAATGAATTTCTTCCACGTACAGATTTGAATAACGTCGTAGAATAATATATCAGCGATTGTAACCTACCCATACCTAAATAAGCTGTATATAAACAAATCAAGACTTTTATATGCAATTACACTTACGGGGTATAGTTGGTTACAACGAGGCGTGCTCATTTGATTATGATTAGGGTACTAAGTTAATAAATTTCTACCACGTACAGATTTGAATAACGTGGTAGAATAATATATCAGCTATTGTAACCTACCCATACCTAAATAAGCTGTATATAAACAAATCAAGACTTTTATATGCAATTACACTTACGGGGACCAGTTGGTTACTGCGAGGCGTGCTCATTTGATTATGATTAGAGTATTAAGTTAATGAATTTCTTCCACGTATAGATTTGAATAACGTCGTAGAATAATATATTAGCTATTGTAACCTACCCATACCTAGATAAGCTGTATATACACAAATCAAGACTTTTATATGCAATTACACTTACGGGGACCAGTTGGTTACATCGAGGCGTGCTCATTTGATTATGATTAGGCTACTCAGTTAATGAATTTTTAACAAGTATAGATTTAAAAAATTTCGTAGAATAATATATTAGCCATTATATTCTGACCACATGTAATTATGGTGTATATAAACAAATCAAGTTTTTTATATGCAATTACACTTACGGGGTCTTGTTGGTTACAACGAGGCGTGCTCATTTGATTATAATTAGGGTCCTCAGTTAATGAATTTCTTCCACGTACAGATTTGAGTAACGTCGTAGAATAATATATCAGCTATTGTAACCTACCCATACCTAAATAAGCTGTATATAAACAAATCAAGACTTTTATATGCAATTACACTTACGGGGTCCAGTTGGTTACTGCGAGGCGTGCTCATTTGATTATGATTAGAGTACTAAGTTAATGAATTTCTACCACGTATAGATTTGAATAACGTCGTAGAATAATATATTAGCTATTGTAACCTACCCATACCTAAATAAGCTGTATATACACAAATCAAGCTTTTTATATGCAATTACACTTAAGGGGTCTTGTTGGTTACAACGAGGCGTGCTCATTTGATTATAATTAGGGTCCTCAGTTAATGAATTTCTTCCACGTACAGATTTGAATAACGTCGTAGAATAATATATCAGCTATTGTAACCTACCCATACCTAAATAAGCTGTATATAAACAAATCAAGACTTTTATATGCATTTACTCTTACGGGGACCAGTTGGTTACTGCGAGGCGTGCTCATTTGATTATGATTAGAGTACTAAGTTAATGAATTTCTACCACGTATAGATTTGAATAACGTCGTAGAATAATATATTAGCTATTGTAACCTACCCATACCTAAATAAGCTGTATATACACAAATCAAGCTTTTTATATGCAATTACACTTAAGGGGTCTTGTTGGTTACAACGAGGCGTGCCCATTTGATTATGATTAGAGTACTAAGTTAATGAATTTCTACCACGTATAGATTTGAATAACGTTGTAGAATAATATATTAGCTATTGTAACCTACCCATACCTAAATAAGCTGTACATACACAAATCAAGCTTTTTATATGGAATTACACTTAAGGGATCTTGATGGTTACAACGAGGCGTGCTCATTTGATTATGATTAGGGTACTAAGTTAATAAATTTCTACCACGTACAGACTTGAATAATGTCGTAGAATAATATATCACCTATTGTAACCTACCCATACCTAAATAAGCTGTATATAAACAAATCAAGACTTTTATATGCATTTACTCTTACGGGGACCAGTTGGTTACTGCGAGGCGTGCTCATTTGATTATGATTAGAGTACTAAGTTAATGAATTTCTACCACGTATAGATTTGAATAACGTCGTAGAATAATATATTAGCTATTGTAACCTACCCATACCTAAATCAGCTGTATATAAACAAATCAAGTCTTTTATATGCAATTACACTTACGGGGTCCAGTTGGTTACTGCGAGGCGTGCTCATTTGATTATGATTAGGGTACTAATTTAATAAATTTCTACCACGTACAGAGGTGAATAATGTCGTAGAATAATATATTAGCTATTGTAACCTACCCATACCTAAATCAGCTGTTTATAAACATATCAAGTTTTTTGTATGCAATTACACTTACGGGGACCAGTTGGTTACAACGAGGCGTGCTCGTTTGATTATCATTAGGCTACTCAGTTATTGAATTTCTACCACGTACAGATTTGAATAACGTCGTAGAATAATATATTAGCTATTGTAACCTACCCATACCTAAATAAGCTGTATATAAACAAATCAAGTCTTTTATATGCAATTATACTCACGGGGTGCAGTTGGTTACAATGAAGCGTGCTCATTCGAATATCATTAGGGTACTCATCCAATGAATTTCTTCCACGTATAGATCTGAATAACGTCTTTGAATGATATATTTTCTATTGTAACCTACCCATACCTAAATAAGCTGTATATATACAAATCAAGTCTTTTATATGCAATTACACTTACGCTTTCCAGTTGGTTACAACGAGGCGTGCTCAATTGATTACCATTAGGGTACTCAGTTATTGAATTTCAACCACGTATAGATTTGAATAACGTCGTAGAATAATATATCAGTTATTGTAAACTACCCATACCTAAATAAGCTGTATATAAACAAATCAAGTCTTTTATATGCAATTACACTTACGGGGACCAGTTGGTTACTGCGAGGCGTGCTCATTTGATTATGATTAGAGTACTAAGTTAATAAATTTGTACCACGTACAGATTTGAATAACGTCATAGATAAATATATAAGCTATTGTAACCTACCCATACCTAAATCAGCTGTATATAAACAAATCAAGTCTTTTGTATGCAATTAAACTTACAGATGCCAATTAGTTACAACGAGGCGTGCTCATTTGATTATGATTAGGCTACTCAGTTAATGAATTTCTACCACGTATAGATTTGAATAACGTCGTAGAATAATATATCAGCTATTTTAACCTACCCATACCTAAATAAGCTGTATATAAACAAATCAAGTCTTTTATATGCAATTACACTTACGGGGTCCAGTTGGTTACTGCGAGGCGTGCTCATTTGATTATGATTAGGGTACTAAGTTAATAAATTTCTACCACGTACAGATTTGAATAACGTCGTAGAATAATATATCAGCTATTGTAACCTACCCATACCTAAATAAGCTGTATATAAACAAATCAAGTCTTTTATATGCAATTACACTTACGGGGACCAGTTGGTTACTGCGAGGCGTGCTCATTTGATTATGATTAGAGTACAAAGTTAATGAATTTCTTCGACGCATAGATTTTAATAACGTCGTAGAATAATATATTAGCTATTTTAACCTACCCATACCTAGATAAGCTGTATATAAACAAATCAAGACTTTTATATGCAATTACACTTACGGGGACCAGTTGGTTACTGCGAGACGTGCTCATTTGATTATGATTAGGCTACTCAGTTAATGAATTTTTAACAAGTATAGATTTAAAAAATTTCGTAGAATAATATATTAGCCATTATATTCTGACCACATGTAATTATGGTGTATATAAACAAATCAAGTTTTTTATATGCAATTACACTTACGGGGTCTTGTTGGTTACAACGAGGCGTGCTCATTTGATTATAATTAGGGTCCTCAGTTAATGAATTTCTTCCACGTACAGATTTGAATAACGTCGTAGAATAATATATAAGCTATTGTAACATACCCATACATAAATAAGCTGTATATAAACAAATCAAGTTTTTTATATGCAATTGCACTTACGGGGTCCAGTTGGTTACTGCGAGGCGTGCTCATTTGATTATGATTAGGGTAATAAGTTAATAAATTTCAACCACGTACAGATTTGAATAACGTCATAGATAAATATATAAGCTATTGTAACATACCCATACATAAATAAGCTGTATATAAACAAATCAAGACTTTTATATGCAATTACACTTACGGGGACCAGTTGGTTACTGCGAGACGTGCTCATTTGATTATGATTAGGCTACTCAGTTAATGAATTTTTAACAAGTATAGATTTAAAAAATTTCGTAGAATAATATATTAGCCATTATATTCTGACCACATGTAATTATGGTGTATATAAACAAATCAAGTTTTTTATATGCAATTACACTTACGGGGTCTTGTTGGTTACAACGAGGCGTGCTCATTTGATTATAATTAGGGTCCTCAGTTAATGAATTTCTTCCACGTACAGATTTGAATAACGTCGTAGAATAATATATCAGCTATTGTAACCTACCCATACCTAAATAAGCTGTATATAAACAAATAAATTCTTTTATATGCATTTACACTTACGGGGACCAGTTGGTTACTGCGAGGCGTGCTCATTTGATTATGATTAGAGAAATAAGTTAATGAATTTCTACCACGTACAGATTTGAATAACGTCGTAGAATAATGTATTAGCTATTGTAACCTACCCATACCTAAATAAGCTGTGTATAAACAAATCTAGACTTTTATATGCAATTACACTTACGGGGACCAGTTGGTTACTGCGAGGCGTGCTCAGTTGATTATGATTAGAGTACAAAGTTTATGAATTTCTTCCACGTATAGATTTGAATAACGTCGTAGAATAATATATTAGCTATTGTAACCTACCCATACCTAAATAAGCTGAATATACACAAATCAAGCTTTTTATATGCAATTACACTTAAGGGGTCTTGTTGGTTACAACGAGGCGTGCCCATTTGTTTATAATTAGGGTCCCCAGTTAATGAATTTCTTCCACGTACCGATTTGAATAACGTCGTAGAATAATATATCACCTATTGTAACCTACCCATACCTAAATAAGCTGTATATAAACAAATCAAGACTTTTATATGCATTTACTCTTACGGGGACCAGTTGGTTACTGCGAGGCGTGCTCATTTGATTATGATTAGAGTACTCAGTTAATAAATTTGTACCACGTACAGATTTGAATAACGTCATAGATAAATATATAAGCTATTGTAACATACCCATACGTAAATAAGCTGTATATAAACAAATCAAGTCTTTTATATGCAATTACACTTACGGGGTCCAGTTGGTTACAACGAGGCGTGCTCATTTGATTATAATTAGGGTCCTCAGTTAATAAATTTCTACCACGTACAGACTTGAATTACTTCGTAGAATAATATATCAGCTATTGTAACCTACCCATACCTAAATAAGCTGTATATAAACAAATCAAGTCTTTTATATGCAATTACACTTACGGGGTCCAGTTGGTTACTGCGAGGCGTGCTCATTTGATTATGATTAGGGTACTAAGTTAATAAATTTCTACCACGTACAGATTTGAATAATGTCGTAGAATAATATATCAGCTATTGTAACCTACCCATACCTAAATAAGCTGTATATAAACAAATCAAGCTTTTTTTATGCAATTACACTTAAGGGGTCTTGTTGGATACAACGAGGCGTGCTCATTTGATTATAATTAGGGTCCTCAGTTAATGAATTTCTTCCACGTACCGATTTGGATAACGTCGTAGAATAATATATTAGCTATTGTAACCTACCCATACCTAAATAAGCTGTATATAAACAAATCAAGACTTTTATATGCAATTACGCTTACGAAAACCAGTTGGTTACTGCGGGGCGTGCTCATTTGATTATGATTAGAGTACTAACTTAATGAATTTCTACCACTTATAGATTTCAATAACGTCGTAGAACAATATATTAGCTATTGTAACCTACCCATACCTAAATTAGCTGTATATACACAAATCAAGCTTTTTATATGCAATTACACTTAAGGGGTCTTGTTGGTTACAACGAGGCGTGCTCATTTGATTATAATTAGGGTCCTCAGTTAATGAATTTCTTCCACGTACAGATTTGAATAACGTCGTAGAATAATATATCAGCTATTGTAACCTACCCATACCTAAATAAGCTGTATATAAACAAATCAAGACTTTTATATGCAATTACACTTACGGGGTCCAGTTGGTTACAGCGAGGCGTGCTCATTTGATTATGATTAGGGTACTAAGTTAATAAATTTCTACCACGTACAGATTTGAATAACGTCGTAGAATAATATATCAGGTATTGTAACCTACCCTTACCTAAATAAGCTGTATATAAACAAATCAAGTCTTTTATATGCAATTACACTTACGGGGACCAGTTGGTTACTGCGAGGCGTGCTCAGTTGATTATGATTAGAGTACAAAGTTAATGAATTTCTTCCACGTATAGATTTAAATAACGTCGTAGAATAATATATTAGTTATTGTAACCTACCCATACCTAAATAAGCTGTATAAACACAAATCAAGCTTTTTATATGCAATTACACTTAAGGGGTCTTGTTGTTTACAACGAGGCGTGCCCATTTGATTATAATTAGGGTCCTCAGTTAATGAATTTCTTCCACGTACCGATTTGAATAATGTCGTAGAATAATATATCACCTATTGTAACCTACCCATACCTAAATAAGCTGTATATAAACAAATCAAGACTTTTATATGCATTTACTCTTACGGGGACCAGTTGGTTACTGCGAGGCGTGCTCATTTGATTATGATTAGAGTACTAAGTTAATGAATTTCTACCACGTATAGATTTGAATAACGTCGTAGAATAATATATTAGCTATTGTAACCTACCCATACCTAAATAAGCTGTATATAAACAAATCAAGTCTTTTATATGCAATTACACTTACGGGGTCCAGTTGGTTACTGCGAGGCGTGCTCATTTGATTATGATTAGGGTACTAAGTTAATAAATTTCTACCACGTACAGATTTGAATAATGTCGTAGAATAATATATTAGCTATTGTAACCTACCCATACCTAAATCAGCTGTATATAAACAAATCAAGTCTTTTATATGCAATTACACTTACGGGGTCCAGTTGGTTACTGCGAGGCGTGCTCATTTGATTATGATTAGGGTACTAAGTTAATAAATTTCTACCACGTACAGATTTGAATAACGTCGTAGAATAATATATCAGCTATTGTAACCTACCCATACCTAAATAAGCTGTATATAAACAAATCAAGCTTTTTTTATGCAATTACACTTAAGGGGTCTTGTTGGTTACAACGAGGCGTGCTCATTTGATTATAATTAGGGTCCTCAGTTAATGAATTTCTTCCACGTACAGATTTGAATAACGTCGTAGAATAATATATCAGCTATTGTAACCTACCCATACCTAAATAAGCTGTATATAAACAAATCAAGACTTTTATATGCATTTACTCTTACGGGGACCAGTTGGTTACTGCGAGGCGTGCTCATTTGATTATGATTAGAGTACTAAGTTAATGAATTTCTACCACGTATAGATTTGAATAACGTCGTAGAATAATATATTAGCTATTGTAACCTACCCATACCTAAATAAGCTGTATATACACAAATCAAGCTTTTTATATGCAATTACACTTAAGGGGTCTTGTTGGTTACAGCGAGGCGTGCCCATTTGTTTATAATTAGGGTCCTCAGTTAATGAATTTCTTCCACGTACAGATTTGAATAACGTCGTAGAATAATATATCAGCTATTGTAACCTACCCATACCTAAATAAGCTGTATATAAACAAATCAAGACTTTTATATGCATTTACACTTACGGGGACCAGTTGGTTACTGCGAGGCGTGCTCATTTGATTATGATTAGAGTACTAAGTTAATGAATTTCTACCACGAATAGATTTGAATAACGTCGTAAAATAATATATTAGCTATTGTAACCTACCCATACCTAAATAAGCTGTATATACACAAATCAAGCTTTTTATATGCAATTACACTTAAGGGGTCTTGTTGGTTACAACGAGGCGTGCTCATTTGATTATGATTAGGCTGCTCAGTTAATGAATTTCTACCACGTATAGATTTGAATAACGTTGTAGAATAATATATCAGCTATTGTAACCTACCCATACCTAAATAAGCTGTACATACACAAATCAAGCTTTTTATATGGAATTACACTTAAGGGATCTTGATGGTTACAACGAGGCGTGCTCATTTGATTATGATTAGGGTACTAAGTTAATAAATTTCTACCACGTACAGACTTGAATAATGTCGTAGAATAATATATCACCTATTGTAACCTACCCATACCTAAATAAGCTGTATATAAACAAATCAAGACTTTTATATGCATTTACTCTTACGGGGACCAGTTGGTTACTGCGAGGCGTGCTCATTTGATTATGATTAGAGTACTAAGTTAATGAATTTCTACCACGTATAGATTTGAATAACGTCGTAGAATAATATATTAGCTATTGTAACCTACCCATACCTAAATCAGCTGTATATAAACAAATCAAGTCTTTTATATGCAATTACACTTACGGGGTCCAGTTGGTTACTGCGAGGCGTGCTCATTTGATTATGATTAGAGTACTAAGTTAATAAATTTCTACCACGTACAGATTTGAATAACGTCGTAGAATAATATATTAGCTATTGTAACCTACCCATACCTAAATCAGCTGTATATAAACAAATCAAGTCTTTTGTATTCAATTACACTTACGGGGACCAGTTGGTTACAACGAGGCGTGCTCATTTGATTATCATTAGGGTACTCAGTTATTGAATTTCTACCACGTATAGATTTGAATAACGTCGTAGAATAATATATCAGCTATTGTAACCTACCCATACCTAAATAAGCTGTATATAAACAAATCAAGTCTTTTATATGCAATTATACTCACGGGGTACAGTTGGTTACAATGAAGCGTGCTCATTCGAATATCATGAGGGTACTCATCCAATGAATTTCTTCCACGTATAGATCTGAATAACGTCTTTGAATGATATATTTTCTATTGTAACCTGCCCATACCTAAATAAGCTGTATATATACAAATCAAGTCTTTTATATGCAATTACACTTACGGGGACCAGTTGGTTACAACGAGGCGTGCTCAATTGATTACCATTAGGGTACTCAGTTATTGAATTTCAACCACGTATAGATTTGAATAACGTCGTAGAATAATATATCAGTTATTGTAACCTACCCATACCTAAATAAGCTGTATATAAACAAATCAAGACTTTTATATGCAATTACACTTACGGGGACCAGTTGGTTACTGCGAGGCGTGCTCATTTGATTATGATTAGAGTACTAAGTTAATAAATTTGTACCACGTACAGATTTGAATAACGTCATAGATAAATATATAAGCTATTGTAACATACCCATACCTAAATAAGCTGTATATAAACAAATCAAGTCTTTTGTATGCAATTAAACTTACAGATGCCAATTAGTTACAATGAGGCGTGCTCATTTGATTATGATTAGGCTACTCAGTTAATGAATTTCTACCACGTACAGATTTGAATAACGTCGTAGAATAATATATCAGCTATTGTAACCTACCCATACCTAAATAAGCTGTATATAAACAAATCAAGTCTTTTATATGCAATTACACTTACGGGGTCCAGTTGGTTACTGCGAGGCGTGCTCATTTGATTATGATTAGGGTACTAAGTTAATAAATTTCTACCACGTATAGATTTGAATAAGGTCGCAGAATAATATATCAGCTATTGTAACCTACCCATACCTAAATAAGCTGTATATAAACAAATCAAGACTTTTATATGCAATTACACTTACGGGGACCAGTTGGTTACTGCGAGGCGTGCTCATTTGATTATGATTAGAGAACGAAGTTAATGAATTTCTTCCACGTACAGATTTGAGTAACGTCGTAGAATAATATATCAGCTATTGTAACCTACCAATACCTAAATAAGCTGTATATAAGCAAATCAAGACTTTTATATGCAATTACACTTACGGGGACCAATTAGTTACAACGATGCGTGCTCATTTGATTATGATTAGGCTACTCAGTTAATGAATTTTTAACAAGTATAGATTTAAAAAATTTCGTAGAATAATATATTAGCCATTATATTCTGACCACATGTAATTATGGTGTATATAAACAAATCAAGTTTTTTATATGCAATTACACTTACGGGGTCTTGTTGGTTACAACGAGGCGTGCTCATTTGATTATAATTAGGGTCCTCAGTTAATGAATTTCTTCCACGTACAGATTTGAATAACGTCGTAGAATAATATATCAGCTATTGTAACCTACCCATACCTAAATAAGCTGTATATAAACAAATAAAGTCTTTTATATGCAATTGCACTTACGGGGTCCAGTTGTTTACTGCGAGGCGTGCTCATTTGATTATGATTAGGGTATTAAGTTAATAAATTTCTACCACGTACAGATTTGAATAACGTCATAGATAAATATATAAGCTATTGTAACATACCCATACATAAATAAGCTGTATATAAACAAATCAAGTCTTTTATATGCAATTACACTTACGGGGTCCAGTTGGTTACTGCGAGGCGTGCTCATTTGATTATGATTAGGGTACTAAGTTAATGAATTTCTACCACGTATAGATTTGAATAACGTCGTAGAATAATATATCAGTTATTGTAAACTACCCATACCTAAATAAGCTGTATATAAACAAATCAAGTTTTTTATATGCAATTACACTTACGGGGTTTAGTTGGTTACTGCGAGGCGTGCTAATTTGATTATGATTAGGGTCCTCAGTTAATGAATTTCTACCACGTACAGATTTGAATAACGTCGTAGAATAATATATCAGCTATTGTAACCTACCCATACCTAAATAAGCTGTATATAAACAAATCAAGACTTTTATATGCAATTACACTTACGGGGACCAGTTGGTTACTGCGAGGCGTGCTCATTTGATTATGATTAGAGTATTAAGTTAATGAATTTCTTCCACGTATAGATTTGAATAACGTCGTAGAATAATATATCAGCTATTGTAACCTACCCATACCTAAATAACCTGTATATACCCAAATCAAGCTTTTTATATGCAATTACACTTAAGGGGATTGTTGGTTACAACGAGGCGTGCCCATTTGATTATAATTAGGGTCCCCAGTTAATGAATTTCTTCCACGTACCGATTTGAATAACGTCGTAGAATAATATATCAGCTATTGTAACCTACCCATACCTAAATAAGCTGTATATAAACAAATCAAGACTTTTATATGCAATTACACTTACGGGGACCAGTTGGTTACTGCGAGGCGTGCTCAGTTGATTATGATTAGAGTACAAAGTTAATGAATTTCTTCCACGTATAGATTTGAATAACGTCGTAGAATAATATATTAGCTATTGTAACCTACCCATACCTAAGTCTGCTGTATATAAACAAATCAAGTCTTTAGTATGCAATTACACTTAAGGGGTCTTGTTGGTTACAACGAGGCGTGCTCATTTGATTATGATTAGGCTGCTCAGTTAATGAATTTTTAACAAGTATAGATTTAAAAAATTTCGTAGAATAATATATCAGCTATTGTATTCTGACCATACCTAAATATGCTGTATATAAACAAATCAAGGTTTTTATATGCAATTACACTTACGGGGTCTTGTTGGTTACAACGAGGCGTGCTCATTTGATTATCATTAGGGTACTCAGTTATTGAATTTCTACCACGTACAGATTTGAATAACGTCGTAGAATAATATATCAGCTATTGTAACCTACCCATACCTAAATAAGCTGTATATAAACAAATCAAGACTTTTATATGCAATTACACTTACGGGGTCCAGTTGGTTACTGCGAGGCGTGCTCATTTGATTATGATTAGAGTACTAAGTTAATAAATTTCTACCACGTACAGATTTGAATAACGTCGTAGAATAATATATCAGCTATTGTAACCTACCCATAGCACAAGACCGAGCGCGAATCGCGAGGTCCAGAAAGATCGGAGCGCGAAGCACGACGATCAAATCGCGCGCCCTAGGCGCGCTCAAGCTTGCGAGCGAAGCGAGCTGTGCGCGAAGAGCGCGATGAGAATGTGCCCGCAAAGCGGGCAGATTTTTTAAGAACTTTTTGTGAAGACTTTGTTACCGGTGTCTCTCACAGAATGATCTGAACTGTTTTCGAAACCGACTCGAGACATGTGGCTTTGCTGAACGAAAATTTTTTTATATAAGCAATCCTGAGAGGTTCTTTTCCTCCTTGAAGAAGACTATTGTCCGATACCTAGTTAAGAAATTCGAGACGTTTATGTTGATTTTCACGAGTGGACGAAGGTGTGTATTTTTCAAGAAACGATTTTTTATATCAGCTTCATGGACAATCCATTTAATATTGAATTTTCAAGCAAGGTATTACAGAAACGTAAATTATTATACTATTTATACATGTAGTTTTACTCAATATTTTTTGAGTATGTTAAGAAATAATTGAAAAAAAATTTAAAGTTGTTTATTACTGCATTCAGATTTATTCTGAGATGTTTGGAAAAATAATACAATAATCTTTAAAAAATAATAAAAATGAAATTTTAGTATTCGTGATATTAAGTATCACATTTTAAAAAGAAATATTAAATTAAAAAAATTTTCGTTCAGCAAAGCCACATGTCTCGAGTCTGTTTCGAAAACAGTTCAGATCATTCTGTGAGAGACTCCGGTGACAAAGTCTTCACAAAAAGTTCTTAAAAATGTAAACCTTGTTCGCGTTTTGCAATTGATAACCAATTTGGCATCGTTATTTAATAATAAAATTTTTTCCAATTGCGGTCGGTTCGTGTGCAAAAAAAAAAAAAAAAAAAAAAAAAATTTTATGTTTTCCGGTTCTTTATTCACAGTGAACTATGAATATTTTTTCAATTCGTGATGCTGCATACTGGACTAGTTCATTTCGAATTGCAAGCTATGCGATAAGTTTTTCAATTTTATGATAATCCTTATTTTAATTATTCCGTTTTACAGAAATTTTGAATTAATCTTTGAATTTATGGCACTGTAGAGGGCCCCCATATGTGGCCGAAACGTTTGCCTTGCTTTCTGTTTGAGTATTTTTATATTTAATATTGAAAATTTTAATCGACGAAAATAAAAAGAATCTGACCCTATGCCAAAATAATGAGAAATGAAAAAAATTCTATGAATTTTGGGTCAATATAATAGCAGACATGTTATCAAACATCTCACTTTAAAATTGCACATAAAGTTTTCTTCAAAAAACATTCAAAAAATAAAAATGACTTTGATTAAAAATAATTACCCACGAAAATTCATCAATTCAACGATTCAAAAAAGACTAAATTATCTCTCGAAAAAAGCCTCTGTTACAAACGCACACACACAAAAAGTACCCAAGAACGACACAATCACAGACACACACTCCAACACGGCAGGTCAACTTTCAAAGTACATACCATTACCTTACGTACAAGGACTCACTGAAAAAATTTCGGGTATCCTAAAACCATTTAATATAAAAATAGCTCCCCGTAATATCAACGACCTATCACACCTTTTCAAATCAGCCAAGCACCCAATCCCGTTGCTTGATGCCGCTGATGTCGTCTACAATATACCTTGCTCAGATTGTAAAGCTACTTATATAGGCACGACCAAACGCCCCTTAAAAACCAGAATCCATGAGCATAAAAAAGATGTCTTTAACCCTCCAGAAAAATGGACTCCCTTAACGAAACACGCATAGCATCAAGATCACAAATTTAATTTTGATGAAGTCACAATAATAGACAGGTCGGATAACTACAAAAAACGCATGATTCTAGAAATAACCCACATAGCCAGTACCTCACATTCTGTAAATCAAAGGACTGATACAGAAAATCTATCAGTTTTTATCTCCCTCTCTTAAACAATCAAGCTTAACTCCATTCAAAATTCATATTATTAAAAAATCCTGAAATACATAAATACACATACTTTCTGAAAACACTCAAAATATGCCGACGAAACCTTTATGTCTCCGGTTACAATTTATGGTCTTCTCATTGTCCTAACAGTCCAGCCATCTCCAGCACATCCTTTTCTTTCTCCAGAAAAAATCCCTAAAGGGGAAAAAAATCTTACCCTCCACTCTCATTCCAATATGCATGCCTAAAAACCAAAACATAACTCAGTTTACGAGTCAACCTCCCAGGGGAGAAGTGTGTGCAGTCTAAGTTATGTGTCTTCCCAAAAAACGGAAAAAGAAAAAACTGGATAATAACATTGAAGAAATTTTCTATGAAAAAAGGAACGCTTCCACTCCGCTGGGTATTGAGCCCAGGACCTTTCGAAAAGCATTTTGTATAACTCTACGGACTCTTTATGTTCTAAGTCATTGCAAAAAGACTATCAATTTTTCAGTTCTTCTTGCTAAAAAAGTATCACAGCGGACAAATTTCCAAGAAAAATATGCCAAAGAAAAAAATGTTAAATTAAATTAAATTTTACAGATTGCACTTCATACCAAAAGAAATAATATTTAAAGAATTTGAAAATATTTTATATGTGTGGTATATATAATGTTGTATGTATGTAGTATATGTGTATGTGTATGTGTATATGCGTATACATGTAATATGTGTGTATGTATATATGTATGTATGTATATATATATATATATATATATATGTGTGTGTGTGGTTATGCATGTATGTATGTATATATATTGTATTAAAAACTACACCACAAAAATTTCAATCTACAATTCCATGCACGAATGGCAATTAAAAATGTTTTTATATTTAGACACTTAATTCCAACCTTCCAAAAAATGCTTTCTGGTATCCAGTTTTTTAGGTTATGTGAATGAAATATTTACCTTAAAGTAATATCAAAATTTATTTACGTACATGTAAAAACATAATGATAATTACTTGTTAAATTTTTACAAAAAATTTTTTATACAAGATATCCTATGTTAGCAAAACTTTTTTCTGTATTTTTAGATTTAAATAAATCACTGATGAGGGCTCCGATCAGAGCCGAAACGTCTGATTATGTAAAACTCTGAGTTTTTATCAACCTTGGACCCTAAAGCCAATTACCAACATCAACATATATCTTCAATTATTAATTAAGGGTCAATGTAAGTCCAGAATATGAGTACACTAAAAAATTGCATTATTTTCAGAAAGTATTTTATATAAAAAAATTTATAAAAAGATTCTTTTATTTTCAAAATATGGATTTTACAATAGTGAATTACAAATTATTATTATTTTGTCTGAGAAATTTATGTGAAATCTAAATCCAGTGTAGATTATTAATATTTTGTGTAATACACTTTTAAAGACTTTTTCAGTTTAAATTTTTATAAAATTAATTTAATATAAAAAACATAAGTGCAAAATAAAGAAGTGATTATGAATGAATTAAGAAAAAATCATGAATCAAGAATTTATTAAACTTAAAGAATTTACAATATATAAGTTTTTAAATAAAGTTTTAAATAAATCATATAAACGGTTAGACCAAAATAGGAGTTGACATAAAAGTGTTAGATGAGGAAAATTACTTTTTTTTCACTAAATTGACTATAGTTTTTATTCCTCAAAAGTAACGAAAGATTCAGATGGAATGGGAATAAAAATTCTTATTGCAGTCACATATTATCGACTTTTGGATAGGACTGAAATCTTTAAAAAATTCATTGACGAATTCGATAATTCCGTACACGTTTCAATGAAATCTTCTAAAAAAAAGTTTCGACGGCTAATATTTTTCGTGCGGAAGCGTTTACTCCAATCTATTGGGATCAAATTAAGAACTCCCAACTTAAATAATCTATAATTGTATCTTGTATGTTAATGATTAGTTTCGATTATTAAATATGATAACATGGAACATCAGTATGCTGAAAATTCAACACTTTTGTGAAAATAGAAAACTTTTATGTGTGCCCAAGGCGCATATTACTTTCAGTCAATCCTGAGTGAATAGATATAGCTGGTGGAACGTGTCTTGCATCTCACGGTTTACTGAAATCTCGAGTGAAGCCTAGAATAGAATAAACGGAAGGCTCTAGTATTTTAATGATTAAATAAAAAATTGGTTTTTATAATTATACTACGAGTAATAATGTATATTGTTTTAAATCTTTAATGCACGCTTTCATACTTTACTCAACATTTCTGAATTTTACTGAACGGTACATCACAAGTAATTACAGTGATACTAATTGTAAGTAACTAACTTGTCCATATGTCCCAAATTTGATTGAAAATTAAATCAAATTACTCGAACTATTTTTCTCCGTGTGAGCGGATTGTAAGCTTCACAATGCACAATGTAATCGTTAGTGCACGTTTGGCAAAACTTTAAACTGAAGCAATAGTATTTACTACTTTCTTACTGTTTGAGCGTAAAGACAGTATTGTAAAAATGAGGCACTTTGTTGTTGTCTTAAAACTGTATCACTTTATTACAACACAAACATTTTATTTTAAACATGGGAATATAATTAAAAGTTCGTAAATTGGTATTTCGGCCCGATATACACGCCCGTGAAAAAAAATTTGATCTTAGATCTCATTAGATCTAATTCCCAGATCTAACCAGATCTTGATTTTGTTGAGATCTGACCAGATCTCCCTAGACCTACTTATCTAACCAAATTTTGATTTTGTCAACATCTGACTAGATCTGATTAGATCTAATCAGATCTTGACAAAATCAAGATCTGGTAAGATATGGGAATCAGATCTAACCAGATCTAACAAGATCAACTTTTTTTCGTGGGCGATGACCCATTTTAATCTATAGTACCAAATATCTTGTAAAATACTTTATCTACGAAAAAATGGTTCGGACAAAGGTTGACCAGGACCGAGGGGGACATTTGACCGTACCATCAATTTTGACCTGGAGGTCAATTTTCAAGGTCAAATGGAGGTAAGACCCTTTTTCTTAAATAAGAACCCCAATTTTTGACTGCAGATTTGAAAGAAGCGGGAAATTTTACGTCAAAAATGACCCATGGAAAAATGCTTTTTGTGACCTTAGAAAGGTAAAAAATTAAGGTCAAATGTCTGAGAAACGACCAGATCCCCTTTTTCTGAATTATCTTGGTTTTTCCGGGTAAACAAACGTTCAAGATGCTTCGCAAAAGTCGATAAAATGTTAAAGTGTACATCACCTTGACCATCATGACCTTCAGGTCAATTTTTAAGGTGACTTGAAGGTCAAGACGATTTTACTTATATTTAACTTTGTCTCAGGATACATTTTTTTTGTAGACTTCAGACTGTGGATTGTTATCACAACAACCCCCCCCCCCCTTCCCCCCAAACATACCCAGACAACAACAATCATTTTGGATAAGATGTAAAGACTGTGACAATGTAGTTACAAAAGTGACAATATTGAGAATTGATCCAGTAACTTTAGAAATAAAAATAAAAAAAATTGGCAACAGCGCAATTCTTTTCGAGTTCGATTTGTGGGTTCACAGGGAGCTTAAATTCGAAAATTAGTCACCCTACCCCTTGGGAAATTCCGCCATCTTGAATTGCGCTGTTGCCAATTTTTTTTTGATTTGGCTTAAATTTGGATAAAGTTACTGGATCAAATGTCACTTCGCTGTGACTAGTTAAAAAAAAATACACTTTCCCCTTACTTTTGGCGTCACCTAGAAACAACGGCGTGGACGTAGAAAGTTCTGTTTTCTTTGGGGTGCTTTCTTGTCGTGAGTTCCCCTTGCCTCTCACGTTTCGGGTGCTTGATTAACGTGAGTCCACTTGCCTCTCACCATTGCTACCAGTGTTACAATCAGTCATGGAGTAACTGTTCGAATTGCTCTCCATTGGCTTAAAGACACAAACGTAGACGTCTTTCAAAACCTTCGACAGTTTTCAGCAAAAGTTTCTCGAGAGATGGCTGCGCAAGCTCTCCGAATCCTTTTCATCGATCTTCTCTTGTTTTATTTGATTCAGAGCTTGCGCAGCCATCTCTCGAGAAACTTTGCTGAAAACTGTGGACGGTTTTGAAAGACATCTACGTTTGTGTGTTCAAGCCAATGTAGAGAACTTTGAACAGTTACTCCGCGGCTGATTGTATCACTGGTAGCAATGGTGAGAGGCAAGGGGAACTCACGACAAGAAAGCACCCCAAAGGAAACGGAACTTACTACGTCCACGCCGTCCAATATAATTACGGAAAGTCCAGTCCCCAACAGTTTAAAGGACAGGCCCGTTATAAAAAAAAAAAGTACGTTTGTGAGGCTATATTTCAACCTTGTCTCTATTGAGCTTAGGATTGGAAATCCCTCTACTTGGGTTTTTCATAAGATGTAATTCACATAAAGGATGAATAATAAAATAGAACCGTGAAACAAAGTTTGTTAAAACGTAACACTTACTATATGATCATATCCCTGAATTCTTTTATACACTCCTTAGATTATTAGATCTTCGTGCAATTCCTATTGCAATGTTAGGCGGTAAAAATTTACCGTAACGCCACTATATCCGACTTTTGCTAAACTTTATTGTAGAGTTTACTGAACAATTCTTCTCCGTCTTCTCCATCTATTTTCTTCTCTAAATTATGACCGGAAAGGCCATCTATTTTCTTCTCGAAATTATAATACCGGTAACACCAAATCTACACAGTTATGATTGTCCCTAAGAATTCATAGTTCTAGATTACTATGTAGGATCCTATGCAGAAATTTTCAATTATGCAAATAAATTGTATCAATTATCTATATCATCGTTAGAAATTATGTTATAGAAGTAAAAAATTATTTACAGTTAATCTTATGGATCGATTATTTTCAATTTGCATTATTTAAATAGAGTTAATACATGTTAAAAAAAATTTTGACTTTCAGAATTCCATTTATAAATATAATTGTTCATAAGGCAAATCTTTAAAATGCATCATAAATAATACGTATAATATATAAAATATATGTAGATATATGATAAATAAAACTGCACTATCACGAAATTAGAATGCTTTCTAATGTCCTATTGTTTGTGAACTATTGTGAATATTAAAGAAATTATGTAAGCGTAAAAGTTTCGATGTTGGTTCATGACTCATCTTGAATTGAAAATAAGCAAATATTAATAACAGAGTCAGGATCAGGTTGACTTCAAAATGTGAACCGACCTCGGAACCGACTATGAATGAAATTTCCAAGAATTCATAAAGCTCTGTTATTATTACGTATTTTCACAAAGTTACTAAACTTTTTGATTTTAAATGCAAAATAGAAAATGCAATTTGCTTTAGGTTCTATCAGCCTTAAGGAACACATTCTTATCATGACACTCGCGCTTCGCGCTGGACTTTCAGTATATATTTCTGTAACTCTAATAATTTACATGATTAAAAACAATTTATCATCTTCAAAATGTATCAAAAAGGAAAAAAATTTGTAGATTATATTTAAGCAAACTATTTTTTATTTTAACGCTTATTTTGTATCTTTGGAGAATTTTTTTGTGAAAAAGGAACGCTTCTACTCCGATGGGTAAGTAGCCCACGACCTTTCGATTGCCGGTCGAATGCTCTATCATCTGAGAAACGGAGGTTCCTCAAAACTTTTCTCACAGAATCTATTTATGCCAATATATTATGAACTATATACAAATTTTTCCAAATCATTTCAGTCGATTATGTCGATAATTAGAAGAGTGTATCATTCACCATGATAACCGAACTCTACCATATCGACCCTATCAACCTGTGATTTAGAATTAACGTCATTTAAGACCAGATGGAATTTTCAATATATATTTGAACAATTTTTTCTGTGAAAAAAGGAACGCTTCCACTCCGCTGGGTAACGAGCCCAGGATCTTTCGATTGCCGGTCGAATGCTCTATCATCTGAGCTATCATGGTGAATGATACACTCTTCTAATTATCGACATAATCGACTGAAATGATTTAGAAAAATTTGTATATATTTTGTATCTCATATATTTTGTTTAAATAATGGAATTTTCAAATTTTATTCGTATTTTTCAAAATCAAAATGAATAAATATACGTTTTATCAGAAACTATGTCAGACAAAATTTGTAGACCTTATTGAAACAAACAATTTTGCAAACTTACGTTTTTTTTCGTATTTTACATATTATTGTTAAAAAATTGAATTTTGGATTTTCAACAGTATTTTTTGAAATTCAAAAGAAAAATATACACCTTATGAAAAAATGTTGCAGTTCTAACTTGTAGATCCCTATGTAGTGAACAATTTTGTATCATAACTTTTTTTTCGTATTTCGTATAATTTATCTGGAAAACGGAATCAAGATATTGACTTTTTTCAAGTTTAAACATACTGTAACTTCCCTAATTTTAGTTTAATAGAAAAATGTTAGGATAATTAGTAGAGATTTATGAGCACTATCAGAAACCAGTATTGGAATTTTGGATTTTTTCATAGTTTTTTTCAAAAACATGAAACATGCTCCTATTTTGACCATTTTTGTCGAATGTGGCTGGTTAACGAACTTTTCCCTACTTTTTCGGCTCCAATAAAGTATGCCAAAGCTCAATTCAATCCGATAATTCTATCGAGAGTTATCGAGTATTCGACGTACAGACAGACATTTTTGTAAAAACCATTTTTATGACTCATCAGGGGGTCTCAAAACGTAAATATTTAATAAAAATGTTGAGCCGTTTTTCACATAAAACTAATACCTTCTCATTTATGAAGAGAATGTAAAAAATTATAATACTGTTTTGACTTGGACAATATTTCTTATTTCATCACATTTTTTTTAACTATTAGAAATATTCAACACACAATAGACCTGTCTATACACTTTTCCATTCAATTCTCAAAATTTGAACACAATATTTTACTTTATGTGGGAATGCCATTACAGAGCCGTAATTTTCGATTACATTGATTTTATTTTCTAGAAAAAATGTGCACAAAATTTTCATCGTAACGAAGTTGAAAGACGTTTCTCACTGTGTTTTATTAAATTTTCTGATATTTCGTGAAGATATTCCATAAAATAGAAAATTTATCTCGCGGTTGGATTAATTCATAATATTTTAGTAACGCGGTCTTTTACTTTATTCTTTATGAGATTTCGGCAATGGATTTCTTCCTTTTGATTTGCAAGCTACAAGTACTTAATTTATATGAATTTTTTATTTTTTAATCATTTGTACAAATTTTGATATATTATTTGACTTTATGGTACTATCGAGGGCTCCCATATGCAGCAGAAAAGTTTGCCTGATTTTTTCGAATATACGCTTGTGATCATTTTTTAGTATGAAGAAGCTGACCCCATGCCAATAAACAAGGTTACAACCAATTTTTTTATTTTTAGGCAAATCCAATAATAGACATGTAATAAATTCCACGGACAAAAATTGACACTATCACATTGATTTTTGGCATCAACGCGTATATTATGCAGTATGATACTTTTAGTGTTTAAAAGTCTAAATTAACCACTAACTGTAATTTGACGTCATTTTCGCCATATTTGTTATCAGGTAGCAATTATTTCTTATATCTCTGTTCCAGCTATACATATGGTGACCATCCGTCCGGATTTCTCCGGACATATCCTCATTTTAGGGCTTGTGTGAGTTGTCGTACAGGATTTTTTTTTATTAATTAAAATGCTTCAGGGTTCAAAAATAAAAAATAAAAGATGTCAAGCGTTGATAACATTTATTTAAATTGTCACTTTTCTGCCCTATCTTGTCCTCTTTTTCAAACTTTTTTGTCCTACTTTGTCCTCTTTTTCAAACTTTTCTGTCCTACTTTGTCCTTTTTTCCAACATTTTCTGTCTTACTTTGTTCTCCTTTTTTAAATAAATTTTTGTCCTACTTCGTCCTCATTTTTCAAACCTTTTTGCCCTACTTTTCGAAAATCAATTATGGTCACCCTAGCTATACAATAATGCCTGGATCGAACAAATGATATCGCTGAAACCGTTAAATTGGTCAGGGATATTTAGTTTAGCTGATTCAAAGATCTTGTTACATCCACTTGTTCGTTTACAGCTAAATATTTAGCTGTAACAAGCGTTATATTCTCAAATGTGTTAATGACTTTATAAATACACCTTAACGGGGGAAATAGGTTTAGAGGGTGGTTTTTTCAATAATTTTTATGAATTTTTTTCGAAAAACAGAAATGTATATAATTTATTTATACTTTATGAACATTTTGTATATATATTTAAGAAAATATTGTGAAATTTTTGAAGCCTTTCGTTGGTAAACATGGAAGATATCAGCTGCTGCCCATGGAGCGTCACCATCAGAAGTGACAGTTTGTGTACATTCTATAGGCCAGAGTTCTCATCTGAAATTAACAGGGATTTAAATTTACTTTAATAACATATCTCTCTTCTATGTGAACCTAACTCCACCCAAAAAAATCGAAAATTAAATTTTTTACAGGTGTGTAAACATAAAACATCGATTTTTTGGCTTTTTTTGCTACTTTTTTGGCATTTAAAAAATATTTAAAACAATAATTTTATCTCGGATTTAGATTTACATAGAGCGTAATTGTATAAAATAAGTATATGCCAATTTTTAAAGCGATCGGTCGAAAACTTTTTAAGCTAGAGTGTACACAAATTTGAAAAAAGTCATTTCGAGAAAAACGTGTTTAGAAAAAAAATTCAAGAAAACAACAAAGTCGAGACTGTAATGAGATAAATTTTTGTACTTACTGATTAATCAGAGATTCCAGCACCATATAGTAATCCTACTTCTTCATCATAAATTTCATTTTGAGCTTGCAATTCATCTTTCCGAGTTTTCCGAGTTTTCCGAGCTTCCTTTGTCTCCAAGGCGCTACGTCGATGCTGTCGGCATCCACTTAAAGACGATTGTAGCACCGGAACGAATTGAAATTTTTCATTGAAACTTTGGGAACATACCCAAGTGCGAATTGCCGAAGGTGATAATACGGCACAATATTGGCCCAATATCGGCAGCCAAGAGTCGGCCATCGTTATTGGGCTAGTGTCACTGTTTGCATCGGTCAAGTGCTGGGCCGACGACGGCGGCCTTTTTCAACTGTTTAAATTTACCGACCTTCATCCAAAACTTGGCCCAGTATCGGCCCTATACCAAGCCGATTTTCATTTTTACTATGGCATCCAGTTCTGAAAGTAGAAGAGCCAGAGTCGGGCTCATGGACGGGACATTACTGGGCCATGTGTCACTTTTACCACGGCAAACCATCCTGGAAGTGAGAAAACCAGAGTTCGGCACAGCATTGGCCCGTTGCTGTGCCGAAAACAAGTGCTGGCGGGCAGAGTTTGGGCCAGCATTGGCCGCTAAGTGCATACCGGAGTTATCATTCCAGCAACGGCACGATATTGGCAGCCGATCTTCGGCAAATTTTTGGAGATGCTGGGCCAGTGTTGGGCCGTATCTAATTTCGCACTTCGGTATTCTTCGATAGTTTTACTAACAATTTATGACATAGAAAAAAATTCGATTTTTTGAGTAATCTAAACCTATTTCCCCCCTTAACCTTCGATTGTCGTGAGATGAAAAGTCAGCATCTTGTTTATCTCTCAATACAAAATTTACCAGTCATGGAAGTCCTTTTTTAAGAGTTTTGTGACAATACGGCATTTTCAAAACGAAAAAGAGATCTTAAAAACTGATAGGACACAGTTGGGTTACTGGAATAAAATTTTGTCTTGGACCGAATATTGAAGAGAGGTGATCCCAAGGAGTCTTGACCCTGAATCTGCTGGTGAATAAATCTTTTTTCATGAACTACTAAACATTAACTTTATTTTGGGTTTGGTTAGGATCGTCCTTTTATTGACTACTATATTAGACTATAGACGTGAAATGCAGGTTCGAACTTGTTTCTTGAGTTTAAGAATGCGCTCATGTGTAGAATGTAAGTGAGTCATCCAGGTAACTCCCGAGTCCGGGTAGCTGAGAAAGAGGAAGGGCGCGTAAGAGCGAGAGAAAGCAAAACGAGCTAAAAAGGAAAAGAGACTTGAAGAGGGAGGGAATGATCAACATTCTCTGAGAAACCCCATGACTCACCTAGATCTTCATCCCCCGCTGCTCACCTGTTGCTTCCACTTTATAGAATCTAGGTCGCATGGTGTATGGACTCACTCATGCATATATCAATCACTTCGATTAAATCATAAATGCATTACCATACTGCTTTACTGAACATAAATTTCAACTTTTCATCTACAATAATTAACTTATCTACCGCGAAATGAAATTTCTTCTCTCTTCAAAGAAACTATTTTCACATAAACCACTCAATTTGTAAGAGTAAATTATGAACTAGAGAGAAGATAAGAGAAAATTTATTATTACTTATACAATATATTATGATAGAGATAATATTATTCCCAAAAAGACGTAGTGTTTATATTTCTCAACGTATTTTTCAGAAATTTATGAAAAATTCTATTATTTACGTAGAAATACACTGAAAAAATAAATAGTTGTGTCAACTATTCTTTCGATTCCAATCAATAATATTTTACTACTTTTAATCAGTGAATAATTTCTAGCTATAAAATTAGTTGTTTAGTGTCAAATTTACTGAGAAATCAGTAAAAATAAACTGGTGTAATATCTATAATTGAGTCACTGAATCAAATTATCAGAAGAAAATTACTGTTTAAAATTGATGAGGTTCTTTATCAGTAGAGAATATTCGGAAAGTTGTTTTCAGTTGCCTCAGCCATTTAATTACCTGATGTAACTACTCGAGTTATTACTGATTTTAATTCAGTCGAACTTCCACAGATTTAGATTCAATGAGTAAAAAATTTATAATAAATAAATTACTTGTCACAATCACTCATTGCTTTCAATGTAGAAATCTAATTCAAAATTTGTTAATTTTAGCAAATTATATTTTCTAGAATCAAAGTTTACTACATAACTCTTAAAATAAAAGTACACCAAAGTTTATTATTATTATTATTATTTTATTCTATCCGAAAGATACATTCCCACTAGCGAAAATAGAGCTTTAGCAGAATATTATTACTGGAAGCGATAAAAATTGATCAACTTTGAATTACACTTTTATTTCTCTTTCCATTTTTTAACCATGATTTTCTTCGAAATTCAAAAAACTTAAACAGTTGTTGAAATCAACAAATCTTTTGACAATCATAAATCATATTATCGAAGTGTTGGCAGTACTATCTGTGAACATGTGAACACGTCTGAACATGAGAGCGAAAAACGGTTGTGGAATTCTTCCGGAAGTTTCTGCTGCAAATTTTATAATTCATGACAAGGTACTATGTTAAAAATCCGTCACATACATACCTGCTACTAAGCTTTCGAGTACTTTATTTCAATTAAAAGAGGACTCTCAGAAGTCGCGGACAACTTCAGAAGATGTAAAACCCGTCGAGAGAGATTTGTAATTGTTTCGTGTTGCGGATACATCAGCAAAGGGAAGAGATAAAGTAATCACGTGGGCGAATGAGCGACCTTGGATATTCAGAGCGTATGAGTCGTCCAACAAATTTCCAGGAAAGTTTTCCAGTAGTTGTATTTAAAGTAGGCCGCCCCTCCAGGTCTTGGCATTGAACCTCTCAGTCTCTGACAAATGATAGTGTATCGGATGACTAACATTCATACAATTTTTTTAAACCTGTTTGGCGGCAATCTCCTGTATGCAGATGTATTTAAGTATTATAGCGGATTTAATGAGAAGTGGATAACTGCCAAAAGCAGAGATAAGAACTAAATGGAATGTCAGGCTAGACTGGAAGTGACGCGATTCCTATAGGAATTCTATATCGTGTACAATATTGAAAACGGAAATTGTTAGCAACATTCAAATGGATGTATGCAATTTTTGAGGCATTCCTACTGCAAATGTCTTTTCACAATATAATAAAATAAATTACAATAAACAAGAATAATGCGATATTTTTTTTTTCTAGAAATTTGTAAACTTTTTAAAATTATTCATATTCCAGCAAAAATAATAATTTCTCGTACAATTTCTTAGATAGTTTAACAGCTTATAATATATATACATATATTATAATTATTGAATTTTTATTCATTTTGTTATTTTGGCATAGGGTCAGATTTTTTTTATTTTCACATTAAAAATTATCAATGGCAGATATAAAAAAAAAGTAAGGCAAACGTTTTGGCCTCATATGGAGGCCCTCTTGAGTGCCATAAATCAAAAGATTAATTTAAAATTTCTGTAAAAGATTAAAATATAAGGGATTATTAAAATAAGGAAAATCATAAATCTAAAAAACTTATCTCATAGCTTGCAATTCAAAATAATTTTTTTTGAAATATGAATTTGATAATTCATGAAAATCCGAACACTTCTCAATTTTGAGAATTTTTCTTGAGGACTCTGTTACCGGAGTCTCTCAACGACATAGAGATATTATAGATAGAGGAGACAAGCTATAGGCCGCTCTGTAAGTGGTAACGTCAGTCTGCAAACTCGGTGAGAGCGAAAGAGAGAGACGATAGGAGGTTATTCTGTCTTTGTCTATGCGTACAGCGTTAGCCTCGGCGTTAGCAAGAGACAGCCTAACCCACAATTCACTCTCTCTCTCGCCCGAGCTGACAGGTTTCAGACTGTCTTGTCTCCTCTATCTATAATATCTCTATGCTCAACGATTGTGTAAAACTGTTTTAAAAGCCGACTCCGGACATGTGGCTTTGCTGACTAACATTTTTTTTAAATGCTATCCTAAAAGGTTCTTTTCCTCCTTGAAGAAGACAATTGTCCTATACCTAGATAAGAAATTCGAAACGGTTGTGGTGATCTTTACGGGTAGAGGGAAGTGTGTATTTTTGAATGAAAATTTTTTGGTATATCGGATTTACGGACAATCCATTTAAGATTTCATTTGCAAGCAAAGCTTTACAGAAATATGAATTATTATCGTATCATATTATAAAAAATATCATATTAAAAAAAAATTTCTCGGACGGTTCGTTTATGCAAAATTCTAAGTTCTGTTCGTTCTATCCGTTTGTTTATTATGAATTTTACATATTATTTTCCAATACGTATTGTGCATACCGGACTGCTTCATTTTGGTTTGCAAGCTATGAGATAAGTTTTTAATTTTTATGCCTTATCTTATTTTAATAATGTCCTATATTTTAATCTATTTAATGAAATTTTAAATTAATCTTTCAATTTATGGCACTAAATAGGACTCCCATATGTAACCGAAAACAAAAACCTTCGAATGCGCTGAATTGGAGGCATTTCTCGATGAGTATCTATGCCAAACGCAATAAGAGCTTGCTTCAGCATTAGGAGTTACCCGCCAAGACATTTCCAATCGATTGCATGCGTTGGGAATGATTCGAAAACAAGGAAATTGGGTTCATTATGATTTGAAGCCAAGGTTCGTTGAGCGTCGCTTTTTGCATGTGAACAACTGCTTCATCGGCAAAAAAAAGGTTTTCTTCATTGCATCGTGACGCGTGATGAAAAATGGATTCATTACAGCAACCCAAAGAGAAGAAATTCATAGGGACTGCCCGGTCATGCTTATACGTCGTCGGCTCGGCCGAATATTCACGCTGCGAAGGTTATGCTGTGTATTTGGTGGGATCAGGCCGGTGTTATTTATTATGTGCCACATTACGAGCAGAGGCACGAAAAAGTGATTCCACAGCATGACAACGCTCGGTCTCACGTTGCCAAACCTGTTGAAACCTACCCGGAAACGCTCAAATGGGAAGTCATACCCCACCCACCGCAATCCCCAGATATTGCGCCATCCGATTATAACTTGTTCCAGTCGATGGCACATGGTCTGGATGATCAGCAGTTCCGCTCATATGAAGACATCGAAAAATGTCTTAATTCGTGAATAGCCTCAAGAGATAAAAACTTTTACCGTAACGGTATCCGAGCTCTACCAGGAAGACGGGCAAAAGTTGTAGCTAACAATGGGTAATATTTTGAATGATTCATTTGTAACCATTTTTTCACAATAAAGTTGCATTTTCATAAAAAAACAGCGGAAACTTAGTTGCGCACCTAATATAATAGCAGACATGTTCTCAAACATGTCACATTATATATTTTATCACGTCCTGTGCCCTTTCCTTATTAATACTAACCTACACTCATAAACGTTAATATTGATACCATGTAATGAATTTGAATGTAATATTGACCGATATTTCACCGATAGCAACCCCCCTTTTTATTATTGGTTACCCTCGTCCCTATTTCAGTTTAGAAATCGTTCAGATTTCTTTACTGATCAAAAACGAGGAAAGTTCAAATATAAATTAAAATAGGTATGTGACTGGGACTTTACATATCTATTATTAATTTTTTGGTGCATTGACGCGGGAAACTTATAAACCAATAATAAAAAAATTGTTAATATAATAAAAGGCAATAACAAGAGAAGAAATTGTTAATATTATAAAAGAGATTAATTGAATATATCTAGTAACCTCAGGATGAAAATTTTTTCCGATATTCTTTTATATGAAATATGTGAAAATTCCTTCCCTATTAGAAATTAAAAAGTGTTTAAACATAAATGATTAAATAATTTTTGTGAATAATATTCGTTGGTATACTTCGGGTGTTTGCAAGCTCTGCCATCATTAATAAAATAAATCGGTACCCCGAAATAACCTTGTATGTATTCTTTGTAGCAAGATTGTACAAGTGAGGGGTTTAAATAAAATAATAAATAAAAATAAAATAAAATAAAAATGTTTTTCCGAAAGCTTAATAAATTTTTTTTTTTATTATATTGGATCTATAACTTAATTCGTGCGGTTTTGTTCCAAAATTTGAACGTTTATTTAAGAAAAACATGTACAATAGTATTATTCAAAGTATTGTTCATCTGAAGCTATGACTTTTTCCCATCTTTCTGGCAATTTGTGGATTCCATCCCAAAAGAACTGCGCCGGCTTGGCGGCCAAGAATAAATCAAGACAATTTTTGATACCCTGTTCTGATGTGAACCGTATTCCAGTGAGGGCGTTCTGCATCGACCGGAACAAATGGTAGTCAGAAGGGTCAAGGTCTGGGCTATAAGGCGGGTGGGGTAAAACTTCCCATCCACTGTTTTCCAAAAAGTTCTTAACCGGAATAGCAACATGGGGCCGAGCGTTGTCATGATGGAAAATTATTGCCTCTTATCTGTTCGCGTATTCCGGGCGTTTTTCGGCTATTGCTCTCTTGAAACGTGTTAATTGCGTTCAGTAGCGTTCTCCATTGATGGTTTCGACCGGTCTTAGCAGCTCATAATACGGCACACATTTCTGATCCCACCAAATACAGAGTATTACCTTCGCGCCATGGATATTCGGCTTTGCCGTTGATTTAGCTGGTTGGCCGGGTTTCACATATGATTTTTTGCGCCTGGGGTTGTCGTAATGGATCCATTTTTCATCACCAGTAACAATACGATGCAAAAATGACTTCTTTTTGTGGCGTTCAAGCAGCATTACGGACATGCAAAACCGCCTTTCAACGTCTCTCGGCTTGAGTTCATGTGGAACCCAATTTCCTTGCTTTTGAATGTATCCGGCTGCTTTTAAACGTTTTAAAATGGCTGCTTGAGTGACTCCCAAAGATTCTGCGAGCTCTTCTTGTGTTTGGCAACAATCTTCATCGAGTAGTGCTTCCAGTTCTTCATCTTCAAACACTTTTGGCTGCCCAGGACGTTCTTCGTCTTTCAAGCCAAAATCACCACTTTTAAATCGTGCAAACCACTTTTGGCACGTTCGCTCAGTTAGAGCATGTTCACCATAAACTTCCACAAAAATACAATGACTTTTGGAAGCAGTTTTCTTCATGTTAAAGTAATAAAGAAGAACTCCCCGCAAAAACACTTTTTCAGGCACAAAGCTCCACATATTTGAGTGAACAAAAATTATTATTGTTTACGCTTCAAATGAATGACATATCCTGCAAAAGACGCACAATGACAGTAGCTTTTCAACGCAGGTTTGGGAGGTTGGAACGATGGAATAATAATCAAGTTACGCCATCTCTTAGCAAACCGCACGAATTGAGTTATAGATCCAATATTACAACACTTGACATTTTTCGAATTTCTGCATGTATATAGATTATTCGGGGCTTGTGCTTGAGTCATCCTTGTCTAATCTAGTACTACAAAAATTCATTACTTGTTAACTAGGATCGAAATCAAGTTTTAAGCAGAAAATAATTAAGCACCAAGAGACTATAAGTCCTTTTTAGATTCGTCGAACGTTCACCAACACTTTGATAAGGCAAAATTCGAAGTGCTTACATTTTACTGTTTTTAACTTCTATTTTTTTCCTGCTTACAAAAAACTGACACTTCCAACTTTGACGATTATCAGAGTTTAGTAAGTACCTGAATTAAGCAGGAAGTTTGTGCTTGAGTCGCGCCTAAATAATTTGGTATTACAAAAATTCTGATTTTCGACTATCGTGATTTCTGTGAATGCCATAATTACCTAAGATTCTGTGCTTGAGTTTGGCTTGGCTAATTTTTCATCACTGAAACATCGAATTGTTGAAAACACAAAATGAGACATAAAAATAAAATTTATTGTAATTGGTTTCGATCCATGTGACTAAGATTTGTTTAAGGATATAGCCTAACTCCGCCATTGCCGGTTCCAAGCCCGGATGCGAAAGGAGGAGGGGGCACACAGACAGCAACATGACACTACATAAATACAGCGACACTGAACGCAACACAACCAATACCCGAGACGGCGTTTCACGGAAGGGCAGCGTCTCGCCCAGAGGAATGTGTGTGGCCATGCATGGAGCAGACGCGTCCTGCAGCCCGCCAACGGTAGTAGCCGAAAGGACTCTGCCAGAAGCTGGGCTGCTGCCGTCAGGATGGCCGTCAAGGGAGCCTTATAGACAGGCTTTCCCTAGCGGTGGGCCTGCCGGACGCACGCGTTTGAATGGTTTCTCCTCAACCTTCAGGCGCGTGAGGACGCGGTGTGGAGCAAAAGCATCAGGGGACCATGAACAGGTTCCTTGATGCCGCATGAGTGGAAACAGTGTGAATGCGGAGGGCCCCTTAATCGGGGTATCAACCCAAATGCGCATGTGGCGGTGACGCTGAACTTCCCTCGTGCCCTTTTCGCGGTCAGATCACAACCACATGCACGATACCGACACCCACACATGCCAGTATGAATGCGTTGCTGAGTGAATGGGCTGCGGCCGGCGCCTGGTGGATGTTCCCGATAGACTAGCCAAGGGAGGAGAAGTAGCCTCCCGACCAGGGTAAGACGCGATGTCAGTACCTTACCTCTGTGGAAGTAATATGGGTAAATGTAAAGATCCCGTGTAACCACATGTTAAACTGGGAAAACCGCTCACGTTTCTACTGTCTGGAGCCAATTTCGGGGTAATGAAATCATGGACGCCCGGGCGCAGGGATGAAGGATTACCTGGTCAGTATTTCCTTATACCCGACGCTGCGTAGGATAAATCGCACACCGTCTAGCCTTGAATTCCGGGTAAGGTGTCGGGACGGACCCGGCACCGCTCGGTCGATAGGGGTGACGTTAAACATTTAGCATCATTATGGCGCGGGCCTATCCCGTAACGTTTTTACTAGCTTCATTCAAAGAGCCGATAGGATCGACCATCCGATAAACCGCTTCTCGGTTTCGGCGCACATAACTAGGGATCTATACAGGCGCGGATAGTAGCCCTACTGCGGTAGGGCTCCCATGATGGGCGAACCGTCTTAAGACACTACGGGATTAATATGTTTTCAATCAATAACAAAAGAGATGGAGAGGTGAAGGCGCCAGATGCGCACTCACACACTCCTCCAGGGGCTGATGGATGGAAAGACGTCCTTCAGCTCCTGAAGGAGCAAAATAAGAAAATGGTGAGGTTGGCCAGGGCTCTCAGCGTTATCCAGCAGGGTATGCTGAGAAACAACCCTGGCCATGTTGAGGACAGTGTCAGTGAGGCTTCGGAGGTGTTGAGCGGAATGCTCAGCACCCACAAGTGCTTACTGAAGAGCGGGGTGGAAATCAAGAAAAGGCTGGAATCCCACCCCGCCTCAAAAAAAATGGGCACCTTCCGGAGACTGCGCTCTGCGTCTCTGGGAGATACCCCAAAAAAGCTGACAAAGGGAAAGAAGAGGGTTGCTCCCTCTCCCCTCGAAGATCGGCTTGCCAAGAAAGGGAAGGGCGGCATTTCGCCAACATCGCTGCGGCCACCAGGGGCCAAACCCCAAAAAAAGATGGGGAATAGCAGCTGGTGGAGAAGAAAAAAAAGAAAAAAAGAAAAGAAAAAGAAGTTGGCGAGGTGCTCTCCGGCCGCCAGGTTGGGCGACGCTATCAGGGTGTTGGCGAAGGATGAAGAGTCCTACGCCGATATCCTGAAGGCTATGACCCCCAAAATGCAGGGGTGGAGGTCCTCTCCATTCGGAGAACCAGGAGGGAGGAGATCCTTCTGGTCCTCAGAAAGGGGGGTGACGTCTCGACCTTTGAAAAGGCGCTTGACCAGGCGATCGGGGAGAAGGCCGAAGTTAAATCTTTGGTCTCGAAGAGGTCCCTTGAAGTTAGGGACCTCGACGAGACAGTCACAAGAGAAGAGGTTGTTGGCGCGCTATGCATCGCACTGAGCAAGCCAGACCTCGAGGATCAGTGCAGGCTGTACAAACGCTTTGGTGGTGTGCAGACTGCGGTGGTCCGTTTAATCGAGGCGGACGCCCGGAGCTTGCTCGGGCTCGGTAGGCTAAGGGTGGGGTGGGTGAATTGCCGCATCCGAGAGTATGTCGAGGTTGCCCGGTGCTTCAGGTGCCAGGGATATGGTCCGAAAACTCTGCTTGGTACCAGGATGCATCAAGGAGGGCTGGGATCCTTGTCTGCAGCCCTGATTTGAGCATCGCGGATTTCCTGGAGACCGATGCTGGGTTCGTTTGGGTTGAGGTGGCGGGGGTACGTGTGTACAGCTGCTACTTCTCCCCCAAGGATCCTTTCGAGATCTTTGAGACCCAGATCCTCCTCCTTGAAGAAAGCCTCAAAGAGGCTTGTGGGCGGTCCCTTATTGCGGGCGACTTTAATAGTAAGTCGCTCGAGTGGGGAGAAGCCCGTCTGGACAGGAGGGGAATCTTGGTTGGTGAATTGAAGTTTAGCATCCAGGAACGGAGTCACCCAGTGAATAGGGGAAGGGGCGGCAAGGTAAGGAGCCCCTCCTGCAACAAAAAACAACTCAGCAAAGACAAGCTTCGTGAACACCTTGAAGAAACCAGGCTCATAGATGAGCCTGGTTGGGCAAGGTCTGCTGAGTCGTTGGAGGACACTAAGCGGGTGACGAGGCGGGAAGTGGTCGCAGTATGTGACCACTCCATGCCTCGCCGCGGGCACAGGCGTACCGGGGACTCGATTTACTGGTGGAACGACCAGTTGTCCATCCTGCGTCGAAAATGCCTTACAGCGCGGCGGAGGTTTACTCGCTCAAAGGGTGATCCTCTGCTGCGCGAGGAAAAGAGGAAAATCAGCTCTGAGGCAAGGCTTAAAGAAAAGCCTACTTCAGTGCTGGAAAGACTTGATCGGTGAAGTCAAGAAGGACCCATGGGGTCTCGCCTTCACAAAAGTCACCAAGAGATTGGTGACTAAAAGAAAGACCCCGGGCCTAGGTAATGACGATCGAGTCAAGTACATCGTGCGAAGCTTGTTCCCACATGTAGAGCCGTTCCAAAGACAGAACCGAAGTTCCTGCGTGGTCCGGAGAAGTCTTTAACTCCTGTCTTCGGGAGGGGGGGTTCTTCGCAGACTGGAAGAAGCAGAGGTTGGTCCTGTTGAGGAAGGGCACCATACCTCTAGGGGATCCCTCATCGTGTAGACCAATATGTTTATTGGATACGATGGGGAAACTTCTGGAGGAAATGATCCTACAAAGACTACAGGGTCACATGGTCCGCGAGAATGGTCTCTCGGAAAACCAGTTCGGCTTTCGGAAAGGCAGGTCCACAGTTGACGCCATCCAGGCAGTGGTCCCGGAGCTCGCCACCTGGCTGGATAGAAATCACGGTCAAGTCGACTTTCACCTGGCGCAAGCGCTTTCGGGCCATGGTTGCTTAAATGCGTACCTGAAGCGCTTCAAGAAAAGAGACGACGATTCGTGTCGCTACTGCGGTTCCCTTGTGGAAAATGCAGAGCACACACTCTTTTTTTGTGCCAGGTGGGGCGCGGAAAGGGAGGCTGTCGGTCGGGCAGTGGGCGCACAACTCACTCCTGACACGATGGTCTCTTTCATGCTCCAGTCTGAACAGATATGGATGCTTATCGAGTCATTCGTCACCCTGGTGATGAAGACGAGGGAGCTCGATGGGCTTGCAGAGCGCGGCAACAATGGGGGCCAGTAGAAATCGCATCGGGGCCTACACCCGCGGTCCTGCGTCTTGGGCGGACTTGGCTGTCTGCGTCGGCCGGGGGAGGAATCTTTATATTCCTCCCCTGGTTTGCGCAGCTAACCAGCCTGCCTAACGGGCGTGTGCCCGCGGATGGGTGCCCGGGGTGAACGGACGACGGAAGAGTCGTACGCGACTTTAAGCTGGAACCAACTGCTCGCGAAGTTTGAAGCCGAAAGGCGGTTCCACGGGCGGTGTATTGGTTCGTGAGAGGGGGTTTTTTGTTTTAACAGGTATGCTTAGACCCGTCCTAGGAGAGTCCTGTACAACGTCTCTAAAAGATTTCGCCATTTTTCCTCCCCACAAAAAAAAAAGGATATAGCTTTTCACTTTCGCTCGAAGTTACTATATATTAAAGAGCGTCAAGCGAATTGCGCGCTCAGCTATTCTTAAATTGTAGTTTTTGAAAATCAAGATTGAAATATATCTTACACAACTACAAAACACAAACAAAAAGGATATTAAAAGTAAAATTTATTATTAATTGATTTCAACCCTGCGATTGAGATTTGTAGAGGACATAATCCCTCATAGAGTAACCAGTCGCTCGAGGAGGGTTATATTGAACAGGGCTAGCGGTAACATGCTCAGCCATCCTCGAATTAGAAGTTTTTGAATCAGAATTGAAATTTATCCTAGGAAATTGTATAATAGTCTCAATTGCTTTGATCCAAAATTTGTTTAAGGATATAACTTCTCACTTTTGTGTAAGGTTATATTAAAGAGCGCCAAGCGAATTGCGCGCTCAGCTGTCCTGAAATTAGAGTTTTTGGATATTAGGGTTGAGATTGATTCAAAATCAGACAAACTTTACAATAAAATTATTATTAATAATTTTGAAATACTGTGACTAAGATTTGTTTGAGGATATAGCCTTTCACTTTCGTATGAGGTTATATTAAGCAGCGCCAAGCAAATTTCGCGCTCAGTTATCCTTAAATTGGAGTATTAAGAGCAGATTAAAAATTAATTAATTAAATTTTACATCCGAATTTCAATTACTGTAAGCCAAAATTTGTTTAAGGATATAGCCTTGTACTTTTGTGTGAGATTATATTAAATACCGATAAGCGAATTGCGCGCTCAGCTATTCTTTAATTAGAGTTTTGGCAATCAGAATTGGAGTTGATTTACATCGACACAACAAACACAAATAATTCCTATGAACATAATAATAAAATTACGTATATGAACCAGTATTTAACAGTAACTGATTTTTTTTACGAAAAAAGAGAAAAAGTAATACTTTGAATACTATAAGACAATAAATGTCCTAAAAACATACCTATAAAGGCCCCCAAGCGGGAAGAAATATAGACGAATTTGAATTACCAAGTTGCGAGATACGGGAGATAAAAAACGACGTAGAATTCTCAGATTTGTTTGAACAATTATTAGAAAAAAGAAGCAAATTTATAACAAATACTCTTTCTCAAAAATTAAACAAAATCAAAAATATAAAAACCGAAACTCTTGAAAAAGTTCTCAAACCAAAAAATTCTTTCTGAATTAACATTAACTGATAATAAAATTCCACAAAATCTATCCCCAGTTATCGAAATTTTGAATATGGTATATCTTCTGACTCAGAACCTGAAGTGAACTTGAGTCATTTTATGCCTGATAAGGTAAACCTCTCAAATATCGAAAATTTCAATATATCATCAGATTCATGATTTGAAACGGAAACAGAGGAACCCATTGTTGCGTACAATACTCGTAAAAATTGTTTGCTCAGAATAACTGATATTCGTAGTTTAGGGAAAAATAGGGTTAACTTTGTTGAAGAATTGTAAGAAGTAAAGTATAGTATCAATAATCATTTATAAAATCGAGCACATTAAAAAAATTAGTTCTGAGGGGAAATTAATATGAAAAATACCGATGTCGATTTCATCACGAGATACCAGTATAAAGGGCACTATAACTCGTAGTCAAGCAAAAAATAATCGAAGTTTAGCGAAAGAAATCGAAGAAACTTCGCATGGTCCACCTAAACCAAAACAAAAAACTCGAGAAATCACTGATAAAAATTCGCAATATTCAGAGAAGTCACGCAATTTAAATCAATCTGATCTTTTAGATATCAGTGTAGGAAGTATTCCTGATCCCGAAACAAGTACTGCAAATAAATCAATTATTGAAGTAAAAAATCCAAGGAGTCCATTTTTAGACAAATTAAAAACTTTTATCAAGCCGAATAGTAGTATAATTATTGCCGGAGATAAGTATAATGACAACATGTTCCATCACCAGCCACGATTGTTTTCAAAAAGTTTGGATCGTTATCGGTGGTTAGAATGATATCTTAAACGTGCAAAACTTGGGCATGCTTTTGGTCGTCGCTCAAATTGTGTGGAACGAATCGCGCACAAACCTTTCGTAGCTTCAAATCTTCATTTAATATGCGATGAACTTAGGATTTTTCGATACCTGCGACGTCTTCAATGAGTGTCACGAACACATAACGGTCCTTTCTTATCATTTCTCGAATTTTTTCGACCGACTTATCCGTACGACTTGAAGCTGGCCGTCCCCTGCGCTCATCGTCATCCAGCGATTTTCTGCGTTCCTTAAACCTCTTGAACCACCCGTAAATTGTTGTTCGTGACGGCACTTGATACGCATAAGCTTTCCGCAATATTCCAAGCGTTTCGGTGAACGTCTTGCCCAATTTTACACAAAACTTGATGCTTGCTCTTTGCTCCATCGCGATTTCTCGACGAACCTCAAGTAGATACTGTCACTTTTTCGACTCTGGTAACACAACTACGAGTGGAAACTCAATGAAACTTATAGGACTGATAAAATAGGATTCCAGGAAGATAATGTGGGACTTGTCACATATATGGCATTGATAGTATAGTTCTCGTGATATAAGTTCGGGAACTTTTGGGACACACTGTGCATGGGTGTAGTATTAGGTTTATATATATAAAGTGTGATCAAATTGGAGGTACTTTTTCCAACAGGGTTTTATTGACATGTCACGCGTGACTACTGTCAAACTAAATACACAATTTTATTCAGTTTTTATTGACATTTAATCATGAAAAGACTTACGCTTCAACGTTTACAAATCGTACAATTATATTACGAAAATGGACGCTCTGTGAAAAGTGTTTATCGCGCGCTCAGGCCAATTTATGGTGTCCTACCAAACGCACTATTCGGCATACCATAGGCAAACTCGAAAATAATTTAACATTGTTGGTTGATACTCGACCGATTAGACCACGTACAGCCCGAACTGTAGAGAATATTGCGACTGTAAATGAGAGTTTTGCCGAAGTCCCGGAAGAATCGATTCGGCGCCGATCTCAACAACTTGGCCTATCTTATGGCACTACTTGGGCGATGTTTGATACCGGAAATTGAAGCCCGTAATCTCTACGACATTTGGTTCCAACAAGACGGCGCTACATGTCATACAGCCCGTGAAACAATGGATTTACTGCGTAGTCGTTTCGGTGAGCAATTTATCTCTCGTCACGGACCGGTGGATTGGCCTCCAAGATCGTATGATATCATTCCTCTGGACTTTTATTTGTGGAGGCATGTAAAGTCTAAATGTTTTGTGGATAAGCCAGCTACTATTAAGGCATTGGAAGCCAACATTACTGAAGTTATTAGCGAGATACCGACCGAAGTCCTCGAACGAGTCATTCAAAATTGGTGTTTACGGATCGACGAATTAAAGCGTAGTTGCGGCCTACATTTGAAAGGGAATATCTTTAAAAAATAAATGTCGTGAATGGTGCTACACAAAAATAAAAAAGATTGCCCTATCAATTTTAATTTTCGTTGTTTTATTTCAATTTAAAATCCTATACCTCTAAATTGATCACCCTTTATATGAGTTTCTATTTTGAAGAGAAATTGTGATGAAAAATATAATTGGCTTTAAGTCACTTTGCAACTCTTCCATCATCCGTTATCCCGTAATTCACCCTCACAGCCGCACGCCCACGGCCAGCAAACCGATGTACAACGCCAAGCGCGGGAAGGCATGCCCTTCCCCTCACCCCAAAAACCCAGCCCGCCACGCCATGGTGCGTGATCGAAAGTGAAGGCCTCAAGTATGATTTTCTTGCTGGTCCACCCCGTTGCTGCTACTCCTTACACCTATCGAGATCCTCAGTTCAGGAAAAGACTGTGTGCTCCGCATTGTCCACAGGGGAACCGCAGAAGCGAAAGTCGTCTTTTTTCTTGAATCGTTTCAGGTACGCGTTCAAAAAACCGTGGCCTGAAAGCGTATACGTCAGGTTAAAGTCAACCTCACCGTGCATCTTTGCAGATGGCTTCCTTCAAGCGAGCAATTTCCTGTTCGTAGTTAACACAGGTATGCTCCGTACAGAGCAGAAAGGCCTCCTATCTTTCTTTCGCCAATATGTCTATTGGCGGAAGGCTCGCCAGGACCAGCACAGCGCTTGTCGATATAGTTCGGTATGCAGAGATATGTAATTCTCATCGCTACACTTCTCTGTGCCGAAGACAGTCTTTTCTGGATATTATGGTTGTCGAGGGCATTTCCCCAAGCCGGAGCTGCATAAAGCAGCCTTGAGAGCACCACGTTTGCCACCAGTTTTCTTTTCGCTTACCTGGGACCACTAATGTTGAGCTACGTAAAGTTGACAGAACCAAAACATCGAATCACGATGTCTCTTATTTCATAATTAAGGGCTCATTTAGGGCTAATTTAATGCCCCATTGCCGAATTTTCGGCTCTTCATTTTTTAAAAATATGCATGGTTCTGCCAGCTTTACTTCAAGCCAGCAGCACCACTCCAGAAATAAGTTTAAAAATGTATATATCGAATTCCCCCTGTCGCAGGAATTTTCGGCTCATTTTTTATTATTCTTCTTCACATTAATCTAAGTAGTTGCATTTCTTGTTCATATTCTGGCTAAATATAAATTTTTACCAGAGCTCTTTTTAAAAAACACGCAGGAGGTTGTCTAACTCGGAATAATATCAGCAGGACCATCCAGAAACATTTCTCAAAAATTGCTTTTTCCAAAATCTACTCCTGCAGGAATTTTCGGCTCATTTTCGGCTCAAGATAACCTTTTAAACCATTGTCCTACCTTCAAAATTAAAAAAGGGCAGCTAAGGGCAGAGGGCCATAACATTAATTTTTTATTATTCTTCGTCACATCAATCTAAGTAGTTGCATTTCTTATTCATATTCTGGCTAAATATAAATTTCTACCAGAGCTCTTTTTAAAAAACATTTCTCGAAAATTTTTTTTTCCAAAATCTACTCCTGCATGAATTTTCGGCTCATTTTCGGCTCAAGATAACCCTTTGAACCATTGTCCTACCTTCAAAATTTAAAAAGGGCAGCTAAGGGCAAAGCGCCATAACATTAATTTTTTATTATTCTTCTTCACATCAATCTAAGTAGTTGCATTTCTTGTTCATATTCTGGCTAAATATAAATTTCTACCAGAGCCCTTTTTAAAAAACACGCAGGAGGTTGTCTAACTCTGAATAATATCAGCAGGACCATCCAGAAACATTTCTCGAAAATTGCTTTTTCCAAAATCTACTCCTGCAGGAATTTTCGGCTCATTTTCGGCTCACGATAACCCTTTAAACCATTGTCCTACCTTCAAAATTAAAAAAAAGCTGTCTATCTGTCTCTTTAGTAGTAGATCGTGTTCATGTACTTATAGTTCTGAACGTTCATTGAACGATGGAAAATATTTTCTTTGAAAACTGAATAATTTGTTTTTGCCCAAGAAAATTAAAAAATAGTGGTTTGTTTATGAGCGATTGTATATTTAAAGGGTCCCAAATATAAACATACACAGAGAAAAATGGATGTTTAGAATTAACATCTAGATGTTTAACTATGGGACAGCCATCTTATATGTTTAGTTGTAATATCTAGATATTCAGGAGTAATATCTAAGATGTTAAAATATGCAGAGATAACTGTTAAGTTATCAGTTAAAAGTTAACAAAGTTAACAGTTAAAAATCTAGATAATACAATTAAACATATTAGATGTCTATCCCATAGTTGAACATCCATTTTTCTCCGTGTAATATTTAATTTTGTATTAAAAAAAAATTTGTTGTCATCGTCCGATGAACGTTCAGAACTGTAAGTATATATCGTGTTCGGCATAACACTCGATAGAATTATTAGATTGAATTGCGCTTTGTTTATACTCTATCAGAGCCAAAAAAATAAGGAAAAGTTCGTTAATCAGCCACATCCGACCAAAATTATGAAAATAAGAGGATTTTTTGTTTTCGATAGAAACTTTTCGAAACAATCTCAAATTCAAATAATGGTTTTTGATAGTGCTCATAAATCTTTACTAATTATACTAATAACATTTTTGGATTAAAAAAAATTAGAAAAGTTACGGTGTGTAAAAACTTGAAAAAAATCACAATTAAAATTTCATTTCCCAGCTAAATTACACTAAGAAAACTGGAGTGTCAAACTTTGAGTGTCAAAATGTAGATAGTCAGTCTGAACTTCTAGATAGTACAACACTCTTTCCGGAATTTTTTTTTTTCTTTTTGGTCAGGGAGACACTCATTTGATATTCTGCTTAACTTTTACCAGAGTGTCAGAATCACTATAAAGAGTGTCGATTGGCGAAATACGCGCCAAAATTGTAAAGTCACGTGGGTTCGCCTATTTTTCCTCCAACATCATCAGCGTGGACTCTAACCTCATTGCCGGTTTCGCGTCCTTTACATGTTAAAGTGTCACGAGGGTTATTTTTGACAAGTAATTGGCGAGTACCTATTTCACTTGTTATAATAACATAATAATTGTGAAAGCTTAAATGTAATAGTTTTGAGGTTCGCCATAGAGGTAGATTATAGTATATTTTTCACTCTTCGATAATCTATTTTTCTCTCTGCGATGATCAACTTTTCCCTCTAAAGTATTCAAGTTGACCATCTTATTTTGACAATTCACAGGCAATAAGTTACACTATCTAGAAGGCTGTCCTATAGTTTAACCTCAAATATAGTCTGCTACACCCTCCAAATGTTTAGGTTGACACTCCAGTTTTCTCAGTGTATACGAGATTCGAAAAAAAAGTTATGATTAAAAATTGTTTACCAAAAAAAAAAAAAAATCAAATCAAAATCAATGTGATCAATTCAAAATATGTGAGATACAGAAAAAGCGTTGAAATGCAAAATCGTTTGCTTAAATAAAGTCTACGAATTTTTTCCCTTTTTGAGGTAATTGAAAAAGATACACTACCGGTCAAAATTGTGGGACCACCTACAAACATTGTCAGATTAAATTTTCAATGCAAATTGGTACTTTCTTGGCCACGCTTAGAACGTTGACTTTGTTGAATTGAGTTTAAATCAAGAAGAAATTACAGCTTCTAACCTCTCATCGAATGTAGAATTTCTCGAAACTCAAATAATTCAGTTGGTTTTGTAATTATATCCAATTGAAATAATTCTCAAATTTTCTATTGAATCGAATGTTGGAAATTCAATTATTATTTCAGTTAGATATAATTTTAAAACCAACTGAATTATGTCGGTTTCCAGAATTCCTATATTGGAAGATAGATACATTAGAAGCTCGAATTTCTTCTTGGTTTAAACTCAATTTCAACAAATTCAGTTTTCTAAGCATATGTTCTTTTTCGTTGTGTGGGTGATTTTAGTCGTAAAGAAATAATGAATTATGTATATTACACCTACAACTCATTGTAAGTTTAAAATTTACATAGGAAAAATAACTAATTCTTTTACTGAGGTTTTGTTTAAACAATCCTCTTTCGCAAAGAAAATTGTACTTACAGAAGACCAGAAACAAATACTTTACATCCTCATCGTTCCATGGATATAACAAACTCACGAAAAAGACTTCGCATGCAAAAACTTTGTCTATTCCGTACTTAATATTTCAATATTCATTTTTCACATATTTTAAACATAATTCAATTTGTGATCCGAAAAAAAGTCAAGAACCAGTATGAGATAGCAGTATAAAATAAAATTTAGTTTGATATATTCATAAAAATTGAAGAAAATAATTTAAAATACACTATAAGACAGCTTTTGGTTGACTAGTAAAAGAAAATATTCAATAATTTCTTTCAGTTTTGTCAGTGATAACAGGCCCTCTCCTGCGTATTTTTAAAAAATTTGGTGATATAAAAATTTTATTGATTTATATCCATGAAATAGCACTGAATGAAATATCTCGAATTGCAACCTTATGGAAATCTTTCTATACATATGTTAGAGTTATATATTTATATATATATATATAATTATTTACATTATATTATATTTAGATTTTAAAGTGACA